>CM062817.1:631471119-632671119 GCA_031772625.1 Pinus tabuliformis | reverse complement strand
GCGCTTCCTGCAAACCATGCACAATCACCCATCAAACCACTCAGAGACAAAACCAGGTATTTACCCAAATTTGCTAAGAAACCCTGTTTTATTCTTGAACCTGTACTCAATTACATTAAAAAACTAAGTCAGTAAGACGGTTACCCAACCACTCCAAAATATTCTAAATTAGACCAGTTTTCCCCAATTTTACTAAAAACCCTTCGTCCCCATCCTTGAATCCACAAGAACCAAGGATGGCTACTCCAATTTCATTGAACGTCCTACCAATTTCTACTCCCCATAGGGATTTAGACCATCTCCCATTGGCAGATAAAGATTTTCAAATTAAAGATACCTTTGTCCATGAATCCCCATTGAAATTATACTGCAGGTACAAAGACCAATACCTGAACCATGTAGACAAAATAGGTCTTTGGGAATCAGGTTTGCCCAAGGACCAATTCCCCAGAGTTCATATCTTCCCAGAGATTATCCACTATTGCCATATGAACTATACTCCCAGCCAAAGAGCAGTGATGACTTTTGATCATTCTGTATTATTTACCATCACTGCTGAATCCATAAATGAAATGTTGCAATTGCAACCAAACCAAAACCTGACCCCCCTTTCTGTTGGAGACATGCTTAATAGATTCCCTACACTCACCTCCATCAAACTTGCTCAGTTATTCCAGATCTTCATTAGGGAAGAACAATACATTCCAAAGGACTCTCCCCCATACATGTCAACCATATTCTCTAATCTTGGCCGAGACATCATAGAGATGATATCCAATGTGTTAGGCCAGACTACAAGTGAATTTGTTGATGAGATTATTATAGCCTTTATGTCCATTTACACTCTAGGATAGCCCCCTGCCATCATGTTTGACTATGCTAAGTTCATTGCAGATAAGATGCATGATCAATTCATGAGGATGGACAATGAAAGGGTGTTCAAATATTCATCAGTTTTATATCATCTTTTCCTATATTATCAAGTTGGTAAATTCCCATTCACACTCCAAAACCTTGATACCAGAGACAACACTAGATCAGTAGTCTTCTGGACTTCATTAATTCACCTGTATGACTCTTCATATTCTTATACTGATTTCATAGATCTCTTTGTGCACCCAGTGGCAACTATGTTATTAGGAAGTCCTCCCCCCAGAATTAGTACAGATATATGGAGGGTCCTACAGTTGTCCAAACAATATAGAGTGGGAGATTGGTACCTGTACCAAAATCACACTGAAATCAATATATATGGATGTGAGTTATCTCCCTACAAATTGCCAAAATACCTCCCCATGAGATTGTTTGCTCTGGAGTACTACAAGAAAACGATTAATTTAGATCAGGTGCATTTTGTGAAGGCCAAGAAGAAAGCTCAACTTGCAATAAAAGATCAGTTTGGCCCCTTCATATGCATTAGTAGGGAAGCAGGAAAGGAGTAGAAGAAATCCTCCAAAGGCTGAAACTGAAACAAAGTTTTATATGGAGATATGACCCTTTAGAGTTCATTTTCAATAGGAGACAAAAGAACAAATTATCTCCATATATCCACCATAGAATTCCTGAAATTGAGTAGTATGCAAATCAACTAGAATGGGTGGAGAATACTCTAGTAGGTCGAGATAGCACAGAAGTTGCTGTAAATAATGTGTTGATTGATTTGGAAAGAAGACTTGATGAAGATTCATTTGTACTGGTTCTACGAGAATCCCAATCTCAAAAGGAATCACAGTGACACAGTGAGCAAACAACAAAAGAAGGACCTCAAGAGCAAGAGGAATGAGAGCTGCAGAGATATCAAAAGAACTTACTCAGCCAGAACGTATCATGAGTAATACTCCTATTTTACAGACTCCTCTAAATGAGCAAAAGAATCCCAAGAGAGATAGAGAGGAAGCCACTTCTTCTAGCAGACTTGTTGCTCAAACTTATGTCAAGAGGCAAAGGCTAAATCCAATTTCAGAACAAGAGTTCACTGGAGAAACCACTGGAACTAAAAGCGCCGAAAGAGCATAAAGCATGCAAACCACTCCCTCTAGAGGTACACAAGAACCTTCCACTTCATATGCTCAAATTCTGGAGAGACAATAGAGCGTGGAAGTATCCTCACTCAGAGCTCCAACTAGCCAGATCCAAGACATTAGAGAGAAATATAGAGAAATAAAGGCTAGGAATGAAATATGGAAGGCCCAAAGCTATGCACATTACCTAAAAATGGCTCCTACTAATCAAACAAGGCTAATGTCAACCTTTGATGTGAAAGAAGGTAAAATGTAGATTACTTTTATGAAGCCTACTATACAGCAGCCCAGGTCAATAGTAGATTACTTAAAAACAGGCATTGTAGTATTGGCAAAAGATATCCATCTTGTCAAGCCGATACAGACTGAGGAAATGATCTATTCCACTTTGACGAGAAAAAAATAATTAAACATGAAGAGCTAATACTTATTTGGTTCCAACTGTGCACAAGAATCTAGTGAAATATCTTTAGCTTTATTTCATGACCCAGCAAAACTAGTCTAGTCTTGAATACAATAGCTCCTTAGCTCGATATAAAATGTTAAAGGAATGGAAAAATTGATGGATGTGATAGAAAAAATTGAAAGAAAACCTCACTCAACGGGCATCTCCAGTAACGAATCCAAGCTTTAGGAAGAACCAGAACCAAAATACTCGTAAAAATGGTCCTGATCAAACATTAGACCTCCTTTCCAAGATAATTATGCTGAAGCTTCCCATCAAGAAGAACCTAAGCTAGACACCCAAATTAACTTAATGGGGTTAGATGATGAAGAAATGGTCTTTCTGACTCAAGATGACTAGGAATTCAGCAGTTGCAGACCCAGATTAGAGAATCTTTCGACTACAAGCAAGGGTATGATTCTACTATCTACGAAGTGCATAAATAGTACAATTTGAGGAGCAAAAAGAACATTGATTTTCTAGACCAAAACAAGAAAGAAGTACCTAATCAGCCTAAGAAAGTGAAAGCTGCTCTAGTTGCAAAAACTCTACAAATCCTTTCTAGACCAAATCAGAACCATCCCAGTCCCACCATTGAAGATGTAACCAATGACCAACCTTCTAATGAGAAACTTTCCACTTCAGTTCCCCTCGAGGAAACAGTGGAACAGTCTCCAGAAATTATATTAGAAAATCCAATTAAAAAGACTCCAAACATTGAAAAAGAAGAACAAAATACTCCAAACATTATTGCTAAGATTTGAAATGTTCAAATAGATAAATCCCCTCTGCCTTTCAATTTGGGAGCAAAGGTGGCCAAACTTAAAAACTAAGTTCCTTTAACAAAGCTGGCTAAACATGAAACTTACAGATCTCAAATAAGAAAATCTTTAAACTTTATTGAAAATGAAGACTCTGTTAACTTATTTGATGATCAACCTGAGTTAATTTTCGGTCCTGATGTTAAATGAAAACTAGCTGAAGGAGGGAGACGACCCTTCTACATTAGCCGTAACATCCATGATAAAATGCTACATAATGCAATGCTAGACTCTGGGGCTTTACACAATATTATGCCTAAATCCATTCAGGAGAAGCTAAACATGGATATCACTAGACCCTACAAAGACCAATTTTCATTTGATTCAAGCCAAGTTAAGTGCTTAGGACTTATAAGAGACTTGTGTGTTTCCCTAGTGTACTACCTTGCCAAGACTATTCTTATGGACATAGTTATTGCTAATATACCACCTAAGTATGGTATGCTATTGTCTAGATCGTGGGGTGCCAAACTCTAGGGACCTCTGCAACTTGACATGTCATATGCTACCATATCAATCTTTCGACATCCTAAGAAACTGTATATAGAGACTCTGAGGAAGTATGTCGTGAGTACCCAATAGAGACCTCAAAACTTTCCTATATATTCAATGCAATCTGATATTGATTATTTCATTCTTTACAATGTTGAATCTAACCAAGAAAATACTTCAAACAGCATCATGGAAGAACCAAAAGAGATTACAATACAAAATGATAATCAAAGTGTCCAAATTCATGAGATTTCAGATAATGAAGATGACCTAGATCCTTTAGTCAAAGAAGACTTTGTTCACCCAGACAGTAAGAATTATGAACATGAAATTCTATGGCATCTTGAATTCGATGGGTCAGTAAAAAAACTATGTGCAGGAGCAGGAGTATGGATTTGCAACTTAGAAAATGATCATTCAAAGGGTCATGCCTACAGATTGAACTTTAAATGTACAAAAAAATGGCCGAATATGAAGCACTTCTGTTAGGTCTGAAATTGGTCAAAAGTTTAGGAGCCATAAGAGTCTCTATTATGGAAGATTCTGAGTTGGTAATAATACAATTATGACTAGGGATCCTAGGTTAGGATTTTATAGAGGAAAAGTTGTAGAAATACTAAATACATTTTTAGAAACCAGGCTTGCTATTATTCCAGGATAACACAATATGCAAGCTCACCATTTAGCGATGTTTTCTAGTTCTTGCAAGTTGCCATTTTAGCCCAACCATCAGTACACTGCTGAGGTTAGGCATAGACTTGCTAATCCTGACAACTTAAAGAACTGGAAAGTGTTCAATAATAATCAACAAATTAACAATTTTCTAACTTTAGATGATGAATTTGTAAATAGCCACATAGATATAGACATAACATTAGATTTTGATTACACTGATAAAGTAGAAATTAACAAAGTGGAAGATGAAAATATAGATAGTTTCCATCCCACAAAGTTTACAAAATCAGATATTCAAAACCTAAAACAAATTGAAATTGATGAAGCATTCGACGAAGAATCTGAAGTCATCAATCTTAAAGACAATTTTTTGCCCAAAGGATTAACTCCTTTGGAGGACTTATTTGATTCAAATGGTGTTCCTAAAAAGCCGAAAATGGAACCCTTAAAATTAGACATTGAGGAGTGTAACATAGGCTTTGAAGAAGATCCTAAAATGATAAAAATTTCAAAATCTTTACCTCCCAATGAAAAAGTGAAATACATAGAACTGTTAAAGGAATTCTAGGATGTTTTTTCTTGGAATTATGAGGACCTTAAGTCCTATGATACCAGCATAATAAAACACACCATCCCCTTAAAAGAAAACCAGAAGCCTTTTCGACAGAAGCTTAGAAGGATTAACCCCGTTATATTGCCTTCTATCAAAAAAGAGATCAAAAGAATCTATGAAGCTAATATTATTGCACCAATTAGATTCTCAAACTGGGTTTCTAATTAGGTACCTACAAGAAAGAAAACTAGCAAAATTAGACTATGTGCTGACCTTAGGAATTTAAATAAAGTTTCACTCAAGGATAACTACCCTCTTCCTAAAATGGATCACACATTACAGAGGGTAGTAGGTTCAACCAAAATCTCATTTCTAGATGGGTTGTCTGGTTATAACAAGAATTTAGTCCACCCAGATGGTCAGGTAAAAACTGTATCCACTACTCCATGGGGCACTTTCATGTATGTGAAAATGTCTTTTGGGTTAAAAAATGCAGGGGCCACATTTCAAAGATCAGTGGACATAGCCTTTGCTAAGGAAATCCATGCATTCCTTGTAATATACCCAGATGATGTTATGGTATTCTCTAAATCAGATCAACAACACCTGTATCATCTCAGGCAGGTTTTCACCAAGTGTAGGAAGTATGGAATTTCTCTGACTCCTAAAAAATCTTTATTTGGGTTGGAAGAGGGAAAATTACTAGGCCACATAATCTCCAAAGATGGTATCCGGTTTGACCCAACAAGAATTGAAGCCATTTTACAGATACCACATCCTAGGAACATTAGAGAACTAAAAGCATTTTTAGGTAAAATAAACCTTTTGAGAAGATATATCTCTAGCTTAGCTAAACGAACTAGATTACTAAACAAAATGCTAAAGAAATATCCGACTATTAAATAGACTTTAGAGGGTAAAATATCTTTTGAAGATATAAAGCGAGCCTTAACACAAACACCAGTTCTCATCAATCCAATGTTTGATGGGGATTTCATCATTTTTTCTTTCACCTTAGAACATACAATTGTTGCAGTTCTAGTACAGAAAAAAGATCAGGGTTTTGAACAACCAATAGATTTCTTTAATAAAGCCTTCAGAGACGCACCTTTAAAGTATAATATAATGGAAAAGCAAGATTTTGCTCTAGGTAAATCTATTAAATATTTTAGAGTTTATATCTTGTATTCTCATATAGTAGCTTATGTTCCCAATGTTGTAGTCAAAGACATTCTAACACAAGATGGACCAGATGGAAAGACAGGGAAGTGGATAGCTACCATATTAGAATATTATTTAGAAATTAAACCTACAAAATTGATCAAAGGTCAAGGTTTAACCAAGCTCATGGCTGAATCGAACTGTGAGGCCCTAGACATAAATTTCATTATAGAATTGGATAACGAAGAGGAGATGTCGACTCCACAGATGAGCTAGGCCTTTACTGAATCACTATGGTATGCTGACATTATATACGTTCTACAAAATATTTAGGATCCTCCTGAGTTGTCTAGGACGAAAAGTAGGTTCTTAAAAATGAAATCTTTGAAGTTTTGCATAATTTACAATGCTTTATTTTGGAAAAATCATGAAGGCATCCTAGTTAATTGTTTGTTAAAGGAAGAATATGATAAAATATTACAGGAGTTTCATGTAGGTGACTGTTTGGGACATCTTTACTGGAAGACCACAGTTGATAAAATCTTAAGAGCTGGTTTTTACTAGCCCATTCTATTTTCTGATGTAAAGAAATTTGTAACCTCATGCCACAAATGTGATATTTTTGAAGGAAAAAGAAAACTATTGCCATTACCTTTGAAACCAATATCTACTGAAACACCATTTCAATAGTGGGGCCTTGACTTCATTGGTGAAATTCATCCTCCTTCCTCTGCCCAGCATAGATGGATCTTGACTGCCACAGATTACTTTACAAAATGGATAGAAGCCATACCCTCAAGACAAGCTACTGATACTATCATAATAGGTTTCGTTGAGGTCAACATTCTATCTATATTCGGTTTCCTAACCAAAATCATCACAGATAATGCAGTAGCTTTTAAATCAAAGAGGATGATTGATTTCTACAGCAAATATCATATAACCCTAGGTCACTCCACAGCCTACTATCCCCAAGGAAATGGACTAGTAGAGTCTTCCAACAAAATCTTAGTGAATATCATCAAAAATTGTTGGAAGATAACAAGAAAACGTGGAACAAGAAGCTAGTAAATGCCTTGTGGGAAGATAGGCTGACTACAAAGAAATCCATTGGTACCAGTCCTTATCAGCTAGTCTATGGAATGGAGGTTGTTTTCCCATCTTCGTTGGGAACACTAGTGATGAAATTGCTCCAAGAAGCATAGATTAAGCCAAATGATATTCAAAGGAGGATCAACTAGACAATTCACTTACAACAGACCAGGGAATAAGTGTATATAAGATCCCAAATTGTGTAGGAGAGAATCAAGAAAGCTTTTGACAAAAGGACCAAGGCATAAGATTTCTATCTAGGAGATAAAGTTTTGAAATGGGACTCAAGAAGGGAGGATAAAGGTAAACGTGGAAAGTTTGACTTCCTATGGAAAGGACCTTACATCATTTATGCTTTTAGAGGTAATAAGTCTAATTTTCTCAAAGAAATCGATGGTGTAGAAGTAGAAGGAGGACTAGTTAATAGTCGAATGCTTAAGCACTATATAGATCCCAGTCACTCATTTCACTAATCACTTGTACATATGTTATTCTTCACAAAGTTTAGTGCTGATTGGATGGTAATTTTGGAGTTGAAGCTCGAAGAGAAGGACCTAAGCTTAAAAAGTTTCACTGTCATAAATATCAATAAAGAAACAAAGTCAAAGGGAAAAAGTTGCAAAGTAAAATCACATTAATTCAAAAGTCCATTGATCTACTAGTTCTTAACATGTCACCAGGAAATTCCATCCCCAAGTGGAGCCACTGTTATGTTCCTATACCAATAGGAGCCATAATTTTTTAATAGATGAGGTCAAATCTGTAATATGTACATACATTTTCTTTCTGCAAATGTTTTCCGTATTCAAAAAATCAAAAAAATTAAAAAATGTAAAGAGGGTATGTCCTAAAAGAAAAATCAAAGGGCAAAAAGAGTAAAAAAGGTAAAAAAATATGAAAAATGAACCCTAAGAAAGAAAAAAGACCATGAAAGTGTGCAAGTCAAAATTCCACTACCATTTACTTTTGATGTAAATTAAAAAGATTGTGTGCAACTTGTTACCTTTGCCACAATCCATGAATGGTAAAAAGGTTTAATCTTGGTTATTCCATATTTTGAATTTCATGCTTATAGATAGATAAATAAAATCTGACCAAACAGTTTAATCTTGGCAAATAAGTAGATCGATAGAGTTAATAAAAGTAGCTCAACTGTTTAACCTAAGCCCTGGGATGTAATAAGGATAGACTTAGATAGATTACTTTTGTAAAAGAAAAGAAAATGTTTTGATAAGGGTTTGCCAGCTTAAGCGCACCCTAATTAAGAGAAGAAATAATGGTAGGATAAGTAGATGGGTAAGTAGTTGAATGGTTGCAGAATTATAATGATTGATTAGATTATATCATATCATTTACCTTCATCATCAAATTTCTAAAGTATGGATGATAATTGAGCATTTACCAAAGTACACAAAGTCAATTGATTAACCTCCCTCATTCATTACATTTTCCACATAACTAATTTCCAAAGTCTCAAAGTACCTAAAAATCTTAAGTTAAAGTGGCTAAGATCATTTCTCTGACTTCTAGAGGGACCAGACCCTTGATCCAATAACGTATAGGTCCTAAGTACTAAAAGTCCCCTCTCAAGCATTCACCCCTCCATAATTCACTCATTTTCCCTAAGAAACCCCTTTTCCCTAAGGATAAAACCTCAGAAAAGTGATCACCGCAAGCAAACCCAATTTCCACAAAAACCCACAAATATGTATTTGGCCTAAGTTTTTATGTTTTCTATGTGAAAAAGAAAAAACAAATTGCAAAGAATTCATTTTACCTTAGCCCTAAGTTATTTTTCACCTTCATTTCATATTAACGTTTAACTTTAGGTATATATTTCCCAAAAATACCCTCTCCCGTATGTATTTATTGAATCCCTTTAATTTTAATATCCTGTCCCTGAAGTTTGAAACATAAACTTTATTAGCATATGATTAATGGGTTAATTAAGTTGATCAATAGCTAATTAATAACCAAAACCCTCTGCCAAATAAAAGAGATTAATTAATCAATCAATGGTTAATTAATAATCTATCTCCGCCAATGGAATCACCCCCAATGTCATTAAACCTCCATAATCATCATTAATTAAACCGGACACGCTTAAACCTCCATCAGGCCCCTCCATTAAACTCCATATCAAATCCCCGCCCAAATCACCATATGGTCTGGTCCCTTTTGACCCAATAGTCAACGATTATATCGGGCGGCCTCCGAAGGCCAATCTTTACCCGCCTGATATGGGTGGTTTCACTATTCACCCCACTACTACGTGGTGCCCGATGAATTCCATTAGGTGGCCTCCCCCCAAAACCACTCCAACCCAAAAGCAATGCAAAATGAATCCGCTTACCACCTCCCGGTAGACGACAAAACGTCTCATCCCCCACTTAACACCAAATGTACCTTTCCCTGTGTATCCGTCAAAATAGTCAACTTTGCGAATAAAACTAAAAAGACTCATTGTTCTTTTTTTTATCGTGAAAAATACCACTCAGATCTCCATGCAAGCACAAGAGAACATGAAACCATCAACCCACGTCCAACTGCCAACCTGCTAAAACTCCAGACAACCTTTCAGTCACATCCACTTCCTGCAAACCATGCACAGTCACCCATTAAACCATTCAGAGATGAAACCAGGTATTTACCCAAATTCACTGAGAAACCCTGTTTTATTCCTGAACTTGTACTCAATTTCTTTAAAAACCTAAGTAATTCATTGAGACAGTTGCCCAACCACTCCAAAATACTCTGAATTAGACCAGTTTTCCCCAATTTTACTCAAAACCCTTCATCCCTATCCTTGAATCCATAAGAACCAAGGATGGCTGCTCCAATTTCATTGAATGTCATACCAATTTCTACTCCCCATAGGGATTTAGACCATCTCCCATTGGCAGATAAATATTTTCAAATTAAAGATACCTCTGTCCGAGAATCCCCATTGAAATTATACTACAGGTACAGAGACTAGTACCTAAACCATGCAGACAAAATAGGTCTTTGGAAATCAGGTTTGCCCAAGTACCAATTCCCCAAAGTTCATATCTTCCTAGAGATTATCCACTATTGCCATATGAACTATAGTCCCAGCCAAAGAAGAGTGATGACTACTAACCATTCTGCATTATTTACCATCACTGCTGAATCCCTAAATGAAATGATACAATTGCAACCAGACCAAAACCTGACCCCCCTTTTTGTTGGAGACATGCTTAATAGATTCCCTACACACACCTCCATCAAACTTGCTCAATTATTCTACATCTTCATTAGGGAAGAACAATACATTCCAAAGGACCTTCCCCCATACATGTCAACCATATTCTCTAATCTTGGCTGAGACATCAGAGAAATGATATCCAATGTGTTAGGCTAGATTACAAGTAAATTTGTTGATGAGATTATTATAGACTTTATGTCCAATTACACTCCAAGATAGCCCCCTGCCATCATGCTTGATTATTCTAAGTTCATTGCAGATAAGATGCACGATCAATTCATGAGGATGGAGAATGTAAGAGTGTTCAAATATTCGTTATTTTTATATCATCTTTTCCTGTATTATCAAGTTGATAAATTCCCATTCACACTCCAAAACCTTAATACCAGAGACAACATTAGATCAGTAGTCTTCTGGACTTCATGAATCCACCTGTATGTCTCTTCATATTCTTACACTAACTTCATAGATCTCTTTGTGCACCTAGTGGTAGCTATGTTATTAGGAAGTCCTTCCCCCAGAATTAGTGCAGATATCAGGAGGGTCCTATAGTTGTCCAAACAATATAGAGTGGGAGATTGGTACTTGTACCAAAATCACACTGAAATCAAGATATATAGATGTGAGTTATCTCCCTACAAATTGTCAAAATACCTCCCCATGAGATTTTTTGCTCTGGAGTACAATAGGAAAATGATTAATACAGATGCGGTGCATTTTGTGAAGGCTAAGAAGAAATCTCAACTTAGAATAAAAGATCAGCTTGGCCCCTTCATATGTAACAGTAGGGAAGTAGGAAAGGAAGTAGAAGATATCCTCCAAAGGCTGAAACTGAAACAAATTTTTATATGGAGATATGACCCTTTAGAGTTCATTTGCAATAGGAGACAAAAGAACAAATTATCTCCTTATATCCACCATAGAATTCCTGAAATTTAATAGTATGCGAATCAACTAGAATGGGTGGAGAATACTCTAGTAGATCGAGATAGCATAGAAGTTGTTGTTAACAATGTGTTGATTGATTTGGAAAGAAGACTTCATCAAGATTCATTTGTAAAAGTGCTAGGAGAATACCAATCTCAAAGGGAATCACAGGGACACAGTGAGCAAATAGTAGAAGAAGGACCTCAAGAGCAAGAGGAATCAGAGTAGCCAAAGATATCAGAAGAACTTGCTCAGCCATAACATACCATGAGTAATCCTCCTATTTTACAGACTCCTCCAAATGAGAAGAAGAATCCCCAGAGAGAGAGAGAGGAAGCCACTCCTTCTAGCAGACCTGTTGACCAGACTTATGTTAAGAAGCAAAGGTTAAATCCTTTTTCAGAACAAGAGTTCACTAAATAGACCGCTGGAACTACAGGTACCAAATAAGCAGAAAGCAGGGAGACCGCTCCCTCTAGAGGAACACAATAACCTTCCACTTCATAGGCTCAAATGCTGGAGAGACAACATAGAGTTGAAGTATCCTCATTCAAAGCTCCAACTAGCCATAGCCAAGACATTAAAGAGAAATATAAAGAAATACAGGCTAGGAATGAAAGATTGAAGGCCCAAAGCTATGCACATTACCTAAAAATGGCTCCTACTAATCAAACAAGGCTAATGTCAGTCTTTGATCTGAAAGTCGCTAAAATGTAGATGACTTTTATGAAGCCTAGTACATGGCAGCCTAGGTCAATAGCAGATTACTTAAAAATAGACTTTGAAGTATTGGCGAAGGATATCCATCCTATCGACCAAATAGAATTACACAAGAAGACTGGGGAAATGGGTTATTCCACTTTGACCAATGAGGCAATTGTAGCACACCAACTCCAAAATTTGCTCAATAATATATCATCACAATTCCAGTTAGAGAAGGCCTCTTCATAGGATACCAAGATAAAGTCCTTAGAGGACTTAGTCATAGAACTAGGGCATGATCCCAAGGATGTGAAAGCTGTAGAAAATCTTATTAAAAAGAAAAACGATGACATAGCTACACTGAAAAAAAGAAGCTCAAAATTCCTCCTCTGCATCATCCTCAGACAACTAAAGTATGGGAAAATCGGAAGGAGGAAGAGCTTATGGACTTAGTCCTTAAGTTGAATGATCAACTAAAAGAAATAGAAAAAGAGCTCGATAACTTGATGTAGTCTAGACAGAGTGAGTTGGCCACCACTCCTCAGACTGTGATTCCTACAGTCTCTACAGTAGTACACTCCACATTGGCTACTTCCTTAACACCAACAGTTCCACCAACTACAGCTCTGCCAGTTACAAGTGCATCTACAAGCGCAGGGACGTCCACGGAAAATATAGCTGAATTCATAAAGGCCATGGAGGAGATAACCATCCAGGCTACCGAGCTCAAAAAACCTAGAGAAAAATTGTCAAGTTTTGAAATTTATTGCAAACTTGCACAAATACAACAAATGGAAGAAGCTCAGAAGAATCAAAGAATGGGAGAAAGAATAAAAATCCTTGAAAAGGACTTGACTTTGTAACAACCACTAGGAGATATAAAGGAAATGCTTTCAGCCAACATCGTCGACTCTGTCAATGATGTTTGGCCATCTATTCAAGAAATTTTTTAGAAAACTAAAATGGTAAAAGTGGCTACAGAAGCAATTCACAAGACAATGGAAGAATTTGGAGACAAGCCTAAAGATGCCAACCAATTGATAGCAATATTGAACAACAGAAACAGGTACCAACTAGATGAACTGGGAATAGAAGATAGAAGAGCAACCATCATAGAAATCAAAAATATTCTTACCAAGAGGAACCTCATGCTCAGTCTTGACAAAAAATGCTAGAGCATCCAAGCTCACATTGATAGATTTATGACAAAGTTTGGTATTTTAAGAGAAAAAGAACTTCCCAGTCCTATGGTAATACATGACAAGTTGATGACCCAAGATGATTATGTTGAAAGATTAAACAAGTTGGCCAGCAACGAAGCTAGTGCTTCAGGAGTAAAAGCACTGCCCACTAGAAAGGTATTATATGATAATTTGGAAACTCTATTTTTCCTAGAGCATCAGGGAAAGCACTTGTTCGTCAACAGGCCAAATTTTTCCAAGTATACCGAACCTGACAAGATATATAGAAATATGATAAGGATGAAATTACCTGAATGTGGATGATGGATGAAACTAACAGATTTACTATAAAGTAACTGCAGTAAATCTATATGGTAACCAGGTGAAACGGATAAAATAGAGTCAAAATGTAGTAGGTAAAGAGTATCAATAGGTAGAAGACATAAATTGGTTCCAGCACATAAGTATCAATCAACTAAAAGAACCAAATCCAAATTAGAACAGCTAGCATAGTAACAATAAAAGGGACAACAAGAAGACAGTTCTCCATCTATCTCTATCTTCATGCTTGAAGATATTTTCGGTTTCCTAGAATAATTCTCATGTTGTTATGAGATATTTTGTAACATTTTTTTAATAAATACTTCACAAATTGAAGTAATTAGTGTGGATTAAAATACATTTCTGTAGACATTTTATATCGAGCTAAGGAGATATTGTATTCAAGACCGGACTGGTTTTGCTGGGTCACGAAATAAAGCTAAAGACATTTCACTGGATTCTTGTGCACAATTCGAACCAAATAAGTATTATCTCTTCATGTTTAATTATTGTTTTCTCGTCATGTTATAAATATTAATATGTGTCTCTTATAAAATATGAATAGTAAACAAGGAATGATATCTTAGAATTAGCTTAAATTCTCTCTATTTTAACTGTTTACTTTCTCATTGTTTTCTACTAAACTATCTTGGTCTAGGAATTCTTAATTTCTCCCTTACTTCCGTAGTTTCCCCCCCTTGGTCCATAGTAAAGAATTCTTAGTTTCCCTTTGCTACTGATCATCCTTCTTTTCTTCATCTTAATCATGGTTTACAGATTATTCATTGCCCTTTACCCTGGTTAGGACTACCTCATCCATTTGAACCTACATATTTACTTTATGCTATGCTAGCCTACCCTATGAACTCTTGCTTTAATAATTGATCTGATCCAGTTAAGCAACTCTTTGATTGACTCCATAGCCCAATGGCTTGAATACTTGTTCTGCCCATCTGTTTTCTTAAGCCCACCACCCAATCAAAACAAAACATCATGAGCATTAAGAACTAGCCTGAAATCCTACCCAAAACCAAGTTAAATTATAAAGAGAGATCCCTCTCTAGACTTATGTTGGCTAGAACCTGAGTTTAAAAGATTATGTTTATGGTTACCTTGGATTATTCCTTCTTTTATAACTTCTAGGGAAGACTTCCGGGTGATAACACCATGGATCAACTAACCTTTTTTATCTCTTCAATGGGTATTTAATACCCTCTTTCATGTTATGGTTTCCTTTAGTAGCATCCCACTTTTAGGTGGATATTGTTATCCATTTTCATAGGCTTTTCTCAGAAAATCTTGCCTCTCCCTTCTGCATAGATTTTCCTCTTAAAATCTCGCCTTTCTCTCCTGCAAGGATTTTATGTTTTTCTTAAATTTAGCATCTTTCTCCAGCTAAGTATCTTAAGGGATATTTATCTCCAAATCCATTAGGCTTATCTAGAATTTTATCTAGAAGTCTTATCATGAAAGAATTATCCATTCCCATTGGCAAGAATCTCATCTCTTGGTGTCTCGCTTTTCCAAGTGATTAATTAATTAGTTTTATTTAATATAAGTGTTTACTTTTCTTGTTACACATTAGACCTATCTTAGCTTAGGTTAGCGGAGTTTTAGATACAATGGAGGGGTGTTACATATCTTAGTATATTTCCCAACAAAATTATACCCAAGGTATATCAAGCCCAAGATAAATATTATAAACCCTAAAATAAACATGGTTGAGCATGCTTGATTTTTATATTGAGAGAATGACAAATTGGATCATGTTCCACCGTTCTTAAGCATGAACGATTTTCACATCTAGAGAATGTTTGTCACAATGTAATATCCCTTTCCGAATATCCCTTGAACACAAGCAAACTCCAACCAGAAAAACACACAAGTGGTATAGTAGTCGGGAAGCTCACAGAGATAGAAATAATAGTAGTGCAATATACAATAACGCATACATGGAATATAGCAGATACTCAAGAAATGCAGAGAGAAATGCAAAGCCATTTTATTATACTGAGTAATGGATAGAGTACAAAGGTGATCAAAAAGATATCACCTCGAATTGCACAAGGCAAGTGAAGAAATACACTCAGAATGGAAGAAAATCACCTCTCTCTGAACTGCGTTCAAGCTGC
This sequence comes from Pinus tabuliformis, assembly GCA_031772625.1. Lineage (NCBI taxonomy): Eukaryota > Viridiplantae > Streptophyta > Pinopsida > Pinales > Pinaceae > Pinus > Pinus tabuliformis. Next base: position 632,655,370 of record CM062817.1, on the reverse strand, counting down.
TGGAGAACTATTGTGCTGCTGCTACTGCTAGAATCAAGGGATGATTTGTGGTTGTTTCCCTCCACAGAAAATGCTGAGACTCTGGAATCATCCTCTACTCAATAAACCCAAAAAAACCTAGAAAGCTTTTCTGAAATAGCTCACCCCTGAAAATCACCCCCTTGGGGATCTATGCTATCCCTCAGGGCTCTGCGCTGCCACTGAAGTAAACCCTCCAAGACACTGACCGAAACTCTGCCAAAATCCTCCAATATGCAAGGGCTGATCCCTTGCTCAATCTCCCAACTCAAATCCTCCACATAAACCCAATCTGAAACTCATACCAGAAGGAACTACGTCTTCCTCTCTAAAGACTGCACAGTCATCACAATGCCCAGTTCCTCCTCAACTCCAAATTTGATCCTCCTACAAAAGACTGATAAAACTACCTTGCTCGAGTAGTCACTCGAAGTCCCTCAAGGCTAAGGGTGAGATCTCCGAACGAAGACACTCTATGCACTAAACAGTGCTGCAGATAGGCTAAACAGCCATCGTGCTCTAATTCAAAGTGACTAGCTCAAATGTGCATAATCGAATGCCAAAATAAGGAGGCTCCTCTCCCCTTTATAGCATTGGCCTCTCTAAAAACCCTAAGGCCCACCTCCTCCAACGTAGCCTCTATCTTGCCACGTGTTCCTCTCCATCTGTACAGTCCCACCAAGTGTCTACGTGGGCCACTTCTCTACGTGGTCCCTTGGCCCCCTTGGCTCCCCTTTTAAGTCACAACATTGTGCTACTAGGGAGTGACTTTATTCAGAAAGTGAGTTATGTCCCCCTTTTCTCACCTTTTTATTTATTAATAACTATAGAAGGTAAAATTGAGAAAAGTGGAATATTCCAATTAGCTATGGCTAATTAGGAATATTACAATCTCCCCCAGCAAAATGTTGCTTGTCCTTAAGAAACTGAAGTGATGGATGCTGTAAAATTTCTCATTCTCCCAAGTGGCATCCTCATCCAGTAAATTCTTCCACCTCACCAAGAATTCCCGAACCGTCCTGCTCCGCAGCTGCCTCTCCCTGGTATCAATAATAGCCTCTGGTTGCAACACCAAATGCCCCTCATCATCCATGGGTGGTCGCTCATCTCTCACTGTCACATGCTGCCCCAATGACTTCTTCAGGCATGATACATGAAAAACGTTATGAATCTTACTACCTTAGGGCAGCTCCAACTCATACGCAACATGTCCAATCCTGCGAATCACCCTGTATGGCCCATAAAAGCGGGGTTTGAGCCTCTCGGCCCCCTTCAGCTTTAGTGACGATTGTCAGTATGGTTGTAATCGTAGGTAGACCAAGTCCCCTACCTCAAACTGTCTCTCCACCCAACCCCTGTCAGCGTACAACTTCTACTGGTTCTATGCTATAGCCATATTATCCTTGAGAGCTCAGAGAATATCCTGACTCTCTTGGATCCAAATCTTGGCTCTCGGAGCCTTGCTAGCACCAAACATCACGTCAACAAAAGATAAAGGATGATATCCGTACAAAGCATAGAATGGTGACATACCAATGGACATGTGATGTGTAGTGTTGTAGCAGTACTCGCCCAGATGCAGCCACTTCAGCCATGTTCACTGCTACCCACTAACATAGTTACACAAGTAGCCCTCCAGCCACTTGTTAACTATCTCTGTCTACCCGTCAATTTGTGGGTGATAACTAGTACTCAGTGTCAACTCCGTCCCCACCAACTAGAAAAGATCCTGCCGAAACTTGCCCATGAAATGGTTGTCCCTGTCATTGGTGATGGTCTTAGGAAGACCATGTAGCTTGAAGACCTCTTTGGAGAACAGTTCAGCCACTTCCGCTACTGTGTAGTGTGGGGGTATGGCAAAAAAATGTGTGTACTTTGTCAGTCGATCAACGACAACAAAGATACAATCCCTGCCTTGTACCATGGGCAACCCTGTGATGAAGTCCATCGAAATACATTCCCATTTCTCCTACAGAATGGGAAGAGGCTGCAATAATCCTGCGGGATGGCTCATCTCCCCCTTGTTCCTCTAGAAAACATCTCACTCCTAGATATGCTGGAGTACGTCCTCCTTGAGAAACTCTCTCTAATGGCCCTGTAGGTTTTGGTAAACCCCTGATGACTGACCAATGGTGAATCATGTGATGCCTGAAGTATCTTCTTCTTGAGCTAAGATCCCTCAGTCAAGAAGATCTGGTCCCTACAGTAGATGATCTCATTGAACACCCTGTACCTGTCATCCACCACCTACCCATCTAGAAACTCACATGTAAATCTATCCCTGGAGTACTCTACTAAGAGTCGAGCCCTCCAGTCTATATTCAAGCTCATAAGAGACAACGTGGCTATTCTACATGAAATGGCATCTGCTACCATGTTGTTCTTACCCTTGACATAGTCAATGTCAAAGTCATAATCTTGGATCTTACTGATCCACTTCTACTGCCTCTCCTATAGCTATTTCTGCTCCAAAAAGAACTTGAGGTTGTTGTGATCAATCCTCACCGTGAACCTGTTACCCACTAAATACTGCCAGAAGTTGGCCAATGCATGCACGATGGCCAACATCTCCTTGTCAAATATAGAATACAACCTCTCGTGCAGAAGGAGCTTCCAGCTCTTAAGGGCTATAGGGTGACCTCCCTGCATCAACACTTTACCGATCCCCTCTCCTGAGGCATCACACTCCAAAACAAATAGCTGCAAAAAATTTGGCAATGCAAGCACTCGGCAGCTACTCATAACCTCCTTGAGCCTATCAAAGGCTCGTTGTGCCATATCCGACCACCTGAATGCCCCCTTCCTTGTCAGATCTGTCAGGGGTGCAACAAGCTGTGAGAAACTCTTGACGAACTTCCAATAGTAAGTACAAATGCCAATGAATCCCTGAAGTTCTATCACGTTCCTCGGCTCCGGCCAATCTCTAATGGCCCTGATCTTCTCCTCGTGGACCCTCACTCTGCCCACCCCTATGATGTTTCCCAAGTATAACATCTCCGTCAACCCAAACTCACACTTGGAGAGCTTGGAATAGAACTGTTGCTCCTCCAAGATGCGCAAGACTGTCTCAATGTGTTGGAGGTGCTCCTCCCAAGTCCTGTTGTAGATGAGGATATCATCAAAGAACACCAACACAAAATTCCTTAAGTGGCTACAAAAGATGTGATTCATGCAGAACTGGAATGTAGCTGGGGTGTTGGTTAGCCCAAAGGGCATCACCAAAAACTCAAAGTGCCCATAGTGACACCTGAAGGCGGTTTTGGGAATGTCCTGCTCCCTCACGCGAATCTGATGGTACCCAGATCTCAAACCAATCTTTGAGAAGAACCATGCCCCTCTCAACTCATCCATCAACTCATCGATCCTGGGTATGGGGTACTTGTTCTTCAATGTCTTCTTGCTCAGGGCCCTGTAGTCAATGCACATCCTCAATGTGTCGTCCTTCTTCTTCACCAACACCATGGAAGAAGCAAAAGGACTTGTGCTCGGCCAAATGTGCCCAAGAGCCAGCAACTCCGAAATGGCCCACTCAATCACATCTCGATAGTCCTTTGGATGACAATAGGGTGTAGTAATCACTACCTGTATGCCCTGCTCAAGCTCAATGGTGTGCTCAAATTCCCGGTCCGGTGGCTGTCCTGGTGGAATGTTGCCAAACACTATGGCATACTGGTCAAGGATGGACTGTATCCGTAGATGCACCATCTATCCTATAGTCCCTGCCTCTGATGCACACAGCTCCACTTCCCACTCTATGTCTCCCTTCTGGAAGACTGCCTCCATCTGATGAGTCGAAACAGTCTGAGGTGGATATGTGTGATGTTCCCGTATCTTCTCATCATCCCACTCCATCTCTAGGGTCTTCCAATCTGTCGTGACCTTCCCTAGAGTGATAAGCCACTAAACACCCAGTATCATGTTGGTGTCTAGAATATTGACCACAAAAAAGTGTTCAGTCAGGGTGTAGGTGCCCATCATCACTGATAACTCTGGGACATAACAAGCACGCACCATGGTCTGATCTCCTAGGACCAAAACTGAAAATCCATTGAAGCTCTATGTCTTTATACCTCTCCACTCAACCATCTGTGCATCGATGAAGTTATGGGTTGTCCCACTATCAACCAAAAATCATACTCACTGGCCACGTACTGTCCCCCGTACACGTAACGTCAAATACTTGGGGACTCCTCGCAATGCTGCAAGGGCCCCTCTAGTAGGTGAAAATGCTACACCACCTGCTGCTAGCGGTGGAGGTGGTGAAGGACCCTACACGGCATGAATATCTCTTGCCTCCACATCAACCTCCTCATCCTCTTCCCCGCTACTCTCGGAGAAGACCTCAATAAAATGTGCTTTGCTAGCAGCACATCTATGTCCCGGTGCCCACAGATCCTGACAGGTAAAGCACAATTGCTTCCTCTTCAGCTCCCTCCTGGCATCATCATCAATCTGTGCTCGTCCTAGATTCCCCATTGGAGGCAGAATCCTCACATCCTTCCCCTTAAGGTGGAAATTCTGTCTCTAGGGGTAAGGTGTCCGGGTCCTGGGTAAGACATCCTGTAAGTTGTAGGTCCTGCTAATAGAATCCTGGAGTGTGCCTAGTCTAGTGGATCAGACTAAACCCCAAAGTGGCTCTGCTAACCCCTCAACATACATGTAGATCCTCTGTGTCGCAGATAGATTTGTCACCATCACTGAAACCCTCAAGAAATCTGCAATGTAAGTCTCTGGGCTACCTATCTATTTGAGCCTCGTTAGCTCAACAAAGTGCTGCTCTAGATCCCTCCAGTCAAACCTCTCTATCAATCTCTTGGTGAACTTGGCATATGTCGACACTGTTGGAGTGTCCGAGTGTAACCATCCAATGGAACCACCAATCCTAGGCCTCACCATCCAAATGTAATGTCGCCACCTTGATGGCCTCTGTCTTTGACATCTGGTTAAGCTATAATAGATGTCCAGCTTCTCCACCCAAGACTTTGCCGAACTATTTGATGAACCATCAAATGTAGGCAAGTGGAATCTACTAGCTGCGCGGTGGGTGTCACCATCATGATAATCCCAGTATCCTCTGTGATGGTCGTGGGGTCTACTATCCCACTGGAGCTAAACAAAGTCTCTGAATGAGAGAGCATCCCTGAACTCTTGCCCATAGGCCTAGTATTTTGCAAAATAATCACCCATATGACTAGGCTCTCTCTCCTGCTGGGCTCCAGCCCCTATGTCTGCTCCTAAGAAAGTGGGCATGGTAGAGCATGTAGGGGCATGTGAGGCCATCTGCGAAGTAGTATCATGTTAAATGGCACCCTGCTCTGGAAAATGGTGGGATGTACCCTATCCCTCACCAATCTGGAAAACCCGTGGGTTCTCACACTGTCTAGCCTCCACTGCCGTGAATCTCTGCCCCATCACCTCGATCTACCTCAACAGATCCTGCACTGATTTGAGGAGCATGTCCGCAAATCTCTTCCGCTCCTCATCTGCCATCGGATCCTCCTACTCTACATCCACCATACGCTCCTCCTAATCTGTGTTCACCCCTGGCTCCCCCTGTTCTGTGTCCACCACCTCAACACAGTCTCCCTCTCCGTAGGTGTTCTCCAACCTACACTCAATATCTCTATATTTCCTACCTCTATAACAGATGGAGGGCTTCTCTCTTGATTTCATAGACTGCTAGCTCCATAGGCTAGGCCAGATCTATGCTTTGATACCATTGTAATATCCCTTTCCAGGAATATCCCTCGAACACAAGCAAACTCCAACCAGAAAAACACACAAGTGGTATAGTAGTCGGGAAGCTCACAGAGATAGAAATAACAATAGTGCAATATACAATAACGCATACATGGAATATAACAGATACTCAAGAAATGCAGAGAGAAATGCTAAGCCATTTTATTATGATGAGTAATGGATAGAGTACAAAGGTGATCAGAAAGATATCACCTTGACTTGCACAAGGCAAGTGAAGAAATACACTTAGAACAGAAGAAAATGGCCTCTGTTGAAACTGCGTCCAAGCTGCCAGAGAACTATTGTGTTGTTGCTACTGCTAAAATCAAGGGAGGATTTGGGGCTGTTCCCCTCTACAAAAAATGTTGAGACTCTGGAATCGGCCTCTCCTCAATAAACCCAGAAAAACCCAGAAAGCTTTTCTGAAATAGCTCACCCCCGAAAATCACCCCCTTGGGGATCTACGCTGTCCCTCAGGGCTCTGCGCTGCCACTGAAGTAAGCCCTCTAAGACTCTGCCCAAAACTCTGCCAAAATACTCTAATATGCAAGTGTTGATCCCTTGCTCAATCTCCTAGCTCAAATCCTCCACATAAACCCAATCTGGAACTCATACCAAAAGGAACTGCGTCTTCCTCTCTAAAGACTGCGTAGTCATCACAATTCCCAGTTCCTCCTAAACTCCAAAATTGATCCTCCTACAAAATATTGATAAAACTACCTTGCCCAAGTAGGTACTCAAAGTCCCCCAGGGCTAAGGGTGAGATCTCTGAATGGAGACACTCTATGCACTAAACAGTGTTGCAGACAGGCTAAACAGCTAGTGTGCTCTAAGTCGAAGTGACTAGCTCAAATGCACATAATTGAATGCCAAAATGAGGAGGCTCCTCTCTCCTTTATATCGTTGGCCTCTCTCAAAACCCTAAGGCCCACCTCCTCCAACGTAGCCTCTCTCTTGCCACATGTTCCTCTCCATCTGTGCAGTCCCACCAAGTGTGTACATGGGCCCCTTCTCTATGTGGTCCCTTGGCCCCCTTGGCTCCCCTCTTAACTCACAAGGTTGTGCTACTAGGGAGTGACTTTATTCAGAAAGTGAGTTATGTCCTTTTCTCACCTTTTTCTTTATTAATAACTATAGAAGGCAAAATTGAGCAAAATCAAATATTCCAATTAGCCATGGCTAATTAGGAATATTACACACAATGCAATGTTAGATGATGGTTGTTTTTCATATTGATAGAATATTTGTCACATTCAGATATTCGATCATGAATAAGCATTATCGACCATGGTTGACCATGATCAATGATGATTAAGCATGATCGACCAGGGTTAATTGAACATGAATGTGACAATGTTTGTCACAATAATCGAAACAATCATCGACCATGATTGGTACAATAATCAACCATGGTGGAGACAATAATTGACCATGATTGAGCATTATTGACCATGCTTGATTTAGCATGATTGCAAAAATGTTTATCATAATAATCGAGACAATGATCAACCATGATCGAGACAATTCTTGTCATAATTCAATGTTACACCATGGTTTCTTTTCATATTAATAGAAGATTTATCACATTTTGACGTTCGACCATGATTGACCATGATCAAACATGGTTTGCCATGATTGACCATGATTGACCGTCTAAAAAATGTGAGTCAATGTAACGCCATGGTTGTTTTGAATTTAGATACAATCTCTTCCACAATAAGACGATGAACTAAGGGCAATCATAAATCTCTAACATTAATATTATAAACGTAAAGAATATCATTACATTATAGATCATTAACACATTAATATAATACATACATACTAATACGTTAATATTAATACATTATAAACAATTTAAACATTATAAACCATCAACACATTTATATTAATACATTACATCAATGCATAAATAGTATAAACCTCAACAATATTAATATAAACATCAAGAACATTAAGCCCAAACATTAATACTATAAACCTTAAGAATATTTTTATAAACTAAACGCATCAAAAAACTAATGGGGTCCATAAAAAAAAAAAAAATTCCAATCAATTACAAACTTAAGAGGACTACATTAAAATCAAACATTATTATTAAAGCATATAAAGATAAATGGAAAAATTGAACAATTTGTATTGTTACACAACACAAAACCGCAACACAAAAGAAAAAAACACATCCAAATTGAAAACATTGGAATCTACGAAGAACAACATGTCAAGAGACTTGAATACCATTCATATACAATTTTTTACATAAGAACATCAAATGAAAAAAAAATGATTTTACCGGCATTGAAACAGAAGAAAGAAAATTGATGTTAAGAAATATTTTTTGTCTTTACATCAGAGGATTCTACTAGGAAATTGAACCTTAAACACCATTTCAGAAGATATTTATTAAATAGCCTCTACCAAAACATAACGATGTCAATGAAAAAAACAACCCCAGTTCCAATCAACAGCATAATGATAATGACCCTTCATGTTTCCCAGCCAATCCCTTCTTGTTTTCATTATAGATTCCCTCGGGTGCACATGGAAAAAGTATTTTACATCTCATTCCGTTTCATCTAACATGCAAATATGTCCACCAATTCCGTTTCATCTAACATGCAAATATGTCCACCAACAAAACTAGGATGGAAGCCAATTTTTCTATCCATCCTTTTCTGAATATACGCATGAAAATTTATTACTCCAACAATAACATGCACCTTTGAGGCATAATAGAGGACATCATTATTACTTAAAAATTCTTAAAGTATATATGTATTTTTTTACATTCACAAATATAATGAAAATATTAAAACATTAATTTCTTGCATGAAAATAATTAGATAAAAGTCATAATAAGATATATATAAACAAATAATAAGATATATAAACAATATTATTTTTAAATTCCATAAAATATGTCGATGCTAAAATATTTATCTCATTGCCATCCCACAAATTCTTAGTTTATCAATAATAAATGACTAAAAAATTTAAATACTTTTAAAACTTTAAGCAACATTTGTGAAAATGGTCAAGATTTTCTAAATTTATGACAAACATTTATTAGATGGAAAATATTTATAAGACGAGATTGTAAAATATCGTCAACATACTTAATAGAATTCACTTTTTCCAAAAATGATGGTTCATAATGTTTTCTACCAATAATAAAATAAAAATTTGCATAGATTGATGAAAATGACAATTTCCTTATGAAGGATTTGATTGTGAGTAGTGATATTGATGGTTGGTTGCACAGTCATTGGGGCAACAATTGAAAATAGTGTTTCTCTAGCAATGAAAGAGCAGAACCAGTTAGGGTCCAAGATGAAATTGGAATAAATCTTAGAGTTTATTTTTGACTACACAGTTGAGAGAATCAAAATTTAAAAGAAATATAATCAAAATTTCACATAAGATAACCTAGTACAAATTGTGTTGTTACCTAATGAAAAATGTGTTTTCAGCTGTCAAAAGAGTGAAGAAGAGTAGAGAATTTTGAAGGCATCTTCCAAGCCTTAAAATGACTAAAAGTATAAATTGGACCCTCTCCATTGGAAATTTCTATGAACAAGATTTCCAGTGGTATGCGGAAGTTCAAAAACGGACTCCTTGATCAAAAGATATAGCCTTCTGAAGTTTCAAGGATTCAAGCCTTAAGAAAAACGGAATATCGAATGTCTGATATTGGAGATCACATATTAGAGGACCAACAGTACGACATATTAGTGCATCACATATCAATGGCTCGATATATTGGAGGTCCACCAATAGCAAAGGCTGATGATCACCCCCCATAGCACCCAACACATCGGTGATCACATCTCTGCAATCACACATCAATGTCACAAAGTGGATCAACGATCGCATATCGACAATCACACATCAGTGACACCAAGTGGATTGGCGATCACACATGGGGGACCTAATGCATCGGAGCAGGTAGATCAATGTATCAAGATATCATAACAATCAACAATCGAAAAATTTAAAGAGTGCGATAAAGGAAATATGTCAATAGTGTAAAATCATAGGCGGACTCAAAAACAAATTTACAAAGGATTTCATCGTAAAAACAAGGGAGGATGGGCCCTTTTCTCTATCTTCTAGGAGGATGCATGGCGGAACAAGATTGGCTCTGGTAATGAGGGGTGGCGACACAAGATTGGCTTCGATAAGGACATGTGGCAGGTAACGTTAGCATGAGGTGGTGATACAGAAGGACACGTCGCAATCAATTATGGAATTTTGAGGGGGCCTAAGGGGGAAAATCATGGTGATACATGTCACCACTCATGAGGTGCGATGTGGTAATGATGAAATCATAATCAAAGATTGGCATATTGAGAGTGCAAAATTTGACAACTCCAATGTTAGTCCTATGATTGGGAACTACTAATGAAAGGGTCTCTTATATATTTGGCTAGCGCATGGTCTATTAGAAGTTAAAGAGCCTTGGGTGCTAGCTAGTTTACAAAGTAAAAATAGACCCCGAGCAAGACCAAAAGGCCCTAACACCTTAATTCTAAGCACTAGGTGACAACCCTCGGTTCTATGATGAAGAAATTTAGAAATGGGCTAAACCAGTAGGGGCCAAACGATATAGGAATTTTCTTATTTGTAATGACTTTAAGAGTAAAAGTTCCAATAGAGAATAAGCTCCGATATAATAGTATGGTTGTATTATAGGGCATATAGGACCCCTATAGTGAAATGTAGGGAGGTATGTGATGGATAAGTTGGTAGTTGTGATTCCAGGAGACCACAATGGCCACAATGACTAATTGATCCCGAGGTGTGGAATTCAAGTGGTTAAGGAAGAAAGCGACCGATGAACTGACCATGAAGCAAGAGAGGAGCATCATGGCAAAGAGGTGGCATGATCAAAGCCCATCACAGGAACGATAGGGAGATATTTTCCTCCATCATTGTTCACTTTTCCTTTTAGCTTTTATGTTATAATTTCTTACATTTTAAAGAAGGAATCAAATCCTTTGTAATGACTTGGGTAACAGGCCTTCACATGCTAAGACAACTTGTTGATTGGATAGCTTGATATCAGGCTGAGATATTTTTTTAACTACTTTCAAAGCTTCCCCTTTCCTTATAAAAAAGGGGAAGAAACACTTAACAAAGGTTTTAGAATTATGCACCAAAGAGGCCAGAATTTTGTGGTTCCATTTTGGTTCTATTTTCCTGTTGATGAGGGGCTAGGGTGATAGAATGGATGAATGTAAATGGACAAGTGATGTGCACTCATTTTTAAGTATTAATGAAATTATTGGGTGATTCCAATCATAGCAATGCACAATATGTTTCTCCCCTTTGTTTATCACTTCATGTATGCTTTTCTCCCTCTAAAATAGTGTAATGAAGCTATCAATTTATCTCTTATTCATGGATGTATATTTTCCGATAACAAGTAATATTACTTGTGTTAACTATAGGTTTACTTATGTACATGTAATGTGCACATATTTAACTAATGTTATTTGGTGAAAAATGTATTCATAATGTATAGAGCTTGGGACCTTAATTAGTGCTCCACTCATTTTTCATTTTCATCTCCTCACCCTTCCATATCTCTACTGGAGATTGTTACCTAGGATTTTGTACTATGTCTAGCCCTCTGCATCGATTTCCCTCCTTTCCTTCCTCCTATTAGCCTATACTACAACAACAATGTTAAGTTTCCTATTGTTGTGTGTCAGCCACCAGAACAAGACATCTCCTTTTGTAGAGTTCACCTTGCTTAAGGACTATTGAACCAATTCCCCTTAATTATCTCTTTCAAACTACATGATAATGTGGAGTGCAACATACATCCCTCATATAATCTTCGAAAGAACTTCCCCTTCAAATTTCTTAGGCACTGGTCTCCAATCAACCCAGAGGTTGTCTCTAGCCACCTTCTATATCTTCTAAAGCACTTGTGCGACAGGTGATAGAAAAAGCTACAACAGACAGCACAATGAAGAGAATCAAAATTTAAAAGGAATATAATTGAAATTTCACATAAGATAACCATCTACCATAAATATATGGTAGAATAGTCAGAGTTGCCAACAAACATTGAGACAAAGGGACTATTAGTACACAATGAATAGAAAATACCATGATTAGTATCAACATAAAATGACAATCTATGATAAATTGTCTTAGATTTAGTGAATCTGGGTAAAGTAGAAGACTCAATTCACATTGTATCATCGACCATACATAGAACCATCAATCTGGTCATCCTTTTGACATAGATATCTTGTGAATAACAAACCTAGCTACCAATGTTACTTGGAAATCTCTCCTTACCATGAGTTGTGTCAAAATTAGGTAAAATTGTGGAATCAATGATCTTTGAATGGAATGAAGGTCAGAATGAATAAGCCCAATTAATTTCCCTACACCTAATTTCGTAGTTTTAATTTGATCGTTTTCCCTATATTAATTGGATTTCCCACTCATCTGCCCCAATTCACCCCTTCCGCCCCTCCTACAAACATAATAGTTATTAATTAAATAAAAAATATTAAATAAAATTGTAACACATAGCATGTCAATAGTCATCAAATATTTTCCCTTTCTGAAGAATATTGGTTAAACATTAAATTTGAACGATCTTTTTAATTAAAAAAATAAATTCCTTAAACCCAATTCCAATACAGACCAAAAAAAGAATTCTTAAACCCAATTCCATTATAGACTAGGCCTTAGCCATAATTATAAAAAATAAATAACATTTAAATTACTTCAATTTCTCATTTAATTGAATTGAATTTTAAATTTGGTCAAAATTATATTTAAAGCAACATCATTATTAAAAAATGTGTAACAATTTTTTTATAATTTTTTCCCATATAGAATTTTAAAACAAAATTCTTAACTAATCTTTAAATAATAAAAATCAAGTAATCATCACTGAAAATAGAGCAGTTTTGATACGTGAGGGTGGATGCCTTGTTTCCTTGATGTTTTAGTTAACCAACTTAAGATGTTCTACATATTGCTTTGTGATTTGACCTTTCCACGAGATCATTGGCAGATCATTTGTCATGGATGCGTCACGCATGTTCATTTTTAAAATTCATACTTGAATACTCATTTTAGAACATCGATATATGAAGAAAGAAAAAAATAAAAAGCACTATGTATGGGAGTCACTTGCAAAATTAAAAGTGGAAGCACTTGTGTAGTTGTTGCGAGAATAACTTGCAGTGAAAGTCTAAAGATGGAGGCGCAGGATGCAAGAGTCATATGTAAGTTTTGTAACAAGATACAATGAATACGTCATAATGTTTAAGTATTTATAAATGATTAGAAAGTGATGATAAATAAATAAAAATAAAATTATGCGAATTGTTGACTCGTGATTGTTACTTAAGTGATTGTTTTTATTAATAATTGTACCTGAAACATAATTGTATTAATATAGATTTATTAGTAAATATTCAGAGAGATGGAAAAAAAATTATGTAAAAATAGTTTTTTGAGTCTAAAACTTGAAGAAATATTTGCAAGATTTGACCCATCTCAACGCTTATAGGTTCATAGTTGTGATGGATCTTAATTGGTTCTCTCTACCTCTTTATAAATAAAGAGAGAAGATGTTCTATATTCATTATTTTTGTTTCTCTATAGAGAAAGAGAGACGATTTATAATTTACCATTGTATGAATGAAAAAAATTGTAAAGTAATGACTAAGAAAAGTATGCTTTCCCAATAATGACTAATATATATATATATATATGGTTTTTTCGAAACCTTTTAAGGATTTCCATTTTAGATGTTGTTTTGGATGGTGGCGGAATCTTAGGTCCCTATACTACTAGTGTAGCCCCTTATTATTATTACTGCAAACCCCTTATTATATTGTTCTGCCCATGTAGTCCCCATAGAGTTATTATTGTGCCCCATAGAAGCCCATTATTGTTATTGTTGTGCCCTTACATTATTATTGTTATGTCGGCTCTAATTATATTATGACGCATTAGACTCCTATATATAGAAAGGAGGTCTTGTCATTTGTATCATCCATGAATTGTTCATTTGTGTAATGTAAAGGAGGTTACTCCATTGAAGAGGCTAATTTCTAAGGAGTTGATCTTCCTTTTCTATCTTTTTGTGAGCTGGTTTCATAACATTTGGTATCAGAGCTTTGGATTCTAGGGTTTTACTGCTCCAAACAGACCATTGTGGAATTTTCACTATAAATGTTGTTCTGTGACATTTCATAAGCTAAAAAAAATCAATTTGATCTGAAATCGTTCTGAACCTCGGGTTTGAATTTCAGGTCTTGGCTCACTATATCTTTGGAGATATTATCTAAGGAAGTTAGGGTTTTTGCGGACTCCCGAATTACATTCCAAATAGGTGACTTTGGGAAAATCGTCATAACTTTCTCTCTGAGCATTAGATTTAAATTTTGTAAGAAGTTACAGAACGAGAATGAACTATAGGTTTTTTTTGTAGATCTTTCAGATCCGAAGGTCGAAACAGTGAAATGTGGAAGATCATACAAGTTCGCTCTATTGAACTAGTCTATAATCAGGCCATTGTAGGAGATTTGGCATAATTCTTTCTTGGAGAATCCAATTTTAATCAGACTGGTGGCATTGAAAAGATGATGCAGAGGGCTACTGCAGGTCGCAATTGGAGACCTTGGAGATTCGAAATTACAGAGTTATAGCCATTTCAATCGTGCTCCTAAAATCAAGAAAAGGTGATATGAGGAAGTTTGATGGCAAGAATATGATAAATTGGATACTGCAGATGGAACAATATTCTGATCCACATGATGTACAACTGTTACAAAAGGTACATATTGCATCTTTATATTTAGAATTGAATCAATTTTTATGGTGTAAAGGGCTTTGTTCTCATAAACTACTTGTCACTTGGTCAATTTTCAAGGAGGAAATGATAGCACATTATGAGGATACAAAGAGAAACACCTTCTTTAGCCAATTGATATATCTCAAACAAAAGTGTTCGATGGTAGAGCACATTGAGGACTTCTAAAGATTGAATATGAGGGTAAATGGTATTCCAAAGAAGCAAATAATTGATCTATCCATAGGGAATTTAAAGGATAACATTCAACATGAGGTTCGTCTTTGGGAACTTGATTCATTGGAGAAGGAATTTGACGTTGGCAAGAAAAATTGAAAGCAAAATTATGGAAATAAGGAATCCTACCACTCACAACTATAAATATGGAAGTTTTTTTTCTCCTAACCTTCCACAACCTACACAGTGTACGCCACAAAAATTGGAAGAAAATGAGAAAAATGGCTTTGTTACATTTGTGATAGAAAATACACTAAAGGGCATAAGTGTGTTGAGAATAAGTTATTTTACATAGATTGTGAAGAGGAGGAAGAAAAGGATCAAGAAACATCAAAAGAAGAGGATATACACCAGGAACCAACCCCAGAGAAAGAAGAAATGAATCTGATAACATCTTGTAAAGCATTTGCAAGAATTACCTTTCCTCAAACTCTCAAGATAGAAGGACATATCAAGAATAAAAAGGTTCAAGAAGTGAAGGATCACATCGAGCATCAAGAAATGAATCCGACCATATCTTGTAATGCATTGGCAAGAATTACCATTCCTCAAACTCTCAATATAGAAGGACATATCAAGAAGAAATGGGTTCAAGCAGTGAAATATCACATCAAGAATCAACAACAAGTTCTCCAACTTTTAAAGGATAACCCAACTTTGGTGCAGAATCTAATGAAACAACTGGCAAATAAACATCACAGTGAAAGATTTTTTGATATAGGGTATTGGGTACTTTTACGAATAAAACCATAAAATCAAATGTCCCTCAAGCAAGCTAAGAAGGATAATAAATTATCACCAAAGTACTATGGTCCTTACAAGGTGCTGCAAAAGATTGGTACTATGGCATACAAATTTGAGCTTCGTACATCTTCTTGAGTGGCCCTAGTTTTCCATGTTTCATGGTTAAAGAAGGTTATACATGAAAATCTCGTAGTTCAAACAATATTGTCGAAACTCGACAACGAAGGAAAAATCATATTGGAACATAAGGCAGTCACGGAAACAAGAACTCGACAGCTATGAAATCGATCAATTTCCGAGTATCTCATCAAGTTGAAGAACTTATTCACTGAAGATTCCACATGGGAGGATGAGAATTTTATACAGAAGCATCCACAACTACTCAAGAATTGAGGACACCATTTTTTTGAAGGAGAAGGGCATGTCAGGTCCCTATACTACTAGTGTAACCGCTTATTGTTATTAGTGCAACCCCCTTATTATATTGTTGTTCCCATGAAGTCCCCATATTTTTATTATTGTGCCCCATAGAAGACCACTATTGTTATTGTTGTTCCCTTACATTATTATTGCTATGTTGGCTTTGATTATATTATCACCCCTTAGACTCCTATATATAGAAAAGAGGCCTTGTCATCTGTATCATCCAAGAATTGTTCATTTGTGTAATGTAAATGAGGTTGTCCCCTTGACGAGTCTAATTTCTAAGGCATTTATCTTTCTTTTCTATATTTTTGTTAGATGGTTTCATAACATGATGTATGGGGAGTTGGTTCTGTTATTGTACTTAACTGCCTCATTTCCACTTAGAGACATAATCTAGAGTGGCACTAGAGTCAACTGCTAGATCTCCCTCACCACTTCTAGGTGGATTTTATGCATTACCATGTCTCCGAAAAAAGGTGGCAACTATTTTTCGCCGCATTTTTAATTTACCGGTGGCTATCAACCATGATCTTTCCTCCATGTTTCGGTATTAATTTTCTTCTATTACCTTTCTAGACTCCCTCTACCTGGGATGTCCATTTGGGGTGTCCTGATTCTCTTGGGATTTTACTTTTTTAAGGTGGTGGTACGTCTTTGGGCTTTTCTCCTGGGAGGAACTATATATTAATTCTTTTCCAATAAGAAACAACAATCACCCTTGTGGATACTAGTAATTCTAAATACCCTCCTTTATGGCATCTTAATAATTGGATTTATTTGGCCCTAGTTGGTGTTTTTATTACTACATAGGTCATATTTTCTGAGTCGCAAGGGAAAATCATTCCCTTTGCGCATTGTTGGTTCTATAACATTCCTACTCTGGAGTATATTTACATTTACAAGGCCTTGGATGAGGGAAATCCCTTGATCGGGTAGGTGGGATTTGGATTCATGCGGGTGGATTCATGTTTTATACTCTTTGTCTTATGTTTGTGATTTTTGACATCTTATATTGTTATCTAATCAATAGTTTGTGGGGAATTTGTGGTGAGTATGGAAGGTGGGGTTGATGTGTGTAAGTTTGATGTGTTAGTACACAAGACCTATATTGGTGCCCCGATAGAGTTTGAATTGGGCTACGCCAAAAACATTCCACATAGAGATTTACTGGGCCTGTCGGTTCCATCCCTGTCATGCCACTACAATGGTGGTACTCTTCCAACCACACGATGGGGGTGCGGCACCACCACCCACTTTATTTTTAACAATAATTGTAAGTGTGGACTACGCCTACTTTCTATACTTAGTTTATTTTTCAACTCTCCTAAGTATAACATTCACTTTATTTTTCAACTCTCCCAAGTATAACATTCACATACATAGTGAAAACATTCAATTAATCATCTTCATCATTATTACCATTTATACATATGCACAATGGATAATCAATGACAAGGGCAACTCCCTAAAATATGACTCTACTCGTTAATAACAGTTTTACATAAAATATATAATTTTATAGTATTTGCAGGAAACCCCAAATTTCCTTGGTACAGTATCTGTCAGAATCGTGCAGCCCGGCCTACACCATTCAAACTACCTGAACCACCATTCCGAGTGTCCACCGGTTCTATCATTCATCGTAACTCATTCACCATCGCACTGTTCAACACATCGTTCAGCTGTTCAGGCGGATGCCTTTGCACACCCTTTCCCATTCAGTCATTCAGGCTGGTGCCCTCACCCGTTCCATCGCTTAGACCAACCTTGCTCATTCAGTCGTTCAGCTCGGCGCCCTCGCAGGCCCTCGCCTAAACACTTTCGAATGACTTCACCTGTTCGGTCATTTAGGCAGAAGCCCTTGCATGCCCTTTCCCAAATTCCTTCGAACGGTCATTCAGAAAAATGCCCTCGGACACCCTCGCCCGTTCAGTCGTTCTATTCGACGCCCTCACACACCCTCTCCCGAATGCCTTCGCATGACCTGCGGCTCCGTTTTCTGTGTTTGCTGCAGCTCCATGCTACAGCCCAAGAGTCCACCTGCACTTCACTAAATTTTAGTCTTCCCAAGTAGCTCACCCTCCTAGCTTGCATAAACAATTGGAAGCTTTTCTTGAATGATTTTTGCCACCATCCCAATACTTTACTTATATTTTGGTTGGCCCTTCGGTTGGGGCGTCTACTCACCAAGCTAAACCACCGTTTCGTCCAACTTGCCCCTCCATCACGTTGGCCCATGTTGTGGGCACCCATGTGCGGGACCGCCCCCACATATAAACTTTCCACCGCAAAACACTTAGTTATTTTTATGATGACTCTTCGTGTCGAACGTTTGCTTGTCTCCTCTATTCGGTTAGCTTGTCACATCAGGTGGGCGCGCCCCAACTCACCGGTTACCACCTAGTTCGTCGCTTGCCCATCCGTCGTGTGCCCACTGCCAAATGAACCGCAACTAGTGGGCGTTACATTCTCCCCCACTCTAAATGGATGTCATCCTCGACAACACAATCATATGACATTGCAAAGTGTTGCTAGCTCCAATATAAAAAATTCTCATGTTTCCTACCTCTGCTCTGCCATCAAATAAACCATAAAGGCTTATGTCTCCATGAATCAGAAAGTCTCCTCAATCCATGATCATCAACCACCACCATCGCAATCCCCACATGTTGACGCACCGTGGAAGGCTGGTCCCTCCAACTCAAGCTACATCCTCACTACAACATATCACGTTGACCTCACCATGTATCGTCATCTTGTGAACTACTGCCATGATACTCCAACCCAATACTAACACATCTGTGTACACTGTCAACCCCCATGATTCGAACTAGTTAGGTGATAAGTCCAACTGTCACGCTCAAACCATAAGAATGAACATCGTCATTCCACCATCAGTAGTTTCTCCTAGCATCTTGTCACAACATCAACTCGATCAAGAATCCATCTCAATCTCTATCAAAATGTAAGCCATGCCCAAGTCCATGAAGTAAAGTCCATCTCATCTGCAACATGCTGCCCATGATGTTTGGTTTCAATGTTCTACATGAAATCAGCCACATCTATCCCAACATCATCATCCATATGTGTAAAATCCATCTCCTCAAAATGAAGAGATCCTCTCACCAGACCGACTCGTGATGTGCCACATCCAGTTCAATGAAGCAACCTCCATCATATTTGAAATGTGCCATCCCTCAAGTATGCCAAGGAAACAAGTATACACCTGTCTATTCATCCATGTGCTGCCCATGGTTAGAAACTAATCAGCTCCCATGTATCAAAAGAGGTTAAGTCTTGGCTCAACCCATGCCCAAATGTTGCCACCAAGGCATCATCATCGTCACAACTCTATCACTCCAAAGTGTCTCATATCAATCCTCCACATCAAGTCACTCTCTCAAGCACACCCATAAATGTACTCAAAATTATGCACCCCATACTGCATCAAAGTCCCTGACCTGAGCTACTAAATGCCTATGATCCTCCAATTCAACCACAATATGAAGTCCCCAAAAGTCACAACCTCATGTCATCATGAGCTCCATGAGTCATCTCCAACCAACATCCTAGCAAGCATACATGTCTCTGCCCAAAGGTCTCTGCAAGATGCCTCATCTCTGCATGTAGTAGGAATGCTCCATAATCTGTCACAAATCCAACCAGTTCCACGGAATTATTTTACAAGAGTGCACAACATCCCCATCAACTCATAAGTAAAAGATCTCCATCTCACATCAGCAAATCCACCTTCACAACACCCCTGCCTTGGCACTCCTCATCAGATGCCCATAAGTGACACCTCTACACGTGCTCCTACATAATGTCCCTGCATAAGACTACCATGCTCCATGTCTCCAACTCGATGTCCATGACTCAAGTTGCCCATGTTGTCAAACTAAGTAGACCCATCACAACAATCGGTCATCCTCACCCAAGTCTGCAATCTGGTCTAGTGAACTCTGTCATCCAAACCATATCATAATCAAGTCATGAGTCTCTTCCATCATATCTCCCCCACTAAAGCTTCCACCAAGACTTCCTCTTGGTCTCGGCCATGAGAAGTCCACCCAAGTATCATCAACTCATGTGTCTTCCCTTCTCCAATCTGTCCATGAGTCATGCCGGGAACTTAGCCAATTTCTCCATATGGCTAAAGCATGATCCATTCCTCTGCAATGATCATCAGTTCCTCCCTTGTCACAGGTATTTGTACCTTCTTCCATAAGGTCACAAATAGCCCCAGCAAGATTTGCAATAGTCAATGGTCCCTACCTCTCCATACAAGGTCTCATCGTAGACAGCCATGGTAAGATCCCCCATCACATTGGCAAACCAATTTTTCACTTCCTTGCATATGGCCTTTCTACCAAAAGTCTCACTGAAACACAAGAATAAGTAGTACTTACTTCATCATGAGGCTCCTCCATGTGAGTATCCTCATCCACCAATGTCTGCAAACTGCACAATCCTGGTCCAACTTGAACAATTTCAAGTTCATCCTCCATCACTGTCACATCTGCAACATCCTCAAACATCACAACTTCCTCTTCTTTGTTATCACATTTTGCAGCTACAACCTGCTCCATTGCCCAACCAGGTCGAAGAAGTTCGTCTTCAATATTCCTTTCCAAGAATTCAAGTTCATCTCGAATCGTGGGTTCTCTTATTTCATCAGCTTCAACCTCTACAAGGTCAGTAAGAGCTTCTCTTCACATTCTTCCAAACCTGCCATGCCTTGTTGTTCAGCTTGGCCCAAGCACAAAGCTTCACCCCCTACTAAACTTTTCACGAAGCGTAGCACTTCAATCTGCAAACATGAATCACTTGTCACGAATATTAACTATTTAGCTTTCTTCATCATGTATCAGTAGCTCTGATACCACATGTCACGAAGTGTAGTGGGATAAACTTTTCTGCAAGTCCAATTCTCTAAATCTAGTCTTTGATACCACCTGTCACACCCTTACCCTATCGGTACTCTTCCAACCGCATGATGGTGGTTGCGGCACCACCACCCACTTTCTTTTTAACAATACTTGTAAGTGTGGACTACGCCTACTTTCTATACTTAGTTTATTTTTCAACTTTCCTACATATAACATTC
Source organism: Pinus tabuliformis (assembly GCA_031772625.1). Classification (NCBI taxonomy): domain Eukaryota; kingdom Viridiplantae; phylum Streptophyta; class Pinopsida; order Pinales; family Pinaceae; genus Pinus; species Pinus tabuliformis. The sequence continues at coordinate 632,634,269 of CM062817.1, read as the reverse complement.
ACATACACAGTGCAAACATTCAATTAATCATATTCATCATCATTACAATTTATACATATGCACAACAGATAACCAATGGGAGGGGAAACTCCCTGAGATATGAATCCACCTGATAATAATAGTTTTAAATAAAATATACAATTTTATAGTCTTTGCAGGAAACCCCAAGTTTCCTTGGTACAATATCTGTCACAACTGTGCAACCTGGCCTGCACCATTCAGACTAAATGAACCATTGTTTGGAGTTCCCACCAGTTCTACTGTCTGTCACAACTCATTCACTGTCACATTGTTCAGCACGTTGTTCAGCCGTTCGGGTGGACGCCCTCACCCGTGGAGTCGTTCAGGCCAGCACCCTTGCATGCCCTGACCCGTTCTGTTGTTCAGACTGACCTCGCCCATTTAGGCATTCGTCCTGGTGCCTTCACATGCCCTCAACCGAACACCTTCGAACGACTTCGCTAGTTCGGTCATTCAGACGGACACCCTCACACGCCCTTGCTTGAATGACTTCAAACGATCATTCAGACAAACACCCTCACACGTCCTCGCCCATTTGGTCATTTGACCTGACGCCCTCGTACGCCCTTGCCCGAATGCCTTCACACGACATGTGGCTCCATTTTCTGCGTTTGCTGCAACTCCGTGCTATGGCCCAAGGGTCTGCCTGCACTTCGCCAAATTTCAGTCTTCCCAAGTAGCTCACCATCCTAGTTTGCATCAACACTTGGAAGCTTTGCTTGAATGATTTTCACCACCATACCAACACTTTACTTATATGGCAGTTGGCCCATCAGTTGGGGCATCGACTCACCAAGCCGACCCACCATTTCATCCAACTCGCCCCTCTGTCACATTGGCCCATGGTGTGGATGCCCATGTGCGAGACCACCCCAATAGATAAACTTTCCATCGCCCAACACTTAGTCATTTTCGCGATGACTCTTCGTGTCGCACGTTGGCTCATCTCCTCCAGTCGGTCAGCTCATTGCACTGTGTCGGCATGCCCCAGCTCGCTGGTTACCACCCAACTCGTTGCTTGCCCATCCATCATGTGCCCAACGCCAAACGAATCACAACCCCTGGGTGTTACAATCCCTATCTCACCATCCTCTAATTTTCTGTTAGGTCCCTATACTACCAGTATAACCCCTCATTGTTATTATTACAACCCTCTTATTATATTGTTGTGCCCATGTAGTCCACATATTGTTATTATTGTGCCCTTACATTATTATTGTTATTTCGGCTCTCATTATATTATGACCCCTTAGACTCCTATATATAGAAAGGAGGGCTTATCATTTCTATCATCCAAGAATTGTTCATTTGTGTAAAGTAAAGGAGGTTTCCCCTTCGAATATGCTAATTTATAAGGCGTTCATCTATCTTTTCTATCTTTTTGTGAGCTAGTTTCATAACATTTGGTATCAGAGCTTTGGATTCTAGGGTTTCGCTGCTCCAAATAGGTCATCACGAAATTTTGGCTATCACTTTTTCTGCGATGGTTCAAAAGCTAAAAAAATAACCCATTTGAGAAGAAATCTCACTAAATCTCGAGTCTGAATTTTAGATCTTGTCCCACTATATTTTCGGAGATATGATCTAAGAAAGTTAGGGTTTTTGCAAGCTCTAGAATTTCGTCTAAAATAGGTCTTCATGGAAGTTTCGCTATAACTTGTTCACTACGAAGTTTTAGAAGCTAATAAAAAAAACCCATTTTAGAAGAAAATGGCTTGAACCTAGAGTCCAAATTTCAGATCTTGTCTCACTAAATTTTCAGATATATGATCTGAGGAAGTTATGGTTCTTGCAAACTCCCGAATTACATTTTAAACAGGTTACCTTGGGAAAATTGTCGGAACTTTCTCTCTATGAATAAGATTGAAATTTTGTAAAATGTTACAGAAAGAGGATAGAATTTAGTTTCTATTTTATCTTTTTTAGATCAGAAGGTCAAAAAAGTGACACGTGGAACTTCATACAAGTTCGCTCTTATAAAAATGTATATAATCAGGTCATCTTGGGAGATTGTGCATAACTCTTTCTTGGAGAATCCAATTTCGATTAGACTAGTGGCATTGGAAAGAGGACGTAGAGGCCTACTACAAATCGTGATTTTAGAACTAGAAAATATGAAATTACAGAGTTACAGTTGTTTCAAGATCGAGCTCCTAAAATCAAGAATAGGTAATATGAGGAAGTTTGATGGCAAGGATCTAGTAAATTGGATACTACAGATGGAGCAATATTTTGATCTACATGAGGTGCAACTGTTACAAAATGTATGTATTGCATATTCATATTTAGAACTCGATCAATTTGTATAGTATAAAGGGTTGTGTTCTCGTAAAGCATTTGTCACTTGGTCAATTTTCACGGAAGAAATGAGAGCACATTATCAAGATACAAAGAGTAACACCTTCTTTAGCCAATTGATAAATCTCAAACAAAATGGTTCAATGGTAGAGCACATTGATGATTTCAAAAAATTGAATATAAGGGTAATGATATTCCAGAGAAGAAAAGGATTGATGTCTTCATAGGGAACTTTAAAGGATAGCATTCAACATGAGGTTAGCGTTTGGGAACCTTATTCATTGGAGAAGGCATTCAGGTTAGCAAGAAAAATTGAAAGTGGAATTATGGAAACAATGAATCCTACCACCCACAACTATAAATATGGAAGTGTTTTTTCTTCTAGCCTTCCACAACCTACAAGGTTTACACGACAAAAATTGGAAGAAAAAAGAGAAAAATGACTTTGTTACATTTGTGATAGCAAATACACTCATGGTCGTAAGTGTACTGAGAAGAAATTATTTTACATAGATTGTGAAGAGGAAGAAAAGGATCAAGAAACATCAAAAGAAGAAGATATACACCAGGAACCAATCCTAGAGAAAGAAGAAATGAATCCAACCATATATTGTAAAGCATTGGAAAGAATTACCGCTCCTCAAACTCTCAAGATAGAAGGACATATCAGAAGAAAAATGCTCAAGAAGTGAAAGATCACATTGAGCATCAAGAAATGAATCTGACCATATCTTGTAATGCATTGGTAGAAATTATCATTCCTCAAACTCTCAAGATAGAACGACATATCAAGAAGAAAAAGGTTCAAGAAGTAAAATATCACATTGAGAAAGAAGAAATGATTCCAACCATATATTTTAATGTATTGGTCGGAATTACCACTCCTCAAACTATCAAGATAGAAGGAAATATCAAGAAGAAAAATGTTCAAGAAGTGCAAGATCACATTGAGCATCAAGAAATGAATCTGACCATATCTTGTAATGCATTGGAAGAAATTACCACTCCTCAAACTCTCAATATGGAAGGACATATCAAGAAGAAAAAGATTCAAGCTGTGAAAGATCGCATTGAGCATCAACAACAAGTTCTCCAACTTTTAAAGGATAATGCCACTTTGGTGCAAAATCGAATGAAACAACAGGTAGATCAACATCGTAGTGAAAGAAGTTTTGAAGTAGGCAATTGGGTATTTTTACAATTACATCTTAAGCAGGCTATTCATGAGAAGAAAATGTTGGTAATACTACATGAACTTAAGAAATGGCGACCTTACCTAATGGGAAGACACTTCAAGGTAAAAATGGGTCATGATAGTCTTAAATACTTTTTAGAACAAAGATTATCTTTAGAAGAACATAAAAAATGACTCAAAAATATGTTGGTTATGACTTTGAAATATGTTAGGTCCCTATAATACTAGTGATACCCCCATTACTATTGTCATTGTATCCCTTATTTTTATTATTGTTCCCCATAGAATCCCACTATTGTTATTTTTGTGCCTTTATATTATTACTGTTAGGTTGGCTTGGTTAAATTGTGACCCCTTAGACTCCTATATATAGAAAGGAGGTTTTTTCACTTGTATTATCCAAGAATTTTTCAATTGTGTAATGTAAAGGAGGTTTCCCCTTCAAAGAGGCTGAATTCTAAGGCATTTGACCTATCTTTTCTATCTTTTTGTGAGTTGGTTTCATAACATTTGGTATGAGAGCTTTGGATGCTAGGGTTTCGCTGCTCCAAACAGGTCATCGTGGATTTTTTGCTATAACTTCTTTTTCTGTGATGTTTCAGAAGTGAAAAAAAAACCCATTTGAAATGAATTCTAGCTTAACCTTGCATCCAAATTTCATCTTGCTATATTTTCGGAGATATAATCTGAGGAAGTTAGGGTTTCTGCAGACCCCCGAATTACATTCCAAACAGATCACCTTGGGAAAATTGTCATAACTTTCTCTCTGAGCATCAGATTGAATTTTCGTAAGATGTTACAGAAAGAGGACTAACTGTAGATTTCTGGGTGCCATTTTCAGAACCTAAGGTTGAAACAGTGACCCGAGGCACGTCTTACAAGTGCGCTCTGCTAAACAAGTCTATAGTCAGGTCATCATGGGAGATTATGGAGAAATTTTTCTATCTCCATAATGTGCAAAACACATAAGAGGTATGCATTGCAACTTTATATTTGGAGCAAAATCAGTTTGTATGGTATCGTGGCTTTGCTCTCGTAAATAAATTGTCACTTGGGCTATTTTTATGGATGAAATGATAGCACATTATGAGGATACAAAAAGCAACACTTCTTTTAGCCATTTGATAAATCTCAAACAAAAGGGTTGAATAATGGAGCACATTGAGGACTTCCAAAAATTGTATATAAGGGTAAACAATACTCCAGAGGAGCATAGGATTGATGTGTTCATATGGACTTTGAAATATAACATCCAACATGAGGTTCTCCTTTGGAAACCAGATTCATTCGAGAAGGCATTCAGGTAGGCAAGAAAAATGGAAAGAAAAATTATGGCAACAAGGAATCCTACCACTCACAATCATAATGATGGAAGTGTTACTGCCCCTATCCATCCACAACCTACAAGGTTGACACCACAACAATTGGAAGAAAAAAGAGCAAAAGGGCTTTGTTATAGTTGTGATAGAAAATACACTAAAGGTCATAAGTGTGCCGAGAATAAATTAGTTTACATAGATTATGAATAGGAGGAAGAAAAGGAACAAGAAATGTCGAAAGAAGAGGATATACATGAGGAACAAACCCTAGAAAAAGAAGAAATGAATCCGACCATATCTTGTAATGCATTGGCGGGAATTACCACTCCTCAAACTATCAAGATAGAAGGGCATATCAAGAAGAAAAAATTAATAGTGTTAATTGATTTGGGAAGTACCCATAATTTTATTCATTGTAAGATAGCCAAGGAATTGAATTTCTTTCTATATCCAGCACCAGAGTGTCAAGTGATGGCTGCAAGTGGAGGAACCATAAATTTCTCATGAAAGTGCCATAATATCAAGCTATCCATGGGAGAATATGTATTGAATAGCCCAATGCTTTCCATTCCAATGGGTGGTGTTGATGTTGTACTAGGAGTCCAATGGCTACAATCCTTGTGTACACTAGCTTTTAATTTTCAAGAACTTTTCATGAAATTCTCTGCAGAAGGAAAGGAAGTTGAATTAAGGGGTATCGTAGGGAAACCATGAAAGATAATCAGCTCTAACGAAATGACAAAGCTTTTAAAGAAATAACAATGAGGCATAATTTCACAATTATGTTCACTAGAGGTTCCCACATCAAAATCATCCATTTCTCCAGATCTCCAAAAGGTCTTGTAAAATCATTCCAAGTTATTTGAGACTCCTAAAGGCCTCCCACCTATTCGTGATCATGATCATCCTATCAATTTGATTCGAGGAAGTGTTCCTCCAAACATTAGGCCTTACAGATATACCTATATCCAAAAGAGTGAAATTGAACGTATGGTTGTAGAAATGCTAGTGGTTGGTATAATTCAACCTAATCAAAGTTCTTTCTCTACTGCAGTAGTTTTGGTTCACAAGAAGGATGGATCATGGCTCATGTGTCCAGATTATAGGGAGTTCAACAAGCTCACTATTAAAGATAAATTTCTCATTCTTGTCATTGATGAATTATTGGATGAATTACATGGATCAATTTACTACACCAAGTTGGATCTTTATTCGGGATATCATCAAATCTGAATGAAGACTGAAGACATTCCAAAAACAACATTTAGAACTCATGAGGGTCATTATGAATTTTTTGTCATGCCTTTTGGCCTTACTAATACACCTTCTACATTTCAAGGTTTCATGAATTCTATTTTCAAAGCCTTCTTTAGAAAATTTATGTTAGTATTTTTTGATGATATACTAATCTATAGCAAGTCTTGGAAGGATCATGTCTAACATGTTGACATGGTGCTCAAACTATTGGAGGAGAAACAATTATATGAAAAAATATCCAAATTTTTCTTTGGAGTACAAGAGGTGGAATATCTGGGTCATATTGTATCTCATGAAGGTGTCAAGGTATACACTAGCAAAATTAAAACCATTAAGGAATGGAAACTCCTCACATCCATAAAGCATACGAGGATTTCTCGGGTTGACAAGGTATTATCACAAGTTTGTTAAGAATTATGGAAGAATAGAAACACCTCTAACAACATTATTGAAGAAAGATGCATTCTCATGGACTCCAGAAGCAAGAAAGGCCTTTGAACATCTTAAAGAGGCAATGTGCCAAGCACCAGTCCTAGCTACACTGAACTTCACAAAAACCTTTATTATGGAATGTGATGCCTCAGGAAATGGAATTGGTGTTGTTTTAATGCAAGAAGAAAGACCCATTGCTTTCAAAAGTTGTCTAATCAAAGGAAAGTATTTACACAAATCTATTTATGAGAAGGAAATGTTGGCAATACTACATGCACTTAATAAATGGCGACTGTACCTAATGAGAAGACACTTCAAGGTAAAAACCGATCATGATAATCTTAAATACTTTTTAGAACAAAGATTATCTTCAGAAGAGCAGCAAAAATAGTTCACAAAGATGTTGGGATATGACTTTGAAATGATCTACAAAAAAGGGAAGCAAAATGTAGTGGCAGATGCACTCTCAAGAAAGGATGAGGATGTTGAAGCATTTCTTTGCGCCATTTCTATTATAAAACTAGATTGGATAAACAAAGCAAGGGATGAATGAAAGAATGACGACGAAGTGTGGGCACTCATTCAAAAGATACAAAAAGATCGCAATACACCCAATACATTTAGCTGGAAAAATGATTCGTTATGGTACAAGGATCGATTATACCTATGTAAGAATTCCCAACTCAAACAAAAGATTCTTAGGGAATTTCACACCTCTCCCTTAGGACGACACTCAAGATTTCTAAAAACCTACCACGGGGTTAAGAAGGATTTTTTGGGGGATGGCTTTAAATCGTATATTCAAAAGTTTGTGGCGGAATGTTTGGTTTTCCAACAAAATAAATTTGAAACAATTAAGAACCCATGACTATTACAACCTTTATCGATTCCAAGCCAACATTGGGAGGATGTTTCAATTGATTTTATCGCAGGTTTACCCAAGCTCGAAGGAAAGAGTGTTATCATTGTGGTATTTATAGACTTAACAAGTATGCACACTTTTGTGCATTATCTCTTCCATTTAAAGTGAGTACAGTTTCTACTGCATTTATGGAAACAATTCAAAAGCTACATGGAAACCCAAAGATTATTGTAAGCGACAGAGATCCCATTTTCACTAGAAATTTTACGACAGAATTATTTTCTTGTCTTGGTGCTTAATTAGCTCATAACTCATCTTATTATCCTCAATTTGATGGGAAAACTGAGATAGTAAGCAAATGTTTGGAAGGATATCTTCATTTGTTTGTATCTGATAAATAGACACAATGGGTCAAATGGTTGCCTCTGGCTGAATGGTGGTATAACACTTCCTTCCATATTGCAACAAAAATGACCCCATTTATGGCACTTTATGGATATCATCCACCATCCATCACATCATATTTAAGAGAAAATTCTAAGGTTCAAGCAGCGGAAGATCACATCGAGCATTAGCAACAAGTTCTCCAACTCTTAAAGGATAACCTCACCTTAGCGCAGAATAGAATGAAACAGCAGGAATATCAACATCGCAATGAAAGAAGTTTTGATGTAGGTGATTGGGTATTCCTATGGCTACAACCATATAAATAAATTTCCCTCAAGCACGCTAAGAAGGATAATAAATTATCACCAAAGTATTATGGTCCATACAAGGTGTTGCAAAAGATAGGTACTATGGCATACAAATTGGAGCTTCCTGTAGCTTCCCGAGTGCACCCAATTTTCCATGTTTCATGCTTAAAGAAGGTTATAGGTGACAAGATTCTAGTTCAAACAATATTGCAAGAACCTGATGAGGAAGGAAAAATCATATTGGAACCTGAAGCAGTCAAAAAAACAAGAACTCGACAACTATGAAATCGATCAATTTCAGAGTATCTCATCAAGTGGAAGAACTTACCCATTGAAGATTCCACATAGGAGGATGAGAATTTTATACAGAAGCATCCAGAACTAGTTAATCATTGAGGGCAACACTTTTTTGAATGAGAGGGGCATGTTAGGTCCCTATAATACTAGTGACTCCCCCATTACTATTGTCATTGTATCCCTTATTGTTATTATTGTGCCCCATAGAATCCCATTATTGTTATTTTTGTGCCTTTATATTATTATTGTTAGGTTGGCTTGGTTATATTGTGACCCCTTAGACTCCTATATATAGAAAGGAGGTTTTGTCATTTGTATCATCCAAGAATTGTTCATTTCTGTAATGTAAAGGAGGTTTCCCCCTCAAAGATCTTTTCTATCATTCTGTGAGCTAGTTTCATAACAAAATCAGCGACAAAAAAGGGAAGAAACATGTTGTTGCAGATGCACTCTCAAGAAAGGATGAGGATGTGGAAGCATTATTTTTTGGTATTTCTATTATCCAACCAGATTGGATAAAGAAGGCAAGGGATGAATGGAAGAATGACAAATAAGTGTGGCCAATCATTCGAAAATTGCAGAAGATCCCAGTTCAATCAATATTGCCAAAACTTGACAAGGAAGGAAAAATCATATTGGAACCTAGAGCAGTCACAGAAACAAGAGCCCGACAGCTACGAAATCGATCAATTTCAGAGTATCTCATCAAGTGGAAGAACTTACCCACTGAAGATTCTACATTGGAGGAGAATAATTTTATATAGAAGCATCAAGAACTACTCAAGCATTAAGGACAACACTTTTTGAAGGAGAGGGGCATGTTAGGTCCCTATACTATGAGTGTAACTGCTTATTTATTAGTACAACCCTCTTATTAGATTGTTGTGCCCATGTAGTCCCCATATTGTTATTATTGTGCCTGATAGAAGCCTACTATTGTTATTATTGTGCCCTTACATTATTATTGTTATGTCAGCTCTGATTATATTATGACCTCTTAGACTCTTATATATAGAAAGGAGGTCTTTTCATTTGTATCATCCAAGAAATTTTCATTTCTATAATGTAAAGGAGGTTGCCCCCTCGAAGAGGCTGATTTATAAGGCGTTCATCTATCTTTTCTATATTTTTTTGAGCTGGCTTCATAACATTTTCCAGCATGCAATCTATCATTTGAGGAGCAGAGTACGTGCCTTCCCTTGGATAACACACATAGACATGGTCAAATGAAACAAAGGGGGAAGGTTACCAGTTCTACCTCCGATACAAAAATTTTGAGTTTTAGCCACAACATGTTGTGGGATCAAGTGACTAGTTTGAAAAAGTGGGCCTTGGTTGGATGTTGGGATTTTGCAGACCTCTTAGAGAATAATATGTAGGATTGGGTGAAATTAACTTGGGCTCCTATATTGTGGTATACTCGAAAAGTCAATAGGTTGATGTGCATATAAATTGGAGTTGCTTGCATCTTCCCAAGCACACCCAATTTTCCATGTTTCATGATTAAAGAAGGTTATTAGTGACAAGCTTCCAGTTCAAACAATATTGCCAGAGCATGATGTAGAAGGGAAAATCCCATTGGGGATAGAAGAAGACACGGAAAAAAGAACTCGACAACTATGGAATCGATCAATTTCAGAGTAGCTCATTAAGTGGAAGAACTTACGTGCTGAAGATTACACATGGGAGGATGAGAATTTTATACAGAAGAACCAAGAACTACTCAAGTTTTGAGTAGAACACTTTCTTGAAGGAGAGGGGCATGTTAGGTCCCTATAATACCAATATAGCACCGTTTTTGTTATTTAAGTCCATGTAGCCCCCATATTATTATTGTTGTGCCTCATTGAAGCCCACTATTTTTATCATTGTTATGTAGGCAAGGATTTTATTGTTACCCATTAGACTGCTATGTATAACAGGGAGGTCTTATCATTCGTATCATCCAAAAAGTTTTCATTTATGTAATGTAAAGGATTTTACCCCTCAACGAGGATAATTTTTAAGTCGTTGGCCTATATTTCCTTATATTTTGTGAGCTGGTTGTGTAACACTCATGCACCTGGTTTAACAAGTCGAATTTTTGAAAAGGAATTTATTTCATATACTTTTGCCTCTGATTTTTCCTAAGGAGTTGTTATAACTCTAAAAAATATAGCAGACATAGAAATACCAATATATTTTATGAAGTTAGGATTCCGAGTAAACTAAACTAACTTTATATTGACAAACAACCATGTGTTGTTTTTAAACATGTCAATTCTTTTTGTCATTTTATTTTGAAATATCATACCAAGATTTGTGTTCCTAATTTATCTATCTATAATCTTCTTGTGCCCAAATATTTAAAAGAAAAATGAGCCAATTGTATGAGAAAATTCCATAAATAGGCTCTTTAAATCAAGCCATTAAAAATATTGAGTGGACAAGGTATGTGCAAACTATCAGTAGAACTTGAAGGATCACCAGATGTTCATGAGGAAGATTAAATCAAATCAAATACCACCTATTAAATCAAATATTAAATACCATTTATATTCTTACCAACTAACACATCGTACTATTAAATCAAATATTTTTTAATAAATGGTACTTCTCTTAATGTTTTAACACCTAATTAGAAAATAACTCTTAGAGTAAAATGTGTTAGGTATCAATTTATTGATGGAGTGTTATTGAGAAGAAATTATGAAAATCATAATATTTCTTAAGAAATATGACATAGAGAAGGCAACAATTAAATTACATGATGAACTAGCAGGAGGACACTTTGGTTAAGGAACCACAACAATAAAAAACCTTCAAAATACTTACTATTAGGCTAATTTATTTAAGGATTCATATTATTATGTGATAAAATGAATGTTTTTCCAATCAACCTAGAGAAGAAATAAAATACCTACTCTTCCTTTAAAACCTGTAGAAGTAGAAGGCCCTTTTGAGTTGTGGGGTTTGGATATAAATGTTGAAATCATACCTAATTTCTCGCAACTTCATAAATATATCCTCACTGCTATAGATTATTCTACTAGGTGCATACAATCCATTCCATTGAAGAAATACAAGGATGATCAAGTGATCTCTTTCCTTAAACAAAACATAATTTCTCGGTTCGAAATTCCTTCTTATTTTGTTTTTTCAAAGCATCATACTTTTCATCTTTAACATTCTCTAAATATTTTATGGATAAGGGTGTCAAAACTAAATATTCGTCCAATTACTATACATAGGGAAATGGATTAACATAATCAACTAATAAAAACCTTATTCATATCCTTAAGAAGACTATGCATAATCACCAAAAAAATTGGCATAAGAAACTCCATAATGCATAATGGGTTGACATGGTCAAATCTATCAAAGAATTAAGGAATTCATCATACTTTATCTTCTACAACAAGTAAGTAATTCTTCCGTTGACCATTTTTCTCCCTTACATGAAACTAGCTCGGGTTGTTAATAAAAATTCAATTAAGGACATGCAATCTATAATTTAATCTTTAATAAAATGAGAGGAAGAGAGATAGAATACCAAAGGCAAATTTCATGAACACTAACAAATAACAAATAATGAAGCAGTAGTTTTATAAAAGTTCAGTTTGTGATAAAGAATTTTCCTTTGAAGACTGAAGGTCATGAAGAGAAAACCAAACATTCAAAATTCTAACAGTGGAACCATTTTAGATTGTCTTCACATATCTTAAGATTGGTTGTAAATATGTCCATCATTTACTAAAATAAGTTGTTTTCCTTAATTTTTCTATTTATTTTGTAAATATTTTTCTTTTATGAAAAAATTGATAATCATATTTGTAAATAAAATAAAACATTTTATGTTATACATATGCATATTTATTTCTATTAATAGCCATGAGTGAATTCCACGATTTATGGAAGTTACATTTGATAGGCAAGAAAATCGTCATCAAAGGATTTTCGAAATTTGCGAAAAAAATTATTTTTACTTATTTATTTATACAAACCTCTCCATTGGAGAACGGATTGGAAATCATCCTACCCCAATTAAGGCTGATATTTTTTGACCAGTAGTTAAGGTTAAATTTTGAATACTTAGTTTTTGTTTGGCGAATTTATTTTGTGCACGGAGTGTTGTATGTGATATAATTTTCTTCTATCCATCTGTGTTTTCCATTTCTATGATATTTTATTGATTGAATTAGTTCTTTTAATAGAGTATTGAAATGCATGTTTCTTTTCTTTAAAATGATATATGCAGATGTCTTGTTGAGTTATTTAAATATTTTTGGATTAATTTTGAGGATTTATATATATTCATTTGTATTTGTTGAAGGTTGATATTAACCTTTGGTGCCAATAATTTCTCTCAATTTTGAGGTACTGCAAACTATATTAAGATGGCAGCCAAATAAACCCCCAAAATAAGAACATCATTTTTTTAAAGTTATCTCACCAAAGCATAAAATATTTAGGTGGCTTAATGATTACATATATCACTAAAAAAACTATTACCCTAAATCACTACAGATCACTTACAAACCAATATTTGGATGATCTTTTCCTCCTTGCTCTTGATCAAACAAGCCCCTTCAAACACTAGTAGTCGGATATAATTTGATAATAATAATGGTTAAATATTCAGAATAATTAGATTAGATTAGAATAATTAGATTAAATTAGTGTTAGGTCTTATTACTTTTAATCATTTTCTTAGGATAGACTAATAAAAACATTTGAGTGTATATTCCGATGAGTATCACCATACTAAACAAATAGGGTCTAATTAGGATCATCATTGGGTGGCGTATCCCTTATTAAAAGTAGACCTTTTTTTTCTTGTAAATATGTACATAACATATGAGGAAAACATAGTTACATGATACATGAATAATAACTTTATTTGCAGCATCGATGGTAGGAAAATAATTTAGGATATGATTTTCATTTAGTCGCAAATTAAATATTATGGGATTCTAAAACGGATCATATTGTTTCAATATATTCCAGAGAAGGAGAATATGAAGCAAATTCTAAAGCATCATGCCATTTAGTATGGCTAAGAAGACTTTAAAAAAATATTGCAAATGTGCAGAAGGAACCAAATTTTATGTTTTCGGAAATAGTTTAGTGATTGCATTGTGCAAGAAGCATGTGTTTCACTATTAAATAAAACACATTGAAAATCACTATCACTCCATTCCCGAGCTTGTGGGTAATGCTGGAATTTCCCTTCAGTTCATCCAAATCTATGGATGACGTATTAGGTATCTTCATCAAGTGATTTTGTAGAATTATTTTTGAGTTTTAGAGATACAAATTAGGAATATTTGGTGCTAAAGAATGCAACAATTGAGATTAAACGATATTATTAAAATGTAATATAACCTATTTGAAATGGTATTAGTGGTTATTTTCTTAATAATTTTATTGTTATTAATGGTTAGAGAAACACATGATAATTAATTAGATGGTTGTTAATTTTTAACAACATGAAGCCTATGATATTATTATCGATTTAATGGTGAGAACGGTGACCATACCTTAGTTCTTTTATGATTATTTTCCCACCTATATTTTCTTATAAAACAAATAAATTTCACTCTATTCCTCTTATCCTCTCATTCCTAGATTTATCTAGTTGAAATCGTTCATGTGATTTCATACTTTTCAATCAATTAACATAGGCAATGAATGACATTAACATAGGCAAGATAGGTGATCTCAAATCATTATGAATTTTCCTAATGGTCAAATGAAGAATAGTTAAAACATGAGAAGATTTAAGAGTTATAAAGTCTATGAAATTAAATTTGAGCATACCCATTATTGGTCTCGTCCCTTGCAAGAATATAATGATCGCCCAGTCATTTACCGGCCACTAAACGATTATCTGACCACATTTTTTTCATACTTATCGCAATTTTAACAAAGTTTCAAAAGTTTTATGTTGATAATATCCACTCATTGAAATTTTAACCAAATTTTAAGTTTCGAGGTCTTATTTCTGACCAAGATATATAAATCATTAAAACATATGATATAATTTTTTTCAATTTCATTGAATTTCACCAAAACTTGAAGTAATTTTAATTTGGAGCTAGCATTACTCAACCACATTTACTATTTGTGGTATAATAATGCATTTACACTTTCGTTGATGGCCCAAAATAACCATGTCAACATTATAAAGGAGACCACTTGGTCGAGAACTTAAAACAGTCCATTTTCCATTTGGAATGGTTGTTTCAACTAGTTCAATTAGGTCTAGTTACCCTCTCTCTTTCTCTATTGGATTATAGTATTTCTATTACTTGCCAATTAAAAAGAGAAATTATATCATCCCTCTTACAAAGATCATGCTTGAAATTGCTCCTTAAGATGAATTAATGGCTCGACTAAGCCACTCTAAAATTTTCCCTTGTGTAAGATAACTTATAGAATGTAATAATTAAAACCAAATCTAATCTAAGTAACAAAAATTAAATCATCAATCTATCTCGATTGAAAGAAGGATTAGTCCCCATCTCAACCAAGGGCAGGTTAAAAGGGTATTTCGAACAACTTTGAATTTGGAACAAAAATGAAGTCAATGAGCCAAGGAAATAGTTCCAAGACTTACTAATAGTTCAATCAAGCACGTGTATTCAGTTATCTGATGAATAGTCATCAAGTATTTGGTGCACATAAATCCAAATTCAAACAAAATGAATTCAAATTAAAAATGTATGATTGCTTTAAGGAAATATTTCTCCTAAAATAATCATTATTAAACCAAGATAAACATGACATGAATTTTCTAAATAGTTAACAAGTATGTTCAATTTATCTGTTTGAATCCATAATTAAACTTGATAACAATTTGAACCATCATTAAATGATAGATTTCAAATGATTAAAAAAAACATGTATTAAATGAATTTACAATAATGAGAAACTTCAAAACATACATACTTATCTAGATCAAGAATTTGTTCAAATTTTATTAATTGTAGGACACCAATGAACCTTTATCTCTGACAATATTGTACAAGAATTAAATATATGATTACATATTTTGAGTGCATGAAATTCTCATAAAATTTCATAATAGAATGAAATTTTCAGAGCTGAAATACATCTCTTTTAATATCCACAAGTCTTCTCAAAACTAGTTAATTCTCTACAAATATATTTCTCCCTGCAATAGTGTAAAAATCTCTATCGTTGCAAAGAAGTTTTTCCCCAAGTTTTAGATATGGAACCCCACACCCACCACACCCCATCTTAATTTTATTCTACAAAAGCCATATTTATAATTACAAAAGAAAATGAGAATGAGAGAGATGTTGAAGAATAAATTTGCATAATTACAAAAGAAAATGAGAATGAGAGAGATGTTGAAGAATAAATTTGCTTCAACAAATTTGAATTCGTCCAAAAATCTTCTTTCTCTCTTGTTGGTGCAATTCCATCGTTCAAATTCTTCTCTTCCTCATCTCCTCAACTGATCATATTCCAAAAACCAATCAAAATTAAGAAATCAAAACAAATTTGGTGCTCAAAATAGAAATTAAACCAC
This sequence comes from Pinus tabuliformis, assembly GCA_031772625.1. Lineage (NCBI taxonomy): Eukaryota > Viridiplantae > Streptophyta > Pinopsida > Pinales > Pinaceae > Pinus > Pinus tabuliformis. Next base: position 632,618,356 of record CM062817.1, on the reverse strand, counting down.
TTCTCAACAAATTGTTAAATTAAAAATAAATTACAACTAAAGAAATTTTCATGATATGATGGCCTCAAATGGATCATATCAGCCTTTGGGTACTGCTGGAAATGACTTATGGACAACAATTTTCCAAGGACAATAAAATTTTCCCAATTCAAAATAGAAAAATTATTTTTTGTTGCAAATTCATCGCTTTTTCTTCTTCTAGATTTTTGGAACATTAAATGATTGAATCTACCAAAATTAACCTCCCCATCTTATTCTCCTCTATCTTATCTTCCAAACAAGCTATTGCAATATTCATTTGGTTTAACAAATATTGAGATATGCCTCTTTGAAGTTGAAGTGCCAAAAATATCAGAATTCTGGAAAAATGCATGACTGAGCTACAATTAAGAAAAATTTAATTAAAAAATTAACACTAGTTAACTGTACAATTAAAATTTATTAATTGTAATTAAATTAATTATATAAAAATTAGTTTAAATTAATTTAATTAAACTATTTTAAAAATATATATTAATTTTAAATTAAAATAATTTAATTTTATATACAAATTGCATAGTAATACGTGCAAAGTTGTAAGTGACTATTGACTCAACGAATGGTCCTTAAGCGGTGTTTGGTTCTTTAATGAACCATGGTTAAATGAGGAGGCCTAAGGGGTTTACTACAAAGGTGGATGGGAGTCATAAGGATGTCACGGGAGAGATAAGGAGAAGGTATTTCGAAACATGAGAAGAATGGGATATCAGAGGTCGATGAAAATTAATCTTATGATAACAACAAGATCCAATCCGGATGAGCCATTGGGCTTTGTATATATCAGAAATGGATTTAAAAGAAGTTCTAATGCCAATGGATTGAATGGAGGCCCACAAACTTGATGATAAAGTTTTATAACCATTAGATGATTCAAACCTTTTAATTACTCTGAATTATAACCAATGTTTTATAAGATCAAGGAAATCAAAGGTATGAACAATAGACATTGGAGGAGAGAGAATTATGAGTCCCGAAGGTTATATTTTAAAACAAGGTCTAACACTTAAATGTGTAGAGGGTCTAATGTGGAGAGGGAATTCAAGGTAACGAATATTAGAGGTATTCTTAGAAAAGGCTTTGATATGAAATGGCCGAGGTTGGATTAGTTGAATTCCATGAGAGTTTTCATTCGGAGAGTGTTAAATAAGCCTCTGAAGAATAAATGTGTTCCAAAATAAATAAGCTATTAGAATTAAGAAATATCGGATGTTTAATTTTAAATAGGCTTGGAGGTCACATAGGTATGCCAGAGGAAGGATGGCATCAGAGCATCCGAGGAAGCATGACATTGAGGCTTTATTAAAAAGAGCTTTGTTGCAGAGGAGTAGGAGTTAGTTGGGATGGAGTGGAGGAAAGTGGGAGTTATAAGGGCACATGAAGAGATAAAAACTAAATTTAGAGGTAGATTCAAATTGAAGTTATGAAATCAATTAGTCCTGTGGTTATGATGGGGTGGAGAGATAACGAGGTGAGGTGAGGGAGGCCCACATGCAGTGGGACTTCTTTATAAACTACAACTACTTGTGTAAAAGACCCGACTTGAGATTTCAGATCTCCTAATTTATTTTAAATTCAGATTCAACATAGATTTCTAAAATATGTAAACGCCATAATTTTAATTGTTCTATAATTTGGTTGTGCCAATTTTGTAGGATGATTAGCGAAAAATGAATTAATTAGTAAAAAAATAGGAACCTATATTTACAAATAATTTACAAAAATAAAAATAATATACATTTTGTACACTTTTTAGCCATGGCGATAAAAATTATCGAACTTCGGATGAGTACCATTTGTGAACCGTGCATCCAAATGAGATGAAACAAGAACCGATGGAGATCTAGAGTAAAGTTCATTGCTGTAAATCAATCACAATAAAAATCCGAAGAATATGAAAATTTCACAAAATTGTAGGACACTTAAGAAAAAGAAACATATCAAAAGGTTGTTAAGTCAAAAAATTTGAAAAGGGTCCCCAATTTTTGAAATAAATAAGTCAAAAAGGGGGTTGTTGTGTTTTCACATCAAGAATGGTGACAAATGGGGAAGAACTAGTTATCTCTATTTAAAACAAATGATGAACTTCGATATACCCAAATGTTAAAAATGAGGAATTTTATTAAGCCATGAAATAGTAAAACATTTTTCATGGGTCCCAAATCAGTGATTTAAGAAATATGGGTTCGAAAGGATAACTACTCAAACCAACTCAGTCTAAAATCATTAATTTGAATTTTGGGAAATATTTAATGTTTAAGATTACCTCGTATGAAAAATAGAAGAAGGTATAGATATGAGTTTTTGATAAAGCATATATCCATCGAATGAGTGGTCTGTAACATTGCCTCGCTACGAGGAAGCCTGGTTAGTACCCTGAAAAAGTTTTCCTTAACGCCATACAAGCATGGACCTACTGCGAGCAAGTGTCCATAGCCCCTACGTGTTTACTTGTATTTCCCATGCTTCCCATTTTAATCACCTCTTTGATAAGAAAATTTTTGAGCTTTAGTTGATAATGTCCCTAAGTGAAGGTGGAAGGATGGTAATAGAGACTTATGCTACTGTATATAATACTTCCATAATTTTTAACTCCATATCCTTCCCCGCAACTAGCAATCAAAGGTTTTATTAAAATGGAGGTATGAGAAGGATCCATTGAGTTAAAATCAGGTCAGTTCTTTCCTTGCAAATATGAACTATATTAGTTAAAAATGATGTTTTTTTCCTCCATGAAAAAAATCTAAAGTAAGAGGGATTTTAGGATTCCATAAAATTACACTTTTAAGGTAAATAAAACTCATTAAAATAGAGAGAGTCAAAATTTCCCATGTATGCCAATTAATATTGGGTGTAAAAAAATTCCCTCTACATAAATCTTGGTGGAAGCACCAAAATCAAACCATAATTAATAAAAAAAAGAAAAAGAAAAAGAAATCCAAACTGAAGCGAAAGAAGAAATCAACAAAATCTAAAAATTTCAAATAAGGAGAAAAATGAAAGAAAAGGCCTAATTTAAAGCAACCCAAACAAGACTAATTATACAATGTCTCTACAAAATATTAAAATAAAACAAGCACGAGTGTGTTCATCTTATGTTTAGATTGTAGTAAATTTTATCTTGCACAGTTATAAGAAATGAGGCTCTCAAACCTTTAATTGATAGTAGTGATGAGTTAAAATAAACCAAATGAGAATCTTTTAATTTTTGCATATTTTTTGGTTTCTAAGCAAAGACTACATCAGAATACCTGAATAATTTTCTAATAAAGAAATGCTCATGACACAAATTGAATGTTCAGGGACTCCTCAATTAAGATGATTTGATGAACATCGCGATGACTCTTCCAAAAGTTAGAGGCAAAAACAAAGAGAATGAGATCCAAATTTGAGATGATATAAGTGCAAGATAATTCTGGAAGACCCACAAAACATAGATATATATTAGTAAAATAAAAAATAAATCTGAGACCAAATATTATAGAAATATAAAAAAATTAAAGTAGGCAAATGAAACTTACCATTGAAGAATTTATCTTCATCCTACCTAAGAGATATCGATTTTATCCATCAAGGATAACTTCTCCTTTTGATTGGAATAAAAATATGAAGAAGATGAACTCTTTTGAAAATCTTATTGACCCACAATCATCATTTATTAAATATAAATTAAAGAAAGCAATAAAGCTTGGAAAACTAATAGTTCAAGCTCAAGGAAACAAAAGTAAATAAAATTCATCAGAGATGATAATGAAGATGTGCTTCTCTATTAATTGTACTGACAATTTATCTTTTTGTATTTCAGATTTAATATCCACTCTAGGATTTTCATAAAATGTCAAGAATCAAGGCCAAGTCCCAAGCAATGTAACAATGGTGTGTGGACATAACGTTAGGAGCTCAACCTTTGCATGATAAGTATAGAGTTATGTATTAAAAACATAAACATAAATTGAGCATAATTGATTACCTTTTGCATGTTCTAAATTTCCTTACCATTTCTCTGCCCCATGACAGTGCCTTCTCATGATTGCCTTCAAAAGAAAATGAGGATGCATAAAAAAAATTATCAGGATGTGGAGATGATCATCTAATGGTAAAATAAATATGAAAATGTAAGCGAGGCATAGGTGATGAAGTTCTCATTAGCTAGGATGCTTGTCGTGAAGAGTAAGAAAAAACCCAATTATACGTGTGAGTTCCAGTGAGGGAACAATAATAAGATCTATTTGCACAAACCATGAATAATAGATATCACAAAAGTAAAAAATTCATATCAAGGAATAATGATTGGAATTAAAAAAAATTATATCCAAGAGCTCGAATATCATGATAACATGGAAGTCGGGATAAAGATACAAAGATAATTAAACAGGCCTCCATCTAAAAATGGTGATGGATTGGACTATTTAGCAAGGAATAAATTGACCAGAGGTATATGAGAATACATAATCCGATGTTTCACTAATTCTAGAAATTAAGAGGCTAGAAATAGACAAAAATGATTATCTCAGAAGAATGAATAACAGACGATCAAGATTCCAATATCTACCAATTAGAGGCCTTGAATCATGTTGGAAGAAGAAATGTGACTAAATTGGAAACACAATAAATGAGTGTAATGAAAAAATTCAACTCAACTCGGCAAATGAGATTCAGAATGGGAAAGGTTGGAAATTATCGCTTTTTACAATTCATTGCAAGATTATTATGTGCAATTTTCCTTTTATTATGGGCCTTCTTTAATTTAACATTAAAATGTGATAAGTTGTAGACCCACAGTAATATGAGCAAGAAGGAACCAATAATTTTATTTCATCTGCAACAATGAGAGGAAGGATATGATTATTCACTCATATCACTAAAATTGAAAAGAAAAGGAAATAGATAGAGAAGCATTAATATAGCAGGAGTATTTTGTATGAGAAAACAATTACTTTCGTAAAGAAGTTGATAGTTTAGAAAAAGTTAATTGCTCGCTTTATTATTCTACCTGTATTATTCAAAGAACAAACAAACAAAAAACAACAAACTAAACTAAACCACTCCTAACTAAATGGAAAGAAACATGACTAGCTATAATCATACTTCCAATGTAACAATTCAAGCATTTTATTTCCTGCATCTATATACAGATCAAATATCAATAACTAAAATACAATTATAATTAAACCAACATAAATAAATCTTAATGCAGCATGTATACTTATTGCTAACATATTTATTACAAACTACTTATTTACAATCACCTTCTCTTGAAAATCTTCCTCCAACCAAATATATGTGGGATCACAAAAATAAGGATGCATAGTTGATAGAGAATGGAATATATTATATGAAAGAGAGGTTAAAAAACCATTGGTGTTATTTACATAAGACAAACTATTAACAATATTCTTTGAAGATGAAGCATCCAAACAACTTTGAAATGGATCAATGAAGTGTGGTTGGTGGATTAGTAAATATGTGACAAGATCGTCAATTAGGTTAGGCAGTTGGTCATATTGGATCAATGCACTCACAAGTGTTGATTCATGTTGAAGATGCATTCTAGAAGGAAAATTAAGTTGATAAGATATGACCATCAAATGGAATTGGAAGATTAGCATCTCTTGATGGTCATGATATGAATCTTGAGTTTCATTTTCATGTTCTAATAATGTATATTACAAATTGTTAACACCTAATGGTTCCATATGCCAGCAAATGATAGGTAAAATTAAAAAATGCAAGCAGGAAACACATCTTAAATCAAACAAAATAGATGAAGGAAAAATAATGAAATCAACTTAAAATTTACACTATTGTTACAATTTTTGGTACATCGCAATTGAAACTAATTTGAAAAAATATCCTTTTCACAAGTGCTAGCCAAGATAATAAAACTAGCATGATCATCTTACGAAAGAGGGAAATATTAATTGCTATCAATAGGAGTGATAACTTGATCGTCATAAGAATGATAAATTGGGATGGATTCTTGAATACTGAAATCATAAAAAAGATTAAATGTTTGAAAATGAGAATAAACTGGAACAATTTATGAATTAGAGCTTTTTCATTCTAAAATATGATTTGACTTTGATCATGAGGTTTTAATGAAGAATAAGATAAATCAAAAGCATCAATTTCAAAGCAATCATCATAAATGACTTCACGACATTCACTAGGATTCTCTTCATTATGATACGATGCATCAAAACAAAGAAGTATTGAGAATATGTTCACTAATTTAAGAAGAAAGATCAATGATTGTTTCTTTATCCTGATGAAAACTAATATGAAGTTTATCTATATCAGCCTCTATGTTTCCTGGAATAATATTAATCCAAAGAGGAGATGATTCACTGTCATAAAAAATATCAGGATAAAGGGAAAAATGGGAGTTAGAAGCAATGAACTGGAAAATATATTTGTTTGTAGAGTCTTGTGCATTTTCTTCATTAGAAATTTCATATTCTTGATCATTCATTTGGTTACTTAAACTTTCTTGAAGATTGTTGCTTGGTTGCCTTGCAATTTATATTTGATCAACATGATAGAATTTATAAATTTCTATGGTAGATTACATATGACTATAATCTTCAATTATTGCTTGTGCTTGTTGATTTCTCAGTTGATTTTTTGGTTTCATTTCATAGTGATTTTCAAATTTCATGATAGTTATCTCTTCAAGTTTTTTATTGTTCTCTTCTCACAAATTATTATTAAAAAAAAATCAATCTTTGTGATTGCATTTCATTAACATGTGGGAGTACATCAAAGTCATCATTAATGTTGTAGGAAGTGTGCACCAAATGAAGAAATATATCATACATAACAAAATAAACTTTATTATGATTAATATGCACCTCTGTATGGGAATTTTATATCATTGTAATGGAATTTGAAGAAGATTCATCAAAGGTTGCAATTTCTTCATATGGATTAGGAATTCAAGGAAGATAACAAACATATTCAAACCATTCCATCAATTCAATATCTGAAGGTTTATCTTCAATATTATATCTTAAATAATTTAATCGAAATCTAATGGTAAAATGTATGAAAGATTCATTTTCAAACCTTTGTAAATCATCAAATTCATCAAATAGCTATTCATAATCATAACCGTCATATTCATAAAGGAACTTTATGATAATTGATCCCAACTATGAAGAGAGGCAATTGGAAGATAATGACACCATCTTTTGGTTTTTCTTGAGAATGTAAGAGTAAAAATTTTGCATAAAATACATTTATCAGTATCATGAAAAGTAGAATAAAATTTTGAATAAATTTGAAGGCATGATCAAATGCGGAAACATTCCTCTTACTATTAAATTTTACCTTTGTAAATTGTATTACTATTTCTCATGGAGTATTGGCAGATGCACGTCTAGAGATACAACTCCAAATTGGAAGTTTCAGAGGAACTATTGTCATTAAAATAAAAATTTAAATACAAAAACTCCTAAAGACAACAAGTCGTCAAGCACTCCTTCTAGTGCCAAAAATGTCGATGGACCAAAATGACCATGTCAACATTATAAGGGAGACCACCCGATCAAGAACTTAAACCAACTCCTTTTTCGTTCCGAATGGTGGTTCTAACTCGTTCAATTGGGTCCAATTACCCTCTCTATTTTTCTGTTGGCTTATAGTATGTATATTACTTGCCAATAGAAAAGAGATATCATCTCTTCCCTCTTGTAGAATGCATGCAAGAAAGTGATCCTTAAGCTAAATTAATGGTTTAGCCAATCCACTATAAAATCTACTCCTGTGTAAGAGGAATTCTAGAATGAAATAATTATAACTAAATGTAGATCTACTCTAAGTAACACAAATTAAATCCTAAATCTATCTCGATTGAAAGAAGGATTATTATCCCATTCAACCAAGAGTAAGGTAAAGGGGGATTTGGACCAGCTTTGAATTTGGAATAAAAATGAAGTCAATGAGCCAAGGAAATTGTTCCAAGACTAATTACGAGTTCAAGTAAGTATATGTATTCAACTATCTAATGAATAGTCATTAGATCTCTAGTGCACATACTTTCAAATTCAAATAAAATGAATTAAAACTAAAAGGATATGATTGCATTAAGGAAATATTTCTCATTAAACAATCATTATTAAATCAAGATAAACTTGACATGAATTTGCTAAATACTTAACAAGTATGTTATGTTTATCTATTCGAATTCATAATTAAACTTGATAAAAATTAGATCCATAATTAAAATATGGTTTTCAAATGATTAAACAAGAAAATATTAAATGAATTTAGAATGGTGTAGAACGTTAAAAAAACACATACTTATCTCGATCAAGAATTGGCTCAAATTTTATTAATTGCAGGCCACCAATCAACCCCCATCTCTCATAATAATTTACAATAATTAAATATCTGATTACAACCTTTGAGTGCATGAAATTCTCATAAAATTTCATGATAACATAAAATTTCAAAGTTAAAATACATATGTTTTAATCTCCACAAGTCTGGTCCAAACAAGCTAATTCTCTACAAAAATATTTCTCCATAGAGTAGTGCAAAAATTACTCTCTTTGTAGAGAATTTCTTTCACAAATTTTAGATCTGGAACCCCCCCATCTTAAGTTTCTTCAACGAAAGCCATATTTATAATTACAAAAGAAAATTAAAATGAAAGAGATGTTGGAGAATAAATTTGCACCAACAAATTTTAATTGGTTCAAAATTCTTCTTTCTCTCTTACTAGTGCAATTCCATTGTTCCACGTCTTCTCTTCCTCATCTCCCCAGCTGCTCATCTACCTAAAACCAATCAAAATTCCGAAATCAAAATAAATTTGGTGCACAAAATAGATATCAAACCACTTCTCAACAAATTGTTAAATTAAAATTAAATTAAAAACCAAATAACTTATTTTCTTATGATTTCTTCAAATGGATTAGATCAGCCTTTGGGTATTCCTCGGAATGACTCATTGACAACAGTTTTCCAAAGCCAATAAAATTTTCCCAAATCAAAATAGAATAACTATTTTTTGTTGCAAATTCACCACTTTGTCTTCTGCTAGTTTTTTGTGTCATTAAATGATTGAATCTACTAAAATTAACATTCCTGGATTATTTTACTTTATCTTATATTTCCAACGCAATATTACAAGCTTCATTTGGTTGAATAAATCTTGAGATATGCCTCTCTAAAATTAAAGTGTCAAAAATATCAAAATTCTAAAAAAATACACCTCTGTGCTACAATTAAGCACATTTTAACTAAAAAATAATCCTAATTAACTATACAATTAAAATTAATTAATTTCTAATTAAATGTAATTAAAGTAATTATATAAAAATAAGTTGAAATTAATTTAATTAATTACAAATTAAAAATTAATTTAATTAAAGTACTTTAAAAATATAAATTAATTTTAAATTAAAATAATTTAATTTAATATACAAACTCCATAGTAATACATGCCAAGTTATAAGTGACTATTGACCCAACGAATGGTCTTTAAGTGGCCTTTGGTTCATTAATGAATAATGGATAAATGACGAGGAAAAAGGGATTTAATACAAAGGTAGATGGTAGTCATAAGGAGGTCTCATGGGAGATAAGGAGAAGGGATTTCAAAACATCAAGAGAATGGGATATCAAAGGTCGATGAAAATTAATGTTATGATGCCAGTGAGCTTCGAGGTCTTGATGAGCCATTGGGGTTTTTATATTTTGGGATTGGATTTAAAACAAGTTCTGATGCTAATGGATTGAATGGAGGTGGACAACCTTGATGATAAAGTTTTATAACTGTTAACTGTTATAACTGTATACCAAAAAATATCCAAATATAATTTAAAAGCACCTCCAACTCTGACAGTACCTCCATCTTCCATCCTTATGCTTTGTAGTTGTTTCTATGTCGATTTAAGGATGGACTTAATGCTTTGTACTTGTTTCTATGTTGCTTTAAGTCCCTCCTTAATGCTTTGTACTTTTTTCTATGTCGATTTAAGGTCCAAAACCTTCCACAAATCTAGCTTGGGTGGGTACACCATTTTTATCTCACACCTTGCACAAATCTAGCTTGGGTGGGAACACCTTTAAGATCTAACACCTTGCACAAATCTAGCTTGGGTGGGTACACCTTTAAGATCCGAAACCTTCCACAAATCTATCTTGCCATTTTTAGCATATCCCAGCCCATATATTGGGTGTGACTTCCTGCTCATCGGCCTGGACTTAATATTTTTACTCTACTTGTTTCTATGTCTCAGAAATCATCGGCCAGCCTGCCTCCCATCCTTGACCCTTGAGCATTGAACCATCGGCCTGGACTTAATATTTTTACTGTACTTGTTTCTATGTCTCAGACATCATCGGCCAGCCTGCCCCATCCTTTACCCTTGAACCCTTGATCCTTGATCCTTGACCCTTGAGCATTGAACCATCAGCCAACCTTCTGAAGATTACTCAGATATAGTGGAGTTATTACGCTCTATAATTATCGGTGAATAATCGAAATTTTTTGTGGATTAGTGGGGTACCTACTTATTATATTTGGTGTGTTTCCGCTTCATGTTAGTTTGACTATGTTTTAGAAGTATTTGATGGTTAGTTTTATGTATATAAAATACAACTGTGAGTTTTATACTTTGTATGTCATTTTTGGGGGGTTAGGTTGAAATACTACAAATTTGTATTAGTAACATAGCGTCATTGTTCTTCGTTTTTTCATATTTGATACTATTTTTATCATCATGTTCATTACCTTATTGGTGGAAGGGGGGGTAACCTATTATACTTTTTTACCATTTAATTACTCTGAATTATAACAAATGTTTTATAACATCAAGCCAATTGGAGGTATGAACGATAGACATCGGAGGAGAGAGAATTATCAATCCCAACGGTTATATTTTAAAATAAGCTCCGAAGCTTAAATGTGTCGACGTTTTGATGTGGAGAGGCCATGAGAGGTATTTTTAAAAAGTTCTCCGATATGAAATGGCCAAGGTTGGATTAGTTGAATGTCATCAGAGATTTTATTTCAAAGTGTTTTAAATAAGCCTTCGAAACGTACCACGTACCGAAATAAATGAGCCCTTGGAATTAATAAATACTAGAAGTTGAATTCTAAAGAGGCTTGGAGGTCATAAAGGTATATCAGAGGAAGCATGACAATGGGGCACGGGAGGAAGCATGATATCAAGGCTTTGTTAAAAAGAGCTCCGATGCAAAAATATTCTGATATGATATAAGTGGGAGGGATAAGAAGTAGGTATGATGCAGTGGAGGAAAGTGGGAGTTATAAGGGCATGTGGAGATAGTAAAACTAATTTCAGAGGTCGATTCAAATTCACGTTAATAAATAGATTATTCTAGAGGTTCCAATGGTCTGGAGAGTTAAGGACGTGAGGTGAAGTGGGACCCTCGCGGAGTGGGACTATTTTATATACTAAAAACATTTCTGTGAAAGTCTTTATATAAATAATTATAGTTGCGAAAGTCTTGATATGAATAATTATAGTTACTTTGCAATTTTGAGATTTTGGATCTCATAATTTATTTTAAATTGGGGTTTAATATAGACTTCGAAAATCTTAAAACGCCATAATTTTAATTGTTCTACAATTTAGCTATGGATATTTTGTATGACCGTTAGTGAGAAATATATTAATTCGTAAAAGTTAACTAGGAATCAATATTTAAAAATAATTTACAAAAGTTAGAATAATATACATTTTGTACATTTTTTATCCTTGGGAGTAAAAAATATCAAAGTTTGGATGACCACCAATTGCAAACCATGAATCTAAATGAGATGAAACAAGAATCGATGGAAAGCTAGTGGAAATTTGAATGCAATAAAGTAATCAAAATAGAAATCCGAACAAAATGGAAATGTCACAAAATTGTAGGACATTTAAGCAATAGAAAAATATTAAAAGGTGACTAAGTCAAAATTTATGAAAAGGGTCCCGATTATTTAAAATAAATAAGTAAATAATGGGGGTGTTGTGTTTTCACATCAACAAATTGTCAAATCACTTTCAACATTCAACAACTGCCACTATATTTTGTCCAAAGATTCTTTTGTCCACCTGCAATAGTTGTCATAAAATTGTTGGGGTTGTCACTGTTGTCAACAACCCTTTCTTGGTGGGTAATGTTGTTGAGCCCCTTAGGAAACCATATAGCACATGATTGTTTTTTGTTATAACCTGAAGAATTCCAAAATGAGATCATGAGTACAGAAGGAGAATGTCCTAGCAGTAACATCAAGGGAAACCTCAATGCATTTCATCGTCCCAAATGTCATTACAGTGACCTTGCAAGTTTGGTTTTCAACAAAATGATGGTGCTATGAAACATACCTTCATCTTTGACATAAGATATTAGTTTCATCAATCATCAATCATGCTTTAATATGCAACTATTTTTTCATTGGGATTCTTAACATATGGCCTTGCACTTCGAGAGGGTCTCTTCATACTCATAATTTCAATGGGTTCTTCATATGGGCGTTCTCTCGGAGAGAAAATTGTATCCTTCATAGAGATTGATAAGGGGCTTTATGTTGTGCTTGTTATAATCTCGATTTATGTTGTGCTTGGTAAAACCTCTTTTCTCTGGGGATTAAAGAGTATGACAATTTCAATATGTGTTATCCATTTGGAGATAACAAATAACCTTTCGTTACACCTTTTTGTTATGTTGGTCCTACTAATATTGCAGACAATAGACGATTCCTTCAAGGACACAGTGTATGACAAGATTGTGCACTTGAAGGGGATTCCATTCTTAGAAAGACATCCTGAATAATATATGAGGAACCTAACAGCTAAACATAAAAAAAAAATACGTGATTTTGAATTCAAAAACTTACCTAAATGTAGACCCAAAAACAAATGAGCTTTGCTTCATCCCTTCTCCATAAATTTTTACATGATTTTGAATTTAAAGACTCAACGAACTGTTGAAAAAATTAATTAAAAATTGGGTTTGTATCATACCCTCTCCATCTTTTGTTTTGCAAATGGTTCTAACGTTACCATCTCCCATCACTTTAGTGATTTTGAAATGATATCTTATTATCTTTGAAAATAAGCTTGCAAAATACCAAATGGAAACCCATAATTTTCTTCTCCATATTCCATCTTTCTTCACTTGAGACTTCATATTGCTTGCATTTGTATGTACATTAAGTTAATTTCTCCATATTAAACCTGTTTCTATTTCAGTTGTAGTCTTTAGATTTTCATAAATAAGGATGTATAATTATACACTCTTATCAGTTATAATTCCCAATATTTGCATAAGTTCTCTTAGTAATAAATCCTAAGCTCCGCATAACTTCTCTCAGACCTTAGGTTGATATTTTCATATTTTTCTTACGATGACGATATTTTCTCTCAAACATCATGCTGATTTTCTCATATTTTTATAACGATGTTTTCCTTCATGCACAGGACTGCTATTTTCTTGGATTTGGAAACTATAATGCGAGAAATTCGGGAAATTCAACAATAGAGCCTTTTATTTGTAGCCATTGTATTATTCTTACTTATGTGGGGTTATGGGTGGGATGGATTCGCTTTCTATAGGCCTCTATAGCCATAGATCTAACTAACATTTAGATATTTCTATTATGGAACCAGCTCACAAAATAGAAGAAGAGATAGATCAAAGACTTCAAAATAAGGCTCTTCGGAAGGCCAACCTCCTTTACATTACACAAATGAACAATTATTGGACGATGCAAATGAAAAGACGTACTGTCTATATATAGGAGTCTAAGGGGTCACAATATAATCAAAGCTAACATAACAATAATAATGTAAGGACACAACAATAACAATAGTGGGCTTTTATGGGACACAATATTAATAATATGGGGACTATATGGGCACAACAATAGAATAAGTGGGTTGCACTAATAACAATAAGGGGCTACACTAGTAGTATAGAGACTTGTCATTCCCCTCTCCTTCAAAATGTGTTTTCCTCAACACTTGAGTAGTTTTGGATGCTTTTATATAAAATTCTCGTCCTCCCATGTGGAATATTCAGTGGGGAAGTTCTTCCACTTACTGAGATACTCTAAAATTAATCAATTTCGTAATTTCTACGTTCTTATTTCTGTGAATGCTTCAGGGTTCGATATGATTTTTCCTTCCTTGTCAATTTTTGACAATATTTTTTGACTTGAGACCTTGTCACCTATAACCTTCTTTAAGCATGAAACATTGAAAATTGGGGGTGCTTGGGAAGATGCAAGAAGCTCTAAGTTGTATGCCATAGTACCAATATTTTGGAGCACATTGTAAAGACCACAGTACTTTGGTGATAATCTATTATCCTTCTTAGCTTGCATGAGGGACATTTTTTTATATGGTTGTAGTTATAAAAATGCTGAGTCACCTACATCAAAACTTCTTTCTTTGCGATGTTGAGTTTCATGTTGTTTCATTCAATTATGTTCCAAAGTGAGGTTATCCTTTAAGAGTTGGATAACTTGTCATTGATGCTTGATGTGACCTTCTGCTGCTTGAACCTTAGAATTTCCTCTTAAATATTAAGTCATGGATGGTGGATAATATCTATCAAGTACTAATGCATTACAAGATATGGTCATATTCATTTCTTCTTTCTCTAGCGTTGGTTCCTAGTGCATATTCTCTTATTTTGAGTTTTCTTCTTCCTTTTCTTCCTTGTGTTCACAATCAATGTAAAATAATTTCTTCTCAGCACACTTATGACCTTTAATGTATTTTCTATCACAAATATAACAAATCCCTTTTTCTCTTTTTTCTTTGAACTGTTGTGGTGTCAACCTTGTAGGTTATGGAAGACTAGGAGAAACAACACTTCCATCTTTATAATGATGAGTGGTAGACTTCTTTGCTACCATAATTTTTCTTTCAAATTTTCTTCCCACCCTAAATGCTTTCTCCAATGAATCAAGTTCCCAAAGGTGAACCTCATGTTGGATGTTATCTTTTAAAGCCCCTATGAACACATCAATCTTGTGCTGCTCTAGAATATCGGTTACCCTAATATTCAATTTTTGGAAGTCCTCATTGTTCTCTTCCATTGAACCCTTTTGTTTGAGATTTATCATTTGGCTAAAGAAGGTGTTTCTCTTTGTATCCTCATAATGTGTTATCATTTCATCCATAAAAATATACTAGGTGACCATTCGTTTACGAGAACAAAGCTATTGATATCATGAAAATTTACTGGGTTTTAAATATAAAGTTGTAATACGTACCTTTTGTGTGTTTCGCACATTATGGAGATCTAAACATTTCTCCATCTGTAGTATCCATGTTACAGGATCCTTGCCATCAAACTTCCATCAATCTTTAGAATATGGTTTATCTTCAATCCAACATTAGATTCTATGAAATCATGATTAATATTTATTTCATTCTCATCATGAGTTTCCTCCACTACATTTTCACGATTAGAAGGTCTTTCTTGTAGCAGCTTTGTCCTACCTTCCTTCAAATCTTGCATGCCTTTCTTCAAAAGTTCTTCCATGCCATCGATATTAGCTTCCATCGCATGTATAAAACTATATATCTTAGCTTCGATTGCATTCTTCAAATCATCCATCTAATTTTGCTTATTGCCTGTTTCTATTTTCTTGATTCCAGTCATACTTTTTCTTCATTTTAAGAGCTCGATATTTAAACGACTATAACTTTGTAATTTCGAATCTCCAAGTCATAAAATTTCGGCCTGCGGTAGCCCTCTGATTCCTATTTCCAACCCCACAAGTCTGATTGAGATTAGGTTCTCCAAAAATAGTTATATGTAATCTCCCACGATGACTTGATTGTAGACAGGTTCTGTTGAGCGAACTTGTACGACATTTTCTGTGTCCCTGTTTCGACCTTAGACCATAAAAATGATACTCAATAAACTAAAGTCCATCATACTTTTATCCCTTTTTATGAAATTTGAATCCAATTCTCAGAGAGAAAGTTATGACGCTTTTCCCAAGGTCACTTATTTGGAATGGAATTCAGGAGCCTGAAAAAACCCTAATTTCCTCAGTTCATATCTCTGAAAATATAATGAGACAAGATCTAAAATTTTGGTCATGATGTTCATCAAGTTTTTGGTTCAAATGGGTTTTAATTTCAGCTTCTGAAGTTTTGTAGAGAAAATGTTATAGTGAAAATTCCACGATATCCTGTTTGAAGTAGCCAAACCCTAGAATCCAAAGCTCTAATACAAAATGTTATGGAACCAACTCACAAAATAGAAGAAGAGATAGATCAGTGACTTCAAAATAGGTCTCTTTTAGGGGGAAACCTCCTTTACATTACACAAATGAAAAATGCTTGGACAATACAAATGAAAAGACCCCTTCTACATATAGGAGTCTAAGGGGTCACAATATAATCAGAGACGACATAAAAAGAATAATGTAAGCACACAACAATAACAATAATCTGATTCTGTGGGACACAATAATAATAATATGGGAACTAGATGAGCACAACAATACAATAAGAGGGTTTCACTAATAACAATAAAAAGCTACACTAATAGCATACGAACTTGAAAATTTATGCTTGCTCTCTCCCTGGTGAGCCATTAACCATTACTTCTGAGGCACCAAAAACTTCTAAAGCGCTAACCGTAATAAAATGAGAAGACTCTAGAGTTCCCATATGCAGGAGAGTCTTAATCCACGTAATTTAGTTGCATAAATAAATATAATTCTCTTCAACCACTGTGAAATGCATAAACATATTGTGGTTCCAGTCATATTTTTACATGGACACATAATATTTGATTTTTCTCGTTCATATTCAGATAGACGGATACAGATAATGCGATTTCACTAGTATTTAGATGTCAAATGCAACGATTGTTTTCAGTGATCGTAATTTTTTAACAATAGAAAATGAGATTGTTTCACTAATCATGATTTTTTAACAATAGCAACTAAGGTTTAAAATTTTGAAGGGTCCAATAGAGCTCTCCTACTAATTTTAATTACATTCCGTTAGAGTTATTTTTTAATATATTTAGAGACATGGTATTAATTTTAATTATAACATCCGTGCAAGCCATGTATCATCACTTGATTATGACAGATGAGAGGAGCCCGCCGAAAGCAAAGCCCAGACGGGAGTAGACACAGGCTACCCTTGACCAGCCTTAACAGAAAAATTGGCAGCTACGAGGCGTCCTTGGTAAAATGCATGTTGACGTCTTCTCACTTTCCAGGAGTGGTTAGAAGATGGGCTCATGTATGTTGTGGTTGTGCACGTGTGTGGCTATGGCACCGTGTGCAGGGGTGGCACCATGTGTAGAAAACATACTGTGTCACCTAAAATATCTTTAAAAGATAAGAAAAAACCTTTCTAATTTATTGAAGAAATTTAATTATTTCTCCAGCACTAAAATACTTCATTAAAGATGGCTAGCAAGCTTCTCTATGAATAGCTGATTCACAAAGCCTGCACTCGCTTTGGTATGAATAATTGGCTCACAGAACTATGTTGGACTCAAGATTGTAACGTTCAATCCTCTAATATCTTACATGCATCAATAGACACAAAGAGTGGTTTATCCAAATTTAAGAACCCGTGCCCTTCTTCACGTTATTAGCACGACACTTTAAACAACTCAGATAAACAACTCAGATAAGATAGATGATAAACATTTATTGGTGTTTTGGTTCTTACCTGTTTTATTAATTATTGTCACACCTGACAAACACCATCGTTGCCTGCAGCTCTTGTTTAAACACACATCACACACATTGCAATAGAATAATTTCAGTGTTATAGTAGAGTATAAAATACTACACTATTATAATAAATCATAGAATATTTTTGAAACCGTGAGAAATATGAAAATCAATGACGTAGAATAATCTATTTGTGATGTTTACTATGAGTTATATTTTTACTACACTAGTATCTATTTATTGAATACAGGAAAACTTGCAAAGTCAATATTATCTTATTATTATTTTACCCAACTTTTTTGGAAGTATGATACTGTAGAAAATAAATAAACTATATATTGTAACGATTTATTTTCTAGATAAAATATTGAATATATTTTAGGGTGTAGAGCTTCTCTTCCCGGATACTTCCTTTCTCTAGCATACCATGTTTATTTTAGGGTTTTATAACACTTTCCTTACTTGTTTACTTATGAAAATAAACCCGGCCTACTCGCAAAAATGTCTACGAATGATTTAATTTGTAGAAAAAATAAATAATTTACAACCTATAAAAATGTTCTACATCTCTACTTCCTTTTATTAACGTATAAAAAATATTCCACATCTCCTTTTATGGTTCACCCAGATATATTGATATTCATATATAAAAATTTGAAAATATATATATTACAATTCTCTCCAAACTATTCCAATATATGCATATTTACACGTAATAGATATCAATTTATTTTCACCCACATATATGAATATTCATATATGTATATTTGTCTTCATAAACAGAAGATCAAGCATAAATTATTTCTTAGAACAGTATTGTATAGTTCTTTTTTGCCATTCATACATAAATGTATTTATTTTGGAATGAATCCAGAGATGTGGGAAAAATAAGTAAGTTGGGTAAATGGCAGTATATAGAGTTAGTCAATAACACATATACATATATATTTTTGGAATAGGTTTTAAAAATATTTATTTAATTATTAATTAGAATAATGATATAAATTAAATAGTTAATAAATGAAATAATACATTAATTCATAATAAATATTATAATATTTACTTTATTATACATTTGAAAGGGGTAAAATTAAAAAATCATAATTATTAACTAAATTATGACTTTATTTAAATAATATTTATTATTATTAATGTTAAAAAAAATTATTATATAAGTTAATCATATATAGAATTTTATAAAACATGTAACAAGATTATTAACCATGAATATTTAACCAATTTTATCATGAAAATTTTTAATATGTATATAGGCTTTGTTACAATATCATGGTGCAATTCCATGGCTTACCATTATCATATGCCCAAAAAGCCATAACTCATTTCACATAACACTTGTGCATATGAGATTTTTTAATTAATGAATTTAATTAAAGGCGACAGAATGTATAACTACTTTGAAATAAATGTGAGCCTTTGATTTGTGTATACTACTAAGAATATTCTAGAATATTTTATGGAAGTCAAATACCTGTTATCCACTTAATAATTATTGATTATTAAATAAAATTCTAGAAGTACTACTCCAAAATAAACATATATATCAGGTTAATAATTATTTGGTGGATGGCCAACATTCAACATCCACAAAAAAATTTCTAAAATATTCTCCTCTGTGATTAGGTCAAATTTATAAATATGTAAATATAGAAATTGAAATATAAAAGGACTATAGAATATGAATCTCGAAAGTCATTATCCTTATTATATTTAGTTACATTCACCTTAATGAAATGTCCAATTTTTGAAAGTTACCAGCATAGCCCCACATGATATCATAGCAAAAGTCTCAATTTGGCATTCTTCTACCCTTGTAACTCCTCTAGCTATCTAAAGACTATCACCATGCCATCTATTTAGCTCGTTGGATTTATCAATCTTGCTCAAGTGTTTTTTTTGCAGTGATGCCTACGTTTTGTGGTGAGTCAATTATTGTTACCCTAACTTTCTATATGAAATGATTCCACTAATGCTTGAGCATTGTTTTTATTCAATAAAAGCAATGATCTAAGGAACAACTCTTGGTTCCATTGATATGGTTGTACGTATTGGATTTCTTGTATTGTTCTATGTAATATTCACACCTCATGTGTATTTTGGAGTCTAGCGTTTTTGTTCAATTCCATTCTTCTAAGCACCAAATAAAATGAGTCATTTATTTTATAAGTTGCAAGCCGTAATCCCATTTGAGGAGTCAGTTTATATAGATGTGAGTTTCTCTAGCTTCATTTATATATATGTGAGTTAGTTTATATACATTTGAGTTTCTCTAATGTCATTTATGTATATGTGAGTTAGTTAATATACATGTGAGTTTCTTTAACATCGTGTGTGTGTGTATATATAGATATAAGAGAGTTGGTTTATATATACAAGTTGGTATGATATAGCTTTTGTTTGAGATAATTAGCTTATATTCGAGATCAAGATCTTGGTGAAACAAGCCAACCCAACACACATAATCTGTGAAGATTCCTTATACTTTGGCAATAATAATAGTCTGTCTATATTGGAATCCAAATATATTCTAACAAATCCAACACTATGTTGGCGCAATAGCGAGCTTGTTGAGCTCCCTATAATCCTGACACATGCACCATGATCCATCCTTCTTGTGCACCAATACTACTAGAGGAGAGAAAGAACTTTGACTAGGTTGAGTTATACCAACCTCTAGCATTTCTCCAACCATACGTTCAATTTCACTCTTTTGGGCATAGGGATATCTATAAGGCCTAAGGTTTGGAGGAACACTTCTTGGAATCAAATGAATAGCATGATCATGATTATGAATAGGTGGGAGGCCTTTGGGAGTCTCAAATACCTTGAAATGATTGTCCAAGACATTTTGGATATCTGGAGAAATAGATGATTTAGATGTGGGAACCTATAACAAACATAATTGTGAAATTACGCCATGTTGTTATTTATTTAGAATCTTTGTCATGCTATGAGAGCTATTTATATTTCCCGGTTTCACTGTGATACCCCTTAATACGACTTCCTTTCTTTCTGGAAAAAAATTCAAGAAAATTTCTTGAAAATTAAAAGCTATCATACCCAAAGATTGTATCCATTAGACTCCTAGTACAACATCAACAGTTCCCATTGGAATGGAAAGAATTGGACTATTCAACACATATTCTCCCATGAATAGCTTGATATTATGCCACTTTTCAGAGCAATTTATGGTTCCTCCATTTGCAACCATCACTTGAACTTTGGTACTGGATATAGGAAGCAATTCAATTCTTTCACTATCTTACAATGAATAAAATTATGGGTACTACTTGAATTAATCAAGACTTTTACCTTTTTGTTCTTGACATGTCCTTCTATCTTGATAGTTTGAGGAGTGGTAATTTCGGCCAATGCTTTACAAGATATGGTCAGATTCATTTTTTATTTCTATAGGGTTTGTTCCTGGTGTGTATCCTCTTCTTTTAATGTTCCTTGTTCCTTCTCTTCTTCTTATTCACCATCTATGTAAAATAATTTATTCTTAGCACACTTATGACCTTTAGTGTATTTGCTATCACGACTATAACAAAGCCCTTTTGCTCTTTTTTCTTCCAATTGTTGTGGCATCCACATTGTAGGTTGTGGAAGGCTAGGGGCAACAACACTCCCATGTTTGTAGTTTTGATTGGTAGGCTTCCTTGTTGCCATAATTTTTCTTTCAAATTTTCTTGCTAACCTGAATGCCTTCTCCAATGAATTAGATTCCCAAAGGTGAACCTCATGTTGGATGTTATCCTTTAAAGACCCTATGAACAAATCAATCATATGCTCCTTTGGAATATCATTTACCCTTATATTAAATTTTTGGAAGTCCTCAATGTGCTCCACCATTGAACACTTTTGTTTGAGATTTATCAATTGGCTAAAAAAGATGCTTCTTTTTGTATCCTCATAATGTGCTATCATTTCCTCCGTAAAAATTTCCCAAGTGAAATTTTTTTTATTAGAGCAAAGTCATTGATACCATACAGACTGATTGGGTTCCAAATATAAAGTCGCAATGCGTAGCTTTTGTGTGATTTGCACATTGTGGAGATTGAGATATTGCTCCATCTATAGTATCCATGTTACGGGATCCTTTCCATCAAACTTACTCATATCGATCTTTGGAACATGGTGGGTCTTCAAGCCAATGTCAGAGTCAATGAAATCATGACTTACATTTCTTTTGTTCTCATCATGGGTTTCCTTTACTACCTTTTCGCCATTGGGAAGCATTTCTTGTAGCAACTTTGCCAAACCTCCTTTCAAGCCTTCCATATCTTTCTTCAAATCTTCAATGTTTACTTCTAAACCAACCATCTTATCTTTCACGCTATTCATCTTAGCTTCCATGCCTTTCTTTAAACCATCGATATTAGCTTCTATTACTTTTTGTGAGAGTGAAATTTGTTGCACTTGGTCTCATAATTTGGATATATCATGTTGCATTTCTTCCACTTCTTAATGAGTCATGCTAGATATTTCAAGTTTCTTATTATGTGTTTACATTTTCTTTCTTCAGGGCATAAATTAATGATAAATATGCTTCACTATGCCCTTTGAATCACTACAAACAATTTTTTCAAACCAAACTTATGCAATTTTTTTTAAAAGGCTCGACACCCTTTTTCTCTTTGTAGGAGCTCGATATTCAACCTATGGTATATCTGTAATTTTGAATCTCCAAGGTTTGAATTTTTGTCTTGTGATAGCCCTCTATGCCCTATTTTCAACCTCACAAGTCTCATCCAGATTGGATTCTCCAAGAAAGAGTCACGTCAAATTGCCCACGATGACCTGATTATAGACTAGTTCAGTAGAGAGAACTTGTATGAAGTGCCACGTGTCTCTGTTTCAAACTTCAGACCTAAAACTGATACAAAGAAAACTAAATTCGATCATATTTTTTTAATCTTTTATGAAATTTCAGTCCGATGGTCAGAGAAAAAGTTATAACGATTTTCCCAAGATGACCTGTTTGAGATTGAATTCGGGAGGCTACAAAAACCCTAACTTCCTCAGTCCATATATCTGAAAATATAGCGAGAAAATATTTGATATTCAGTCCTTAGGTTCATCATGATTTCAGTTCAAATGGGTTTTAATTTTAGCTTCTGAAGTTTCGTAGAAAAATAGTTATAGCAAAAATTCCAAGGTGACATGTTTGATGCAACAAAACCTTAGAATCCAAAGCTCTGATACCAATTGTTATGCAACTAGCTCACAAAATAGAAGAATGAGATAGGTCAAAGACTTCAAGGGTCTCCTATTTGAGGGGGAAACCTCCTTTACATTACATAAATGAATAATTCTCAGATGATACAAATGACAATACCTCCTTTCTATGTACAGGAGTCTAAGGGGTCACAATATAATCAAAGTTGAAATAACAATAATAATCTAAGGGCAAAACAATAACAATAGTGGGCTTCTATGGGGAACAGTAATAACAATACGGGGATAACATGGGCACGACAATAACAATACAGGGCTATAATGACAATAATAATAAGGGGATACACTAGCGTTAAAGGGACCTAACAACATGCTGAGATTATGATTTGAGGAGGAGCCATTTTGAATAAGAGATTCAAAGAAGACTCAACGAGTACAACCTGTCATCTCTCCCTCCTTCTAGTGCCATTGCTGATGGTGTTGGAATTCTATCAACCTAGGGGTCTCCCAGATGTGAAGCCCCAATTATACCTCATATTGTTTCGATTAGGATCCCCATCGGGAATATCAACCCGGTTTCCATGTATTCTTATAGATTTTCACTACCTCTAACTATCAACAAGAGAAAAGAATGAGTGGTGCCTAGTGAGTGTTGGATTGTATTTCTGTCGAATTTCTTTCACTGCGAAGGGAAGGAAAAGTGAGCCTCTAAGAGAGAGGTAGTAGTACCACCCTAGTCCACACACGAAGAAGAAGGGTCCATACAACATTAAGGCGAATAGTCCATAGAGATGTGATAGTAATTGAAACTAATATAACAAGGAAGGTGTGTCAAATATATAGCAGAATAGCCCACGCGGATGTGATATAGATAATACAAATTAGAGCACATTCTTAATAAGACAAGTACTAAAATAACCGAAATAATTCAACTACTTTAGCACAGATGAAAGAAAACATGAATTACAAACATTCAAAAAATAGGCTTACAAATATCTATAATCCTGGCATGAAGAATGTGTTGGCCCATAGGGCTTCTCATATTAAGTAAAAGTTCCAAGACACATGTATACAATGAACACCACTAGCTTCAATATTGGAGCATTAGAGACACTCCTTGCTCCCCAAAAGAATTGGCTTATCTCTCTTATGTCTTGTGGGATGAGCCAATGTGAAAAGTTCCTTTCTCATACAATGAGTGAGTACATATAACAATGAGAAGGTGATGCTTCACCTTCCTTGTGATTCTTCATCTACCCTCATGACTATCTGACTTCCTATGACTTTTAAAATTTATGTGACTCTTTATATTCCACAGATGTCCTTTGGACATTCACTCTAGAATATGTTTCTTAAACATATGTTACATCATTGGCCACAAGTTGTGGCATGTGACCACTCATGACATGACATGACATGACACTGCTAACATGGACTTCTTGATGATGTGGGAATGTCAAGGCACTGTTGTTGATGAGTGTTGAATGTCTTCATGAGAATGATTTTCTCTTCACCTCTTCATGGTTTGGTGACAAGGAATCTCCAATCATCTCAAGGCTTGAATGGTGGTAACAAACTAGTGTCCATTCGCTTGTCTTGATTGATCAACTTGTGTGTTCAGCTATAAGTGTATCTCTCAACATGCTTCCCTCCTTCATCTCCTTCTTCATCATCTTACCTTGGTATGATAGGGTAGTTTCATCTACAATTCACTCATGATGAGACGCCATCAATCTGAAACCCTCCTAGTTTAAGAAAGTTCTTTTTGATCCATTAATTGAGCCTGAACTAGGTGACCCGCCAGGAGAGGGGGTTCAATGATTGTGCAGTTGTGAAGTTCAAGTAGTTAGGGGTGAATATTGAGGTCTAAGACCATGCAGGGCAGAGTTTAGGTAGGACAAAGGAAAAAATTGTACAGTTTTGAGAGCTAGTGGGATAGGCTGAGGTGATGGGCACTAAGATGACATACTATGCAATTATGGGAGATAAAGGAGGTTGGGATGTTGCCAAAATGTGAAGTTTATAGGCTCAAGCAATGATCTTGAAGCTTGTGATTGTGTAGTTCATAGTAAAGGCCAACCTGGGAGGAAGGATTACGCGATTTTGGAGGTCAAGGTTGGAGCTTGTGCACATAAACTACACATTGCAGAAGTCTTGCGAGGTAATAAGTATGCATTACGCAGTGACAAGGGGTAATGTCATAGATATAGGAATAAAACTGTGCAATGCATAATTTAGGGAGGTCAGGTGAAGCTAAGTTGCTTGGTGAGGAATCCCTCTTAGAAATGGCTAATTTTAAAACTAGTGAGGCTGATGTAAATAGTGAAAAGACTTCTATTGTGATCTCACTTAGAATACTTGGCACCAACCGAAACAACATAGATCACCCACAATCCATTAATAATGCATTTCACTTTGTGTGACAACTTTATGACCAGTTACGAAAAGTGAAACACTTAAGATAGCCTTTGGGCCGACTGTGATGATGCTTGTGCGACAATGCTTAAAATTTTTTGAATAAGTGAGAAAAATGTTTTTATAGTTAGAAAAAATCATATACACAAATGCTGACCCTTGAAATCATAAGAACATGTTTCTACACATTATGCAGCAGCCATTTGTGTGAAAAGATGACAGTTTACCCAACTTGCAAAGGGGAGCAAAATAATTCGTGAAAGTATATGAAATGGTTTTCAGTGTTTGCGACAACAATGTGCAAGACTAATGAAGGCTTTGAAATTGAGTGTAAGCCGAAATTTTGGAGGGTGTTATAACAGCTACAACATAACACAAGTCTATTTTGAAATATGGCTTACCTAATTTTAATTTTTTGATGAATAATTATTAGGTAAAAGATAAGAATTTAACCTCTATAAATATTTCATAATATCATGTAAATAATATTTTAATATATAATTAATAGTAGAAGTCTATTTTGAAATATGGCTTAACTAATTTTAATTTAATGATGAATAATTATTAGGTAAATGATAACAATTTAACCTCTACAAAATATTTTAGAATATTCTTATTTGTATACACAAATTAAATGTTGAAGTTTGTGTTTATGTTTTTCTCGCCCTTTTAATTAAATCATAAATTGAAAAAACATGTCATATGAAATGAGTAGTTTTTTGGGCATATGGTACTCATAAGTCATCATATTAGGCCATGATATTGTAGCAAAACCTATTTACAAATCAAGAGTCTCCATGATGATGTTGGGTGAATCTCCATGAATATTGTTACATGATTTTTTAAAATGTATATATGTCTAACTTATATATAAATTCTTTTTATTTTTAATAATAATAACAATACTAATAATAATAATAAGAAGAAGAATAAATTTATAATTTAATTAATTATCATAAATTTTTTAATTTTAGCATTTTCAGATCTATAATAAAGTAAGTTTTTTTTATGCTTATTGTGGATTGATGCTTATAGACACTTGCCAACCATTTAATTTATAAAATTGAGCTAAGCCTAGGCCACACAAACCCTTAGCTCACTAGATTTTTTAGCTTGTCTCCTCCCCCTACCACACGACACAGCCCCTCCCCATGAGGTTTTATTATGGGTCGCGTTGCTGATGAACCCCTTCCTCAACCGATTATACTAGCAGCACTTGAAAAAAAAGGTTAAATTAAATGTTATAAATAAATATAAATTAATAAATCAAATCAAGTACATTAATAAATATTTTTAAATATAAATGATCAAAATATTTTAACTTGAGTTCTTTGGTGAACAATATATTATATAAAAATAGCAATAGATGTTTTCAGGTTACCAATTTTCGATATATATATATATATATTCTTAAACATAAATGAATTTAACCATACATTCTTCTTAACACATGGTTAAACAACCTTTTAAAAATTCTTTACTTTAAATTTAACAAGTTGTCTATTAAAATAAAATTGTTACTAACAAATTTTTTTCATTAACTATTTTAGTAATTTTACATAAAAATTAATAATGGAGAAACTATGAGAGAAATGGAAAGCTCTCAAGTGAAGTTGACTTAACATGAGTTCCATTCACCAAATCATTTCTACATTAATAAGATTGGAAACATGTTGAGGAACTCAACTCATTCCTTAAGAATGAGATCCAATTTAACTAATCATAACAAATTACAACAAATTTCTAATAATAGAACAATCTCGAGAATTCCATATTTCTCCATTCATCCAAGTTCCCCTCTTAGTGGAGAAATGGATCAAAGCACAACATGAATAACATATGCATGTTGGTCTTAGTCTCAACTAGGCCTACAATGGTACAAAAAAAATTGATCACTGAGCTTTCATTTTTGCCTTCTTGCTAAAAGGTCCATGCTTGTTCATTTGCATGTGAGGTTTCATCTTCACCTTTCTTTCCATAAGATAATGGTGGAGCTTCTCCTCCCTTTTACGTAATCTATGCCAAAGGTGGAACACTTTGACTCTTAATCTCCACTTTCTTGATCTTGATTGGAGGTTAACATTCTTTGTATTCAACATTGCTCGAGGTCGTTGGGACTTATGATTGTTCTTAATGTTTGCAATTTCTTCAAGTTTTATTATTTTTTCCTTGTTGCCAATATCTGCACATTTAAAAAAATTGTTAGATTCATAAAGAGAATATGCTCATTAATGGATTCTTCAGTTTCAAGATTCTTCATCATGGCAATAGCTGCTTTGAAACCTTCATTAATATATTAAAAATATTTCTCAAGCCATCCTTCAATTATCTTTATCTTTGCATGATAATCAATCTTGACATCTTCAAATTTATTTCTTCATTTAACTGCTGCTACAATTTCTTCTTCATGTTCTTCCACTTGACCTTGAAAAATAAGCAATAATTTATCAATCAATTTTTTTCAGAGATAACTTGCAAATCATTTTCATAAAATAAAAATTCATTATTCAATTTAATTGCAAATTTCTCTTTCTTCAATTCATCAGTTTTCTTTGAGTCTTCCATGGCTTTTCTCTCTGCAAAAGATCCACCTTTGTCTTCAGCTATCTCACTGCATTCCATTTCAGGTTAGTTTAAACATGTATTTGGTATTTCATATGGAGCATCTGCATTATGATACTATCTCATAAATTGTTTAATTATTTTCAGAATTGTTTGATTTTACTTTTCCTACCCATTATTTCATTTTTTTGTATTATGTTTTTCTAAGGATTTTTTTTAAATTGCTAGCAACAATTCAGATTACAGTGGCAGAATTAATTACCCAAGTAGTATGTTTCACAGTTTGTCCACATCAAGACCCCAACAATGTTCTGAAAATGGAGCCGAGGCTGAGAGCTTGGACTTACGCAGAACTTGGGAATTCCTCCCACTTGCAGATTTCGATGAGTTTTAAAGAGCGTTCTCACCACTCACGACGATTTACTTCGCAACGAAGAAAAACTACATGCGTTATACTTCCGACAAAAATGTGACATCAATAGTAGTGATTTCTCCCATGCAAAACATGGACTTGACCCCTCCCCACAC
The DNA here is from genome assembly GCA_031772625.1 of Pinus tabuliformis. Lineage (NCBI taxonomy): Eukaryota > Viridiplantae > Streptophyta > Pinopsida > Pinales > Pinaceae > Pinus > Pinus tabuliformis. Next base: position 632,589,933 of record CM062817.1, on the reverse strand, counting down.
CATCATCATTTCATGTGGATAATTCCACCAACAATTGTCACTTCCAGTAGCGGATATGATTTGCACATCCACCCGAATTCACAAATTACGACAATGTTGCAGACTGGCTGTAATGTCTATGAACCTTATAGCTTCTTCGCACATAGAAGTTTTCTTAGCTAGTAGGATTAGGTAATTTGTTGGCACATGTTGTTTTAGAGGAAAAAAAGTTTTCCCATAGAAGTTTTTAGTTGACGCTATCCTAAAAGTATCAATCATGAGAATGGAATAATTTTTTGAGTTCAATTACTCATACTTCCTCATTTGAGTTAGAATGGAGAAAATAGAAAACCTCCCCACTTTGTGAATCCACATCTCAGCTCAAATCTAAGTCTAATTAATTCAATTTTCTTTGTTCAAATTTAGGTTTGCATCTTTTTTATTTGGAATATTTGAGGATTCATTTCTCTCATTATTTTTAATCATCATACTCTCTCACTGATACAAGATAGGGTGAATAATGTTAGGGAAAAAATATCACAATTCTACTGAATCGAGAGCCAAGCCATAGGGAAGAGGAAAGCAAATTTTAATATTTCTATCTAAAACATACCACATAAGTATATAAGGCATAAAATGAAGCCTCGGAGATAAAAACCTTATACTATTTTAAATTATATCATGAAATCACGAAATAAAAGATAATATTGAAGCTCAAGACAACCTACATAAAATGAACATGAAAATTAGAACAAAAGTTGAAAGAGTGGGTAGGAGACTCAAGGTTTTCTAAGCCATAGGGAAGAGGAAAGCAAATTTTAATATTTCTATCTAAAACATACCACATAAGTATATAAGGCATAAAATGAAGCCTCGGAGATAAGAACCTTATACTATTTTAAATTATATCATGAAATCACGAAATAAAAGATAATATTGAATCTCAAGACAACCTACATAAAATGAACATGAAAATTAGAACAAAAGTTGAAAGAGTGGGTAGGAGACTCAAGGTTTTCTAGAATAAAGGACAGTATGATTTTCGAAAGAAAAAAATTGTTCTAATTTATCTAATTCAGTATAGGTCAAATCATTTAAAATAAAAATAGATTACCGCAACCTTTTTTAAATAATATTGGAATCCTTATTTTAAATATTAATAAAATCTTAAAAAAAAATTCTAAAAGAATAGTTAAGGTATGTTTCTAGAACAAAATTCAAAGCTATCACTTAACCCAAAAAAATATCCCAGAGATGACAGAAATATTACATGTTTCTTGTATTCAAAATATACCCAATGACCTCAAATGAAACATCCCAAAATAATGAAACATCCCAAAAATTAATAGCAATAAATAGCAATAGGTAACTTGAATTACCATATCCCTAAAGATCAATGAGATAAGTATAGCAATAGGTAACTTGAATTGCCACATCCCTATAGATCAATGAGATGAGTATAGCAATTTGTAACGTGAATGGCCATATCCCTGAACATCAATGAGATGAGTAACTTCACTTTAGTGGATAAATAATATTTTAGCTCGTCACTGATACTACAAGAAAATATTTTCAATGGTTTTCAATATGCTTTGCAATGGTTTGTATTGTTTTCTCAATAACTAATTATCAAATATTTTAATTATAAAAAATTATTCATATTTTTAATATAAAAAATAATAATAAATTTATTTAAATATTTTATATATATTTGTAATATAAAACCTAATATAAATAATAATAAAATATTTTATTTAAAAAAAATATATATTTTAATAACAAATTGTTAATGAACATTAGAAAATTAAATATTTTTTTTATTAATTGGAAAAATAAAAACTAAGCATGATAATAAGCAAAGACTATAATAAAGTTAATGAACTAATTATCAAATATTTGAATTATAAAAAATTATTCATATTTTTAATATAAAAATTAATAAAACTAATAATAAATTTATTTAAATATTTTATATATATTTATAATTCAAAGTGATATATTTGCGATCTCTCTGTGGTAATAATTTACAATCTCTCTACGGTAATAATTCACGATCTCTCTGTGGTAATAAAAACCAATCTAGGCACATGCGTCTGCGGTCCGGCTTGCTGATATCACGTGCACACATTCGTTATATTTTTCTAATATATATCTGCTCATATATTTTCAAGTATGAATAATTCACCACAATTACTAAACATTACCAAATGTAGATCTAGCACAATTACTCTACAGAGCCTCAATGAGTATATAGAGTCTTTAGAGAAACATAGAGAAGAAAGAGAAGTTAAGCTAAAAACAGAGTTAGTAGCCATGCTGGAAAATAAATTCAGATCTCTTGAAAACAAGATCCAAAAGCAAATAGAAAATAAAATAGAACTATTGGAGAATAAGATGGAGGCAATAGAGACTAGGTTACAGGTTATAGAAAATCAAAACCAAGATATGAACCAAATATCCCAGCAAGTAGATGCTGATACTTTTGAGAGTCTTAAAATGAAGGATATGATTAAAGAGCTAGACAAAAAAGTTAATAGCCACCTCACCCTAAATAGTGTGGCAGGTAAATTAGATATCAAACCAATTAAAGATGAAATGAAAAAATTGATAGAATTAGACCATGAGCGTAACAAAAGGACCTTGAACCTTATAATATTCAGTTTCAAAGATGAGGTAGATGAGGACACTTTAGCCATAACCAACACATAATTACATAATAGATTACAAATTGAAACAACGTATCTCACAGAAGCAACAAGGTTGGAGAAACTAAATGAGAATAAAGGAAGGCTGATCCGAATAAAGGTGAGCTCTACTGACCATAAGTATGACATACTTAGTAAAACCTCAAGTCCAAAAGGAACAGGAATATTTATAAATGAAGATCTCATTCAAGAAGATCAAGCAAAATTGAGAAAGGAGGTTCAAAAGGTAAAGGAAGCTAGAAAGGAAGGAAAATGGGCAATAATGAAAAATAGAAATGTCGTTATTTGAGATAGAAACCAAAAAAATAATAATAATAAATAGAAATTCAACAAGCTCCGGATTCTTTCTTGGAACTGTCGGGGCTTTCCATGGAACAAAGGCCCCAAGTTAAGTTGGATCTTGAATGATGTTGATATTATTTTGCTTGTTGAAACTTGGGAGCAAAAAGAATCTAAGGTCCCTAACATAGATGGCTTTACATTATGGTATATTTGGAATAAGTGATCCTCCCACAGAGGCATTGGGGGTATAGCTTGTTACATTAAGAAGAATATCTCTCCCCATGCTAGGATTTATAAAAGCGACCCTTACAACCAATAGAGTTGGATAGAAATTACTAACATTTATGATAAATGACCTACATAGCAATCTGTTATTACCTCCCATCAATTCTAACTTCTATAAGCAAAAGAATCTAGATAAAAATAGTCCTTAATGGTTTAGAGAATGATATTTCTATCCTAAGGAATGAAGGCAATATCCTTTTAATGGGTGACTTTAATGCTCGAAATTCAACCAAGCTATTCTTCTAAGAAATCATTCCAATGCTAATCCTTTATGGTTAGACGAAGACATTCCTCTGGCTAGCCGGTAAAAAAGGAGCTTTGAACACCTCGGGGAGAATTTGTTTGGGCCATAGCTAGTCAGGCTCTATAGTGCTCAGGATCTCATAATTTGCAATGGTCTAAAGAAGTGGCCCAATTCTAGCTAGATGACCTACATCCATGGACTTGGTAGCAGCGTGGTAGACTATGTTACCTCTGATCTCCCTCTATACAATGAAATAACAAATTTTGACATCTTACATGACCACGAGCCTCACTCTAATCATATGTATTTACTTATAACTCTCAATTTTTTCATGCATAGAGATCCCATAGAAGACAATCCTTATAGCCAAAAGAAGTTAATCTTTGATAGAAATAAAAAAAGATCTCTTTCTAAATGAATTAAAAACTAATTTCCTTCATTTATCTAGTATAAAAAACATAGAAGATCTCTATCATAATTTTACTACAACCCTCTCATATTCTATTAACAAGTTCTCAATTGAAGTTTCAAGTAATAAAAGAAATAGCAAAACCAACTCATGGTATGAGAAAGATTGTAAAAGTGCGAGGAGAGAAAATAAGGAAGTTGTTAATGAATCTCTTAAAATTGGCAGGATAACTAGCATTTGCACCAAATGTTGCAAAGGAAACGCCGTAAGGCATAAAATGAGAAGAATCATGACATATGATATTAGAGAAGTGGATATTTTGTTGACCATTAATTAAGGAGTCTTGATTATTTAGTATATCATGATATTGAGTAGGTTGAATGCCTAGGTCCAATCCTTTCAAATAAATGAATCTTAGAGAAGTGGATCTTTTGTTGAGCATTGATTAAATAATTATTTTAGTTGACATAGAAACTTTAATTCGCTATTGAGAGGTACCATGGTGAACCCCTATGGTAGAACCACGAGCTTTCCTTTATTTAGCATGATATTATGCGAGACTTGGTTATGTATTTGACCAGGTAGAGGCCTAGGTTATGTATTTGACCAGGTAGAGGCCTATAAATAAACACAAAAGGATTTTTAACTCTATTCCGAAAAAGTGGAAAAAGGTTATTTTTCAATATTGAATTGTCTCACTTCATCAAAAAATTCATCAAAAACTTGCAGTGTTTTAAATTAAAATAAATTTATACCTAAACAACTATAATTTTAATATTAAAAACATTGTAAAAAAATTAAAATATTTATGTAATTGAATTTTATTTATTTTATTGATTTTTATTTAAAATAAATAAATATATAAACTAAAATAAATTTATATATAAATACCTATAATTTTAATATTAAAAACTCTGATTTCCTCTTCGTGTAGGAAAGGAGCTTCCAAGTTCCCTATCGCATTTAATGAATCCATACATACTTCCATGGTGGTGCATTTCAGAATATAAGTATTTAATTATTTAAGGAGTATAAAAGTTTTATTTATTTAATGTTGCAAATATAACCAGGTGGGCGATTCCCATTCAAAATTAAATAACCACGCCAGAAAAATTAACTCTCCATATGAGATACGTTTCAAGTTAACCGTGAAAATGTCAAAAGGACAGTTGAAATTTGAAAGCTATTCCCAAATTACATCCCTGGAAGCATGATACAACACACCCTGATATTTTTTGTTGTTTGCCACATTATACATGCCATATTCCTGGAGAATGTTTAATGACCGTATCATATCAAATTTCTTGAATGTTGTATCGATGCGCATCTAGACAACAATACTATAGCCATGGCCCTTTGCAACTCACAGCGTTTGTATATAGGTTTATAGGCCAAAAAAAAAATAAAAAAATTCTCTGGTGTTTAATTTGAATGCTTGATGAGCATTAACTATTCGTGAATGTTTTCCTTTAATTTTAATGTTTGGTGGACATTAACTGTGATTGAGTGATTTTGCATAAATGTAAACTATGGTGCAATTGGAGATTATATCCATGTGGATCTCTTGCATGACCCTAGATTGGTGGCTCATGATGATCTAATCTAGTAGAAAATGACACTATGGTTTAGCAATGTGAGGAGCAATTACAAGAACTCTATTACATCCTGCCAGGGATTCAGGGCAACCATTAAAGTAATCAATAGTAGAATGCGATGATGGAAACAAAGAGGTCAGATACAAAATATACACACTGATGCAAATGGATAGTTATTCTTTCACAATTTGACAACCTTTGTCATTTTATCCTTTTATACTTTTTATATTCTATACATACATGTCAGTACTAATAAATGAAATGTACACTTCAACCTTTTCCCAAATTAAATTCTTCAAATTTTTCTCAAATTAAATTCTTCAAGTACTGTTCCATGCAAAGTTAACATTAAGCTCTTCTTCAGAGTTTGTGAAAGCCACATTTTACACTACAATTAACTTCAAAGTGTTAATCTGCACTTCTAAGCTATTTTTTAATCTAATACCACCTTGCGAAGTCATTTGGAGAGTGCATTTGTTAATGAAGTGAGTGAAATATTTATTAAGAAATTTATTAAGTGACTAAGAACTATTTATTAAAACAAACATAGACAAGGAGGAAGTTTGACAATAACTTATTTATGGGAGAAGTTTCATAATAATTTATTTAGATGAATGGGAATTAAGAAACGAGCATTCACAATGGATGAGAAAATTCAACAGGCATAGTGCACTTTACCATCATGGTAGAGAAGGATGGAAAGAGAATTGTATAAGTGGACTTATAAGAGAATGGTTCATGTGCTACCATGCATAACAACTAAGCCTCGATACCAAGTTCAACGACTATAGTAGCGATGCAAACAAGACTTAAGGTAATGGTGTGGAAAGCCATCATGAATACTCTTTATTTTTTATTTTTTTTCAGTTTTTAATAATACCTTTGTCATGTCTCCCCCTTATTACATTAATCATTTAACTAGTTTAAATATATCTATATAAGTAAAAAAAAAATCAAACCAACGAAACTTTGAGCTTGGTAATTTAAATTACTTCCTCGGTAATATTATTACTTGGAATAAGGACAGAGATCACAATCACACTGTTCATTCTATACCCTGGTATTTTTTTGTTACAACTGTTGCAAATATAACCCGTGCTTTATGGAATGCATATCCCTATGCACTGGACCTATATTAAATACCAAAGACTGCCCTATGTGATGAATTTAACTATAACCAAAGCTTATTTATCTCTAGACCATTTGATTTGTGATCTTAACATTCACACCGGCTCTGCCATGGCTTCGTGGCACAAGCAGGTCATCCCTCCTTAGTTGGACACCTTGGGATTCCTACTCCCATCGGCGGTGGTGCGCTCAGCGCTTTGATCCAAGGGATATGATCTCTTCAGCGGATTTACTCATTCTAAGTTGCTGGAAATTGGCTCATTCGATTCGCAAGCTCTTAGCGCCTGTTCGAGCTCTGCTCCTCCTACCTCTGTCTAATTCTTCATGTGTAGTAGGAACCTTGTCTTAGAGGGTCAGCCATGAAAACTGGGGCTATCTTCTTAATGGTAAACTATCAAATTTCTCCCCAAATTAGACTATGTGCTACAATTCTCTTTAATCTATTGTTCTCCTTTCTTTTTTTTTCTCTTCAACTCCGAATTTCATAATACTAATTACTTACGTGATGAACTTAATTATAACCAAAGCTTATTTATCTCTGGACTGTTCGATTTGTGATCTTAACATTCGAATTGGCTCTGCCATGGCTTTGTGGCACGAGCAGGCCATCGCTCCTTAGATGGACGCCTCAGGATTCCTACTCCCATCGATGGTGGTGCGCTCATCTCTTTGATCCAAGGGCTATGATCTCTTCAGTGGATTTATTCATTCTAAGTTGCTGGAAATTGGCTCCCTCAATTCCTAAGCTCTTGGCGCAAGTTCGAGCTCTGCTCCTCCTACCTCTGTCTGATTCTTCATGTGTAGCAGGAACCTTGTCTGAGAGGGTCAGCCATGAAAGCTGGGGCAATCTTTTTAATGGTAAGCTGTCAAATTTCTCCCCAAATCAGACTCTATGCTACAATTCTCTTTAATCTATTGTTTTCCTTTTTTTTTCTCTTCAAATCTCGATTTCGTGATACTAATTACTTACTTATCTTCTGTTCTCAGGGTTTGGTGGGTTCGAGTACGAGAATTCCTCTGCTATCAACCCTTGTGGTTTTCGGCTTATTCTGGCAGTCACCGACGCACAAGTCTTCTGGGTAAGCAATGGACCGAGGTGTTTCATATTTTGGCATATGTAAGATTTTTGCATCCATAGAGTTCCTTGAGCTTCGCTTCGGTGGATGCTAAGGGTGCTATTGTTCGGTTTTTTTATGGCTACTCAGAGGGATGACACCTCTAATGCCTCACGATACCCTCTCTAGGCTTCCTCGTAGACCTGTTGTTCAGGTTGCTCTCTCGACTATAGTGTTGTAATTATGTTATTTTGGCCGAGAGCCTTGTCATTTCTTGCCGGCAGATCATTGTGTATTTTAATCTCATTTTCGGAAGAAAACATGTTAAGCGGCCACGGCCCTTATAAGCTCCTAGATTATGTTGTACCTTGTTTTTTTAAGCCTCCGTTGAGTTGAGGCCCTTATTGAAATTCTATATAAGTTATCTGGTTTTCTAATGAATTTTTGTATGGGAGTCATGTTCATTTAAGGCTATATTCGCAAAAATATTGTCAATTTATCTATGGGTTCTTGATGTCATACATGTTATCTCGTTTTCTTCTATGAATGGTATATTTCAGAATTTATGCACAGATTACATTCTCTGTTAATTAATTTGACATGCACAGACTTCTCTTGGTTGTGTGTGTACGCTACTATTCTTGACTTATTCAGTGTAGATTATCTTGATTTCCTTCTTCTGTAAAATTTTGCATTCCGTTAAGCAACTGAAATCGTTTCGCTTATGATGATGAGTTCACTGTTTGAAGGTTATTTTGCTTTTACTGATATTGGGTTTATAAGTTAAAGAAGTGGGTAGGTTTTATTGCTTATGAACAGAGCTTCTGCTCTTTTATTACCCGCTTAATAGCGCTTGGCTTTATCAAGAGAATTTTATTAGATTAAGTCCTTGTTAGAGTTTCCCTCCCTAAGCGCCACTCCTGCTTAAGCCTGAAAGTTTCTTCAGGGTTTTCTTTTGGAGACTAGGCTACTACTTAATTTCACTAGAAATACTACAAGTTTAGCCGAAGTTTGCTTCATTTTCTAGGATCACCAATCTACGGCTTAGTTCGTTTCTCACACCTTAAGTTATTTATTCTTCGCACTGATTCACATAAGTGTCCTAGAGGCATCCTGCCATTCCTTTTACCGCAGTGGTAATGTGAGAAGCCTCCCCATCAATTGTCATCTTTGACAAACCGAAATCACCCAATATTCTGTTCAAATTACGGTCTAAAAATAGTGTTGGCAGTCTTGAAATCCCTGTGAATTAACTTTGGAAGAATGTTGGCAGTCTTGACATCCCTATGAATTATCTTTGGAAGAATGTTGGCAGTCTTGACATCCCTGTGAATTATCTTTGGAGTGGAACCCATGTGCAAGTATTCCAATCCCACAGGTGGATCACAGGAAAACATGGTCAAAGTTTATATCATGAAAAACTAATGTGCAATATTATTGTGAGAAAGACATACCCTAGCCTGCGTCTATTAGTTGGAACATTGTGCATTAGGAGCCCCGAAACAAAAGAATTAGAACCCAATTTGTAATGGTTAAGTTGCTTAACGGGCTTATATTTCTTTGAGAAACGTACCATAAAGGTGGTCTTTGCTACACAAACAATTTCAGTGTCAAGCTCTCCATGGCCATCACCATGGCCATGATTTATCTACATAACCTATATAAAAACATTCTCGGTTTCTTTTTCCCTATCATAAAACAAACTTCCCTTATCGTAAGTAAAGAAGGAGGCTCGCCACGCCTGATTTTCCATTGCCACAACACGCTAGTCAATTATGCCGACCAGTGCGCAAACCCTTTCCACAACTAATTAACTAATTTGTAACCATTTTGTAACTATTCTGATCGAAAGGTTGAAACTTTTGCAATCGTCTAACATATAATCCTATGGTTTACAAGAATGACAGGTGGGCAGAGAGGGGAGTTGATTTCAGGGAGAAACGCCTTACGATGTAAATATAATTAATAAATAAATACATTGAATTATAAAACAAATATTATAATATTTTTCATGTTTTTTTTTTAATTATAAATAATATTTATAAATAATCTAGAGATCAAATTTCCAAATCAATATTGAAATTGGAGATTTTATGATAATTTCAATCTCTTTTAACTTTGATTAATATTGAAATTGGAGATTTTTATGATCATTTCAATATCTCTTTTAACATTGAATGATTTGAATATGTATTTTTAAATATTTAGAATATAAAAATAAATTAATACTGGCACTTTTAACTTTGAATTATTCAAATATATATTTTTTAAATATTTAAAATATAAAAATAAGATAATAAGTAAATTGTTTAATATTTTAAATTTTATTAAATTTTTATCCTAGACAAAAAAAATTAATGATGAAATTGTGAATATATGAATCAAAATATCATTATATTAGATTACTTGTTACTATCAATGGATGAAATTGTTTGTAAATATATTAATCAAAATATCATTATATTAGATGATTTTTCAAATGTGTTTATCATTAATTAATCAATTTATGTATATTATAATACTAAGATTATTTATGAATAATAATATTTTTATGATATAATTATTTATATGAATTTTCTTTTTATTAATATAATTGGTGTGCATTTTATTTTAATAAAACTTACCATTTAAATGATGTGTACATATGCAAATAGAAGTAATTGATATTGCTAAAGAGAGAATAGATCAGACTTGTTAGTATTATATTTCTAAAGCGTTGACATTTTTTAAAGAGTCTTTTATTAATGCATACAACTTGTGTTAATTGCAAGTTGATATAGGTGCCACTAGTTGCCTAAGTGTGCTTCCTATCCATTTGCTATATGTTAGGCTTTTTTCATTACTATATATAGAAACACATATTGGCATTTTCTATATAATAGATTTAATAGAGTATTTTGCATTCTCTTCTGTAGAAGGTTTTTTTTTGGTATTTTAAGGTTGTTTTTAGTTCATGGGATATTGTTTTAAAAAATTTCATGGTATCAGAGTTTTCATTGTCCTTGTCCTTTTATGAGAGGTAGTGTGATTTAAATTAGATCTACAAGATCAGATTAGATCGAAGATAGGGTCATATTCTCTTTGGTGAAAAAGGTGTCATCTTGTATATTATGATTAGATCATAATTTTATACCATAATTCATGACCCTATGCTAGGTTTGGCTCCCACACTTGATATAGTTGATAAATTCTATATTTTTTTTCCTAGGTTGTGCATTAAAACATTGTTTTAATTAAAAGTTTTGGTTTTTTTTTTTTTTTTTTAACTTTAGCTATGAAATCTCTTCCACATTGGAATATACCCCGAGGTGGTGTCTTATTTTGTGCCTTTATTTCCTAGATCATAGAAGCACTCCTTCATTACCATCTTCATTCTCAACATAATTAGTTGGTACCAATGCCATTCCCTTCAACATTTCATCCACACACTAGGAAGCCATCTATTGTGTGGCACTACTCATTATACTGGTACCATTGCTGCTTGAATTAGAAATGGGTGTTAGAATATTAATTCTTTCATTTCTCTTTCCCTTGTGTTTTAACTAGATTTGCATGATAATTTCTTTTTCCATTCAAAATAGTACAATCATTGAGCCAAGAAAGTGGCTTTGTCATACAGTTCAACAATGGATCTTTCTCTTTGGAGGCATGGAGGGTGATGGAATAACTCTTACTTGTGAATTATATTTGATATCTAAATTATGAAATGAAAAAGTAATGATTTATACTAAACATGGAAGATTGAGATATTGGGAGAAATTACTAAAAATAAGGATGAATATTCATTCAAAGATTCATAGATAGTTATGGTGGTGGTTTGAACAAACTTCTTAAATATAATATTTTTTTATGGCCACCATCATTATATATAGTGACCATTTTGTACAATACAATTTATTTAATATAATTTCCCTTTGAAGATTTGTTTAGTCTAATTCGATGGTCCCCTTGTTTCATGATTGGCTATTAGAGCCAACAAATGGTATCATAACAATGATATGGATTAAGGTTTTATGAATTTTCATATGTTAAGATGCATATGAGACTAACATTTTTGTAAAGCTTTACAACTATGAGATTTGGAGATACTCAGTGGACTTAATCCCATTGTCCATGATACATACTCAAGTTTGCACTGGAAATAGTCACACTAAAGAAATTTGGAAGGTGAGAGTTTTTCATATCCATGATGCTAATGAGCATAGACTCTTATTTGTTGGAAAATAATACATTAGAATTTCTCCATGTTCATGGTTCAAAACCCAACTTCACACTCATTGAATAATGTTAATAAGCGACCTGGATTTGTGAGCATTGTGCAAATAATATGTGAATCCATTTCAAATTCACTTTAGATTGCTATTTGTAATGGACTTGTGTGAATATATCTCCTCTGGTTGCAGAGTCACTATTGGTATCGTCTTCCTCTTAGCTCTTCGCATGGTGATGAAGGGAATCATTAAAGATCTAGAGCGGTTGGAGGATTTCTGCATTGCGAAAACCAAGTCTTATGTTTTTACAAACAAATTTCCTTATCATGATCCCACTAAATTTAATTCTGAACACTTCCTAACATCATTCATACGCATGCCAATGAACACATCAAGCAGTCCCACGGGAGCTAGCTTCACTAGGTTTAATCCACAAAACATGTCGTGGCTCAACGCACTCGAAATTATGTTGGTTCACATAAACATGGCTACGGGAGGTGTAGTAGGTCCAAATATCCATCCTAGAGGTAGTGAAATATTGCAAGTGTCTAAAGAGGTATCCTATTTTATTTAGATAAAAAGAAGCACGATGTTTCCCTATTTTATTTATTTTTGACCTAGTCACTTACCAAGATAAAACATAAAGGGTAAAACTAATTTTAGCATATATATCATTGAAATATAAAATGAAGTTTGGGATGGTTTTGATATGTAATGGAAATTTTTTTCAAGGTCTAACTTACCGTGGAAGAGTGATGAGTGATGGGAAGCATTGATTTAAAGAAAGGGGTCCAAGTGATCAATAAAAGGAGACTTATAAAAGGAGTCATGTTAAGTCAAGATTTGAATGACAATATGTTGATGTAAGAATTGATATCAAGTAAAATAAATTCGAAACCAAGTTAAGTGACTCACATATTGATGTGTAAAAGGGTGCATGTTCTATGGTACCTAACACCCTAACAAATTATGTAAATTCATTACATGAGAATTGAAGTCTAGTTGAAAATGTGGAGTTAAAATAAAAATAAGGCCATGTCAAAGTTAAAAGTCAAATCAATGTTTGGGTCATGTCCATGGTGTGTCAATTAAATTTTTCAAGTCAAAGTCGTATTTTTTTTTTTTTTTTATCTTGATATCACTCCATCGAAGACACATATTTTTTGTAAGTAATTTTAGTTTTCTTGTTGGATGGAGACATTCACCTACTAGAAACAATTTATGGAGGTGTAGTGGAAGATTCATATTAAAAAGCATATGTAGAAGGAAATTTAATTTACTTGAGTCAATGTAATGCTTGATGAGTAAAGTCTACCCCCATTGAAGAGGAAGTGGCCCTAAAAAACCACTTTCCATGAAGTAATAAGTTATGCTAAATAACTACTTTGTTATGCTAGCCATAATTATATATACTGACCATCTTGTACAATACAAATATACACTAGAATGTTTGCTTGCTTCATGATTGGCCATTAGAGCCAACAGAGGGTGGCAGCATCAAATGAGGATTTATAATGCTTTCAAATTGCTTGCTTTAATTTGTTAGATCCATTGGGATTTCTCTAAATATGCAAGGTTGTTAGATGTACTATTATTGACAAAGGTGTAGTTACCATTTTTTCACATATAAAAATTAATATTGGTCGTTGCCATCTTCAAATTGTGTGGCAAGGACATAATTTCCAAAGTTTAGTTTATATGGCCAAAAATATATTAATTGGAAAAGGATATTAATTTATAAAGATTTTGGGAAAGACTTTTTTGGAAAGGATATTGATTTTTAAATTTTTCGAGGAAGACTTTTTAGGAATGGATATATTAAATGTTGAAGTTTCTAGGCAAGGTTTTTGTTTGGTTTTATTATACATTAAACAATAACTTCATTTTGGTTCCTTCATTTGTTCAGTAGGTCATAGAAATTTCCTAATTAGAAATAGGGAATACGGGTTTCGATCGTCACCTTCATGGCACAATGTGGTTCCCCTTGGATGTGTAGAATACAAAACAAACACCCCTAGTTAATGTTCTAGTCAACACAAGTGCCATCAATCCAAATAATGCAAAAATATCAGGTTTGACTTCCATATTTATCTGAAAAGCACAATTGAGGTCGATATCACACTTTTGATGGATTGAATTGCCTAAGTTTAGATGTTATATCAATATGTCATTACTCCAGGAGATGGAACATAACTTTGTTTATTATATTTTAGTTTTTGTAAATAAAAATAAAGAGTAGAAGAAGGGAACATTGTATACAACGAACTTTTAATTAAGATATGTGCATTTTAATATTTCTATGTTCATATATTACTCTAAGTTTTAGAAGATAATAGTCATGATGTGGATATGAAAATTCTAGAAGGACCCCATGGTTTGGACATGTGCACTATTATATTTATGTGAGTTACTATGTATACATTTCACTATTTCCACCGTATAGATTTATTCTTGGGAAATACTTTAAATTCTTCTCAACTTTCTATTATTTATCAATTGCTTATGTTTTCTTTGAGGTCTTATATGTTTGATTAGTTGTATCTTTGCTTTAACTGAAACTTGAATCTTCCTTTTAGTCACAATTCAGAGTGGTCATCAAAGTACTATTACCAATGCTATCTAATCACTGAGTTGTGATAAACTGCTATAAATTTCCTGTATACTAGCGGAACCGCAGTGGATACTACTTAGAGTATTGAAGCTTGATTGCACGTCTTCCATATTTCTTAGCTAAATAGTAATTATTGGATGAATGTTTGTTAATCTTCTTTTAATCATTAACTACATAGTGAACAAGGTATTGTTACATAAGCCATTTGCCCATATAAGCAATGAAATATTGCAACTTGATTTCCTACAAGTGAAGCTATTATAGACTTAGATTAAAGGATTAGGCCTTATTTCATTTGAATTTTTATGTTGTTAAGTTATAATTCATGTTTGTAGAAAATTGATAATACTTTTGTGATTCCAATCTAACAGCTTAGTCGAAAGCTCTAAAGATTAATGTCATGACAATATTACCCAATAAATAAAAAAACACAACATATATTTTTAAAAATCATCCCCGCACCCACGTTATATATATTAATCACTTACGAATCTATTGCAAGAACAACTAAACTATTTAATATAGTGGTGGCATCGTCCATATGTCTGCACTGATGTTGCAAGAAAAATTAAACTGTTTAATATAGCCCCGGGTCCTGCCATTTTCCATACGTCTCTCCTAAACTTCCATATGTCTGTAGTGACGTAGCAAGAAAAACTAAACTATTTAAAATAGTGGTGGCATCATCCATATGTCTGTGCTAACGTTGCAAGCAAAATTAAACTGTTTAATATAGCCCTGGGTCCTGCCATTTTCCATACATCTCTCCTAAATTGCCAACATGCTACTGCAAAGTCAACAAATGAATGAAAAATCCACCCTAAATTGTCTGTAGTATTTTACCAAGTCCTCGGAACAACAAAAACGTGGTGGGTCATATATTTGTTTAAACTATAGTTTTGGCTACCTCCCCAAATTATTCATTACGACACAAACGCGCTCATACATTTGTTTTATAACTATAAATTCTCTGCTTCATCGTTACAGAACCCACCCTTCAAATATTGGAATTTGCTTGTTGGAATATAGAGACATTCATGGAGTTGCAAGAGCAGAGCCAAAAGCCTCATGTCACAATATTCCCTGCGTTTAGGTCGGGCCATCACATCCCACTACTCGAGTTTGCAAAGCGGCTGATTGTGTACCATGGTTTTTCTGTCACCTTCTTCACCGCCAAATGGATGGACGTCTCTCCTCAACACACCCTACCGTCCTCGTCAGGGGACATGATCCGCTTCATAGATCTCCCTGATGTTCAGATCGAAGGGGATCATGTCGAGATGAACATTTTTGTACGCATGACCTTACGATTGGAGAAAGCTAAAATATTAGTGCAAGATGCTCTCACATCCTTTTCATTTCCTATCTGCGATTTCATAATCGATTTTTTCGGTACACCCATGTTGGATGTCGCCTCCAAACTGGAAATACCTTGCTACATATTATCCACTTCTGGGGCTTCTCTCCTCTACATCATGCTCTACCTTCCAACACTTGTCCACAACATTGAAATTTCCTTCAAAGATGTGGATTTCTTGGTCAAAGTGTCGGGCCTTCCGCTGATTCCCAGAATAGATTTGCCAGACCCTCTTCTAGACAGATTTGATATCTCATTCAACTGGTTCATTCAACATTCCCTTCGACTTCAGGAAGCTCATGGAATTCTGATAAATACATGCCAAGAAATGGAACCAAAACAAATAAAAGCTCTCAAGGAAGGAAAAGTTCTGAGCACTGTTGAAATGACCCCTTCCATTTATCTCATTGGGCCGCTAATAGCTTCGCTTCTGTCAGAATTTGAAGAGAAGTTTGAGAAGGAGGGCTGCCTCAAATGTCTGGACCGCTAGCCCACCTCGTCAGTTCTGTTCGTTTCTTTCGGGAGCGACAGCACCCTGTCGGAGAATCAAATTCGGGAACTAGCTTTATGGCTAGAAGCAAGCAGGCAGCGGTTCCTTTGGGTGTTGCCTAAGGAGCCTCCTCCTCCAACTGAATCCACGATGACTACCGAAGTAGACATGAGGGACGTTCTACCTGAGGGTTTTGAGACTCAAACCCAGGACCACGGATTTGTGGTGGATTCATGGGCACCTCAAATTGTTGTCCTCTCTCATCCATCTACAAGCGGTTTCCTTTCTCATTGCGGTTGGAATTCAATGATCGAAATCATATTACATGGAGTGCTCAACAGAGAATGAATTCGTTCCTTCTTGTGAAGGAGATGAAGGTTGGCATTGAAGTGCAGAAGGGAGTAGATGGATTGGTGAAGAGAGAGGAAGGGAAAAGAACAGCGAGGGAATTAATGGAAGGAGAGGGGGGAATGGAAATGAAGAAGGGGATGGAAGAATTGATGAGGAAGGCCCGGTTTGCAATGGCAGAGGGAGGGAGTTCATACAACGTGCTAGCCAATGCGGTTTCTGTTTGGAAGGAAATGCATGCCACTAAAACACTACCTGCTACTTGAAACTTGAAAGGTCTCGCTTGATACGTCACATCTCAATGTTAAGATGGTTGACGGTTCGTATGGACCATCGCGCCTGGCATTGCTCAATTCAAACCAACGGCTAATGATTACCCAATCATCTAACAACAAAATCGAATGGCACATATTTTGACATGACAGCAGTTTGGGGAGTTCATTTCAGATGGAAACGCCTTACGGCGTAAAAATATACAAAGCCTTAAGTAAAAGGAAAAAAAAGCAGTATATTTGTAAAATAAAAGAGAATCTCTTACACCTCTCTAAGGTAGCTCCTAAGAAATTATGGAGGCAGATTCTAACTAGAAAAGCTAAAGATAATAATAAAATTGCTTTACATGACTAGAGTTCCTATCTTAAAAAGCTTTATGAATCTCCAAATGTCATGGATAACTTTGAAACCCTGCTCACAACGAAAGAAGTTTTCTCATTAGAAGACATTTATTTTGGGATTAATCACTTGGCTAATGGGAAAGCTAAGGACATTGAAGGTTACTAGGTGGAACTGTTAAAAATTGGAGGTCCTGTCCTCATCTCCCACATTCACAGGCTTTTCAATCAAGCGGCCAAGAAATGGTTCCCTAAATCGTGGACTCAAAGCTTCATTATCCCTATTTTTAAAAGTGGGGATACAAATATCCCCTCTAGTTATCAGACAATTATGATTATCCCTCTCGTAGCCAACTTATATGGTATTATTTTGGAAAGGAAGTTGAGCATATGGCTTGAAATTGAAGGTAAGCGGGCTAAAGGCTAAACGGGTTTTAGAAAGCAGCACTCAACAAAAAACAACCTTGTTACGCTTAGGATCATTATGGAGGAATGCTGCAATGATAAATCAAATATATTTTGTTGCTTTGTGGACTTTAGAAAGGCTTTCGATACGATTCCTAGAATCAACCTTTGGAACAAATTAGAAGAGCTAAAGGTTCCTTTTGAGTTGAGAGCTACCGCTATAATGTTATATGACAATGTAATTAGCATGTTAAAGAGCAATGAGGAGTGGTCGAAATATATTAAGTGTAATATCATAGTTAAACAAGGTTGCCCCCTCTCCCCTACCCTATTTGGAATTTACATCGACAGGCTAGAAGGTTGTTTAGAGGAAGCAGATGTATTGGCATGATCTTAGCTGGGATAGTCATCATCCTTCTTCTCTACGCTGACTATATTATTCTTCTCAGAAGGTGTCCTTCTGATCTTGATAAGCAGCTTATACTTTTCAAGGATTTCTGCTTTACCATGGGTATGATTTTTAACACTGACAAAACAATAGTTATGATCATCAAATCCAAGAGGGACACTTATGCTAATTTTATGTATGACAATAGTAACTTGGAGGAAGTGTCTTCCTACAAGTACCTAGGAATTGATATTCATCACAAGCTAAACTGGAACTATAGCATTGAGAAAAGGATTAGTGGGGGATGGAAAGCTTATTTTGATGTTGAAAATAATTGTAAAACGACAAACCTCGTAATGTAGGATAGAAAGAAGTTCCTCTTTGAAACTTTAGTCACTCTGGTTATCTTATATGGATGTGAGGTTTGGGGTTGCAGCATCTCTAGAGAATCCCGGAGAAAGATTGAGCAAATCCAGAAATGTTTTATAACGTATAATCTCAAAATTAAAAGCAACACACCCTATCCTATTCTCCTTATAGAAGTGGGTCTTTCTCCTATCGAAAGCCTAGCTATGACTAGGCTTCTGTTGTACAAGCACAAACTCAATAACATAGGAGACCATAGAATTCCTAAGCTAGCTTTAAATTCCAGCCAAAACCACTTAAGGCTCAAACGAGGTTGGTATAAAGACACCAGGGATTGGTTAAACCATTGGGATATCGACGAGAATTTTGCATTAAAAAACATTAATAACATTAAAAATATTGTTACTTCTAGGTTCAAAGAAAAAATGTGGTGTGAGAAAGATTTAGCAGCTAAAAGAAAATTAAGATATTATAAGGAGGTCATCAACCCCACCCTAGAAGATCAAAAGTATCTCTTTGTTTTATCTTTCTCAAAGAAGAAAATTAATATAGCTAAGATTAGAACGAACTCTCATGAGCTCCATAGTGAAACGGGTCGTTCGGCAGTTCCTAAAACACCATGGATGGAAAGGTTCTGCCATCTCTGTGAGAATACGAACATCGAGGATGAAAATCACTTCCTCTTAGAGTGCTCCGCGTACAACCACATTAGATCTCAATTTCAAAAACTTTGTTGCAATACTGACCTTCCTAGCCTTTTACGTTGTCAAAATTACAGTGAGCTTGGGGGGCCTCTCTCCAAGCTTTTTGAGCATAGCAATAAAATCTTAAATCAAACTAAATAATTCGTTTCATTAGGTCTGATAGACCAAAGTTTTGTTCTATAATGGACGTTAACCACCACCATCATCATCATCAATATAAAAACTAATATAAATAATAATAAAATATTTTATTTAAAAAATATATTTTAATAACAAATTATTTATAAACATGAAAATTAAATATTTTTTCATAATATTTAAATTAAATATTTTTTTATAATTTTTTATTAATTGAAAAATGAAAAACTAAGCATTATAATAAGCAAGGACTATAATAAACTTAATGAACTAAAAAGTGCAGCGTAAAATTTATTTTAAAACACTTTAAATTTAGTTTAGTAAATTTAAGTTTTTATAATTTAATATAAGAGATATTTTCAAAAACTTATTAATATTATAAATTATAACTTATTTTTACTAATATATAGGTGCCGAAATGTAATTAAATATGATTAATTAAAAATATATATAATCAGTAAATTAATTATTATAATATTTTTTTATAATTTTTTAGTAAGAAAATTTGTCATAATTTAATTGTGAATAAATAATATTTATCATAATCTAGTTTTCAGTTTTCAATATAATAAGTAATTACAGATAATTAAATATATTTAAATATTGCTTGTTTAGTTTTTTTTTTAAATTAATTATCATAATATGTTTTCTAACTTTACTATTATTTGAGTGAAAAATCTCTCATAACTTATTGTCAAACCAACAGTAAGACATTTATCATTGAATATAATCCTATCTATTTATATAAATAAAAAAATATCATTACGCCTTCCGTATGATATAAAACATGTCATTTAAAATTGAGATATAATATGTGAAAGAGTAGAAATGGTCCCTATGATATAAAACATGTCATATTTAAAATTGAGATATAATATGTGAGAGTAGAAATGGCCGATCAAGTGTCACCTTATTGGAGCTTGGTATTCATCAAAGCAGTGATACTAATTTCATACGATCATGACTGCCTTACAATTCCTTAAAGTCGATGGAATGGAAAAACTTGATGTCGATAGACAAAGGAAAAATAACAGTACATAGGGAAAGTGAAAAAAATCTGATCTCAGATGCGGCCAACTACATATTAGAAAGATAACCAAAGGAACGCTGAGTACAAAAGCGACTTTCTACTTTCCTCTGAAGAAAATAGATACTATATTAAAAAGATGACCTACACTGCGGATGTTAACAGATGCAACATTTGTTTGGCGTACAACTTTCTGAGCAAGAAAATCAAATATGAAAATTTGAAATGTCAGCATCTGTCCCAAAGGACAGTAGCCACCATCTGATCGACACCTGGAAAAATCCAGTTTCAGAATGAATAGTGTACATATGTCGTTCTGTGACCAAACGGTAACGTGGCCCGATTCACTTTCACATTCAGAATCGAGCGTTCTATTTGCTCCTCTTCCTAACAGTGTAGGACTCGGTATTTCCTTCCCTTCTTCACAAATTGGAAATGTTTAGCTCTCCTGTTGAAAAACATCCTGCGTTTCTTCGGTCTGAGGAAGCTGGTAGCTATGGTGCCTATGAATATTAATATTTATTGGTACCCACAAAAGTAATTTATCATTTGTCAAATTTACTGCAAGATCCTTGCAATTATACAAACCCTGGCCCTGACTGTAAGATTATTGATCAACATCGGCCCATATAATTGCTTCTCTACTAAGTAGATACGGGCATGACTGATAAGTGGCCTTATCCTGCATCCCCACTTAATCCTCCACGTTATGAGTGGTACAAGGAAAGCAAATTTTAATATTTCCACCAAAAACATACAACATAAGTAAATATGTAGGGCATAAAATGAAGCATGAGAAGTAAACAACCTATACTATTTTAAATTATATCCTGAAATCAAGAAATAAAAGATAATATTGAAGCTCGAAACAACCTACATAAAACGGACATCACTAAAGAACATTAGAAGAAAATTGAAAGAGTGGGTAGGGGACACCAAGGATTTCAAGAAAATAAATTTATTCTAATTTACCTAATTCATTATAACTTAAATCATTCATAATAGGATATACCACAACAATTTGTTTTAAATAATATTGAATTCTTACCCAAAAAAGAAATGTTAAAAGCTATTACTTAAACCAAAATATGCAATGGATAAAAAAATAAATTTACAATTAAAAAAAATTACAAGTTTCTTGCATTCAAAAAGTACTCCCGCAAATGACCATAAATGAAACATCCCCAAAAATTAATAGCAATAAGTAACTTGAATTGCCATGAGGTGAGTAACATCAATTTAGTGGATCAGTGAGTAAGTTCGTTTGAGTAGATCACTAATATTTTAGCTGGTCTCTCATACTAAAAGAAAATGTCTTTAATTGTTTTTAATTTATATAGTTCTTATATTTTTAATCATTTCTTATAATTGAATATGCATTATTACTCTTGTATCAAGAATAGTTATTATATTCAAAAGATTGGATATGCATTATTACTCTTGTATCAAGAATAGCTATTATATTAAAAAATAATTTGATATTATGTTTTGTAATATTTTAAAATATTAAATAGTTTAAATATATATGTAATTTGGTAAGATTATATCTTTTAATATATCACTTCAAATTGACTTTATATCAAAAAGTGCTTTAACAAAATATGTAATCACCATTTATTTAAGAGAGTCATAAATAATTATAAAATTTTATTGATATTTTTAATATAAAAATTATAAAAACTAATAAAAATATATTTTAATAACAAACTATCAATAAACTTGAAAATTAAATAAATTTGTATAACCGTTTTTACAGTTGGGAAAAATGAAAAAGTATGCATTATAATAGGAAAATACTATAAGCCCCAAGGGTTAGCTCAATCGGTCAAGCCGGGGCCTCGCCAATGGGAGGTCACATGGTCGAAACCCGAAAGCTCTTGGGGTTAGGTCTGTGATGGCCGAGGGGTGTGACCCCCTTCGTGTGGGGTCCACCCTAGAGACCAGAAGTGAAAAAAAAAATAGGAAAAGACTATAATAGGTATATTCCTTAAACTAAAAATGATAACATAAAATGTATTTTAAATCACTATCAATTCAATTTAGTAAGTTTAAGTTTTTATAGTTTAATATAAGAAAAAAATTCCAAAAATTATTATATGAGAGAGATGTTGTTAGCTAAGCGTAACGGTACATTAAAATATATTAAAAGAATATGAGGGTGATGTTGTATCTTAAGTTACATTAAAAAAATATTAAAAATATATATATGTGTCGGTCAATATATATTGTATACGGCTATATATGTCGGCTAATATATATTGTATATGTTGAAGATATGTGTACCGTTATTTTAAAAATTAAAAAATTAATAATTACAATAAAAAATGTGTAAGTTAATATTTACAAACTTAATTTTGAAATAATTATATACAATTTAAAAAGAGATCGATTAGTTTATTCATTGAATAACAAAGAAAATTACCTAAAGGAAGTGGAGGATTCAATGGGGCATATCCTCTCATAATAACTAGGTAAATTTCTTGGCATAAATTGCCTAAAAGAAGTGGAGGACTCAATGGGGCATATCCTCTCATAATAACGAGGTAAATTTCCTGGCATTTAGGTTTTCTGTTGTGTGATTTCTTTAATAAATTTATATTTTGTGGCGTTCATTTTTTCGGTTGTGTGATTTCTGTAGTAATAATAATAATAATAATAATAATAATAATAATAATAATAATAAGGTAAATTTATATTTCCTTACATTCAAGGTAAACTCAATATAATGGAAGGTTTTCAATAAAACTAGTAGGAGTAAGGGGAAATATTTAGTAGAATGTAATATTTAGGGTGGTGTTTGACCTGAAATATTAGGTAAAATTTAATAATATTACATTTTAATTAGCATTTATCCTTGCCGGCCGCTATTTATTAAGTGGGGGTGGTTATAAATATTGGGTAGCATATAATATTGTAATATTATATTTTATGTAATCAATATATTTGTAACAAATAATATAGTTGTCTTCCATCTATAAATTTAATTAATAAGCAGATAAAAACTTAATATTTACGATATGATGACATTTTAAATCACGAATATTTATAATGGATATTATTAACTTCTAAGTATGTTTTTTTACAATACGATGGGCCAATACCCACAAGAGAAAGATAGAGAGGGAGAGGAGGGGAGAAAATTATAATACCATGGGTTGCTACCATGGTTTATCAATACCATGGACCACCTGGACTTTTTGTTATTATGTTATGGATCTAGGCTTTTAATTGTTACAATACCATGAGCCAATACCATGGCTTATCAATACCATATGCCCAAAAACAATAACTTATTTAAAAATAAAAATATTTTACAAATAATGTATTTTATTTTATTTTAATTTTATGACATTTTGTAATTAAATCTAAGAGCAAAAAGGTTATAATCAATACCATGGGCCATGTAAACTTTTGGTTATTATGTTATGAATCTAGACTTTTAATTGTTCCAATACCATGAGCCAATACCATGGATTATCAATACCAAATGTCCAAAAACAATAATTTATTTCAAAATAAAAATATTTTATTTTAATTTAATTTTATAACTTTTTCTAATTAAATCTAAGAGGAAAAAGATTATAATTACTTCAAAAATATATCTAAACTATCAATATGCATATGTGAAATTTATATAATATAAATAATATTATAAAGAATGAGGATAGAAGCATCTTAACCAAGGATCCAAGTGAAGTGAGAAAGCAAAGTGATTAACAATAATAGAGGAAAGGTGAGAAAGCAAAGTGATTAACAATGATAGAGGAAAGATAGTGAGTAATTCTTTTAATCTTTTTATTATTGTATTTTCTTTAACATGATTGATACTTAAAGGACTATAATAAACTTAATGAACTAAAAAGTACAACATAAAATTTATTTTAAAACACTATCAATTTACTTTAATAAAATTATGTTTTTATAATTTAATATAAAACGAAATTCCAAAACTTATTAATATTACAAATTATAACTCACATTTACTAATATATAGGTGCTAAAATATAATTAAATATGATTAATTAAAAAATATTATAATGAGTAAATTAATTATTATAATAATTTTTATAATTTTTTTTTAAGAAAATTTGTCATAATTCACTTGAGAATATGTAAGTAATATTTATCATAATTTAGTTTTCAATATGATAAATAATGACATATAATTCAATATTTTTAAATATTGATTTTTGAGTTTTTTTTTTAATTAATTATCGTACTATAACTTTAATATTATTTGTCATAACTTTTTGTGAAACCAACCCTAAGACATTTATCATTGAATATGATCATATCTATTTATATAATAGAAAAATATTAATCATATTTTCCATACAATATTATCATATCCAATCCTATAATAAAAAAATGTCATTACACCTTCCCTATGATATAAAACATGTCATATTTAAAATTGAGATATAATATGTGAAAGACTATAAATGGCAGATCAAGGGTCACATGATTGGAGCCTGGTATTCATCAAAGCTATGATATTAATTCATAGGATCATGACTGACTTACAATTCCTTAAATACGATGGAATGGAAAAACTTGATGTCGGTAGACAAAGGAAAAATAGCAGTACATAGGGGAGGTGAAAAAAATCCGACCTCAGATGCGGCCAGCTACATATTAGAAAGATAACTAAAGGCACCCGGAGTACAAAAGCGACTTTCTACTTTCCTCTGGAGAAAATAGCTACAATATTAAAAAGATGACCTACACTGCAGATGTTAACAGATGCAACATTTGTTTGGCGTACAACTTTCTGGGCAAGAAAATCAAATATGAAAATTTGAAACGTCAGCATCAGTCCCAAAGGACAGTAGCCACCATCTGATCGACACCTGAAAAAATCGAGTTTCAGAATGAATAGTGTACATATGTCGTCCTTGGCCCAAACGGTAACGTGGCCCGATTCACTTTCACATTCGGAATCGAGCATTCTAGTTTCTCCTCTTCCTAAAAGTGTAGAACTTGGTATTTCCTTCCCTTCTTCACAAATTGGAAATGTTGAGCTCGCCTGTTGAAAAACATCCTGCATTCCTTCGGTCTGAGGCAACTGGTAGCTATGGTGCCTATGAATATTAATATTTGTTGGTACCCACAAAAGTAGTTGATCATTTGTCAAATTTAATGCAAGATCCTTGCAATCATAAAAACCCTGACCCTGACTGTAACCGTATTGATCAACATCGGCCCATAAAATTGCTTGTCTACTAAGTAGATACGGGCATGACTGATAAGTGGCCTTATCCTGCATCCCCACTTAATCGTCCACGTTTTGAGTGGTATAAGGAAGGCAAATTTTAATATTTCCACCAAAAACATACAACATAAGTAAATATGTAGGGCATAAAATGAAGCATGAGAAGTAAACAACCTATACTATTTTAAATGATATCCTGAAATCAAGAAATAAAAGATAATATTGAAGCTCGAAACAACCTACATAAAACGGACATCACTAGAGAACATCAGAAGAAAAGTTGAAAGAGTGGGTAGGGGACACCAAGGATTTCAAGAAAATAAATTTATTCTAATTTACCTAATTCATTATAACTTAAATCATTCATAATAGGGTATACCACAACAATTTGTCTTAAATAATATTGAAATCCATATTTTAAATAATATTGAATTAATAAAAAATACTTTATAAGATATTTTTATAATAAAACTCAAAGCTATTACTTAACCCAAAATATGCAATGGATAAAAAAATAAATTTACAATTAAAAAAAAAATTACAAATTTCTTGGATTCAAAAGATACTCCTTCAAATGACCGTAAATGAAACATCCCAAAAATTAATAGCAATAGGTAACTTGAATTGCCATGAGGTGACAAATTTCAATTTAGTGGATCAGTGAGTAAGTTTGTTTGAGTGGATCACTGATATTTTAGCTGGTCTTTCATACTAAAGAAAATGTCTTTAATTGTTTTTAATTTATATAGAGTCCTTATATTTTTAGTCATTTATTATAATTGGATATGCATTATTATTGTTGTATCAAGAATAGTTATTATATTCAAAAATAGTTTCTTGATTCAAAAGATACTCCTTCAAATGACCGTGAACGAAACATCCCAAAAATTAAAAGCAATAGGTAACTTGAATTGCCACGAGGTGAGTAACTTCAATTTAGTGGATCAGTGAGTAAGTTCGTTTGAGTGGATCACTGATAATTTTGCTGCTCTCTCATACTAAAAGAAAATGTCTTTAATTGCTCTTAATTTATATAGAGTCTTTATATTTTTAGTCATTTACTCTAATTGGATATGCATTATTACTCTGGTATCAAGAATAGTTATTATATTAAAAAATTGGATATGTATTATTATTCTTGTATCAAGAATAACCATTATATTAAAAAATAATTTGATATTATGTTTTGAAATATTGATATTATGTTTTGAAATAGTTATATATATATATCTATCTATATATATAGAGGTTTGATAGGATTATATCTTTCAATATATCACTTCAAATTGACATCACGTCAAAAAGTGCTTTAACAAAATACCTAATTACCATTTATCTAAGACAGTCATAAATAATTATAAAATTTTATTTATATATTTAATATAAAAATTATAAAAACTAACAAAAATATATTTTAATAAAAAACTATTAATAAACTTGAAAAATAAATAAATTTGTATAAGCTTTTTTATTTGTTGGGAAAAATGAAAAAGTATGCATTATAATAAGAAAAGGCTATAATAGGTATAAGAAAAGACTATAATAAGTATATTCATTAGATTAAAAATTATAACATAAAATTTATTTTAAAGCACTATCAATTCAGTTTAGTAAATTTAAGTTTTTATAATTTAATATAAGAAAAAGAATTCAAAAATTATTGTATTAGGGAGATTTTGTCATGTAACTTAACACTACATTAAAATATATTAAAAAAATATGAAGCAGATTTTGTAACTTAAGTTACATTAAAAAAATATTAAAAACCATTAAAGAGATGTTGTCACGTAGTAACATTACATTTAAAAAAATATTAAAAAAAACTTACAAACTCAATTTTGAAAATGATATATATATAATTTAAAAAGAGATCGATTAGCTTATTCATTGAATAACAAAGAAAATTAGCTAAAGGAAGCGGAGTATTCAATGGGGCATATCCTCTAAAGGAAGTGGAGTATTCAATGGGGCATATCCTCTCATAATAACGAGGTAAATTTCTTGGCATTTAAGATTTTGTCATGTGATTTCTCTAATAATAATAACCCAGTAAATTCATATTTCGTGGCATTGTCATTGAATAACAAAGAAAATTAGCTAAAGGAAGTCGAGGATTCAATGGGGCATATCCTCTCATAATAACGAGGTAAATTTTTTGGCATTTAGGTTTTCTTTCATGTGATTTCTCTAATCATAATAACCCAGTGAATTTATATTTCGTGGCATTTAGTTTTTCGGTTGTGTGATTTTTTTAATAATAATAACAAGGTAAATTTATATCTCCTTACATTCAAGGTAAACTCAATATAATGGAAGGTGTTCAATAAAATTAGTAGGAGTGAGGGAAAATATTGAGTAGAATGTAATATTTAAGGTGGGGTCTACCCTCAAATATTAGGTAAAATTTAATAATATTACATTTTAGTTAGTATTTATCTGTGCCCCTCGCCACTATTTATCAGGTGGGGGTGGTTATAAATATTGGGTAGCATATAATACTGTAATATTATATTTTATGTAATCAATATATTTGTAACAATTAATATAGTTGTGTTCCATCTATAAATTTAATTAATAGCATATAAAAACTTAATATTTATGATATGACAACATTTTAAATCACAAATATTTACCATGGATATTATTAACTTCTAAGTAGCTTTTTTTACAATACCATGGGCCAATACCCACAAGAGAAAGATAGAGAGGGAGAGGAAGGAAGAAAATTATAATACCATGGGCTACTACCATGGTTTATCAATACCATGGGCCATCTAGATTTTTTATTATTATGTTATGGATCTAGGCTTTTAATTGCTACAATACCATGAGCCAATACCATGGCTTATCAATACCACATGCCCAAAAATAATAACTTTTTTAAAAATAAAAATATTTTACAGATATTTTATTTTAATTTAATTTAATAACGTTTTCTAATTAAATCTAAGACCCAAAAGGTTATAATCAATACCATGGGCCATCTAGACCTTTAATTGTTACAATACCATGAGCCAATACCATGGCTTATCAATACCACATGTCCAAAAACAATAACTTATTTCAAAATAAAAATATTTTATTTTAATTTAATTTTATAACATTTTCTAATTAAATCTAAGAGAAAAAAGGTTATAATTACTTCTGAAATATATCTAAAATGTCAATATGCATATGTGAAATTTATATAATATAAATAATATTATAAAGAACAAGAATAGAAGCATCTTAACCAAGGATCCAAGTGAAGTGAGAAAGCAAAGTGATTAACAATAATAGAGGAAAGGTGAGAAAGAAAAGTCATTAACAATGATAGAGGATAGATAGTGGGTGATTCTTTTAATCTTTTTATTATTGTATTTTCTTTAACATGATTAATACCTAAAGGACTATAATAAAATTAATGAACTAAAAAGTACATCATAAAATTTATTTTAAAACACTATCAATTTAGTTTAGTAAATTTAGGTTTTTATAATTTAATGTAATAAAAATTTTCCAAAACTTATTATTATTATAAATTATAACTCACGTTGACTAATATATAGGTGCTGAAATATAATTAAATATGATTAATTAAAAAATTCTATAATCAATAAATTAATTATTATAATATTTTTTATAACTTTTTAGTAAGAAAATTTGTCATAATTCAGTTGTGAATATGTAAGTAATATTTATCATAGTTTCTCGGCCTAAGCATTCATTAAATGCTGTTTTCCTAGACATGGCTATCATTTGCCCAGACATGGACTCCCCTCATCTCATTGTGTCTCCTTCTCCCCTGCTCCACTGCAATTGCCCGCCCCAAGCTACTGAACCCAGCTCCCGCATAGTCACTGGGCGTCGCTGCTGGTTAGCAAGCTGTGTTGATTTCGGTAATGGGCATCACCATTCCCATTCCAGGTTCTGCCAGTTAATCTCTGCCCAACCGGTCCTTGTTCCCCTGCTCAATTCCTCTGCCATCGCTCCCACTGAACATTTGGCTAGGCATTCCGTCATGGTTCGTCATCGCATGAGGAGCCACAGAGGGGGGACTTGGGGAGGTAGTGCCCACCCTCAGACGACGTTGAATCCTGAGCCCACCGCCTCCTCTCCTTCCCCTAAACTTTCTCACCCCCATAGCTCTGTTTTGGGAAGGTATCCCAATACTCGCAGTGGCCAAGGTCGTGCTCTGTCTCCAGGTGATGGTCGCAGAGATTTCACAGTTCACACTGCCAATTTCCCTTTGCCCCCTCACCCTGCTCCCCACTCGACCCAATTCAGATTTCGCAGCAACCTGAACAGACCAGTGATTACTGCTACAATCACCATCCTTTTCACTGAAGATAATGAGCTGCAAGCTACCCAGGCAGAAAGTTATGAAATGCGGCAAGAGGAGGCTCACAGTCATAGGAATGGTCATGACATTGGAAAGAATCTGCTGGACGAGGAAAAGGTTGCTCTGCATGCCCAGACCATGGGTGGCGGTCAACATGCTGAGTGTAAGGACCTGTGGTCCTTGGCGCGTCTGCCCGTAGTGCGACCGTGGGTGAGCGCGCGAATGGGCGTGCGATCTGCGGTGCGATGGAGTCATGCGACAGGTATGCGACATTCTCTTGGAGTATATGCGACGATATGAGGAGAGAGAGCGTTAGTTTATACGCATGATGTATGAAGTGAACATGTATTTGGGCCGACCACACTTGGACACGAGGGCCGACGTGAGTTAGGGGCTTCTGTGATAAGACAAGAGGAGAAGGCGCAATTCTTATGTGCCCATTCTTGGGCTGATCGCACGGTGGAAGAACATTGCACTTGGTGTTGGGTGAAGGTGCGGGTGAAGGTGCGCCCGGTGATCGGGTGAGGCGTGCACGGTGAACGTGTGGCACCCGTTTTTTGCGACGACTTGGCGTGGGTGTCTTGGCGACTCTGGTGAGTGCCCGCCCACTGTGCAAGTGTGCACAAAGGTGAGACGAAGGTTGGAACCGGAGGTCATAGAGTTGGACAGGTGGTACTACGTGCTGTTCACACGATTTCGGCGTTTGTCAAGAGTTGGCAAGCGGGACTGCGTGTGGGCAGGGATACACGGTTTGGGCGTTTGCGACCAAACAAAGAGCGAACCAGCAAAGACGTGCGACGAGGTGAACGACGGGTTGGTGAGTCGTGCAGCGACCGTGCGGAGGTGCCAACGAGCTGGGCAACCGAGTTTGCTGAAGTTGTGAAAATTGACTAAGTGTAAATTTGGGGTTTCCCAAGATTTACCTTGTACATTGCAAAAGTGAAGATTATATAATATATTGATTCGGGCAGACTCATATTGCAGGGAGTTGCCCCTCCCCTTTATACTGTGCAATTGTCTTCTTGTCTCTAATTGTCGTTGATAATGAATGAGTATGGGTGTTCATTGGTATAAAGGATAAACATAATAATACTTGGTTGCGAAACACAAACTAAGTAGGAGAAAGTGAATTAGGCATAGTCCACGAACATAAGTATTGGTGAAAAGAAAGTGTTCGGTGGTGCCGCACCTCGCTATAAGCAGTTGAAAGACTACCGCAGGTGTAGGGGCGTGACAGGTGGTATCAGAGTAGGCTGATTCAGGGTTGAAGAAGCTTGACAGTTGATGAAACTGGAAGTAGGTACTTGCAGGTGAAGGAAGCTAGTTTCACATACAAGTGGAACAAGGGCCAGTTCATGGTTGCAGGGAACTTGGTGAAGCTGGTAAAACAGGTTTAGCAGAGGTGAACCTTAGTGCTTGGACCAAGCTGAACAGCAAGGCATGGCAGGTTTGGAAGAATGCGAAGGGAAGCTCTTGCTTACCTTATACAGGTTGAAGAGGTTGAAAGAAGAGAATCCCCGGATTCGAGAGAAGTTTGAAGTCTTGGAAAAGAATGTTGAAAACGAATTTCTTCAACTTGGCTGGACAATGGAGCAAGATGAAGTTGCAGATTGTGCTATCAAGGAAGGGGAAGCCGTGATAGTTGAAGATGTTGCAAATGTGACAACGATGGAGGATGAACTTGAGATTGATCAAGTTGGAACAGGATCGTGCAGTTTGTGGACATGGATGGATGAGGATACTCATATGGAGGAACCTCATGATGATGATGTAAGTACCATTGATACTTGTGTTTCATTTGGGAATTTGGTGGATGGACCGTATGCAGCGAAGGGCAAAGCCAGTTTGCCAATGCAAAGGAGCATCTTACCATGGATGTATATGATGAGGCCTTGTATGGAGAAGCAAGGATTGTTGATTGTTGCAGAACTTGTTAGGGTTGTTTGTGGCCTTATGGTAGAAGGTACAAAGGCCCGTGATAAGGGAGGAACATGATGATCGTTGTGGAGGAGTGGGTCATGTTTTAGCCGCTTTGGCTAAGTACCCAGCATGACTCATGGACAGATTGGAGGGCACACTCTTTGGTGGACTTCTCATGGCCGAGACCAAGAGATAGTCTTGGTGGACACTTTGGTGGAGGAGCTATGATGGAGGGACTCATGACATGATGATATGGTTGGGTGACCGAGTTCACTAGACCGAAGATTGCAGCTTGGATGAGGATGACCGATTGTTGTGATGGGTCTACTCGGTTGGACTACATGGACAACTTAGTCATGGACATCAGGTTGGAGACATGGAGCATGGCAGTCTTATGCAGGGACATATGTGGGAGGACTTATAGAGGTGTCACTTATGGGCATCCAATGAGGAGTGCCAAAGCAGGGATGTTGTGCAGGTGGATTTGCTAGTGTGACATGGAGACTTATTATTTATGAGCCGATGGAGAGGTTGTGCACTCTTATACAACAAGGCCATGGACTTGGATGGAGTTGTGAGCAGACTATGGAGAATTCCTACTACATGGAGAGCTGAGGCATCTTGCAGAGACCTTTGGGCCGAGACTTCTATGCTTGCTAGGATGTTGGTTGGGGATGGTTTATGGAGCTCATGATGACATGAGATTGTTGTGACTTTTGGGGCTTCATATATGGTGGAATTAGAGGATCTGATGCATTGAGGAGCTGAGGTCAGAGACTTTGATGCAGGATGGGGTGCATACTTTCAAGTACATGTATGGGAATGGCTTGAAAGAGTGACTTGATGTGGAGGATCGATATGAGACACTTTGGAGTGATGGAGTTACAACGATGATGATGCTTTGGTGACTACACTTGGGCATGGGTTGAGCTGAGACTCGACTACTTTTGACACATGGGAGCTGATTGATCTATGATCATGGGCAGCACATGGATATATGAGACAGGTGTATACTTGTTTCTATGGTAGACTTGAGGATGACACATTGTAGATATGATGGAGGTAGCTTCATGGACTTGGATGTGGCACACCGAGAGTTGGAGTTTGATGAGATGGTCTCTTGATATGGAGGAGACACACATATGGATGATGTTGGGATAGATGTGGCTGATTTCATGTAGCACATTGACACCAAACACCATGGACAGCATGTTGCAGATGAGATGAGGGCTACTTCATGGACCTGAGCATGGCTTACACTTATAATGAGATGGATTCTTGATCGAGTTGAGGATGTGACAGGATGTTATGAGAGACGACTGATGGTGGCATGAGGATGTTCACTCTCATGGTTTGAGCGTGACGGTTGGATTAGCTACCCAACTAGTTCAAACATGGGGACATGTAGTGTACAGAGATGTGTTAGCATATGTTGGAGTATCATGGCAATAGTTCACATGATGACACATGAGGAAGTCGACACGATATGTTGCAGTGAGCATGTAGCTTGGATGGAGGGACCAGCCTTCCATGGTGGAGAACAACATGTGGAGATTGTGACAGGGTGATCGATGGTCATGGATTGAGATGATCTCTGATGGATGACATACCGATTGAGGTGTATACCTTGGTATGGTGATCTTGGTGACAGATGGTTGCCGGTGCGAGACATGGTGGAGACGGTGGTTCTACATATGTTGCAGTGATGTTTGCAGTATGTGGAGGAGTTGACATCATGGATATTGATCTCTTGGTGGATGGATACGAGGATGGTATGTTGTCGAGGATGACAACGACTTCAGGTGGAGGAGGATGTAAGGACATGCGGTCCTTGGCGCGTCCACCCGAAGTGCGACCACGAGTGAGCACGCGAATGGCCATGTGATCTGCGGTGGGACGGAGTCATGCGACAGGTATGCGACATTCTCTTGGAGTATATGCGACGATATGAGGAGAGAGAGCGTTAGTTTATACGCATGATGTATGAAGTGAACATGTATGTGGGCCGACCACACTTGGAGACGAGGGCCGACGTGAGTTAGGGGCTTCTGTGATAAAGTGTGGGCGTGGAGAGGTCGGCTGGGCAAGCCACAACCTCGCCCCATGCATGGATATATATTATGAATGCGTTTGGAGCATTTCATCATCGTATTCGATCACTTCTTATCTTTGCACAAGTGAAGAGTGCGTAGTTCTAAGTGCACAAAGGCAAGAGGAGAGGGCGCAGCCATTCTTGGGTTGATTGCATGGTGGAAGAACATTGCACTTGGTGTTGGGCAAAGGTGCGTCTAGTGATCGGGTGAGGCGTGCACGATGAACATGTGGCGCCCGTTTTGTGCGACGACTTGGTGTGGGTGTCTTGACGACTCGGGTGAGCGCCCGCCCACCGTGCAAGTGTGCATGAAGGTGAGACAAAGGTTGAAACTGGAGGTCATAGAGTTGGGCAGGCAGTACTACGTGCTGTTCACACGATTTGGGTGTTTGTCAAGAGTTGGCAAGCGGGACTGCGTGTGGGCAGGGATACACGGTTTAGGCGTTTGCGACCAAACGAAGAGCAAACCAGCAAAGACGTACGACGAGGTGAACGACGGGTTGGTGAGTCGTGCGGTGACCGTGTGGAGGTGCCGATGAGCTGGGCAACCGAGTTTGCCAAAGTTGTGAAAATTGACTAAGTGTAAATTTGGGGTTTCCCAAGATTTACCTTGTACATTGTAAAAGTGAAGATTATATAATATATTGATTCGGGCAGACTCATATTGCAGGGAGTTGCCCTTCCCCTTTATACTGTGCAATTGTCTTCTTGTTTATAATTGCTGTTGATAATGAATGAGTATGGGTGTTCATTGGTATAAAGGATAAACATAATAATACTTGGTTGCGAAACACAAACTAAGTAGGAGAAAGTGAATTAGGCGTAGTCCACGAACATAAGTATTGGTGAAAAGAAAGTGTTCGGTGGTGCCACACCTTGCTATAAGCGGTTGAAAGACTACCGCAGGTGTAGGGGCGTGACACTAAGGGTGGTAGTTCTAGCACCACGCGCTCCTCGGGTGGAAGAGGGACTAAAGGGTTAGCTCCACAGGCAGCGCCTGGCAGCTATGGTGGCGTCCAACCTGCGTGTGGGCAACACGGCAGCGCATCGGAGGAGGAGGATGACTGGGAGTAGTATGCATG
This sequence comes from Pinus tabuliformis, assembly GCA_031772625.1. Lineage (NCBI taxonomy): Eukaryota > Viridiplantae > Streptophyta > Pinopsida > Pinales > Pinaceae > Pinus > Pinus tabuliformis. Next base: position 632,554,968 of record CM062817.1, on the reverse strand, counting down.
TCCGATTGAAGAGGAGCCCATCCCAGACGAGTTCAAATGATGATGCATGGCTGCCAGGTGTCGCCAGTTGAGGCCTCCTTTACTGACTCGTCTTTTTTGATATGTTTGCTCTACTGGGATCTGTCTGGATTTATTCTTGTCCTAGTGAAACTTTTCTTGTTTTCTTTTTTCTGGTCTTAAAGACTGATATCCCATATCTGGATTTCTTTTCTTCTGCGGACTAGTTTCCCCAATGTTGGGGCAATCGAGATATTTTCTAATAAACTATGTTCAGCACTGCTTAGACCTGAACCTCATTGTACATTTTTTGTTACATATTAATAGATTAACTTAGAAAACAAAAATATTTATCATAATTTAGTTTTCAATATAATAAATAATGACATATATTTCAATATTTGTAAATATTGTTTTTTTAGTTTTTTTTTTTAATTAATTATCCTTCTATAACTTTAATATTATTTTTCATGACTTTTTGTCAAACCAACCTTAAAACATTTATCATTGAATATGATCATATCTATTTATATAATAGAAAAATAGTAATCACATTTTCCATACAAATATTATCATATCCAATCATATAATAAAAAAATATTATTACGCCTTCCGTATGACATAAGACATGTCATATTTAAAATTGAGATATAATATGTGAAAGATTATAAATGGCAGATCAGGGGTCACCTGATTGGAGCTTGGTATTCATCAAATCTATGATATTAATTTCATAGGATCATGACTGCCTTACAATTCCTTAAATTCGATGGAATGGAAAAACTTGATGTCGGTAGACAAAGGAAAAATAGCAGTACATAGAGAAAGTGAAAAAAATCCGACCTCAGATGCGGCCAGCTACATATTAGAAAGATGACTAAAGGCACCCGGAGTACAGAAGCGACTTTCTACTTTCCTCCTAGGAAAATAGCTACCTTATTAAAAAGATGACCTACACTGCAGATGTTAGCAGACGCAACATTTGTTTGGCGTACAACTTTCTGGGCAAGAAAATCAAATATGAAAATTTGAAACTTCAGCATCAGTCGCAAAGGACAGTAGCCACTATCTGATAGACACCTGAAAAAATCCAGTTTCAGAATGAATAGTGTACACTGTACATATGTCGTCCTGTGCCCAAACGGTAACCTGGCCGGATTCACTTTCACATTCAGAATCGAGCGTTCTATTTTCTCCTCTTCCTAACAGTGGAGGACTTGGTATTTCCTTCCCTTCTTCACAAATTGGAAATGTTGAGCTTGCCCGTTGAAAAGCATCCTGCATTCCTTGGGTCTGAGGTAATTGGTAACTATGGTGCCTATGAATATTAATATTTGTTGGTACCCACAAAAGTAGTTTATCATTCGTCAAATTTACTTCAAGATCCTTGAAATCATACAAACCCTGACCCTGACTGTGAGAGTATTGATCAACATCGGCCCATATAATTGCTTCTCTAATAAGTAGATACGGGCATGACTGATAAGTGGCCTTATCCCGCATCCCCACGTAATCCTCCACGTTATGAGTGGTATAAGGAAAGCAAATTTTAATATTTCCATCAAAAACATACAACATAAGTAAATACGTAGGCATAAAATGAAGCATGAGAAGTAAACAACTTATACTATTTTAAATTATATCCTGAAATCAAGAAATAAAAGATAATATTGAAGCTCGAAACAACCTACATAAAACGGACATCACTAAAGAACATTAGAAGAAATGTTGAAAGAGTGGGTAGGGGACACCAAGGATTTCAAGAAAATAAATTTATTCGAATTTACCTAATTCATTATAACTTAAATCATTCAGAATAGGATATACCACAACAATTTGTTTTAAATAATATTCAAATTCATGTTTTAAATAGTATTGAATTAAAAAAAAAAAAAAAATTAATTTATATAGTCCTTATATTTTTATATTTTTAGTCTTTTTTTATAATTGGATATGCAATTATTATTGTTGTATCATTTCAATATTGAATTGTCTCATTTCATCAAAAACTTGTAGTGTTTTAAATTAAAATAAATTTATACCTAAACAACTATAATTTTAATATTAAAAACATTGTAAAAAAATTAAAATATTGATGTAATTGAATTTTATTTATTTTATTGATTTTTATTTAAAATAAATAAATATATAAACTAAAATAAATTTATATATAAATACCCATAATTTTAATATTAAAAACTCTGATTTCCTCTTCGTGTAGGAAAAGAGCTTCCAAGTTCCCTATCGTATTTAATGAATCCATACATACTTCCATCGTGATGCATTTCAGAATATAAGTATTTAATTATTTAAGGAGTATAAAAGTTTTATTTATTTAATGTTGCAAATATAACCAGGTGGGCAATTCCCATTCAAAATTAAATAACCATGCCAGAAACATTAACTCTCCATATGAGATACGTTTCAAGTTAACCGTGAAAATGTCAAAAGGACAGTTGAAATTTGAAAGCTACTCCCAAATTACATCCCTGGAAGCATGATACAACGCACCCTGATAACTTTTGTTGTTCGCAACTTTATACATGCCATATTCCTGGAGAATGTTTAATGACCGTATCATATCAAATTTCTTGAACGTTGTATCGATGCACATCCAGAAAACAATACTACAGCCATGGCCCTTTGCAACTCACAGGGTTTGTATATAGGTTTATAGGCCAAAAAAAAATAAAAAAATTCTCTGGTGTTTAATTTGAATGCTTGATGACCATTAACTATTCGTGAGCATTTTCCTTTAATTTTAATTTTTGGTGGATAGTAATTGTGATTGAGTGATTTTGAATAAATGTAAACTATGGTGCAATTGGAGATTATATCTGTGTGGATCTCCTGCATGACCCTAGATTGGTGGCTCATGATGATCTAATCTGGTAGAAAATGGCACTATGGTTTAGCAATGTGAGGAGCAATTACAAGAACTCTATTACATCCCGCCAGGGATTCAGGGCAACCATTAAAGTAATCAATAGTAGAATGCGATGATGGAAACAAAGAGGTCAGATACAAAATACACACACTGATGCAAATGGATAGTTATTCTTTCACAATTTGACAACCTTTGTCATTTTATCCTTTTATACTTTTTATATTCTATACATACATGTCGGTACTAATAAATGAAATGTACACTTCAACCTTTTCTCAAATTAAATTCTTCAACTTTTTCTCAAATTAAATTCTTCAAGTACTGTTCCATGCAAAGTTAACATTAAGATCTTCTTCAGAGTTTGTGAAAGCCACATTTTACACTAGAATTAACTTCAAAGTGTTAATCTGCACTTCTAAGCTATTTTTTAATCTAATACCACCTTGTGAAGTCATTTGGAGAATGCATTTGTTAATGAAGTGAGTGAAATATTTATTAAGAAATTTATTAAGTGACTAAGAACTATTTATTAAAACAAACATAGACAAGGAGGAAGTTTGACAATAACTTATTTATGGGAGAAGTTTCATAATAATTTATTTAGATGGATGGGAATTAAGAAATGAGCATTCACAATGGATGAGAAAATTCAATAGGCACAGTGCACTTTACCATGATGGTAGAGAAGGATGGAAAGATAATTGTATAAGAGGACTTATAAGAGAATGGTTCATGTGCTACCATGCATAACAACTAAGCCTCGATACCAAGTTCAACGACTATAGTAGCGATGCAAACAAGACTTAAGGTAATGGTGTGGAAAGCCATCATGAATACTCTTTATTTTATTTTATTTTTTTTTCAGTTTTTAATAGTACCTTTGTCATGTCTCCCCCTTATTACATTAATCATTTAACTAGATTAAATATATCTATATAAGTATAAAAAAAAATGAAACCAACGAATCTTTGAGCTTGGTAATTTAAATTACTTCCTCGACAATATTATTACTTGGAATAAGGACAGAGATCACAATCATACTATTCATTCTATACCCTGATATTTTTTTTGTTACAACTATTGTAAATATAACTCGTGCTTTATGGAACGCATATCCCTATGTACTGGACCTATATTAAATACCAAAGACTGCCCTATGTGATGAATTTAACTATAACCAAAGATTATTTATCTCTAGACCGTTCGATTTGTGATATTCACATTCACACCGGCTCTGCCATGGCTTCGTGGCACAAGCAAGTCATCCTTCCTTAGCTGGACGCCTTGGGATTCCTACTCCCATCGACGGTGGTGCGCTCAATGCTTTGATCCAAGGGCTATGATCTCTTCAGCGGATTTACTCATTCTAAGTTGCTGGAAATTGGCTCATTCGATTCGCAAACTGTTGGCTCCTGTTCGAGCTCTGCTCCTCCTACCTCTGTCTGCTTCTTCATGTGTAGTAGGAACCTTGTCTCAGAGGGTCAGCCATGAAAACTGGGGCTATCTTCTTAATGGTAAGCTATCAAATTTCTCCCCAAATTAGACTCTGTGCTACAATTCTCTTTAATCTATTGTTTTCCTTCTTTTTTTTTCTCTTCAACTCCGAATTTCATGATACTAATTGCTTATGTGATGAACTTAATTATAACGAAAGCTTATCTATCTCTGGACTGTTCGATTTCTGATCTTAACATTCACATTGGCTCTGCCATGGCTTTGTGGCACGAGCAGGTCGTCCCTCCTTAGCTGGATGCCTCAGGATTCCTACTCCCATCGAGGGTGGTGCGCTCAGCTCTTTGATCCAAGGGCTATGATCTCTTCAATGGATTTACTCATTCTAAGATGCTGGAAATTGGCTCACTCGATTCCCAAGCTCTTGGTGCATGTTCGAGCTCTGCTCCTCCTACCTCTGTCTGATTCTTCGTGTGTAGCAGGAACCCTGCCTCAAAGGGTCAACCATGAAAACTAGGGCGATCTTCTTAATGGTAAGCTGTCAAATTTCTCCCCAAATCAGACTTTGTGCTACAATTCTCTTTAATCTATTGTTTTCCCTTTTTTTCTCTTCAAATATAGATTTCATGATACTAATTGCTTACTTATCTTCTGTTCTCAGGGTTTGGTGGGTTCGAGTACGTGAATTCCTCTGCTATCAACCGTTGTGGTTTTCGGCTTATTCTGGCAGTCACCAATGCACAAGTCTTCCGGATAAGCAATGGACCGAGGTGTTTCATATTTTGGCATATGTAAGGTTTTTTCATCCATAGAGTTCCTTGAGCTTCGCTTCGATGGATGCTAAGGGTGCTATTGCTCGGTTTGTTTATGGCTACTCAGAGGGATGGCACCTCTAATGCCTCATGATACCCTCTCGAGGCTTCCTCGTAGACCTGCTATTCAGGTTTCTCTCTGGATTGTAGTGTTGTAATTATGTTATTTTGGCCGAGAGCCTTGTCATTTCTTGCCAACAGATTATTGTGTATTTTAATCTCCTTTCCGCAAGAAAACATGTTAAGCAGCCACGGCTCTTATAAGCTCCTAGATTATGTTGTACCTTGTTTTCTGAAGCTTCCCTTAAGTTGAGGCCCTTATTGACATTCTATATAATTTATCTGGTTTTCTAATGAATTTTAGTATGGGAGTCGTGGTCATTTAAGGCTATATTCGCAGAAATGTTGTCAATTTATCTATGGGTTCTTGATGTCATACCTGTTATCTCGTTTTCTTCTATGAAAGGTATATTTTAGAATTTATGCACAGATTACATTCTCTGCTAATTAATTTGACATGCACAGACTTCTCTTGATTCTGTGTGTACGCAAACTATTCTTGACTTATTCAGTGTAGATTATCTTGATTTCCTTCTGCTGTAAAATTTTGCATTCCGTTAAGCAACTAAAATCGTTTCGCTTATGACAATGAGTTCACTGTTTGAGTGTTATTTTGCTTTTACTGATATTGGGTTTACAAGTTAAAGAAGTGGGTAGGTTTTATTGCTTATGAACAGAGCTTCTGCTCTTTTATTACCCGCTTAATAGCGCTCGTCTTTATCTAGCGAATTTTATTGGATTAAGTCCTTGTTAGAGTTTCCCTCCCTAAGCGCCACTCCTGCTTAAGCCTGGAAGTTTCTTCAGGGTTTTCTTTTGGAGACTAGGCTACTACTTAATTTCACTAGAAATACTACAAGTTTAGCCGAAGTTTGCTTCATTGTCTGGGTTCACCAATCTACGGCTTAGTTCGTTTCTCACACATTAAGTTATTTATTCTTCGTAGTGATTCACATAAGTGTCCTAGACGCATCCTGCCATTCCTTTTACCACAGTGGTAATGTGAGAAGCCTCCCCATCAATTGTCATCTTTGACAAACCAAAATCACCCAATATTCTGTTCAAATTGCGGTCTAAAAAGAGTGTTGGCAGTCTTGACATCCCTGTGAATTATCTTTGGAAGAATGTTGGCAGCCTTGACATCCCTGTGAATTATATTTGGAAGAATGTTGGCAGTCTTGACATCCCTATGAATTATCTTTGGAGTGGAACCAATGTGCAAGTATTCCAATCATGCAGGTGGATCACAGGAAAACATGGTCAGAGTTTATATCATGAAAAACTAATGTGCAATATTATTCTGAGAAGGACATACCTTGGCCTGCGTCTATTAGTTCGGAACATTTTGCATTAGGAGCCCCAAAACAAAAGAATTAGAACCCAATTTGTGATGGTTAAGTTGCTTAACGGGCTTATATTTCTCTGAGAAACGTACCATAAAGGCGGTCTTTGCTGCACAAACAATTTCAGTGTCAAGCTCTCCCTGGCCATCACCACGGCCATGATTTATCTACATAACCTATATAAAAACATTCTCGGTTTCTTTTTCCCTATCATAAAACAACCTTCCCTTATCATAAGTAAATAAGGAGGCTCACCACGCCTGATTTTCCATTGCCACAACACGCTAATCAATTATGCCGACCAGTGAGCAAACCCTTTCCGCAACTAATTAACTAATTTGTAACCATTTTGTAACTATTATGATCGAAAGGCTGAAACGTTTGCAACTGTCTAACATATAATCCTATGGTTTACAAGAATGACAGGTGGGTAGAGAGGGGAGTTGATTTCAGAGGGAAACGCCTTACGATGTAAATATAATTAATAAATAAATACATTGAATTATAAAACAAATATTATAATATTTTTCATGTTTTTTTAATTATAAATAATGTTTATAAAAAAATATAGAGATCAAATTTCCAAATCAATATTGAAATTGGAGATTTTATGATAATTTCAATCTCTTTTAACTTTGATTAATATTGAAATTGGAGATTTTTATGATCATTTCAATATCTCCTTTAACATTGAATGATTTGAATATGTATTTTTAAATATCTAGAATATAAAAATAAATTAATACTGGCACTTTTAACTTTGAATTATTCAAATATATATTTTTTAAATATTTAAAATATAAAAATAAGATAATAAGTAAATTGTTTAATATTTTAAATTTTATTAAATTTTTATTCAAGACAAAAAAAATTAATGATGAAATTGTGAATATATGAATCAAAATATCATTATATTAGATTACTTGTTATTATCAATGGATGAAATTGTTTGTAAATATATTAATCAAAATATCATTATATTAGATGATTTTTCAAATGTGTTTATCATTAATTAATCAATTTATGTAAATTATAGTACTAAGATTATTTATGAATAATAATATTTTTATGATATAATTATTTATATGAATTTTCTTTTTATTAATATAATTGGTGTGCATTTTATTTTAATAAAACTTACCATTTAAATGATGTGTACATATGCAAATAGAAGTAATTGATATTGCTAAAGAGAGAATAGATCAGACTTGTTAGTATTATATTTCTAAAGCATTGACATTTTTTAAAGAGTCTTTTATTAATGCATACAACTTGTGTTAATTGCAAGTTGATATAGGTGCCACTAGTTGCCTGAGTGTGCTACCTATCCATTTGCTATATGTTAGCTTTTTTCATTACTATATATAGAAACACACATTGGCATTTTCTATATAATAGATTTAATAGATTATTTTGCATTCTCTTTTGTAGAAGGTTTTTTTTTGGTATTTTAAGGTTGTTTTTAGTTCATGGGATATTGTTTTAAAAAATTTCATGGTATCAGAGTTTTCACCGTCCTTGTCTTTTTATGAGAGGTAGTGTGATTTAAATTAGATCTACAAGATCAGATTAGATCGAAGATAGGGTCATATTCTCTTTGGTGAAAAAGGTGTCATCTTGTATATTATGATTGGATCATAATTTTATACCATAATTCATGACCCTATGCTAGGTTTGGCTCCCACACTTGATATAGTTGATAAATTCTATATTTTTTTTCCCAGGTTGTGCATTAAAACGTTGTTTTAATTAAAAGTTTTGGTTTTTTTTTTTTAACTTTAGCTATGAAATCTCTTCCACATTGGAATATACCCCGAGGTGGTGTCTTATTTTGTGCCTTTATTTCCTAGGTCATAGAAGCACTCCTTCATTACCATATTCATTCTCAACATAATTTGTTGGTACCAATGCCATTCCCTTCAACATTTCATCCGCACACTAGGAAGCCATCTATTGTGTGGCACTACTCATTATACCGGTACCATTGCTACTTGAATTAGAAATGGGTGTTAGAATATTAATTCTTTCATTTCTCTTTCCCTTGTGCTTTAACTAGATTTGCATGATAATTTCTTTTTCCATTCAAAATAGTACAATCATTGAGCCAGGAAAGTGGCTTCATCATACAGTTCAACAATGGATCTTTCTCTTTGGAGGCATGGAGGGTGATGGAATAACTCTTACTTGTGAATTATATTTAATATCTAAATTATGAAATGAAAAAGTAATGATTTATACTAAACATGGAAGATTGAGATATTGGGAGAAATTACTAAAAATAAGGATGAATATTCATTCAAAGATTCATAGATAGTTATGTTGGTGGTTTGAACAAACTTCTTAAATATAATATTTTTTTATGGCAATCATCATTATATATAGTGACCATTTTGTACAATACAATTTATTTAATATAATTTCCCTTTGAAGATTTGTTTAGTCTAATTCAATGGTCCCCTTGTTTCATGATTGGCTATTAGAGCCAACAAATGGTATCATAACAACAATATGCATTAAGTTTTTCTGAATTTTCATATTTTAAGATGCATATGAGACTAACATTTTTGTAAAGCTTACAACTATGACATTTGGAGATACTCAGTGGACTTAATCCCATTGTCCATGATACATACTCAAGTTTGCACTGGAAATAGTCACACTAAAGAAATTTGGAAGGTGAGAGTTTTTCATATCCATGATGCTAATGAGCATAGACTCTTATTTGTTGGAAAATAATACATTATAATTTCTCCATGTTCATGGTTCAAAACCCAACTTCACATTCAGTGAATAATGTTAATAGGCGACCTGGATTTGTGAGCATTATGCAAATGATATGTGACTCCATTTCAAATTCACTTTAGATTGCTATTTGTAATGGACTTGTGTGAATTCATCTCCTCTGGTTGCAGAGTCACTATTGGTATCGTCTTCCTCTTAGCTCTTCTCATGGTAATGAAGGGAATCATTAAAGATCTAGAGCAGTTGGAGGATTTCTGCATTGCAAACACCAAGTCTTATGTTTTTACAAACAAATTTCCTTATCATGGTCCCACTAAAGTTAATTCTCAACACTTCCTAACATCATTCATACACATGCCAGTGAACACATCAAGCAGTTCCACAGGACCTAGCTTCACTAGGTTTAATCCACAAAACCTGTCGTGGCTCAACACGCTCAAAATTATGTTGGTTCACATAAACATGGCTATGGGAGGTGTAGTAGGTCCAAATATCCATCCCAGAGGTAGTGAAATATTGCAAGTGTCTAAATAGGTATCCTATTTTATTTAGATAAAAAGAAGCACGATGTTTCCCTATTTTATTTATTTTTGACCTAGTCACTTACCAAGATAAAATGTAAAGGGTAAAACTAATTTTAACATATATATCATTGAAATATAAAATGAAGTTTGGGATGGTTTTTATATGTAATGGAAATTTTTTTCAAGGTCTCACTTACCGTGGAAGAGTGATGAGTGATGGGAAGCTTTGATTTAAAGAAAGGGGTCCAAGTGATCAATAAAAGGAGACTTATAAGAGGAGTCATGTTAAGTCAAGATTTGAATGACAATATGTTGATGTAAGAATTGATATCAAGTAAAATAAATTTGAAACCAAGTTAAGTGACTCACATATTGATGTGTAAAAGGGTGCATGCTCTGTGGTACCTAACACCCTAACAAATTATGTAAATTCATTACATGAGAATTGAATTCTAGTTGAAAATGTGGAGTTTAAATAAAAATAAGGCCATGTCAAAGTTAAAAGTCAAATCAATGTTTGGGTCATGTCCATGGTGTGTCAATTAAATTTTTCAAGTCAAAGTCGTATTTTTTTTTTTTTTTTTTTTAATCCTGATATGACTCCATCGAAGACACATATTTTTTGTAAGTAATTTCAGTTTTCTTGTTGGATTGAGACATTCACCTACAAGAAACAATTTATGGAGGTGTAGCGGAAGATTCATATTAAAAAGCATATGTAGAAGGAAATTTAATTTACTTTAGTCAATGTAATCGCTGATGAGTAAAGTCTACCCCCATTGAAGAGGCAGTGGCCCTAAAAAACCACTTTCCATGAAGTAATAAGTTATGCTAAATAACTACTTTGTTATGTTAGCCCTAATTATATATAGTGACCATCTTGTACAATACAAATATACACTAGAACGTTTGCTTGCTTCATGATTGGCCATTAGAGCCAACAGAGGGTGGCAGCATCAAATGAGGATTTAGAATGCTTTCAAATTGCTTGCTTTAATTTGTTAGATCCATTGGGATTTCTCTAAATTTGCAAGGTTGTTAGATGTACTATTATTGACAAAGGTGTAGTTACCATTTTTTTCACATATAAAAATTAATATTGGTCGTTGCCCTCTTCAAATTGTGTGGCAGGGTCATAATTTCCAAAGTTTAGTTTATATGGCCAAAAATATATTAATTGGAAAAGGATATTAATTTATAAAGATTTTGGGAAAGACTTTTTTGGAAAGGATATTGATTTTTAAATTTTTTGAGGAAGACTTTTTAGGAATGGATATATTAAATGTTGAAGTTTCTAGGCAAGGTTTTTGTTTGATTTTATTATACATTAAACAATAACTTCATTTTGGTTCCTTCATTTGTTCAGTAGGTCAGAGAAATTTCCTAATTAGAAATAGGGAATACGGGTTTCGATCGTCACCTTCATGGCACAATGTGGTTCCCCTTGGATGTGTAGAATACAAAACAAACACCCTTAGTTAATGTTCTGGTCAACACAAGTGTCATCAATCCAAATAATGCAAAAATATCAGGTTTGACTTCCATATTTATCTAAAAAGCACAATTGAGGTCGATGTCACACTTTTGATGGATTGAATTGCCTAAGTTTAGATGTTATATCAATATGTCATTACTCCAGGAGATGGAACATAACTTTGTTTATTATATTTTAGTTTTTGTAAATAAAAATAAAGAGTAGAAGAAAGGGAACATTGTATACAATGAACTTTTAATTATGATATGTGCATTTTCATGTTTCTATGTTCATATATTACTCGAAGTTTTAGAAGATAATAGTCATGATGTGGATATGAAAATTCTAGAGGGACCCCATGGTTTGGACATGTGCACTATTATATTTATGTGAGTTACTATGTATACATTTCACTATTTCCACCGTATAGATTTATTCTTGGGAAATACTTTAAATTCTTCTCAACTATCTATTATTTATCAATTGTGTATGTTTTCTTTGAGGTCTTATATGTTTGATTAGTTGTATCTTTTCTTTAACTGAAACTTGAATCTGCCTTATAGTCACAATTCAGAGTGGTCATCAAAGTACTCTTATCAATGCTATCTAATCACTGAGTTGTGATAAACTGCTATAAATTTCCTTTATACTAGTGGAACCATAGTGGATACTAATTAGAGTATTGAAGCTTGATTGCACTTCTTCCATATTTCTTAGCTAAATAGTAATTATTGGATGAGTGTTTGTTAATCTTATTTTAATCATTAACTACATAGTGAACAAGGTATTGTTACATAAGCCATTTACCCATATAGGCAATGAAATATTGCAGCTTGATTTCCTACAAGTGAAGCTATTATAGACTTAGATTAAAGGATTAGGCCTTATTTCATTTGAATTTTTATTTTGTTAAGTTATAATTCATGTTTATAGAAAATTGATAATACTTCTGTGATGCCAACCTAATAGCTTAGTCGAAAGCTCTAAAGATTAATGTCGTGATAGTATTACCCAATAAATAAAAAACACAACATATATTTTTAAAAATCATCCCCCCACCCACGTTATATATATTAATCACTTACCAATCTATTGCAAGCACAACTAAATTTTTTAATATAGTGGTGGCATCGTCCATATGTCTGCATTGACGTTGCAAGCAAAATTAAACTGTTTAATATAGCCCCGGGTCCTGCCATTTTCCATACGTCTCTCCTAAACTTCCCATATGTTTGTAGTGACGTGGCAAGAAAAACTAAACTATTTAAAATAGTGGTGGCATCGTCCATATGTCTGTACTGACGTTTCAAGAAAAATTAAACTGTCTAATATAGCCCTGGGTCCTGCCATTTTCCATACATGTCTCCTAAATTGCCAACATGCTACTGCAAAGTCAACAAATGAATGAAAAATCCACCCTAAATTGTCTGTAGTATTTTACCAAGTCCTTAGAACAACAAAAACATGGTGGGTCATATATTTGTTTAAACTTTAGTTTTGGCTACCTCCCTAAATTATTCATTACGACGCAAGCGCGCTCATACATTTTTTTTATAACTATAAATTCTTTGCTTCATCGTTACAGAACCCACCCTTCAAATATTGGCATTTGCTTGTTGGAATATAGAGACATTCATGGAGTTGCAAGAGCAGAGCCAAAAGCCTCATGTCGCAATATTCCCTGCATTTGGGATGGGCCATCACATCCCACTGCTCGAGCTTGCAAAGCAGCTGACTGTGTACCATGGCTTTTCTATCACCTTCTTCACCACCAAATGGATGGGCGGCTCTCCTCACCACACCCTGCCGTCTTCGTCAGGGGACATGATCCGCTTCATAGAGCTCCCTGATGTTCAGATCGAAGGGGATCATGCCGAGATGAAAATTTTTGTATGCATGCCCTTACTATTAGAGAGAGCTAAAATATTAGTGCAAGATGCTCTCACATCCTTTTCATTTCCTGTCTGCGCTTTCATAATCGATTTTTTCCGTACACCCATGTTGGATGTCACCTCCAAACTGGAAATACCTTGCTACATATTATCCACTTCTGGGGCTTCTCTCCTCTACATCATGCTCTACCTTCCAACACTTGTCCACAACATTGAAATTTCCTTCAAAGATGTGGATTTCCTGGTCGAAGTGTCGTGCCTTCCGCCGATTCCCAGAATAGATTTTCCAGACCCTCTTCTAGACAGATCTGATATCTCATTCAACTGGTTCATTCAACATTCCCTTCGGCTTCAGGAAGCTCGTGGAATTCTGATAAATACATGCCAAGAAATGGAACCAGAACAAATAAAAGCTCTCAAGGAAGGAAAAGTTCTAAGCGCTATTGAAATGACCCCTTCCATTTATCTCGTTGGGCCGCTAATAGCTTCACCTCTGTCGGAATTTGAAGAGAAGTTTGAGAAGGAGGACTACCTCAAATGGCTGGACCGCTAGCCCGCCTCGTCAGTTCTATTCGTTTCTCTCGGGAGCCGCGGCACCCTGTCAGAGAATCAGATTTAGGAACTAGCTTTATGGCTAGAAGCAAGCGGGTAGTGGTTCCTTTGGGTGTTGCGTAAGGAGCCTCCTCCTCCAACTGAATCCACGATGACTACCAAAGCAGACATGAGGGAGGTTCTACCTGAGGGTTTTGAGACTCAAACCCAGGACCATGGATTTGTGGTGGATTCATGGGTGCCTCAAATTGCTGTCCTCTCTCATCCGTCCACAGGCGGTTTCCTTTCTCATTGCGGTTGGAATTCAACGATCGAAAGCATCTTACATGGAGTGCCAATGATTGCTTGGCCTCTCTTTGATGAACAGAGAATGAATGTGTTCCTTCTCGTGAAGGATATGAAGGTGGGCATTGAAGCACATAAGGGAGCAGATGGATTGGTGAAGAGAGAGGAAGTGGAAAGAGCAGCGAGGGAATTAATGGAAGGAGAGGGGGGAATGGAAATGAAGAAGGGGATGGAAGAATTGATGAGGAAGGCCCGGTTTGCAATGGCAGAGGGAGGGAGTTCATACAATGCACTAGCGAATGTGGCTTCTGTTTGGAAGGAAATGCATGCCACTAAAACACCACCTGCTACTTGAAACTTGAAAGGTCTCGCTTGATATGTCACATCTAGATGTTAAGATCATTGACAGTTCATATGGACCGTCGCGCCTGGAATTGCTCAATTCAAATCAATGGCTAATGATTACCCAATCATCTAACAACAAAATCGAATGGCACATATTTTGACACGATAGCAGTTTAGGGAGTTCATTTCAGAGGGAAACGCCTTACGACATAAAAATATACAAAGCCCTAAGTAAAAGGAAAAAAAGGCAGTATATTTGTAAAATAAAAGAGAATCTCTTACACCTCTCTAAGGTAGCTCCTAAGAAATTATGGAGGCAGATTCTAACTAGGAAAGCTAAAGATAATAATAAAATTGCTTTACACGACTAGAGTTCCTATCTTAAAAAGCTTTATGAATCTCCAAATGTCACGGATAACTTTGAAACCCTGCTCACAACGAAAGAAGTTTTCTCATTAGAAGACATTTATTTTGGGATTAATCACTCAGCTAATGGGAAAGCTAAGGACATTGAAGATTACTAGGCAGAAATCTTAAAAATTGGAGGTCCTGTCGTCATCCCCCACATTCACAAGCTTTTCAATCAAGCCTCCAAGAAATGGTTCCCTAAACCATGGACTCAAAGCCTCACTATCCCTATTTTTAAAAGTGGGGATACAAATAACCCCTCTAATTATCAGACAATTATGATGAGCCCTCTCCTAGCCAACTTATATGGTATTATTTTGGAAAGGAAGTTGAACATATGGCTTCAAATTGAAGGTAAGCAGGCTAAAGGCCAAACGGGTTTTAGAAAGCAGCACTCAACAAAAAACCACCTCGTTACGCTTAGGATCATTATGGAGGGAATGCTGCAATGATAAATCAAATATCTTTTGTTGCTTTGTGGACTTTAGAAAGGCTTTCGATATGATTCCTAGAAACAACATTTGGAACAAATTAGAAGAGCTAAAGGTTCCTTTTGAGTTGAGAGCTACCTCTATAATGTTGTATGACAATGTAATTAGCATGTTAAAGAGCAATGAGGGGTGGTCGAAAGATATTAAGTGTAATATCGGAGTTAAACAAGGTTGCCCCCTCTCCCCTACCCTATTTGGAATTTACATCGACAGGATAGAAGGTTGTTTAGAGGAAGTAGATGTGTTGGCATGATCTTAGCTGGGATAGTCATCATCCTTCTTCTCTACGCTGACGATATTATTCTTCTCATAAGGTGTCCTTCTGATCTTGATAAGAATCTTATACTTTTCAAGGATTTCTGCTCTACCATGGGTATGATTTAACACTGACAAAACAATAGTTATGATCATCAAATCCAAGAAGGACACTTACACTAATTTTATGTACGACAATAGTAACTTGGAGGAAGTGTCTTCCTACAAGTACCTAGGAATTGGTATTCATCACAAGCTCAACTGGAACTATAGCATTGAGAAAAGGATTAGTGGGGGATGGAAAGCTTATTTTCATGTTGAAAATAATTGTAAAACAACAAACATCGTAATGTGGGACAGAAAGAAGTTCCTCTTTGAAACTTTAGTCACTCTGGTTATCTTATATGGATGTGAGGTTTGGGGTTGCAGCATCTCTAGAGGAATCCCAGAGAAAGATTGAGCAAATCCAGAAATGTTTTATAACGTATAATCTCAAAATTAAAAGCAACACACTCTATCTTATTCTCCTTATAGAAGTGCGTCTTTCTCCTATCGAAAGCCTAGCTATGACTAGGCTTCTGTTGTACAAGCACAAACTCAATAACATAGGAGACCATAGACTTCCTAAGCTAGCTTTAAATTCTAGCCAAAACCACTTAAGGCTCAAATGAGCTTGGTATAAAGACACCAGGGATTGGTTAAAACATTGGGAGATTGACGAGAATTTTGCATTGAAAAACATTAATAACATTAAAAATATTGTTACTTCTAGGTTCAAAGAAAAAATGTGGTGTGAGAAAGATTTAGCAGCTAAAAGAAAATTAAGATATTATAATGAGGTCATCAACCCCACCCTAGAAGATCAAAAGTATCTCTTTGTTTTATCTTTCTCAAAGAAGAAAATTAATATAGCCGAGATCAGAACGAACTCTCATGAGCTCCATAGTGAAACGGGTCATTCAGTAGTTCCTAAAACACCATGGATGGAAAGGTTTTGCCATCTCTGTGAGAATACGAACATCGAGGATGAAAATCACTTCCTCTTAGAGTGCTCCACGTACAACCACATTAGATCTCAATTTCAAAATCTTTGTTGCAATATGACTTTCCTAGCCTTTTACGTTGTCAAAATTACAGTGAGCTTGGGGGCCTCTCTCCAAGCTTTTTGAGCATAGCAATAAAATCTTAAATCAAACTAAATAATTCATTTCATTAGGTCCAATAGACCAAAATTTTGTTCTATAGTGGACGTTAACCACCACCATCATCATCATCAATATAAAAACTAATATAAATAATAATAAAATATTTTATTTAAAAATTATATTTTAATAACAAATTATTTATAAACATGAAAAATAAATATTTTTTCATAATATGTAAATTAATTTTTTTTTTTATATTTTTTTATAAATTGAAAAATGAAAAACTAAGCATTATAATAAGCAAGGACTATAATAAACTTAATGAACTAAAAAGTACAGCATAAAATTGATTTTAAAACACTATAAATTTAGTTTAGTAAATTTAAGTTTTTATAATTTAATATAAGAAATATTTTCAAAAACTTATTGATATTATAAATTATAACTTAGGTTTACCAATATATAGGTGCCGAAATGTAATTAAATATGATTAATTAAAAAAATATATAATCAGTAAATTAATTATTATAATATTTTTTTATAATTTTTTAGTTAGAAAATTTGTCATAATTCAATTGTGAATAAGTAATATTTATCATAATCTAGTTTTCAGTTTTCAACCTAATATTTAATTACATATAATTAAATATATTTAAATATTACTTGTTTAGTTTTTTTTTTAATTAATTATCATAATATGTTCTCTAACTTTACTATTATTATTATTTGAGTGAAAAAATCTGTCATAACTTTTTGTCAAACCAACAGTCAGACATTTATCATTGAATATGATCCTATCTATTTATATAAATAAAAAAATATCCTTACGCCTTCCCTATAATATAAAACATGTCATTTAAAATTGAGATATAATATGTGAAAGAGTAGAAATGGTCCCTATGATATAAAACATGTCATATTTAAAATTGAGATATAATATGTGAGAGTAGAAATGGCCGATCGAGGGTCACCTTATTGGAGCTTGGTATTCATGAAAGCAGCGATACTAATTTCATACGATCATGACTGCCTTACAATTCCTTAAAGTCGATGGAATGGAAAAACTTGATGTCGATAGACAAAGGGAAAATAACAGTACATAGGGAAAGTGAAAAAAATCTGACCTCAGATGCGGCCAACTACATATTAGAAAGATAACCAAAGGAACGCGGAGTACAAAAGCGACTTTCTACTTTCCTCTGAAGAAAATAGATACAATATTAAAAAGATGACCTACACTGCGGATGTTAACAGATGCAACATTTGTTTGGCGTACAACTTTCTGAGCAAGAAAATCAAATATGAAAATTTGAAACGTCAGCATCTGTCCCAAAGGACAGTAGCCACCATCTGATCGACACCTGAAAAAATCATGTTTCAGAATGAATAGTGTACATATGTCGTCCTGTGACCAAACGGTAACCTGGCCCGATTCACTTTCACATTCAGAATCGAGCGTTCTAATTTCTCCTCTTCCTAACAGTGTAGGACTTGGTATTTCCTTCCCTTCTTCACAAATTGGAAATGTTTAGCTCTCCTGTTGAAAAAAATCATGTGTTTCTTCGGTCTGAGGCAACTGGTAGCTATGGTGCCTATGATATTAATATTTGTTGGTACCCACAAAAGTAGTTTATCATTTGTCAAATTTACTGCAAGATCCTTGCAATTATACAAACCCTGGCCCTGACTGTAAGATTATTGATCAACATCGGCCCATATAGTTGCTTCTCTACTAAGTAGATACGGGCATGACTGATAAGTGGCCTTATCCTGCATCCCCACTTAATCCTCCACGTTATGAGTGGTACAAGGAAAGCAATTTTTAATATTTCCACCAAAAACATACGACATAAGTAAATATGTAGGGCATAAAATGAAGTATGAGAAGTAAACAACCTATACTATTTTAAATTATATCCTGAAATCAAGAAATAAAAGATAATATTGAAGCTCGAAACAACCTACATAAAACGGACATCACTAGAGAACATTAGAGGAAAATGGAAAGAGTGGGTAGGGGAAACCAAGGATTTCAAGAAAATAAATTTATTCTAATTTACCTAATTCATTATAACTTAAATCATTCATAATAGGATATACCACAACAATTTGTTTTAAATAATATTGAATTCTTACCCAAATAAATAATCTTAAAAGCTATTACTTAACCTAAAAATAATCTTAAAAGCTATTACTTAACCCAAAATATGCAATAGATAAAAAAAGTAAATTTACAATTAAAAAAATTACAAGTTTCTTGGATTCAAAAAATACTCCCAGCAAATGACCATAAATGAAACATTCCAAAAATTAATAGCAATAAGTAACCTGAATTGCCATGAGGTGAGTAACATCAATTTAGTAGATCAGTGAGTAAGTTCGTTTGACTAGATCAAAGATATTTTAGCTAGTCTCTCATACTAAAAGAAAATGTCTTTAATTGTTTTTAGTTTATATAGTTTTTATATTTTTAATCATTTCTTATAATTGAATATGCATTATTATTCTTGTATCAAAAATAATTATTATATTCAAAAGATTGGATATGCATTATTACTGTTGTATCAAGAATAGCTATAGAGTGGGTAAGGGACACCAAGGATTTCTAATTTACCTAATTCATTATAACTTAAATCATTCATAATGAGATATACTAAAACAATTTTTTTTAATAATATTGAATTCTTACCTAAAAAAAATCTTAAAAACTATTACTTAACCCAAAATATCCAATGGATAAAAAAATAAATTTAACAATTAAAAAAATTACAAGTTTCTTGGATTCAAGAAATACTCCCCGCAAATGACCATAAATGAAACATCCCAAAAATTAATAGCAATAAGTAACTTGAATTGCCATGAGGTGAGTAACATCAATTTAGTAGATCAGTGAGTAAGTTCGTCTGAGTAGATCACTTATATTTTAGCTGGTCTCTCATACTAAAAGAAAATGTCTTTAATTGTTTTTAATTTATATAGTTTTTATATTTTTAATCCTTTCTTATAATTGAATATGCATTATTACTTTTGTATCAAGAGTAGTTATTATATACAAAAGATTGGATATGCATTATTAGTGTTGTATCAAGAATAGGTATTATAT
This sequence comes from Pinus tabuliformis, assembly GCA_031772625.1. Classification (NCBI taxonomy): domain Eukaryota; kingdom Viridiplantae; phylum Streptophyta; class Pinopsida; order Pinales; family Pinaceae; genus Pinus; species Pinus tabuliformis. The sequence continues at coordinate 632,535,204 of CM062817.1, read as the reverse complement.
TAAAAAATAATTTGATATTATGTTTTGAAATATTTTAAAATATTAAATAGTTTAAATATATATGTAATTTGGTAAGATTATATCTTTTAATATATCACTTCAAATTGACTTCATATCAAAAAGTGCTTTAACAAAATACGTAATCACCATTTATCTAAGACAGTCATAAATAATTATAAAATTTTATTGATATTTTTAATATAAAAATTATAAAAACTAACAAAAATATATTTTAATAACAAACTATTAATAAACTTGAAAATTAAATAAATATGTATAACCCTTTTCATCAGTTCGGAAAATGAAAAAGTATGCATTATAATAGGAAAAGACTATAATAGGTATATTCCTTAAACTAAAAATGATAACATAAAATTTATTTTAAAGCACTATCAATTCAGTTTAGTAAATTTAAGTTTTTATAGTTTAATATAAGAAAAAAATTCCAAAAATTATTATATGAGAGATGTTGTTAGGTAAGCGTAACACTACATTAAAATATATTAAAAGAATATGAGGGTGATGTTGTAACTTAAGTTACATTAAAAAAATATTAAAAAAATATATATGTGTCGGGTCAATATATATTTTATACGCTATATGTGTCGGCTAATATATATTGTATATGTTGAAGATATATGTAACGTTATTTTAAAAATTAAAAAATTAATAATTAAAATAAAAAAAGGTGTAAGTTAATATTTACAAACTTAATTTTGAAAATAATTATATACAATTTAAAAAGAGATCGATTAGTTTATTCATTAAATAACAAAGAAAATTACCTAAAGGAAGTGGAGGATTCAATGGGGCATATCCTCTCATAATAACTTGGTAAATTTCCTGGTATAAATTGCCTAAAAGAAGTGGAAGATTCAATGGGGCATATCCTCTCATAATAACGAGGTAAATTTCCTGGCATTTAGGTTTTCTGTTGTGTGATTTCTTTAATAATAGTAACCCAGTAAATTTATATTTTGTGGCATTCATTTTTTTGGTTGTGTGATTTCTGTAATAATAATAATAATCACGTAAATTTATATTTCCTTACATTCAAGGTAAACTCAATATAATTGAAGGTGTTCAATAAAACTAGTAGGAGTAAGGGGAAATATTTAGTAGAATGTTTAGTATTTATCCCTGCTCCTCGCCGCTATTTATTAGGTGGGGGTGGTTATAAATATTGGGTAGCATATAATATTGTAATATTATATTTGATGTAATCAACATATTTGTAACAATTAATATAGTTGTGTTCCATTTATAAATTTAATTAATAAGCAGATAAAAACTTAATATCTACGATATGATGACATTTTAAATCATGAATATTTACAATGGATATTATTAACTTCTAAGCAGGTTTTTTTACAATACGATGGACCAATACCCACAAAAAAAAGATAAAGAGGGAGAGGAGGGGAGAAAATTATAATACCATGGGTTGCTACCATGGTTTATCAATACCATCGGCCACCTGGACTTTTTATTATTATGTTATGGATCTAGGCTTTTAATTGTTACAATACCATGAGCCAATACCATGGCTTATCAATACCACATGCCCAAAAACAATAACTTATTTAAAAATAAAAATATTTAAGAAATATTTTATTTTATTTTAATTTTATGACATTTTGTAATTAAATCTAAGAGCAAAAAGGTTATAATCAATACCATGGCCATGTAAACTTTTGATTATTATGTTATGAATCTAGACTTTTAATTGTTCCAATACCATGAGACAATACCATGGCTTATCAATACCAAATGTCCAAAAACAATAATTTATTTCAAAATAAAAATATTTTAAAAATAGTTTATTTTAATTTAATTTTATAACGTTTTCTAATTAAATCTAAGAGGAAAAAGGTTATAATTACTTCTAAAATATATCTAAACTGTCAATATGCGTATGTGAAATTTATATAATATAAATAATATTATAAAGAACGAAGATAGAAGCATCTTAACCAAGGATCCAAGTGAAGTGAGAAAGCAAAGTGATTAACAATAATAGAGGAAAGGTGAGAAAGCAAAGTGATTAACAATGATAGAGGAAAGATAGTGAGTAATTCTTTTAATCTTTTTATTATTGTATTTTCTTTAACATGATTGATACCTAAAGGATTATAATAAACTTAATGAACTAAAAAGTACAACATAAAATTTATTTTAAAACACTATCAATTTAGATTAATAGATTTAAGTTTTTATAATTTAATATAAAAAAAAAATTCCAAAACTTATTAATATTACAAATTATAACTCTCATTTACTAATATATAGGTGCTGAAATATAATTAAATATGATTAATTAAAAAATACTATAATGAGTAAATTAATTATTATAATAATTTTTATAATTAGTTTAGTAAGAAAATTTGTCAAAATTTAGTTGAGAATATGTAAGTAATATTTATCATAATTTAGTTTTCAATATGATAAGTAACGACATATAATTCAATATTTTTAAATATTGATTTTTGAGTTTTTTTTTTTTTAATTAATTATCGTACTATAACTTTAATATTATTTGTCATAACTCTTTGTGAAACCAACAATAAGACATTTATCATTGAATATGATCATATCTATTTATATAATAGAAAAATATTAATCATATTTTCCATACAAATATTATCATATCCAATCCTATAACAAAAAAAATGTCATTACAACTTCCCTATGATATAAAACATGTCATATTTAAAATTGAGATATAATATATGAAAGACTATAAATGGCAGATCGAGGGTCACCTGATTGGAGCTTGGTATTCATCAAAGCTATGATATTAATTCATAGGATCATGACTGACTTACAATTCCTTAAATACGATGGAATGGAAAAACTTGATCTCGGTAGACAAAGGAAAAATAGCAGTACATAGGGAAAGTGAAAAAAATCCGACTTCAGATGCTGTCAGCGACATATTAGAAAGGTAACTAAAGGCACCCGGAGTACAAAAGCGACTTTCTACTTTCCTCTAGAGAAAATAGCTACAATATTAAAAAGATGACCTACACTGCAGATGTTAACAGATGCAACATTTGTTTGGCGTACAACTTTCTGGGCAAGAAAATCAAATATGAAAATTTGAAACGTGAGCATCAGTCCCAAAGGACAGTAGCCACCATCTGATCGACACCTGAAAAAATCGAGTTTCAGAATGAATAGTGTACATATGTCGTCCTGGGCCCAAACGGTAACGTGGCCCGATTCACTTTCACATTCAGAATCGAGCATTCTAGTTTCTCCGCTTCCTAAAAGTGTAGAACTTGGTATTTCCTTCCCTTCTTCACAAATTGGAAATGTTGAGCTCGCCTGTTGAAAAACATCCTGCATTCCTTCGGTCTGAGGCAACTCGTAGCTATGGTGCCTATGAATATTAATATTTGTTGGTACCCACAAAAGTAGTTGATCATTTGTCAAATTTACTGCAAGATCCTTGCAATCATACAAACCCTGACCCTGACTGTAATCGTATTGATCAACATCGGCCCATATAATTGCTTCTCTACTAAGTAGATACGGGCATGACTGATAAGTGGCCTTATCCTGCATCCCCACTTAATCGTCCACGTTATGAGTGGTATAAGGAAGGCAAATTTTAATATTTCCACCAAAAACATACAACATAAGTAAATATGTAGGGCATAAAATGAAGCATGAGAAGTAAACAACCTATACTATTTTAAATTATATCCTGAAATCAAGAAATAAAAGATAATATTGAAGCTCGAAACAACCTACATAAAACGGACATCACTAGAGAACATTAGAAGAAAAGTTGAAAGAGTGGGTAGGGGACACCAAGGATTTCAAGAAAAATTTATTCTAATTTACCTAATTCATTATAACTTAAAATTAGAAGAAAAGTTGAAAAAGTGGGTAGGGGACACCAAGGATTTCAAGAAAAATTTATTCTAATTTACCTAATTCATTATAACTTAAATCATTCATAATAGGATATACCACAACAATTTGTTTTAAATAATATTGAAATCCATATTTTAAATAATATTGAATTAATAAAAAATATCTTAAAATATATTTTTATAATAAAATTCAAAGCTATTACTTAACCCAAAATATGCAATGGATAAAAAAATAAATTTACAATTAAAAAAAAAATTACAATTTTTTTTTTATTCAAAAGATACTCCTTCAAATGACCGTAAATGAAACATCCCAAAAATTAATAGCAATAGGTGACTTGAAATGCCATGAGGTGAGTAATTTCAATTTAGTGGATAAGTGAAGTTTGTTTGAGTGGATCATTGATATTTTAGCTGGTCTCTCATACTAAAGAAAATGTCTTTAACTGTTTTTAATTTATATAGAGTCCTTATATTTTTAGTCATTTATTATAATTGGATATGCATTATTATTGGTGTATCAAGAATAGTTATTATATTCAAAAATAGTTTCTTGATTCAAAAGATACTCCTTCAAATGACCGTAAATGAAACATCTCGAAAATTAATAGCAATAGGTAACTTGAATTGCCATGAGGTGAGTAACTTCAATTTAATGGATCAGTGAGTAAGTTCGTTTCAGTGGGTCACTGATAATTTACTATTCAAAAATAGTTTCTTGATTCAAAAGATACTCCTTCAAATGACCGTAAATGAAACATCTCGAAAATTAATAGCAATAGGTAACTTGAATTGCCATGAGGTGAGTAACTTCAATTTAATGGATCAGTGAGTAAGTTCGTTTCAGTGGGTCACTGATAATTTCGCTGGTCTTTCATATTAAAGGAAAATGTCTTTAATTGTTTTTAATTTATATAGAGTCGTTATATTCTTGGATATGCATTATTACTCTGGTATCAAGAATAGTTATTATATTCAAAAATTGGATATGTATTATTATTCTTATATCAAGAATAACCATTATATTAAATAAGAATAACCATTATATTAAAAAAAAAATTGATATTATATTTTGAAATAGTTTAAAATATTAAAATATATATATATATGTTTGGTATAATTATATCTTTCAATATATTATTTCAAATTGGCTTCACCTCAAAAAGTGCTTTAACAAAATACCTAATTACCATTTATCTAAGACAGTGATAAATAATTATAAAATTTTATTTATATATTTAATATAAAAATTATTAAAGCTAACAAAAATATATTTTAATAAAAAACTATTAATAAACTTGAAAAATAAATAAATTTGTATAACCTTTTTTATTTGTTGGGAAAAATGAAAAAGTGTGCATTATAATAGGAAAAGACTATAATAGGTATATTCATTAGATTAAAAATTATAACATAAAATTTATTTTACAGCACTATCAATTTAGTTTAGTAAATTTAAGTTTTTATAATTTAATATAAGAAAAAAAATTCAAAAATTATTATATGAGGGAGATTTTGTCACGTAACGTAACACTACATTAGAATATATTAAAAAAATATGAAGCAGATTTTGTAACTTAAACTACATTAAAAAAATATTAAAAACCATTAAGGAGATGTTGTCACGTAGTAACATTACATTTAAAAAAATATTAAAAAAAACTTACAGACTCAATTTTGAAAACGATATATATACAATTTAAAAAGAGATCACTTAGCTTATTCATTGAATAACAAAGAAAATTAGGTAAAGGTAGTGGAGGATTCAATGGGGCATATCCTCTCATAATAACGAGGTAAATTTCTTGGTATTTAGGTTTTTGTCATGTGATTTCTCTAATAATAATAACTCAGTAAATTTATATTTTGTGGCGTTTAGTTTTTCGGTTGTGTGATTTTTGTAATAATAATAACAAGGTAAATTTATATCTCCTTACATTCAAGGTAAACTCAATATAATGGAAGGTGTTCAATAAAATTAGTAGGAGTGGGGAAATATTGAGTAGAATGTAATATTTAAGGTGGGGTCTACCCTGAAATATTAGGTAAAATTTAATAATATTACATTTTAATTAGTATTTATCCCTGCCCCTCTCCACTATTTATTAGGTGGGGGTGGTTATAAATATTGGGTAGCATATAATACTATAATATTATATTTTATGTAATCAATATATTTGTAACAATTAATATAGTTGTGTTCCATCTATAAATTTAATTAATAACAAATAAAAACTTAATATTTATGATATGACAATATTTTAAATCACAAATATTTACCATGGATATTATTAAGTTCTAAGTAGGTTTTTTTACAATACCATGGGCCAATACCCACAAGAGAAAGATAGGGAGAGAGAGGAAGGAAGAGAAATATAATACCATGGGCTACTACCATGGTTTATCAAGACGATGGGCCATCTAGATTTTTTGTTATTATGTTATGGATCTAGGCTTTTAATTGCTACAATACCATGAGCCAATACCATGGTTTATCAATACCAGATGCCCAAAAACAATAACTTATTTAAAAATAAAAATATTTTACAAATATTTTATTTTAATTTAATTTTATAACGTTTTCTAATTAAATCTAAGACCCAAAAGGTTATAATCAATACCATGGGCCATCTAGACCTTTAATTGTTACAATACCATGAGCCAATACCATGGCTTATCAATACCACATGTCCAAAAACAATAACTTATTTCAAAATAAAAATATTTTAATTTAATTTAATTTTATAACATTTTCTAATTAAATCTAAGAGAAAAAAGGTTATAATTACTTCTGAAATATATCTAAACTGTCAATATGCATATGTGAAATTTATATAATATAAATAATATTATAAAGAACGAGAATAGAAGCATCTTAACCAAAGATCCAAGTGAAGTGAGAAAGCAAAGTGATTAACAATAATAGAGGAAAGGTGAGAAAGAAAAGTCATTAAGAATGATAGAGGAAAGATAGTGGGTGATTCTTTTAATCTTTTTATTATTGTATTTTCTTTAACATGATTAATACCTAAAAGACTATAATAAAATTAATGAACTAAAAAAAACATCATAAAATTTATTTTAAAACACTATCAATTTAGTTTAGTAAATTTAAGGTTTTATAATTTAATATAAGGAAAATTTTCAAAAAATTATTATTATTATAAATTATAACTCACGTTGACTAATATATGGGTGCTGAAATTTAATTAAATATGATTAATTAAAAAAATCTATAATCAATAAATTAATTATTATAATACTTTTTTATAATTTTTTAGTAAGAAAATTTGTCATAATTCAGTTGTGAATATGTAAGTAATATTTATCATAATTTCTCAGCCTAAGCATTCATTAAATGTTGCTTGCCTAGACATGGCTATCATTTGCCCAGACATGGACTCTACTCTCCTCATCTCATTGTGTCTCCTTCTCACCGGCTCCACTGGAATTGCACTCCCCAAGCTACTAAACCCAGCTCCCACATAGTCACTGGGCGTCGCTCCTGGTTAGCAAGCTGTGTTGATTTTGGTGATGGGTATCACCATTCCCATTCCAGGTTCTGTCAGTTAATCTCTGCCCAGCCGGTCCTTGTTCCCTTGCTCAATTCCTCTATCATCGCTCCCACTGAACATTTGGCTAGGCATTCTGTCATGGTTCATCATCGCATGAGGAGCCATAGAGAGGGGACTTGGGGAGGTAGTGCCCACCCTCAGACGACGCTGAATCTTGAGCCTGCCGCCTCCTCTCCTTCTTCTAAACTATCTCACCCCCATAGCTCTGTTTTGGGAAGGTATCCCAACACTCGTAGTGGCCGGGATCGTGCTCTGTCTCTAGGTGATGGTCGCAGAGATTTCACAGTTCACACTACCAATTTCCCTTTGACCCCTCACCCTGCTCCCCACTCGACCCAATTCAGATTTCGCAGCAACCTAAACAGACCAATGATTATTGCTACAATCACCATCCTTTTCACTGAAGATAATGAGCTACAAGCTACCCAGGCAGAAAGTTCTGAAATGCGGCAAGAGGAGGCTCACAGACACAGGAATGGTCGTGACATTGGAAAGAATCTGTTGGACGAGGAAAAGGCTGCTCTGCATGGCCAGACCATGGGTGGCGGTCAGCATGCTGAGGGTGGTAGTTCTGGCACCACGCGCTCCCCAGGTGGAAGAGGGACTGAAGGGTTAGCTCCGCAGGCAGCGACTGGCAGCTATGGTGGCATCCAACCTGCGTGTGGGCCACACGGTAGCACGTCGGAGGAGGAGGATGACTGGGAGCAGTATGCGTGTCCGATTGAAGAGGAGCCCATCCCAGACGAGTTCAAATGATGATGCGTGGCTGCCAGGTGTCGCCAGCTGAGGTCTCCTTTACTGACTGGTCTTTTTTGATATGTTTGCTCTACTGGAATTTGTCTGGATTTATTTTTGTCCTAGTGAAACTTTTCTTGTTTTCTTTTTTCTGGTCTTAAATACTCATATCCCATATCTAGGTTTCTTTGCTTCTGCGGACTAGTTTCCCCAATGTTGGGGCAATCGAGATATTTTCTAATAAACTATGTTCAACACTGCTGAGGCCTGAGCCTCATTGTACATTTTTTGTTACATATTAATAGATTAACTTAAACAAAAAAAGATATTTATCATAATTTAGTTTTCAATACAATAAATAATGACATATATTTCAATATTTTTAAATATTGCTTTTTTTTAATTTTTTTTAATTAATTATCCTTCTATAACTTTAATATTATTTTTCATAACTTTTTGTTAAACCAACCATAAAACATTTATCATTGAATATGATCATATCTATTTATATAAATAGAAAAATAGTAATCATATTTTCCATACAAATATTATCATTTCCAATCATATAATAAAAAAATATTATTACGCCTTCCCTATGATATAAGACACGTCATATTTAAAATTGAGATATAATATGTGAAAGATTATAAATGGCAGATCAGGGGTCACCTGATTGGAGCTTGGTATTCATCAAATCTATGATATTAACTTCATAGCATCCTGACTGCCTTACCATTCCTTAAATTCGATCGAATGGAAAAACTTGATGTCGGTAGACAAAGGAAAAATAACAGTACATAGAGAAAGTGAAAAAATTCCGACCTCAGATGCGGCCAGCTGCATATTAGAAAGATAACTAAAGGCACCCGGAGTACAAAAGCGACTTTCTACTTTCCTCCTAAGAAAATAGCTACAATATTAAAAAGATGACCTACACTGCAGATGTTAACAGATGCAACATTTGTTTGGCGTACAACTTTCTGGGCTAGAAAATCAAATATGAAAATTTGAAACGTCAGCATCAGTCGCAAAGTACAGTAGCCACTATCTGATCGACACCTGAAAAAATCCAGTTTCAGAATGAATAGTGTACACTGTACATATGTCGTCCTGTGCCCAAACGGTAACCTGGCCGGATTCACTTTCACATTCAGAATCGAGCGTTCTATTTTCTCCTCTTCCTAACAGTGTAGGACTTGGTATTTCCTTCCCTTCTTCACAAATTGGAAATGTTGAGCTTGCCCGTTGAAAAACATCCTGCATTCCTTGGGTCTGAGGTAATTGGTAGCTATGGTGCCTATGAATATTAATATTTGTTGGTTCCCACAAAAGTAGTTTATCATTCGTCAAATTTACTGCAAGATCCTTGAAATCATACAAACCCTGACCCTGACTGTGAGATTATTGATCAACATCGGCCCATATAGTTGCTTCTCTAATAAGTAGACACGGGCATGACTGATAAGTGGCCTTATCCCGCATCCCCACGTAATCCTCCACGTTATGAGTGGTATAAGGAAAGCAAATTTTAATATTTCCATCAAAAACATACAATATAAGTAAATATGTAGGGCATAAAATGAAGCATGAGAAGTAAACAACTTATACTATTTTAAATTATATCCTGAAATCAAGAAATAAAAGATAATATTGAAGCTCGAAACAACCTACATAAAACGGACATCACTAAAGAACATTAGAAGAAATGTTGAAAGAGTGGGTAGGGGACACCAAGGATTTCAAGAAAATAAATTTATTCTAATTTACCTAATTCATTATAACTTAAATCAGTCAGAATAGGATATACCACAACAATTTGTTTTAAATAATATTCAAATTCATGTTTAAATAGTATTGAATTTAAATATATATATATATATATATATATATATATATATATTTAATTTATATAGTTTTTATATTTTTTTTATAATTGGATATGCATTATTATTGTTGTATCAAGAATAGTTATTATATTAAAAAATAATTTGATATTATGTTTTGAAATAATTTGAATTATTAAATATTTTAAATATATATTTAAGTTTGGTAAGATTACATCTTTCAATATATCACTTCAAATTGACTTCATATGAAAAAGTGCTTTAACAAAATACCTAATCACCATTTATCTAAAATGTCATAAATAATTATAAAATTTTATTTCTATTTTTAATATAAAAATTATAAAAACTAATATAAATAATAAAAATATATTTTAATTCAAAAAAAATATTTTAATAACAAACTATTTATAAACTTGAAAATTAAATAATTTTGTATAACCCTTTTTATGAGTTGGGAAAAATGAAAAAGTATGCATTACAATAGGAACAAACTATAATAGGTATATTCATTAAACTAAAAATTATGATATAAAATTTATTTTAAAGTACTATCAATTCAGTTTAGTAAATTTAAGTTTTTATAATTTAATATAAAAAAAAAATTCCAAAAATTATTATATGAGGCAGATGTTGTCACATAATGTAAGGTTACATTAAAATATATTAATAAAAAATGAGGGAGATGTTGTAATGTAAGTTAAATTAATTTTTTTTTTTTAACTATGAAGGAGATGTTGTCATGTAAAGTAACGTTACATTTAAAAAAAATATTAAAAAAAATATATGTGTCGGCTAATATATATGGTATATGTTGAAGGTATAATTTTATTTTAAAAATAAAAAAATTAATTAAAAAAGTAATAATTAAAATAAAAAATGTGAGAGCTAATATTTACAAACTCAATTTTGAAAACGATATATATACAATTTAAAAAGAGATCAATTAGCTTATTCATTGAATAACAAAGAAAATTACCTAAAGGAAGTGGAGGATTCAATGGGGCATATCCTCTCATAATAACGAGGTAAACTTCCTGGCATTTAGGTTTTATGCATCCGCTAATATATATTGTATATTTTGAAGATATGTGTAATGTTATATAAAAAATAAAAAAAATTAATTAAAAGAGTAATAATTAAAATAAAAAAATGAGTTAGCTAATATTTACAAACTCAATTTTGAAAACGATATATATACAATTTAAAAGGAGATAGATTAGCTTATTCATTGAATAACAAAAAAAATTACCTAAAAGAAGTGGAGGATTCAATGGTACATATCCTGTAAGGTCCCCGAGTTGAGCCGGCGCAGTGCGACGAGAGGGCGAGTTGACACGGGCGCGGGCGCGGTGCGATGAGCGGGCGAGTTGACACGGGCGCGCAGCGGGCGCACACGGCGGGCGCGCAGGTGAGCACACATGCCGGGCGCGCGGGCGAGTGCACATGGAGAAGCAACGAACGAGCGAGTCATGTGCGACGATACAATTTGCGATGGCGTTTTATACCCGATGAATGCTTAGCGATGGTGTTTGAAGGCCGACTCACATGGAGGGCAGGCTGACCTATTTGCAAGGCGCTTCAAGGGGTGTGTATGGCAAGTGTGGGGTGGTCGGCTGGGTAGCCCACCCACACTCAAACATGCGTATATATGTAAGTGCGTTGGAGCACTTGGAGATCATTCAATCGACAAGCAGCTTCGCTCAAGAGGAAAAGGCGCAGGTCTAAGTGCGTAGAAGACAAGAAGGGAGGGCACATACCTCATGCGCTAGTTCTTGGTTTAGCCACACGGTAGAGAAGGGTCGTTCTTGGAGTTGGGTGAAGGTGTTGGGCAAGGTGTGCCCGGTGATCGGTTGAGGTGTGCACGACGGTCGTGCAAAGTGCCGGTTTGTGCCAGGACTTGGCATGGGTGTCTTGGTGGCTCGGGTGAGCACCCGCCCATCGTGCAAGGTGTGCACGAAGGTGAACGGAGGTTCACCTTGATTGTAAAATTGACTAAGTGTAAATTTGGGGTTTCCCAAGATTTAGCTTGTACATTGTAAAAGTGAAGATTATATAATATATTGATTCGGGCAGACTCATATTGCAGGGAGTTGCCCCTCCCCTTTATACTGTGCAATTGTCTTCTTGTTTATAATTGTTGTTGATAATGAATGAGTATGGGTTTTCATTGGTATAAAGGATAAACATAATAATACTTGGTTGCGAAACACAAACTAAGTAGGAGAAAGTGAATGTTAGTCGTAGTCCACGAACATAAGTATTAGTGAAAAGAAAGTGTTCGGTGGTGCCGCACCTCTCTATAAGCGGTCGAAAGATTACCGTAGGTGTAGGGGTGTGACAGTTGGTATCAGAGCTCAGTTGGAGCTGGTGAGCAAGGTTGCTCGTGACGAAGTGCAGGTGTGGATGCACTTGACAGTTGATGACAATGGAAGCAGGTACTTGCAGGTGAAGGAAGCTAGTTTCACATACAAGTGGAACAAGGGCCGATTCATGGTTGCAGGGAACTTGGTGAAGCTGGTGAATGATGAAACAAGTTTAGTAGGGGTGAAGCTTACTGCTTGGGCCAAGCTAAACGACAAGACATGGAAAATTTGGAAGAATGCGAAGGGAAGCTCTTGCTTACCTTATACAGGTTGAAGAGGTTGAAGGAAGAGAATCCCCAGATTCGAGATAAGCTTGAAGTCTTGGAAAAGAATGTTGAAGACAAACTTCTTCAACTTGGTTGGACAATGGAGTAGGATGAAGTTGCAAATTGTGCTGACCAGGAAGAGGAAGTCGTGATGATTGAAGATGTTGCAGATGTGACAATGATGGAGGATGAACTTGAGATTGATCAAGTTGGACCAGGATCGTGCAGTTTGCAGACATGGATGAATGAGGATACTCATTTGGAGGAACCTCATGATGATAATGAAGAGCAAGGGTTGTTGATGGTTGCTGGACTTGTTGGGGTTGTTTGTGGCCTTATGTTGAAAGGTGCAAAGGTCCGTGACAAGGGAGGAACATGATGATCATTGTGGAGGATTGGGTCATGCTTTAGCCACATGAAGAATTGGCTAAGTGCCCGGCATGACTCATGGAAAGATTGTGGGGCACACACTTGGGTTGCTTGGGTGGACTTCTCATGGAAGAGGCTAAGAGATAGTCTTGGTGGAACCTTCAATGGAGGAGCCATGATGGAAGGGACTCGTGATGATGATGATATGGTTGGGTGATCGAGTTCACTAGACCGAAGATTGAAGACTTGGATGAGGATGATCGATTGTTGTGATGGGTCTACTTGATTGGACTACATGGGCAACTTAGTCATCGACATCAGGTTGGAAACATGGAGCATGGAAGTCTTATGCAGGGACATTGTGTAGGAGCACTTGTAGAGGTGTCACTTATGGGCATCCAATGAGGAGTGCCAAAGCAGGGATGTTGTGTGGATGGATTTGCTGATGTGACATGGAGATGTTTTACTTATGAGCCAATGGAGAGGTTGTGCACTTATGTACAACAAAGCCATGGACTTGGATGGAGTTGTGAGCAGACTATGGAGAATTCCTACTACATGGAGAGCTGAGGCATCTTGCAGAGACCTTTGGGCCGAGACTTGTATGCTTGCTAGAGTGTTGGTTGGAGATGACTCATGGAGCTCATGATGACACGAGGTTGTGATTTTTAGCGACTTCATATATGGTGGACTTAGAGGATTTGATGCATTGAGGAGCTAAGGTCAAAGACTTTGATGCAGGATGGGGTGCATACTTTCAAGTACATGTATGGGAATGGCTTGAAAGAGTGACTTGATGTGGAGGATCGATATGAGACACTTTGAAGTGATGGAGTTACAACGATGATGATGCCTTGGTGGCAACACTTGGGCATGGGTTGAGCTGAGACTCAACTACCTTGCACAGCATGTTGCAGATGAGATGAGGACTACTTCATGGAACTGAGCATGGCTTACACTTATATGGAGATGGATTCTTGATCGAGTTGAGAATGTGATAGGATGTTTTGTGAAACAACTGATGGTGGCATGAGGATGTGCATTCTCATGATTTGAGCGTGATAGTTGGATTAGCTACCCAACTAGTTCAGACATGGGGGCCGGCATGTACAGAGATGTGTTAGCATTATGTTGGAGTACCATGGCAGCAGTTCACATGATGTCACATGGTGAGGTTGACACGATATGTTGCAGTGAGCATGTAGCTTGGATGGAGGGGCTAGCCTTCCACATTGGGGAGCAGCATGTGGAGATTGTAACAGGGTGATCGATGATCATGGATTGAGATGATCTCTGACATATGACATACCGATAGGTGTATACCTTGGTATGGTGATCTTGGTGACAGATGGTTGCCAAGGCGAGACATGGTGGAGACGGTGGTTCTACATATGATGCAGAGATGGTTGCAATATGTGGAGGATTTGACATCAAGGATATTGATGATCTTGGTGGATGGCTACCAAGATGGTATGTTGTCAAGGACGACAACGATTTCAGGTGGAGGAGGATGTAAGGTCGCCGAGTTGAGTTGGGCGCAGTGCAACGAGTGGGCGAGTTGACACGGGCGCGAGCGCGGTGCGACGAGCGGGCGAGTTGACATGGGTGCGTGGGCGGGCGCACAGGGCGGGCGCGTGGGCGGGCGCGAGGGTTAGCGCACACGGCGGGCGCGCCGGCGGGTGTGCGGGCGAGCGCACACAGAGAAGCGACGAACGAGCGAGTCATGTGCGACGATATGATTTGCGATGGCATTTTATACCCGATGAACGTTTAGCGATGGTGTTTGAAGGCCGACTCACATGGAGGGCAGGCTGACCTATTTGCAAGGCGCTTCAAGGGGTGTGTATGGCAAGTGTGGGGCGGTCGGCTGGGCAGCCCACCCACACTCAAACATGCGTATATATGTAAGTGCATTAGAGAACTTGGAGATCATTCAATCGACAAGCAGCTTCGCTCAAGAGGAAAAGGCGCAGGTCTAAGTGCGCAGAAGACAAGAAGGGAGGGCACATACCTCATGCGCTAGTTCTTGGTTTAGCCGCATGGTAGAGAAGTGTCGTTCTTGGAGTTGGGTGAAGGTGTTGGGCAAGGTGTGCTCGGTGATCGGTTGAGGTGTGCACGACGGTCGTGCAAAGTGCCGGTTTGTGCCAGGACTTGGCGTGGGTGTCTTGGTGGCTCGGGTGAGCACCCGCCCATCGTGCAAGGTGTGCACGAAGGTGAACGGAGGTTCATCTTGATTGTAAAATTGACTAAGTGTAAATTTGGGGTTTCCCAAGATTTAGCTTATACATTGTAAAAGTGAAGATTATATAATATATTGATTCGGGCAGACTCATATTACTGGGAGTTGCCCCTCCCCTTTATACTGTGCAATTGTCTTCTTGTTTATAATTACTGTTGATAATGAATGAGTATGAGTGTTCATTGGTATAAAGGATAAACATAATAATACTTGGTTGCGAAACACAAACTAAGTAGGAGAAAGTGAATGTTAGTCGTAGTCCACGAACATAAGTATTGGTGAAAAGAAATTGTTCGGTGGTGGCGCACCTCGCTATAAGCAATCGAAAGATTACCACAGGTGTAGGGGCGTGACATATCCTATCATAATAACGAGGTAAATTTCCTGGCATTTAGGTTTTCCCTTGTGTGTTTTCTGTAATAATAATAACCCAGTAAATTCAATTTTTCAGTTGTGTGAATTCTGTAATAATAATAATCAGGTAAATTTATATTTTCTTGCATTCAAGGTAAACTCAATATAATGAAAGGTTTTCAATAAAAGTAGTAGGAGTGAGGGGAAATATTGAGTAGAATGTAATATTTAGGGTGGGGTCCGACCTAAAATATTAGGTAAAATTTAATAATATTACATTTTAATTAGTATTTATCCCCACCCCTCACCACTATTTATTTGGTGGGTGTGGTTATAAATATTGGGTAGCATATAATATTGTAATATTACATTTTATATAATCAATATATTTGTAACAATTAATATAGTTGTGTTCCATCTATAAATTTAATTAATAAGCAGATAAAAACTTAATATTTACGACATGACAACATTTTAAATCATAAATATATCACTTCAAATTGACTTCGCATCAAAATAATGCTTTAACAAATTACCTAATCACCATTTATCTAAAACGTCATAAATAATTATAAAAACTAATATACATAATAAAAATATATTTTAATAACAAGCTATTTATAAACTTGAAAATTAAATAAATTTGTATAACCCTTTTTATGAGTTGGGAAAAATGAAAAAATATGCATTATAATAGGAAAAGACTATAGTAGGTACATTCACTAAAGTAAAAATTATAACTTTAAAATCTATTTTAAAGTACTATCAATTCACTTTAGTAAATTTAAGTTTTTATAATTTAATATAAGAAAAAATTTCCAAAAATTATTATATGAGGGAGATGTTGTCACGTAAAGTGCATTAAAATATATTAAAAAATATGAGAGAGATGTTGTAACTTAAGTTACATTAAAAAAAATATTAAAAACTATGAAGGAGATGTTGTCAGGTCACATAACATTACATTTAAAAAAATATATAAAAAAAATATTATATATATTGTATATGATGAAAATACATTACTATATATGTGCCGGCTAATATATATTCTATATGTTGAAGATATGTGTAACTATATATGTGTCGGCTAATATATATTCTATATGTTGAAGATATGTATAATGTTATTTTAAAAATAAAAAAATTAATTAAAAAAGTAATAACTGAAATAAAAAAATGTGTCAGCTAATATTTACAAACTCAAATTTGAAAACAATATATATATATACAATTTAAAAATAAATCGATTAGCTTATCCATTGAATAACAAATAAAATTACCTAAAGGAAGTGGAAGATACAATGGGGCATATCCTGTGATAATAACGAGGTAAATTTCCTGGCATTTAGGTTTTCCGTTGTGTGATTTCTGTAATAATAATAACCCAGTAAATTTATAGTTAGTGGCATTCAATTTTTCAGTTGTGTGATTTTTGTAATAATAATAATCGGGTAAATTTATATTTCCTTGCATTCAAGGTAAACTCAATATAATTGAAGGTGTTCAATAAAATTAGTAGGAGTGAGGGGAAATATTGAGTAGAATGTACTATTTAGGGTGGGGTCTGACCTGAAATATTAGGTAAAATTTAATGATATTACATTTTAATTAGTATTTATCCCCAACTCTCGCCACTATTTATTAGGTGGGGGTGATTATAAATATTGCGTAGCATATAATATTGTAGTATTATATTTTATGTAATCAATATATTTTTAACAATTAATATAGCTGTGTTCCATCTATAAATTTAATTAGTAAGCAGATAAAAATTTAATATTTACGATATGAAAACATTTTAAATCATGAATATTTACCATGGATATTATTAAATTTTAAGTAGGTTTTTTTACAATACCATGGGCCAATACCCACAAGGGAAAGATAGAGAGGGAGAGGAGGGAAGAAAATTATAATACAATGGGCTACTACCATGGTTTATCAATACCATGGGCCATCTAGACATTTTATTATTATGTTAATTGTTACAATACCATGAGCCAATACCATGGCTTATCAATACCACATGCTCAAAAACAATAACTTATTTAAAAATAAAGTATTTTACAAATATTTTAATTTAATTTAATTTAATAACATTTTCTAATTAAATCTAAGAGCAAAATGGTTATAATCAATACCATGAGCAAAATGGTTATAATCAATACCATGGGCCATCTAGACTTTTGATTATTATGTTATGGATATAGACTTTTAATTGTTACAATACCATGAGCCAATACCATGGCTTATCAATACTGCATGCCCAAAAACAATAACTTATTTCAAAATAAAAATATTTTACAAATGTTTTATTTTAATTTAATTTTAACATTTTCTAATTAAATCTAAGAGAAAAAAGGTTATAATTACTTCTGAGATATATCTAAACTCTCCATATGTATATGTGAAATTTATATAATATAAATATATTATAAAGAATGGCGATAGAGGCATATTAACAAAGGATCCAAGCAAAGTGAGAAAGCAAAGTGATTAACAAGGATAGAGGAAAGATAGTGGGCGATTCTTTTAATCTTTTTATTATGTATTTTCTTTAACACGATTAATCCAAAATATAGGTTTAATATTTTACAACCAATTATGTCTTTTTATTAATTTAAAAACTTTCTTAAATACAATACAATGGGATCATATTTAAGAAAGAGAGTGAGGTGGAAGGGGGAATAGAGTGTGGAAGAGAGACATAGAGGTGGGAGACACACTGAGAGAGAGAAAGGAAGAGGGAGGGGGATAGAGATATGGATTTAGAGGGGGAAAGAGAAGGAGTGACAGGGGATTGATGAAGATGGAATGAGGGAGAGAGGAGACGAGGGAAGAGAGAGAAAATGAGAGAATAAAGATAGGGAAAGGAGGGGAAGAGAGACACATGGAGACATATATATGGAGGGGGGAGAGAGGGGGAGAGAGAGAAGGAGAGAAGGGAGATAGTGACAAACTTGGAGGGTGGAGAGAGAGTATGTGTATGATGGGGGCAAAGATGGAGGGAGGTGGGAGAGAAGGGGAAAGAGAGGAAGGAAAACAAGAGATGACTTGTGGAGAGGAAAGAGAGAGGAGGAGAGAGAGATGGATTTGGAAGGGGAAGAAATAAATAGAGAGAGAAAGGTGGAGAGGGACTAGCATGCAAGAGATGGTGAGTCAGTGTGTGTGAGAGAGAGAGAGATAGAGATAGCGTGGCATATGTTTAGGGGGTTGAGATATAGAGACAAATAAGGAGAGATGGAGGGAGGTAGAAATATAGATGGTAGGGGGGAGAGGAAAGAAGAGAAAGATAGAGAAAGTTAGGGAGAGGCAGATAGAGTGAGACGTGGGAGAGAGGGAGGGGAAGAGAGAGAAGGAGAGGAGGAGGGAGATAGACACATAGTGGAAGGTGGAGAGAGAGGGAAGTAGAAAGAGTCTCACAGTGACAAATACAGGCATAGAAGTTAGATCTAGAAAGTCATGAATATTTTAGATTCCCACTAAAATAGATGTATTGATTTCAATGTAGTTGTTGGTTTCTAATTCTATTTGATCACATGCACTCTATGCATTGATTTCAGTGTCGATGTTGATTTTTTCTCCTATTTGATTGCTTGCACACGATGCATTGGTTTCGGTGTGGATATTGATTTCTCATCATATTCAATCACTTGTACTTGATGAATTGATTTTAGTGTAGATGTCGATTTCTAATCATATTTAATACCTTACACTAGATGCATTTGTTTCAGCGTAGATGTTGATTTCTACTCATATTTGATTGCTTGCATTAGATGCATTGTTTTTAGTGTAGATATTGATTTATAATCCTATTTGATTGCTTGCACTAGATGCATTGATTTTAGTTTAAATGATGATTTCTAATCCTATTTGATTGTTTGCACTAGATGCATTGATTTTAGTGTAGATGTTGATTTCTACTTTGATGCAACAAGATGTATGATGTACATTAATTTCAAAGTAATTAGATTAATAGTGTGCATTGATTTTAGTGTAAGCACATCTCTACCTCCTCCATCGTTATCTATATCTCCCATTGTCTCTCCTTCTCTATCTCTCTATCTGAGCCCCTGAACATACACACTCTCTCTCCATATCTATCTATCTCTCCCTTCCTTCGTCCCTTTCCCCTCCCTCTCTCTCTCTTCCCCTTCTCTCTATATCTAATATTTCTCTCTCCATATCCATATCTCTTCCTCCCTCCTTGTCTTTACCTCTCTCTTCTTACCTCTCCCCCGCATGTATGTGTCTATCTCCCATTGTCTGTCCTTGTCACCACCAAAACAACACACTCTCTCTCGGTGTAACCACATAAAAGGTATTCAACCATAAATACAATACTTGAATTTTCATCCTAAATAAAATGTTTGCTTACTTGAACTTATAATTGGGTATATTCTTATTATTCCCATTTTCCATCATTCAACATTGTTATTACTTTTCATTCAAGTGGTAATAGAAAATAACTAGCGGTGTTTAACAATCCATAAGTCACAATGATTGACTTTGGAGAAAACTAAAATTAATGTTAGAGAGCAACAGAGACAAGGTATGTTGTTTACTACATATTTGAGTTAAATATTTTGAATGGTCTATGATTCCGACTACTCATAAGATCAATATGAGAAAATGGAAAAAAAAAAAGGTTTCAGATTGATTGCAATGAAGATTGTTTGTAATTGATTATATTCTTAGTATTCACATTTTCTATCTATCAAAATTGTTACATTGCACTCAAAATTTGTATTATTTGTATTTCATCATTCAAGTTAGTAGGAGTCTCTCTCATCTCAACAAACTGAGTTAATTAACAAAATTTTAAATTAAATTGACCAAATTAATTTAAGATATATTTAACATATTTAAAATTATCAAAATAATTAGATGTTCAGTAAATTTTGTATGAACACGACTGAAACCAGCCTAGCATCAACACCGGATCTATCAATCTCCGAGAGGGATCAAATATCTGGAGATGCAAACCTTTCCTCATGTTTTGCACTCAAAAAATAGGGTTGCACCATGAGAGATTTGATCCCTCTCGACTCTTGATAGATCCAGTGTTAAGATGGGTCTGGGCTGGTATATTATAACTTAAGTCTACTAATGTATGTAGGTCATAAAATATAATTAAATATGATTAAATTTTTTTAAGAAATTATAATGAGTAAATTAATTATTGTAATTTTTTTACATAATACAATTACTATAATATATATAGGTAATGACATATTGAATATTTCTAAATATTATTTTTTTACTTAAAAATATTATAACTAATAAATAATATTTCTAAATATTATTTTTTTACTTAAAAATATTATAACTAATAAATAATATTTCTAAATATTATTTTTTTACTTAAAAATATTATAACTAATAAATTAATTATCATAATATATTCTATTACTTTATAATTTAATAAAAAAATTGTCATCACTCATTGTCAAAACGAAGAAGGATAAGAAATTCATTATTGAATATTATCATATCTATTCATATAATAAGAATAGATTAATCATATCTTCCATAAAAATATTATCATATCCAATCATTTAATAAAAAATATCATCCTATTTTCCCTATGATTTAAAATATATATTGATTTAATAATATTTTAAAGTATCAAATTTCCTTTCCATTATTAAAACTAAAAAGTAATCAGACAATGACAGATCAAGGGTCACCTGATTGGAGGTTGGTATTCATCAAGCTATGATATTAATTTCAAAGGATGATAACAACCTTACAATTTCCGAAAATTCGATGTAATGGAAAAACCTCGATGTGTATAGACAAAGGAAAAATAGCAGTACATAGGGAAAGTGAAAAAAATCTGACCTCCGATGCGGCCAGCTACATATTAGAAAGATAACTAAAGGCACGGGGAGTACAAAAACGACTTCCTTCATTCCTCTGAAGAAAATAGCCACAATATTAAACAGATGAGATATGGGGCACTCGGGAATCTGATCATATGACATAGATTGAAGTTGTTAACAGATGCAACATTTTCCTAGAGTACAACTTTCTATGCAAGAAAATTAGATATGAAATTTGAAAACACTCGCCTCAGTCGCAAAGGACCGTAGCCATTATCTGATCGAATCCTGAAAAAGATGCAGTTTCAGAATGAATAGTGTACATATGGTCGTCCTGTGCCCAAACGGTAACCTGGCCCGATTCACTTTCACATTCAGAAACGAACGTTCTATTTTCTCCTCTTCCTGACAGTGTAGGACTTGGTATTGCCTTCCCTTCTTCACAAATAGGAAATGATGAGCTCGCCTGCTGAAAAACATCTTTCATTCCTTCGGTCTCAGGCAACTGGTAACTATGGTGCCTTTGCATATTAGTATTTGTTGGTACACCCAGATGTAGTTCATCATGTGTCAAATTTACTTCAAGATCGTTGCAATCATACAAACCCTGTCCCTGACTGTTAGAGTATTGCTCGACATCCGCCCATATAATTGCTGGTGTACTGAATAGAGACGGGCATGGCTGATTAGTGGCCTTATCCTGCAGGCCCATGTAATCCTCCACGTTATGAGTGGTATAAGTTCCTGGGTAAACATCAGTAAAATCAGCTGCGTTTGAATAGGAGTGACTGGTGCTCCATGCCATTATATAAGGTGTTATTGAGGAATCTGGATCAACTGGTAACACAATGTTTTTCTCATGAACTTGTTCATACTTCAAATCCAATAAGTCCTGAAGACAAGAGTACTCATTTGCTGCAGGGGTTGCCATATTACGAATCCGACACTGTATGCTGTTGTTGCCGTTGCCTTCGGTGGACGATGAGGAGGGAAGCGACTGTTTCGAGTCAAGTTTCTTCTTCATGTAAGAGTTCCAATAATTCTTGATGTCGTTGTCCGTACGTCCAGGCAAATGGGCAACAATTTGAGACCACCTGCTTAGTTCATGTCATTCATTCCCCATGTTAATGACTATGAGCAGCAACTGATATGAACATTTTTTTCAAGAAAAAGGAGGAGGTGTAAGCATACAGAAACCTGTTACCAAAAATAGCATGTAAGTGCATGATCAGTTGCTTTTCTTCGGTAGACATCGCACCCCGTTTGAGGCCGGGGCGTAAGTAGTTAATCCATCTCAGCCTACAACTCTTTCCGCATCTCTGCAGACCTGTATGTAGATGTACGGCAATATTATAACGTGCTACCACTCTGGCAGAGTGAGGAAGCTGTCTATGTTTTGAAAATGGTAAAATTTGTTGCTTAAAAATAGAAGAGAGGAGGCCGAGAGAAGTAAAACATGCACCCCGTCTATACTTATGAAACGAATTCGGAGAGATGTATATCCGAAGCGAATTTAGCAAGGTTTTAAGATTTGGGAGTTATTGTTTCCTTCTTTTTTAATAAGTTTCTCATTGAATTTAGGTATATGGGATCTGTAAGATTTATAATTTGTGTTAATTTTTTCTGGTGATAATTATATTAAAGAAAATTTGTGAAGCTTTTCGAATCATTTAATGTGGTTTATTGTAAAAATTAGATAAAAAATTATATCGTGACATTATAATAAATAAATAAAACCATATAGAAATATTTACACTTAATAACTAATATCTAGCTGTTAATTTATGAAAACCTAATTAACACTCAAACACAAAACTTAAACATATAGATTTTTACTTTTATCTGATTTTTTATATGATTTTTTTTTCTCTTCTGACCAACATTTTGACCATGTAAAATCTAGAAAGACTTCCAAAAGCCAATTAAATTACTTCTTTTTTTGATAAGATAGCTGAGAAAGATAGTGAACCAAACATTTTACATAAATTTTTAGACACTAACTCACTATTGTTTTCGTACCGATATCTCTCTTTCCTTTTCCAAAAGAGAATTTGAGTGAATTTATTTTAAGGGATAATATTCAGCTGACCAAATTAATAATAACCTAACAATCAGTGTGGAAATTTTTTTACCCCGCAACCTCACGATGACTGAGTGCTTTAGCCAGTAAACCTCCACCAAGTAAGCTAACCCTACCAATCTCTTTTAAACTAATTTTCGTAATCATATATCCCTAAACTAGGAAAGACATTAAAAACTAAACCAATAATTTTATTGCTCAAATTTATACACTTCTAATTTTTTAGTCTAATATTCAAATAGATATGAATACATTATCTATTCTTATTATTATTACATTTAATAAAATGACTCGATTATATCTATCCAAGACGCATGTTTGTCCAAATGGCATTAGTTGCCCCACTGCAATGCTGGTTTCAACTAAATAAATTACAATTGAAATTAAAATGTGAGTGGGCACATCATTTATTACCAATCTGCTTGGCAACATAGCTCCACGAACAACGGAGAGTGTCGTTTTTCATCATATAGTCGCTAAGTTTCTCATCTTCGTCAGGTGACCAGAGACCTTTTCGTATCTTCGGCTTGGAAGGATATGGGGCACTTTCTGGCTGTCGCTGCGCGGGCCTCATTTTAACTCCTCTTGCCAATGCCAATGGCTCTTCTTTAAGATTGAGTTGAGTTTTCTAGAGCACTCTCCAATCACTCAGCTCTTAGATTTATAAACGCAAATACAAATACAACAGGCAGATTGAGAAACGTGCTGAATGGTGGAAGTGGAACCCATTATCCTCCAATTTTCAATAGCTGGCACATGGAAAACCAATTCTTTCACTTGACTCTGAATAATTGTTGTCCTCCCTTTAAGTTGACACATGGAAAACCGAGCCTTTGACTTGACTTTCTATGACTGTTGTACTATGTCCTTTTTTCGGCTAACATTTAATCTTCAGTACACATAGAGCATACCAGCTAGCATTGCATTCCATTTCCCGAGTTGCAGTTGTCCATGGCAAATCAAATGAGAATGACCAGCATCTACTTTCTCCTCTGCGTTTTAACTTACTCTCATACGTTGTCAACGAAGCAATAGTAACCATACTACTTGGCCTCAAATGCCACCGCATACGATGTCATAAATCAATAGTGTCGCCATTATGCCATAGATTCTGATGGTTTCCGTACACGGGAAGGTTTATGAAATGATATTTTCAACCAAAATGGACGAAGTGGTAGAACTTCCAAAGAGAAGGCAAAGAAAAGAAATCTTTCTATCATAAAAAGTTCATTTTTGTTAAACAAAATAGTAAGTGGTAGAACTTTCAATGAGAAAGTTCATTTTTGTTAAACAAAATAGTAAGTGGTAGAACTTTCAATGAGAGGAAAGCAAAAGAGAACTTTCAATCATAAAAAGTTGATTGACCCAATCATTTCGTTTCTGGAATATGCCATGATTTGGCTGAAAATGCGGTGATTTGATTCAAATGAAAACGAGCTTTTTAGAATCCATTTTTTGAAACGAGCTTTTTAGAATCCATTTTTGTTAGAGGTTTGATGGCTAAAATGTCACCCAAAGGACAAAGTGGTATAACTTTAAATGGGAGGAAAAGAAAAGAAGAATCTATAATTTGGTTCAAAGAAAAAAACTTTGGAAACGAGCTCTTTATAATTCATATGGTTTGATGTCTAAAATGTTAGCAAACTCGACTAAGTGGTAGAGATTTTAATGAGAGAAAAACAAACGAAAACATTTTATCACAAAATGATGAGTGTTAATTATGTTGATTAACATCATGCGTTTTTTTAATATAAGGTGATTTGGTTTAAAGAAGAAAATTTTGGAAACAAGCTTGTTATAATCTATTTTTCTCTCAGTTTTGGAAGTAAAATGTTAATTATGTTTTATTATTATTTTAAAGTTTTATAATCTTATTTTCATACTGGTTAATTTTATAATTATAATTTTATAATATTTTAGTGTGTTTAATAGTTAAGAAGGTGTGTTTTTTGGTTAGAGGTTTGAATTTAAAAAAGTAAAGAGGCCGAATATATATACCAAAACATAATGCGATTCAAATTCAAAAAATGAGTTATATAAACTTGTGTAAACTTTAACAGTTATTAGAAATTTGCGTTAAAAAAATCTTAAAAGTTAATAAGAGTTCACTCCCAAATTTTTTATTAAACCCATAATTGAAAAATAAGAAAAAAATTAATATAATTTTACTTAGACATAAAATTATATCTAATTTTTATCATAGTACTTTTTAAAATAATAATCTTTTAACCTAATATTAATTTACACCTTTATTTTAATTCATAATTACAAAAATTCTACCAAATAAATAAAAACAAATTAAATTGTAGATCTATTCATATTTCCCAAATTAAATTTATCCGACAACAAAAAATTAGAAATAAATAAAACAAATTAATTTACCATTCTATTCATATTTCCCAAACTAGATTGATACCCCTAAATAAATAAAGCAAATTAATTTACCATTCTATTCATATTTCCAAACTAAATTGATGCCCCTAACCAACGATTAAGATGAAAAGGGATTCGAAGATGCGGAAAAATTAAATGGCCTCATTAGAAAAGATTTCTATATATACATTGACTCGCCATATCCTCCACAACCTTTGCACTCTCCCAATGCACTTGCTCAAGCTCTACACTTGTTAATGTTCTTTTCAATTCAAAGTTGTTAAGTAGTTTTTAATTGAAGAAAAAATATTTTAAATTAATTTTTTATTTTATTTTATTATATTCAATTTCAATTAATTTTTAATTAAAAAATATTTTAAATTAATTTTTTTCTTATTTTATTGTATTCAATTTTTTCATTCAAATCTAATAACTATGCTTTAATTTTAAATTCAATATGCTAATTATTTTTTAATGTGAAAAAAAAAGTTATTTAAATTAAATTTTTCCCTATTTGAATCCAATTTTTTCATTCAAATTTAATAATTATAGTTTAACTTTTATTCAAAGAAAAATCATAAACAATAAATTCTCGTAAGCCGTTACCGAAGTAATGAATTCAAACTTGGTAGATATATCTTGATTTAAAAAGAAATTAATAAGCAAAAAAAATTCTCCTCTACTATTTTATATTTTGAATAGAATTTGACGATAAAAGTTTTTATCATATTGTAATTTCATGCTTTTTAAAATATATTTTGGAATAAATTGTAATGTTATAGAGCTTAAATTATATTTTTAGAAATATAAAAAAATTCAACAGCTGAAGACTTAAGGCAAAATTAAAACCCAAAAACATAACTATTTGAAAATAACGGCAGACGTAGAAGATTAAGTTCCCGCGAAAATTAGATTCCTGAATGTTCGGAACCGTCATACCTTCATTTCAGATCGAGCGTGACATCTCGCAACTCCCGAGGTGGAGCCTAATGTAAGGCGTGTCATCTCGGGGTACTTTTTCTCTGCTAGGTGGTTGCGGAGGATGTACCCGCGAGCAAGGTTTGAATTTCAAAATTGACCTACCTGTTAAATTTGACGGTTTTTGTATCTCTCCACCAGTATTCACAGTTTTAATAAAAGAACTTGAATGTTTTGCAAAATTTTTAATAAGAGAACTTGAAGGTTTTGCAAATTTTTTTTTAGCTTATTTGATGGGCAAATCACCCCATCCCTGCTCGTGAGGTGGAGGCACTTTACGAATGCAAGGCGTGTTTTCTCAGGACATTTTTTCTTTCTCCACGTGGTTGAGGGAAGATGTACATAAGGCCATGTTTTCGTTGAGGTTCGAAGTAGTCGTTACACTGTTATAGGGGTCGTGAGGTGGAGGCACTTTACGAATGCAAGGCGTGTTTTCTCAGGACATTTTTTCTTTCTCCACGTGGTTGAGGGAAGATGTACATAAGGCCATGTTTTCGTTGAGGTTCGAAGTAGTCGTTACACTGTTATAGGGGTTTAAGATAATTTTTGGTAAATTATTTATAACTTTTTTTTATTGTTTTAGATATTGTGTTTCTTTAAGCATATAGTAATGTGTGGTTTAATAGTAAGTTTTGTTGGGTGAAGTTTTTTTGGTATTGTCTTAGATATTGTGTTTTTTTAGGCATATAGTAATGTGTGATTTAATAATAAGTTTCGTTGAGTGAAGTCTATGAGACCGTGGTTCAGATCTGATTGAGTATAATGTCGTCTTGCTAAATCATAAGAATTTGGTATATTTGGCTTGCAAGTTGTTGTATATATTCTTGGTGTTATAGTGACAACAACCAGGGTTGATCCTATGTCTCCCTTAGATTAGTCCAAGCAGTTACCGATTTGCCATGTGGTTAAAATAAAGATATTGTCTTTAAGTGGGTGTCTTAAATTATTGTCTTCAAAAATTGCTTCTATAAAGACAATATATAACACAGTCATTATTGTCTCTTAGGAGACAATTTCATTTTTTCCTCTCGAGAGACAAAAATGAAATTGTCTCCTAAGAGACAATAATGACTGTGTTATATATTTTATTTTATAGAGACATTTTTTTAAGACAATGAATGAAGATACTGTGGTTAAAATAAAGATATTGTCTTTAAGTGGGTGTCTTAAATTATTGTCTTCAAAAATTGCTTCTATAAAGACAATATATAACACAGTCATTATTGTCTCTTAGGAGACAATTTCATTTTTTCCTCTCGAGAGACAAAAATGAAATTGTCTCCTAACAGACAATAATGACTGTGTTATATATTTTCTTTTATAGAGACATTTTTTTAAGACAATGAATGAAGATACCCACTTAAAGACAATATTTAAGACAATACAAAAAAACACAATGTCTTTAATCGTAACTATTGTCTTTATAGAGACAATAAAGAATTATATTTGAAGACAATACAATATCACTTTTGTCTCTTTAGAAACAATATAAATTAATGAATGCAAAAAATTAGAAAACCATTGAAATAAATCAATATAACAAATATTTAATTAAAAATAAACTACAATATCATTGATTAATTCATGTTAGGGCACAATGGAAACAAATCACCAACATCCTACTTATAAGCCAAGTGTTCTGCCATTGAACTAGCACACTTTAAAGAATATTTGATGATGTAGGCATTGATTTAAAAAAAATGTTTGATACATTATGTCATAAAATTTATAAAATCTATAATCATGTAGCCCCTATTTTTATCTTAATAAAAAATAATTCAATAGAGTTATCTCAATGTCACACGCATGTGGCATGACCTGCAAAACAATAATTACAAACAAATTAATTTAGTAATACAAAAAAAAGTAACTAGAAATATCACAAGTTGTTAATATCTTGCCACAACTATTGAATGGTTTCTATTTAGTGTGTTTCTACAGTTGATCTCTTTGTCTAGTTCCTCTTTGGCCAGACCATTGGTTAAAATATTATATTGAAAATAGATAAGAAAGGAAATTTTCTACAACTTGGTAAAGCAAGGAAAATCCTTAAAACGATTATCTTTAAAATTTGGTTAGCAAAAGAAATCAACAACGTGTCCACATGATCTAGATTGCATATTTCATATAAAAACATTTCACCTCAAATTAAAAATACCATTTTTAAGGGACATCCCTAGATGAAGCATTAACATGTTAATTTGTAAGAAATTTGGAGAAGGTTTTAGCCATTTTAAATCGTGTTCTATTGTTCATATGGTTATATATAAATGAGGAAAATGTCCAGAGAGAAGAGAAAAATGTTATACGAGTCTATCGTAGGCTTAAAGCAAGTCTTAGATCAGCCCCAAAAAACCAAAAGTGAAAAAGGATCAATGGGGCAACAAAGGGAAACCCAATGAGAAGTGGACAGGTGGGTGGATAGAACTATAGGATAACAATGAATATGAGATTCAAGGAAGGATTTGGAAGAGGAACCAACAATCATTTAGAGCTCATCACACCAACAACACTTATTTTAGTGGAAAGAATAACGTAGTTTGTAGAGAGAATTTTTGGGACTACATTAGTATAATAGTCACTTGATGGTTGTGAGACATATTACAAGTCAGCAATATTCACCATCAAGTGAGACTATGAGGGATAGGGGAGATGACTACCAGCTTTGGACACATTTCCTTCACCACGGTATTAGCATGGAAGAATCATTAGTACTAGATTAACTTTATTTTTGATCATGTATTCTTGTAGAAACAACATTCATAATAGGAAAATACAGGATTAGCTAAATTACCAAGTGGAACATTTTGAAATGTTGCATGTAGATCATGCCAATCTTTGGTTAACCATAAATTTTTTGAAATAATAATCTTCATGTGTCACTCCCATACAATTATATGCAAGAGAAGCAACTTCCACTTCTTTGTTTCTCTCATATGTTGAGGAAAAATACCTGTAAGAAAATAGATAAGCCACCCTATCAATATATGAATCATCATTATTATATTTCAGAACTACTTGAAAAGTTGTCTAAAAGTACATATTATGCATGTTCACATCCAAATTAACTAATAATAAAATAATAATAATCAAAATTTTAATCCGAAATTCTATCTGGTTATGGGACTTACTCAAAGAGCCTCACAATATTTGTGTATAATTTCATAGGCTCGGGTATTTCTTTGTGCTTTTCATTCTAGAGGTTGGAAGTCTCCAACAATGAAGTAGCCTAAATAAATTTTAAAGTTGCTCCAAAGTACAGGCTTTTGATATCATGCTCACCATCTCCTATAACCTACAAAATATATTTCCAGTGAAATTAGACTCCTAAAGTAGTTAATATTTTAAACAAATTTCATAAAATCACAAAGAAATTTTTAGGCTAGGTGTACGTTGAGTGATAAAGGTAATTAACATCAATCAAAGATTTAGTTTGTCTGCAATGTGTTTCAAACCAAACCTATATATCATCCCATTGAAATTTGGTGGAACTTCCAATCATCACTAAAACTCTTTCCCTTCAGTCCCCTTTCCCAAAAAATTGCAACATTGATAAGAAAAAATGATCTAGTACCTATTCCTTGTACAAATTGATAAACCATTAAAACTTACAGTTACAAAGACTCTAGATCCAACAATAACAAGTATTGAAACACTCAATAACTAAAAAACTCACCAGTATTCCAACTAGAAATTAATGGACCCACCAATATACTTGGAAAAAACAAATCATCACAGAACTAGTTCTTTGAAAACCCAATGAAACCACAAACCCAATTAGTCATCCCCTTGAAATCCCTAGTACCCTAAAAGTCCTTTCCTCCAAAATTAATGAACCCACTACGCTAAATTATTTGTTTTCCTCTACAATGATGGACACATAAACTCTTGATATCATAAATGAATACAATACCAATCCTTCCCATCATGTAATGATCTACTCATTCTGTAGAACCCACTACCCCAACATTTTTTAGGGGTGCTCCTGCTAGAACCATGGATTATAAGTGGGTTGAGTTTGAAAGGATTCATATGTAGAATTCATCAATAAAATTTAGGAATTACATTGACTTTCCTGCATGGTTCTAAAGTTTAAATATTAAACCAAAAGTTGGAAATTTGGTAAATGATAGGTTCCTAATTGTTTGCAAATATCATCGAATTGAAACTATGTTGGAGTGTTCATTTTCAATCATTCAGGCATCCTTCACCTAAATTCGTTTGTTTTGCCTTGCAATATTGATATTCCAATTTGGGTTTTATTTTTTTTAATTTCTTCTACCCAATAAATGCTCTTTTCAATGGTAGAGTAGCAGATCTTAGTAGTGCAAGCCACAAGCTGGTAGATTTGAAGTTTTAGGTAGTGCAAGCCCCAAGCCTAAAAATTTAGAGTTTCAAGTGTGTTTTTTCGTATGTCACAATTTCGGTCATTTAATTTAAATAAATGCATGATAGGCTACAAATTGTTTGCAAATATCATGGAATTGAAACTATGTTGGAGTGTTAATTTTCAGTCATTTAGGTATCCTTCACCTAAATTAATCTTCTATGGTCTTGCCATATTGAATACCTACTCTATTGAAATTCCAATTTGGACATTTGGGAATTTCATTTTTTGTAGCCAACAACTACTCTTTTTAATGCTAGAGTAGCTCCTATCTATGGAAAATTAGTCATTCATTTCCAATTGGCTAATCTAATTCTCTAAGCTAAACATGCCCACCATATCTCATGTAAGACATATTCATAAGGAGATGATGCATGCACACAAACAATTGGGCTTAGCCTTCACTTAAAAAATATATCTAGTTGGATGCATCCATATGTTAAATCTGCAATAAGGACTCTCATGTGAAGAGTCCTAACCCGAAAGGCATTGTTTAAAAATTCAGTTATTATTAAAATAAATTATCTAGTATATTTCAATAAAATTAGTGTCTATCATGTAAAGGATTGCAAATAATGGATTTCTTTTGATGCATGCACCCAAATAACTGGACTTAGCCTTCACTTAAAATTATATATAGTTGGATGCATCCATATTTTAAATTTGCAATAAGGCCTCTCATGTGAAGAGTCCTAAGTGGAAAGGCATTGTTTAAAAAGTTGGTTATTATTCAAGTAAATTATCTAGTAGCTTTCAATAAAATTGGTGCCTATTATATAAAGGATTGCAAAGAATGGATTTCTTTTCATATGTTTAATTATAGAGTACTATCATTAATTTGTCATCTAGAGTTTCTTATAATGAGGTTTTCCATTATAAATTAATTACTCAGTTGGGGTTTACTTATGAGGCTTTCCATTATGGCTCACATTCACTTTTAATGTACTTAAAACTATGGATGTTTCTCTCATCTCACATGCAATCAATACTCTACATTGATGTTGAAATACCATTAACACCATTTGAATGATACACTTGTACAGAAGGTCATAGAGCACAAACAACATTTTAATTTTCTTTCAAGTTATTTATATTTTTTTCCTTCGATGGGTTCTTACTTGACACCTTGTGAACAAAATAATGAAGGGTTGATTGAGGAAAAATTTAGAGGCAAGAGCGTTGGTGTGATAATGATTATACTTGTTTACTTTGGGACAATATATTTAAAGAGATACATTTCCATTGGATGAGGATGGAGTGTGTCAGCTTCCCCTCAAGTTACTATTTTTTTTTATTATGAATCTTGAATGGATTTCATTTTCCTATGGCAAAATAGAACACTGCATTGAAAAAAATTGGAAATCGTCCTACCAGTGATGTAATTGTGAGATTAAAGACAAGTGATGGCAGAGAAGACTGGTTTTACTACCATTCAAAAAATTTAGTAAAACAAAGCAAATATTTTGCAAAGCATCTTTCAGATCACTATCCCATATGCCAATTTCTAGATTTTCTAACCTGTATGCCAATTTCTAGAATTACGTAGAAGTTTACTATTGTGAATCTAAATATGATTGTGATTTGAACATTTTAAGGATTTTTTTTATGTCGATGACAATCTAGTTATAAGTTTACGGTAACATGTAAAAATGGCTCTTGGCATTTTGAAAGCATCCATCAAACTTGGTACTGATTGAATCATTTTAAAGTGTGTTCAATATTTAGAGACAATTCCCTGGGAAGAAAATGAAGAGGAAGAAATTATAACAACCCTTCCATAGATAGGTTTAGAAGTCATTCCCATGTTAGACTTTAATTAGTTGACTCACAACCGGTAAGAAATGTGTTTCTCTCTCGCACACATGCTACAATTCAAGTTGACATAAAACATTCCGATTTAGTCACTTCTCCAGATGAACTCAAAGCTTTTACACAAGAGCAAGTAGAGTATAATCATATTGAATATGATGATGCACTTCTACTTAGAATAGATGACAAAGTAAATACGAAGTAAGAAAACATCTATGAGAGTTGTTTTCCATTTTCTAAAATAATTTTGCATCTATGTTTTCTCATACAAAATACGTCCTAAAATACCACCAATATCACATTTTAAGATACTTCTTATGGTTGTGTCAGATTTTACCTAAGATGGATCTTTTAACTGAATTTGTGAGCAAGTGGATAGAAGCTTCAAATAAATTTATTTACACAATTAAGGATACAATATTAAGGTCATGCCTGTGTGAAACAAAATTTAACTTGATTGAAGTTACAAGAAAGGTTTTAGAGGCATTTGGGAATGGAAATGTAACCCTTTCTGCTCCAAGGCAAACACATCCGATGAAACTTTGGTTACCATTTATAAGGGAGACAAAGCCACAACTTGACCTACAAATTTTTATGATAAAATGCCTTACCAAATGGATATTGATATATGTCAAAAAATAGAATATGTGCTCATTTCATTGGTTCTGGAATTGCATTCTAGTGATCGGGTTGAAAATTTGGCTGACTAGCTTAAAACATAGCAAGAAAGATGCCCATATATAAGTGGCGCTTTTGGAGTGTGGTGTTGTAGATTCAAAGCATAAAAAATGAGACTGTCTTTGGGTTTGATTCATGTTAATACCAATGATACCTCTACCGCTACCAATGCTTTACATTAATATAATTGGATTCAAACGTAGCAAGAGAGACATCCCGATTTAAGTCAAGCTTTTGAATTGTGGTTTTAGAGGTGCAAGAAAACAAAGAGGAGATGGTGTGTATTAATTGATAGAAATTTGGGGCACTCATTACATGATTCCATGAGGTTAAATCAAGGACCATATAA
This sequence comes from Pinus tabuliformis, assembly GCA_031772625.1. Lineage (NCBI taxonomy): Eukaryota > Viridiplantae > Streptophyta > Pinopsida > Pinales > Pinaceae > Pinus > Pinus tabuliformis. Next base: position 632,501,096 of record CM062817.1, on the reverse strand, counting down.
TACTGTGTACAATACACCTTAAAATGATAAATTCACTGAGAAAGGGAGCCAATCAATTAACCCAGATGGAGGACTAAGATCATAGTAAAATGAATCATTAAATCACTAGAATTGCATGTAGGGTTCAGAGAAAACTACACCATACGTTCCAATCAACCTACCAAGTTGAAGGAAGGAATTCTTTTTTTGTTAGAATAGAATACCAATCCCTATTTTGGAATTCCAAACAAATTTGCCTCTTGGGCATGTAGCTCTACTATTCATTAAATGGACGTGGTAAAATGGTAGAGTAGTCTAGTGGCAAAAATAGATCTCTTTACATTCCCAAGACCCTAGTACTGTGATATTGACTACAACAAGAAATGGAGGGTTGTCTGGAATATTAATGCAGTTCGTAGTAAGTAATCTATTTCAGGGAAGGCTTGGATTATACCTATTCCAAATTTGGAGGGGGTATGAAAACCACCTTGGAGATCCAATGTTTTAAAATTTTCCTTTTTCTACTTGAGTTTGATATCAAATATTTTTTTTTTTTTTGTTTATACACACACAACTAAAAATACATTCCCCCAACCTAAGCTATAGAGAATATTATGTTGGAAATAATACTGAGAGGGGGGCTGAATCAGTGTTATCAAACTAATAATTTTCATTTCCATACTCAGATTCATATACGCTACTTCAGTTAAGGGAACTCACATGTACATGCAATTGTGTTTAAAGCAACTAGCGCATATCCAGAAAACTTATGATTCAGTTAATTCATCATATATTGATATTTAATCAGTGCATAGAAACCATATAAACAATAACCAGGTGCCGTAAAAATAGAACAGATCATCACACATAAAAAACACACATGAACACCAATATATAAGGTGGAAACCCAATGTGGGTGAAAACCACTTGCTACAATCGTCTCTGTCTTCTTTTAATAATAAGAGAATTCTGTTTACAATTTTTGTATTGGTGAAGTCTTATACCAGTACATAGGCTTCTACTTATAGAAGGATACAACCTTCTCTCATTCTCTAGCTTCTATTGGAGGGGAGCTACAACCGCCTAGCTCTTGTACTAGTTGATATGTTTACTAGTATGTAGGTGCTAGCCTACAGAAGGCTACAACCTTCTCTTTTCTTCCAGGGACCATGTTTCATAAATTTTCAGACTGGATCCATCAACAACATCGTTCAATCATCAAATATATCTACATCAACCAATCTCCTTTTGAACCAACCACAACCGAATCAATAAATCACTCCATCACTATGATCATTCAGAATGTTGTCACTAGAATACAGTAAGTAGAACCCAAGTAATAACCCAGAACATTGCAATAGCAAACAAAAGCAACTAAAACATATTTTATAAGGTATATGCTACTTCCATGTGTTGAACCTACGTGTATACGTGCTTTCCTCAAAGCGAACCAGCGTATAGATGTGCAAATCAAATTTATGATGTATACACTATTTTTATATGCAGAACCAACATGTATACACTCCTTTTCTAAAGTGAACCTACGTATAGATCTGTAAAACATGATTTAACATAATAACTACTCTAGACTTCAATCATACCCAAATCATCATTTTTACAGACTACAACATGCACCAGTTATTCAGATACATGATCAAACGACATAAATATAATTCACTTCAAGCCTTAAAATCCTGATACATCATTAGATATTATGCTTCCTCAAGCGTTAAGGTTCTTCATTGGTTCAGATCTAGCATGACACCATAAGCCAATAACCTGCATATTAGATCTCACACTATACCAGATATTTGATACTTGCACACCTGGCCTAATGATCTTCTCCTCTTTTTATAGTTTTAGGCCTTTCTCAATACCATGGACCAAAACCACTTAGGACCAATACCTTGGACCAAATACCTGGGGTCAATAGCTCAGACCCGATACCTTGGACCAATACCGAGGAGCGAAATACCATGGACCAAATACTTTGGACCAAACATTTAGTTTTCCAAGGTATACGCGCTTTTACTTTTGTGAAAGTGTGTGTGTACATATATGTGACTTGTATACAGTGAACCCGCGTGTATACACGGCTTGGTCAATGGTGAACCTACGTATACCTCTCTTTCTTCATTCTGTGTAGTTTGATCTGTAACTCTGTGTTGAAGCTGCCCTACACATTTGATATGTCTTCTGTAGATTCATCTAGTTACCATATACAAGGGAGTTGTTCTGCTACAAGTGGGTTGCCATCAAGTACAATACATACATCATAATTCCAACAATCTCCCCTTTTAGACTTGATGGCAACAACCACACCAAGTCACTCTCCCCCTTTGACATCAAGGGCAAAGGGTCATGCTCCTCCTAAGTGCATGCTGAATTCTCTGATATGATAAAGTGCCTATTGAGCTCCCATGATCGAGTCCATGCTCCCCCTGGTCGTAACAAAATTCTGCAAAAAGATGTTCTAAAGAAGAACATGACTCTATACATACATCACAAATGACCTTCCTATCACCAATGACTCATACATGCATCCATCTCCCAACCAAGTGGGGATATATAAATTGTTTATACAAGTCAAAAAGCAAGAAACATTACATCATTCATCCCATGCATAGTGTTGTTACACATTAGGTCTTTTCATGACCATTACATTAAAAGATATACATGTCATATATAACAGAGATGAAATGTCTTAAAAAGACCATGATAGTCATCAACAACTATCATCAACAACATTTGTCAACAACGTCTAGGCCAACAACCTGTATATGTCCATCAATAGTTCCCAAAATATCATCCACCATGTTCTCCCCTTGAACCTGTGCCACCTGTTCACTGTTAGATCTGATCATTGCATATGTCAGTAAGAGATATCAAAGCATCATCATCAATTAGATATACATCAAGTGATAAACAACACTATGAGGACCAATATATTAGCAGATTGCAATCATCATTAAATAGAGCAGATAATTGATAGAACCATAGCAGACTCCCTTTTTCCTGAGTCTGGCCCACTATTTTTCTTCAAACCAACATATACGCAACTGTGTCCACAGAAACTCGTGTATGTATGCAACTACACTTCATGAAACTTGTGTATAACCACCTTTCTCTAAAAAATAGGATTTAATAGCAAAGTGATGCAGAAACTACTCCCAACATTTTTATGAGATATTCAAATGTCTCTTTGGGAAGTGGTTTAGTGAATATATTAGCAACCTGTTCTTTGGAGGGAACATACTCCAATTTGACTTTTTGTTCAACCACTTGTTCGCATAGGAAATTATATTTGATGGGTATGTTCTTGGTCTTGGAGTGCATGACTGGATTCTTTGAAATGATGATGGCACTTGTATTATCACATAGAATGGAGATGGGTGGAGTACATGTGATCTAAATATCTTGTAAGGTTTCCATCATCGAAAGTAGTTGTGTGTAGCAAGATGCAGCAGCCACGTATTCTGCTTTAGCTGTAGATAATTCAATTGAGCTTTATTTCTTGCTAAAAAAAGACACTAACATGGAACCCATATAGAATACACCACCGCTAGTGCTTTTTCTATCAACACTTCCTGCCCAATCTGAATCTGTATATGCATGAAGTGTAAGATTTGTATCTCTAGGATACCATAAGCCAAAGTTTTGTGTTCCTTGAAGATATTAGAAAATTCTTTTGACTGCCTGAAGATGTGATTGCTTTGGATTTGCTTGGAATCTTCCAAATATTCCCACTACATGCACGATGTCCGGTCAGGTACCTGTTAGATAAAGAAGACTGCCAATCATGGATCTGTAAGGTTGTAGATGTACCGCTGTTGATTCATCATTTGAGCTGAGAATACATCCTGTTACGATTGGAGTGCATACTAGTCTAGAATCTTCCATGTCGTACATTTTTAGGATCTGTTTGAGATATTTGGTTTGTGAGAGAAAAATACCATCTTTATTTTGCGGCACTTGTAGACTAAGAAAGTAGGTAAGCTCACAAAGCAAGGACATTTCAAATTGTTGCTGCATTACTAAAGCAAAATTCTGACTCATGGATTCTTCATTGCTACCAAAAATGATATCATCAACATACACAACAATTATTAGCAATTTATCAGTGTCCATCTTGGTATATAGATTGCTATCTGCTGACCCCTTTGAAAAACCTTGTTGATGGAGATATTTGTCAAGACGGTAATACCATGCCCTTGGAGCCTGTTTTAGACCATAGAGAGCTTTTCTGAGTTTGCATACAAGGTTTTCATAATTTCCAATAATGAATCCTTCTGGCTATTCAATATAGACTTCTTCTTCTAAGTCTCCATTAAGAAAGGTAGATTTTACATCCATTCGATATACTTTGAATTTCTAAAAACTAGAAATAGAAAGAAACATTTTGATGGCTTCAAGTCTAGCAATAGGTGCAAAAGTTTCTTCAAAATCTATACCTTCTTGTTGAGCATATACTTTACAAACAAGTCTGGCCTTGTTTATAATAACTTCTCCATTTTTGTTCAGCTTGTTTTTGAATATCCATTTACTTCCTATGATATTCTTATCATGAGGTCTACGAACTAATTCCCAAGTATTATTCTTTTCAATTTGCTCAAGTTCTTCATTCATGGGCTTGACCCAACATTCATCTCTGCATGCTTCATTTACATTTTGAGGTTCAATGGAAGATAGTCATGCTAGATAGCTTGAAGCTTCAGCAATGGTTCTACTAGTCTGCACACCTGCTCCTTTCTCTCCTAAAATTTGAGCTTCTGGATGATTTTTCTGAACATACCTAGATGGAGTCTTTTCTTCTATTGTTATCTCTTCTTCTGGTTCTTCAATTGTTTCTTCTTCAAAATCAGTATGATTTGATGTGGGAAAATGATCCTCATCTTCTTCATAATCTTCCCTCTTATCTATTTTGGATTTTTGCATGCTTCATCAACCACAACATCAATACTTTCAATAATTTTTCCAAGTCTTTTATTGTAACATTTATATCCTTTACTTCGAGAAGAGTAGACAAGTAGAATACCTTCATCTGCTCTGGGTTCAAACTTACCAAGTTTTTCATCAGTCCTCTTGATGTAACATTTGCTTCCAAAAACTTTGAAGTATTTTACAGTAAGAGTCTTACCATACCAAAGTTCATGTGGAGTTTGAGTGCTGTTTACCCAAACATTTTCTTTGTTGAGAATACTGATGGCGGCAAATGCAGCTTTACCCCAGAAGGTGGCAGGAGTTCCAGATTCATCTAGCATAGCACGATCCAATTGTTGAACAATTTTGTTCATCCTTTCTACCACTCCATTTTGTTGAGGAGTCCTTGCGGTGGAGAACTGCCTTTTTATTCCATGTTGTTCACAGAAGTCAAAGAATTCATATGAGGTAAATTCCCCTCCTCGATCAGATCTAAGGCAATTGATTTTGCAATTTGATTCATTTTCAACCAAAGCTTTGAAGGCTTTGAACTTTTCAAATGCTTCATCTTTATGCTTTAGAAGACCTATCGAACACATGCTGGAAAAGTCATCAATGAACAATATGAAGTATTCTTCTCCACGAGGTGACTTTTTTCTTGATAGACAACATAAATCAGTATGAACAAGTTCAAGAGGCTTACTAGCTAACCCTTCCTTTTCGATGAATTGAGTTCTAGTTTGCTTACCGAATTGACATCATTTACATATAGTATTTTCAGGAATGTTGATATTTGGAAGATCACGAATAGCCTGGAATCTGTATGCTTTTCTTATTTGAGAAAAGCTTAAATCTCCCAATCTTCTTTGCCATAGCCAGTTTTCATCATTTTTTCTTAGATAGCACTGTCGTTGTCCTCCCTTGAGTATGTATAGGTTGTTTGGAGCTCTTGTCCCTTTGATCACGGTTTCTCCTGTATCAATCTCACAAACAACACATCCATTTGATCGAAACACTACTTCATTTCCTTGATCACACATTTGACTCACACTCAACAGATTATGATTTCAGCCATCAACATACATAACATTCCTAGCTTTAACTTTTTCAAGCAAGAAAACAGAGAATTTACCTTTTATGACAGCAAGAGTGTCGTTTCCAAATGAGACACTCTTTTCCTTTTCTAAGGCAATATATGAGTGTAGTTTTTCTCTGTCACCTATCACATTTTTTGAGCATCCACTGTTGATGTACCACTAGTTTTCTTATCCTTCTGCATACAAGGCTATACCACATCTTTTTGTTTGTGGTTCTTTCTTTCTCCATATTTTCGGATTTAATGGAGTTTGCTCCTTTTGAGCTATTTTCCAAAATTTACTCCTGCATTCAGATTCTTCATGTACAAAGTTGTTACAGAGTGATCATTCTATTTCTTTTTCAAGAAGAGAAAAGTTATTATAGGAACTTTTCTTGATCCCTATCACATTCCTTTGATTTCGTGCTTCTCTAGTCATGATAGTTTTGTAAGAAACACATTGAGCAGATTTGTGTCCAAAATTATGACATGAGAAACATTGACCACTAAAGAAGTTCCTGCAATTATCGAATCTACTGACCTGTTGATTGTAGTTGAAGTTCCTCCTACCGACGTATTGATTGTAGTTTCTATTGATATTCTTTGAAGAAGATTGAGTACAATTTACCGGAGGTTGATTGTGGCTTCTATTCATCCTTGAAGTAAAGTGAACCTGATTTACCTAGTGATCTGCTTTATGTCTTTGCTGATGATTCTCGAACTATTCAATACTCTTTGCTGCATCAAGATAGTTTTTAGTGGAGGTTGACGGCTTCTGTGATTGAGATGTTTCGTCAGTATATCCAAGACCTGTCTTTATCAGAGGAGAGCTTTGTAATTTGATAATTTCATTTAAGGTTTTTGATCCTTTAGCAAATCTAAGATTGAGAGCTTTTTTTTTCTCAAGATCCTTTCTTAGACCCACCATTTCACATTCTAACCTTTCATTTTGTTTTTATCTTTTAGCAAGTTGGTATGTCAAGGTATCTATAATCATATTATTTTCTTCTAAACAGATTTTGAGTTTAGAGATTTCTTCATAAAGGTCATCTTCATCTAAAGTATCCCAAAAATCATCATCTTTATAAGCCATCAGAAGTCTATAGTACTTACTATTTTCATCTTCATCACTATTTGATAAACCATCGCTATCTTCATGAGTATAGTAGCTCTTTTTACTTACACTTTGTTTTTTATTCCATTTTGCAGTTTCCTTCCCTTTATCATATTTATCTTTATGAGGACATTTGGTAGCATAATGACCGACTCTACCATAGGCAAAACATTTGAAAGGTAGTTTACCTATGAATCTACCGGAACCTCGTTGAAGATTCTTGACAAATCTCGCTTCCTCTTCTTCTTCTGAAATATGTCCTGATTCATTGAGTTCTTCTTTTCCTTTTGCTGAAGCTTTAAAAGTGACTTCTCTCATATCTGATGGACCTCCTTTTCTCATCTCAATGGCTGCTAAGATTGCATGAAGCTGTGTCATAGTAATAGTCTGAAGATCCTGCTTTTATTCTATGGCAGATACTTTTGATTAAAATTTAGCAGATAAGGATCTTAAAACTTTTTCAACTAAGGTAACTTCCTTTATCTCTTCACCCAGATTCTTAATGAAATTAACAATCTCATCTATACGTAAGAAGTAACTAGCTACACTTTCATCATTGTGCATCTTGAGAGTTTCATATTGAATTCTGAGAGTTTGCAGTTTAGCACCTTTTACCCGAGAGTCTCCTTAGTAGCTTAGAATGATTTTCTCCCATATGTCTTTGGCTGATTTGAGCTGCATAACTTTAACAAACTCTGATGGTGACAGAATTCCCAAAAATGTATTGACAGCCTTGGCATTGGTTTCATATTGTTTTTTACATGCTGCATCTGTACAAATTGTTTATGGAAATGTATATCCTCCTCCCATGATTTCCTAGACATCTATTCCACGAGATTCAAGATAGGTTGTGGTTCTTACCTTCCAATAAACAAATTTGCTCCCATAAAAGATTGGCGGTCTGATGGATCCCCCACTTATCAGTATTATCAAACTAATAATTTTTTATTTCCATAATCAGATTCATATATGCTACTTCAGTTAAGGGAACTTGTGTGTAAATGCAACTATGTTTAGAGCAACTCCCGTATATCGAACAAATTTATGATTCAGTTAATTCATCATATATTGATCTTTAATCAGTGCATCAGAACCATATAAACAGTAACCAGGTGCAGTAAAAATAGAACAGATCATCACACATAAAAAACACACATGAACACCAAAATATAAGGTGGAAACCCAATGTGGGTGAAAACCACCTACTACAATTGTCTCTGTCTTCTTTTAAAAATAAGAGAATTCTATTTACATTTTTTGTACTGGTGCAGTTTTATACCAGTACGTAGGATTCTACTTGCAGAAGGCTACAACCTTCTCTCGCTCTCCAGCTTCTACTGGAAGGGAGCTACAACCCGCTAGCTCTTGTACTAGCTGATATGTTTACTAGTACATAGGTACTGGCCTAGAGAAGGCTACAACCTTCTCTTTTCTTCCAGGGACTACGTTTCATAAATTTTCAGACTGAATCCATCAACAACATCATTCAATCATCAAATATACCTGCATCAACCAATCTCTTTTTGAGCCAACCACAACCAAATCAATCAATCACTCCATCACTCAGATCATTTAGAATGTTGTCACCAGAATACAATAACGAGAACTCAATAAATAACCCAAAACATTGAAACAACAAAAAAAAGCAGCTAAAACATATTTTATAAGGTATACACTACTTCCATGTGTCGAACCTGCATGTATACGTGCTTTCCTCAAAGCGAACCAGCGTACGGTTCTGCAAATCAAATTTATGATGTATACGTTGTTTTGATATGCAGAACTAGCGTGTATATGCTCCTTTTCTGAAGTGAACCTACATACAGATCTATAAAAGATGATTTAAACATAACAACTATTCCAAACTTCAATCATACCCAGATCATCATTTTTACAGACTACAACATGTGCCAATTATTCAGATACATGAGCAAACCACATAAAGATAATTCAATTCAAGCCTTAAGATCCTAATACATCATTAGATCTTGTCCTTCATCAAGCACTAAGGTTCATCCTCGGTTTAGATCTAGCACAACACCATAAGCCAAAAACCTGCATATTAGATATCACACTATATCATATATTCGATACTTTCACACCTGGCCTAATGACCATCTCCTCTTTTTATAGTTTTAGGCCTTTCTCAATACCATGGACCAAAACCACTTAGGACCAATATCTTGGACCAAAAGCCTAGGGTCAATACCTCGGACTCGATACCTTGGACCAATACCATGGACCAAATACTTCATACCGAACATTTAGTTTTCCAAGGTATACGCGGTTCTCCTTTTGTGAAAGTCTTTGTGTACATATATGCGACTTGTATATAGTGAAACCGTGTGTATACATAGCTTGGTCAATGGTTAACCTGCGTATACGTCTCTTTCTTCATTTTGTGTAGTCTGATCTATAACTCTGTGTTGAAGCTGCCCTGCACATCTGATATCTCTTCTGTAGATTCATCTAGTTACCATATACAAGAGATTTTTTCTTCTACAAGTTGGTTGCCATCAAGTACAATACATACATCATAATGCCAACATCTTGCTTCTCTTATCACAAGAAGGTAGTTGAGATTCATCATATATAAATGAATCTATTTCAACAACATGACATGATCATGTTTTCTTCTATTACACACCTAGTGTAGAATAGGGAATAAACAATCTATTTTTTCCTCCAACTCACCAATAGGATCTTAAATTAATCCACTCCTAATATGATGCATTAAACACCACTTACCTATTGCATATAAATAATATAGATAACATCAAGTATAGGTTGTTATTAAAGCTTAAAAGTATTGTTTAACTTTTATCCAACAACCCAATCCACAACATCATTATCTTATACAGTTCAATCTAAGAGTTAAATAAACAATTTTAAAGCATTCTTGTAAACCTCCTCCATCGTTTTCTTTGTATCACCCTTAATTTCCACAATACATCATCTTAGAGAAATTTTAGAAGCTTCAAAGTTTCTTGCCTATTACATAAATCTTTCCTTACTTTAAAGATTATATTTGGTGGCCTCTTCTCATTGATTAATATTTTACTACTAGGTTCAATATCATTCACCACGCTAAGCTTCCCTTCTAGATAACAATGCTTTCCATTGACATGTTTTTATCTACATCAAATGAGCATCCATAATGTCAGCATCAAATGGAATGATTCAACATTGGAAATGAAGATCCTAATTAATGATCCTATCGATATTGTTTTAGATTTTTAGGTTCCACTAGTTGCAGATGAGGGTCATTAGATTTCCCAACACCAAATGCAACATTTTCCCTCTCTCCTAAAAGCATTAGATACCAATGCTTCTATTGTGGAGAGAAATGATAGAGATTCTAATTCTTAGTTTTTAGCATATGTATTTCTCATTATTATTTTGGTGGGATGGTATCATTGTGGATTGATGCAACAAAGTGTTTTGGTTTCCTATTCTCATGGACTAGTTGAGATCTTATATCTATCTATCTCTATTATTGTGCTTCATTGCTAATTTTTAGGATCTTGTTGAGATTTTCTCTCCTAGTTTGTTGAGTTACTTTTCTTGATGTAAAGCTATAAAAACTTAATTTCTTAATGAAAAAAGAAATTAGATATTTTGTTTCACACTTTAGTGTTAAACTCTGCTAACAAGTGGGATTTCCCACATCTAACATATTACTAATTTGAGTATTAATACATGGAGATGCGTTCCTTCATCTTTTAAGAATTGTAGGCATTCCAACACTAGATGTGCAAATTCCCCCAACCGTTTGTTCTTCATTGTTATGATTTCACTTCTTATCAATAATTGGTATAGTGTGTTCATTTTGGTTACAAGATCATTGCAACTGTACAAGAACATCCTTTTGCACAAATAAATTGTACCAAAACAAAATAGACACTTATATATTGCACAACCTTTAATTCAATGTATGGATTAAAAGTTATACTAAGGCAAAACATAAGCTACACATCAATAATTTATTTTAAAATGGTGATAAGATAAGATAATTTTGTTCATTTCCAATGGATGACAACAAAGTTGATCAAAGGGACTGGAAAGTATAACGAACATAAATTACACAAAAGCATCTAAAATCCTGAAATATGTAGGATGGAAACAAGAAGATTTAGGATTACCATTTGGAAGTCAAATAGTGTGCTAGTAAAAGGAAGTAGTTTTCCTTTGAATAAATGAAGCATAAACCAGGATTGAGCATGTTTATTTAGTTCAATAAAAAACGAAAAAAATTAACAAGCTAATTATTGAGAACCATTTTTCCTTTTAAATGAAAGGAATGTAACATGCCTCTCCTGAGTAAATATGATGGAGAAATTTATCTTCAAATTCTCGACAAATTTCAGTGCAATAGCACATGTTCCTTCATAAGTCTGCACCAATCGCTGACCTGGCCTCACTAACTCACCTTCAACAACTTGTGATCTACCCTGCAACCTGATATTTAAAAAACAATTTTAACTAAATTTGTGAGCAAGTGGATAAAAGCTTCAAATAAATTTATTTACACAATTAAGGATACAATATTAAGGTCATGCCTGTGTGAAACAAAATTTAACTTGATTGAAGTTACAAGAAAGGTTTTAGAGGCATTTGGGAATGGAAATGTAACCCTTTCTGCTCCGAGGCAAACACATCCGATGAAACTTTGGTTACCATTTATAAGGGAGACAAAGCCACAACTTGACCTACAAATTTTTATGACAAAATGCCTTACGAAATGGATATTGATCTATGTCAAAACATAGAGTATGTTCTCGTTTCATTGGTTCTGAAATTGCATTCTAGTGATCGGGCTGAAAATTTGGCTGACTAGCTTAAAACATAGCAAGAAAGATGCCCATATATAAGTGGCACTTTTGGAGTGTGGTGTTATAGATTCAAAGCATAAAAAATGAGACTGTCTTTGGGTTTGATTCATGTTAATACCAATGATACCTCTACCGCTACCAATTTTTTTACATTAATATAATTGGATTCAAACGTAGCAAGAGAGACATCCCAATTTAAGTCAAGCTTTTGAATTGTGGTTTTAGAGGTGCAAGAAAACAAAGAGGAGATGGTGTGTATTAATTGATAGAAATTTGGGGCACTCATTTCATGATTCCATGAGGTTAAATCAAGGACCATATAATATTGTGTACGATACACCTTAAATCGATAAATTCACTGAGAAAGGGAGCCAATCAATTAACCTAGATAGAGGACTGAGATCAGAGTAAAAGGAGTCGTTAAATCACTAGAATTGCATGTACGGTTCAGAGAAAACTACACCATACTTTCCAATCAACCTACCAAGTTGAAGGAAAGAATTCATTTCTTGTTAGAATAGAATACCAATCCCTATTTTGGAATTCCAAACAAATTTGCTTCGTGGACATGTAGCTCTACTATTCAGTAAATGGACGTGGTAAAATGGTAGAGTATTCTAGTGGCAAGGATAGATATCTTTACATTCCCAAGACCCTAGTACTATGATATTGACTACAATGAGAAATGGAGGGTTGTCTGGAATATTAATGCAGTTCGTAGTAAGTAATCGATCTCAGGGAAGGCTTGGATTATACCTATTCCAAATTTGGAGGGGGTATGAAAACCACCTTGGAGATCCAATTTTTTAAAATTTTCCGTTTTCTACTTGAGTTTGATATCAAATATTCTTTTTGTTTTTTGTTAATACACACATAACTAAAAATACATTCCCCCAACCTAAGCTATAGAGAATATTATGTTGGAAATAATACTGAGAGGGGGGGGTGAATCAGTATTATCAAACTAATAATTTTTCATCTCCAAAATCATATTCATATACGCTACTTCAGTTAAGGGAACTCACATGTACATGCAACCGTGTTTAAAGCAACTATCGCATACCCAGAAAACTTATGATTAAGTTAATTCATCATATATTGATCTTTCATCAGTGCATAGAAACCATATAAACAGTAAGCAGGTGCAATAAAAATAGAACAGATCATCACATATAAAAAACACACATAAACACCAAGATATAAGGTGGAAACCCAATGTGGATGAAAACCACTTGCTACAATCGTCTCTGTCTTCTTTTAATAATAAGAGAATTCTGTTTATAATTTTTGTATTGGTGTAGTCTTATACCAGTATGTAGGCTTCTACTTGTAGAAGTCTACAACCTTCTCTCATTCTCCAGCTTCTACTGGAGGGAAGCTACAACTGCCTAGCTCTTGTACTAGTCGATATGTTTACTAGTATGTAGGTGCCAGCCTACAGAAGGCTACAAGATTCTCTTTTCTTCCAGGGACCATGTTTCATAAATTTTCAGACTGGATCCATCAACAACATCGTTCAATCATCAAATATATCTACATCAACCAATCTCCTTTGAACCAAAAACAACCGAATCAATAAATCACTCCATCACTATGATCATTCAGAATGTTGTCACTAGAATATAGTAAGTAGAACCCAAGCAATAACCCAGAACATTGCAATAGCAAACAAAAGCAACTAAAACATATTTTGTAAGGTATATGCTACTTCCATGTGTTGAACCTACGTGTATACGTGCTTTCTTCAAAGCGAACCAGCGTATAGATGTGCAAATCAAATTTATGATGTATACACTATTTCTATATGCAGAACCAACATGTATACACTCCTTTTCTGAAGTGAACCTAGGTACAGATCTGTAAAACATGATTTAACATAATAACTACTCTAGACTTCAATCATACCCAAATCATCATTTTTACAGACTACAACATGCGCCAATTATTCAGATACATGATCAAACCACATAAATATAATTCACTTCAACCCTTAAGTTCTTGATACATCATTAGATCTTATGCTTCATCAAGCGTTAAGGTTCTTCCTTGGTTCAGATCTAGCATGACACCATAAGCCAATAACCTGCATATTAGATCTCACACTATACCAGATATTTGATACTTGCACACCTGGCCTAATGATCTTCTCCTCTTTTTAAAGTTTTAGGCCTTTCTCAATACCATCGACCAAAACCACTTAGGACCAATACCTTGGATCAAATATGTGGGGTCAATAGCTCAGACCCGATACCTTGGACCAATACCGAGGATCAAAATACCATGGACCAAATACCTTGGACCAAACATTTAGTTTTCCAAGGTATACACACTTTTACTTTTGTGAAAGTGTGTGTGTACATATACACGACTTGTATACAGTGAACCCGCGTGTATACATGGCTTGGTCAATGGTGAACCTACGTATACCTCTCTTTCTTCATTCCACGTAGTCTGATCTGTAACTCTGTGTTGAAGCTACCCTGCACATCTGATATATCCTTTGTAGATTCATCTAGTTTCCATATACAAGAGAGTTGTTCTGCTACAAGTGGGTTGCCATCAAGTACAATACATACATCATAATTCCAACAATCTCCCCTTTTAGACTTGATGGCAACAACCACACCAAGTCACTCTCCCCCTTTGACATCAAGGGCAAAGGGTCATGCTCCCCCTAAGTGCATGTTGAATTCTTTGATATACTAAAGTTCTTATTCAGCTCCCATGATCGAGTCCATGCTCCCACTGGTCGTAAGCAAATTCTGCAAATAGATGTTTTAAAGAAGAACATAACTCTATACATACATCACAAAGTACCTTCCTATCACCAATGACCCATACATGCATCCATCTCCCAACCAAGTGGGGATATATAAGTTGTTTATACAAGTCAAAAAGCAAGAAACATTACATCATTCATCCCATGCATAGTGTGGTTACACATTAGGTCTTTTCATGACCATCACATTAAAAGATATACATGTCATATATAACAGAGACGAAATGTCTTAAAAAATACCATGATAGTCATCAACAACTATCATTAGCAACATTTGTCAGCAATGTCTAGGCCAACAACCTGTATATGTCCATCAATAGTTCCCAAAATATCATCCACCATGTTCTCCCCATGAACCTGTGCCACCTATTTACTGTTAGATCTGATCATTACATATGTCAATAAGAGATATCGAGGCATCATCATCAATTAGATATACATCAAGTGATAAACAACACTATGAGGACCCATATATTAGCAGATTGAAATCATCATTAAATAGAGCAGACAATTGATAGAACCATAAAAGACTCCTTTTTTCCTGAGTCTGACCCACTATTTTTCTTCAAACGAACATATATGCAACTGTGTCCACAGAACTCACGTATGTATGCAACTACACTTCATGAAACTTGTGTATAACCACCTTTCTCTAAAAAATAGGATTTAATAGTAGAATGATGCAGAAACTACTCCCAACGTTTGTCTGAGATATTCAAATGTCTCTCTGGGAAGTGGTTTAGTGAATATATTAGCAACCTGTTCTTTGGAGGGAACATACTCCAATTTGACTTTTTATTCAACCACTTGTTCGCATAGGAAATGATATTTGATGGGTATGTGCTTGGTCTTGGAGTGCATGACTGGATTCTTTGAAACACTGATGGCACTGGTATTATCACATAGAATGGAGATGGGTGGAGTACATGTGATCTAAATATCTTGTAAGGTTTCCATCATCCAAAGTAGTTGTGTGTAGCAAGATGCAGCAGCCACGTATTCTGCTTTAGTTGTAGATAATTCAATTGAGCTTTGTTGCTAAACAAAGACACTAACATGGAACCCTTATAGAATGCACCACCGCTAGTGCTTTTTCTATCATCAATACTTCCTGCCCAATCTGAGTCTGCATATTCATGAAGTGTAAGATTTTTATCTCTAGGATACCATAAGCCAAAGTTTTGTGTTCCTTGAAGATATTAGAAAATTCTTTTGACTGCCTGAAGATGTGATTCCTTTGGATTTTGTTGGAATCTTCCAACTATTCCCACTACATGCACGATGTCCGGTCAGGTACCTATTAGATAAAGAAGACTGCCAATCATGGATATGTAAGGTTGTAGATGTACCACTTCTGATTCATCATTTGAGCTGAGACTACATCCTGTTACAATTAAAGTGCATACTAGTTTAGAATCTTCCATGTCGTACATTTTCATGATCTGTTTGAGATATTTGGTTTGTGAGAGAAAAATACCATCTTTATTTTCCGGCACTTGTAGACCAAGAAAGTAGGTAAGCTCACTAAGCAAGGACATTTCAAATTCTTGCTGCATTACTGAAGCAAAATTCCAACTCATGGATTCTTCATTGCTACCAAAAATGATATCATCAACATACACAACAATTATTAGCAATTTATCAGTGTCCATCTTTGTATATAGATTGCTATCTGCTGACCCCTTTAAAAAACCTTGTTGATGGAGATATTTGTCAAGACGGTAATACCATGCCCTTCGAGCTTGTTTTAGACCATAGGGAGCTTTTTTGAGTTTGCATACAAGGTTTTCATAATTTCCAAGAATGAATCCTTCTGGCTATTCAATATAGACTTCTTCTTCTAAGTCTCCATTAAGAAAGGTAGATTTTACATCCATTCGGTGTACTTTGAATTTCTGAAAACTAGAAAGAGCAAGAAACATTTTGATGGCTTCAAGTCTAGCAATAGGTGCAAAAGTTTCTTCAAAATCTATACCTTCTTGTTGAGCATATACTTTACAAACAAGTCTAGCCTTGTTTATAATAACTTCTCCATTTTTGTTCAGCTTGTTTTTGAATATCCATTTCGTTCCTATAATATTCTTATCATGAGGTCTAGGAACTAATTCCCAAGTATTATTCTTTTCAATTTGCTCAAGTTCTTCATTCATGGGCTTGACCCAACATTCATCTCTACATGCTTCATTTACATTTTGAGGTTCAATGGAAGATAGTCATGCCAGATAGCTTGAAGCTTCAACAATGGTTCTACTAGTTTGCACACCTGCTCCTTTTTCTCCTAAAATTTGAGCTTCTGGATGATTTTCCTGAACATACCTAGATGGAGTCTTTTCTTCTATCGTTATCTCTTCTTTTGGTTCTTCAATGGTTTCTTCTTCAAAATCAGTGTGATTTGATGTGGCGAAATGATCCTCATCTTCTTCATAATCTTCCCTCTTATCTATTTTGGATTTTTACATGCTTCATCTACCACAACATCAATACTTTCAATAATTTTTCCAAGTCTTTTATTGTAACATTTATATCCTTTACTTCGGGAAGAGTAGACAAGTAGAATACCTTCATCTGCTCTGGGTTCAAACTTACCAAGTTTTTCATCAGTCCTCTTGATGTAACATTTGCTTCAAAAAACTTTGAAGTATTTTACAGTAAGAGTCTTACCATAGCAAATTTCATGTGGAGTTTGAGTGTTGTTTACTCGACATTTGCTTTGTTGAGAATATTGATGGTGACAAATGCAGCTTTACCCCAGAAGGTTGCAGGAGTTCCAGATTCATCTAGCATAGCACGATCCATTTGTTGAACAATTTTTTTCATCCTTTCTACCACTCCATTTTGTTGAGAAGTCCTTGTGGTGGAGAACTACCTTTTTATTCCATCTTGTTCACAGAAGTCAAAGAATTCATCTGAGGTAAATTCCCCTCCTCGATCAGATCTAAGGCAATTGATTTTGCGATTTGATTCATTTTCAACCAAAGCTTTGAAGGCTTTGAACATTTCAAATGCTTCATCTTTATGCTTTAGAAGACCTATCGAACACATTTTGGAAAAGTCATCAATGAACAATATGAAGTATTCTTCTCCACGAGGTGACTTTTTTCTTGATGGACGACATAAATCAGTATGAACAAGTTCAAGAGGCTTACTAGCTAACCCTTCCTTTTCAATGAATTGAGTTCTAGTTTGCTTAACGAATTGACATCATTTACATATAGTATTTTCAGGAATGTTGATATTTGGAAGATCACAAATAGCCTGGAATCTGTATGCTTTTCTTATTTGAGAAAAGCTTAAATGTCCCAATCTTCTATGCCATAGCCAGTTTTCATCATTTTTGATTAGATAGCACTGTTGTTGTCCTCCCTTGAGTTTGTATAGGTGTTTGGAGCTCTTGTCCCTTTGATCACGGTTTCTCCTGTATCAATCTCACAAAAAACACATCCATTTGATCGGAACACTACTTCATTTCCTTGATCACACATTTGACTCACACTCAACAGATTATTCTTTAAGCCATCAACATACATAACATTCCTAGCTTTAACTTTTTCTTCCAAGAAAATAGAGCCTTTACCTTTTATGACAACAGGAGTGTCATTTCCAAATGAGACACTCTTTTGCTTTTCTAAGGCAATATATGAGTGTAGTTTTTCTCTGTCACCTATCACATGTTTTGAGCATCCACTGTTGATGTACTACTAGTTTTCTTGTCCGTCTGCATACAAGGCTATACCACATCTTTATGTTTGTGGTTCTTTCTTTCTCCATATTTTCGGATTTAATGGAGTTTGCTCCTTTTGAGCTATTTTCCAAAATTTACTCCTGCTTTCAGATTCTTCATGTACAAAGTTGTTACAGAGTGATCATTCTATTTCTTTTTCAAGAAGAGAAAAGTTATTATAGGAACTTTTCTTGATCCCTATCACATTCCTTTGATTTCATGCTTCTCTAGTCATGATAGTTTTGTAAGCAACACATTGAGCAGCTTTGTGTCCAAAATTATGACACGAGAAACATTGACCACTAAAGAAGTTCCTGCGATTATCGAATCTACTGACCTGTTGATTGTAGTTGAAGTTCCTCCTACTGACGTATTGATTGTAGTTTCTATTGATATTATTTGAAGAAGATTGAGTACAATTTACCTGAGGTTGATTGTGGCTTCTGTTCATCCTTGAAGTAAAGTGAACCTGATTTACCTGGTGATCTTCTTTATGTCTTTGCTGATGATTGTTGAACTATTCAATACTCTTTGCTACATCAAGATACCTTTTACTGGAGTTTGACAGCTTCTGTGATTGAGATATTTCTCCAGTATATCCAAGACCTGTCTTTATTAGAGGAGAGCATTGTACTTCGATAATTTCATTTAAGGTTTCTGATCCTTTAGCAAATCTAAGATTGAGAGCTTTTGTTTTCTCAAGATCCTTTCTTAGACTAACAATTTCACATTCTAACTTTTCATTGTGTTCTTCTCTTTTAGCAATTTGGTATGTCAAGGTATCTATAATAATATTATTTTCTTCTAAAAAGATATTGAGTTTAGAGATTTCTTCATAAATCTCATCTTCATCTAAAGTATCCCAAAAATCATCATCTTTATAAGCCATCAGAAGTCTATAGTAATTACTATTTTCATCTTCATCACTATTTGATAAACCATCGCTACCTTCATGAGTATAGTAGCTCTTTTTACTTACACTTTGTTTTCTATTCCATTTTGTAGTTTCCTTCCCTTTATCATATTTATCTTTATGAGGACATTTGGTAGCATAATGACCAACTCTACCATAGGCAAAATGTTTGAAAGGTAGTTTACCTATGAATCTACTGGAACCTCGTTGAAGATTCTTGACAAAGCTCGCTTCCTCTTCTTCTTCTGAAATATGTCCTGATTCATTGAGTTCTTCTTTTCCTTTTGCTGAAGCTTTAAAAGTGGCTTCTCTCATATCTGATGGACCTCTTTTTCTCATCTCAAAGGCTGCAAAGATTCCATGAAGCTGTGTCATAATAATAGTCTGAAGATCCTGCTTTTCTTCTATGGCAGATACTTTTGATTAAAATTTAGTAGATAAGGATTTTAAAACTTTTTCAACTAAGGTAACTTCCTTTATCTCTTCACCAAGATTCTTCATGCAATTAAAAATCTCATCTATACGTAAGAAGTAACTAGCTACACTTTCATCATTGTGCATCTTGAGAGTTTCATATTGAATTATGAGAGTTTGCAGTTTAGCAACTTTTACCTGAGAGTCTCCTTAGTAGCTTAGAATGATTTTGTCACATATTTCTATGGCTGATTTGAGCTGCATAACTTTAACAAACTCTGATGGTGACAAGCTTCCCAAAAATGTATTGACAACCTTGGCATTGGTTTCATATTTCTTTTTACCTGCTGCATCTGTACGAATTGTTGATGGAAATGTATATCCTCCTCCCACGATTTCCTAGACATCTATTCCACGAGATTCAAGATAGCTTGTGGTTCTTACCTTCCAATAAACAAATTTGCTCCCATAAAAGATTGGCAGTCTGATGGATCCCCCGCTTATCAGTATTATCAAACTAATAATTTTTTATTTCCATAATCAGATTCATATATGCTACTTCAGTTAAGGGAACTTGTGTGTACATGCAACTATGTTTAGAGCAACTCCCGTATATCCAGCAAACTTATGATTCAGTTAATTGATCATATATTGATCTTTAATCAGTGCATCAGAACCATATAAACAGTAACTAGGTGCAGTAAAAATAGAACAGATCATCACACATAAAAAACACACATGAACACCAAGATATAAGGTGGAAACCCAATGTGGGTGAAAACCACCTGCTACAATCGTGTTATGAAACCAGCTCAAGAAAAGATAGAAAAGATAGATCAACGCCTTAGAATTCAGCCTCTTCGAGGGGGCAACCTCCTTTACATTACATAAATGAACAATTCTTGGATGATACAAATGAAAAGACCTCCTTTATATATATAGGAGTCTAAGGCATCATAACATAATCAGAGCCGACATAACAATAATAATGTAAGGGCACAATAATAACAATAGTGGGCTTCTATGGGGCACAATAGTAACAATATGGGCACTACATGGGTACATCAACATAATAAGTGGGTTGTACTAATAACAATAAGGGGTTACACTAGTAGTATAGGGGCCTAACATGCCCCTCTCCTTCACAAAGCGTTGTCCTCAACGCTTGAGTAGTTTTTGATGCTTCTGTATAAAATTCTTGTCCTCCCATGTGGAATCTTCAGCAGGTAAGTTCTTCCACTTGATGAGATACTCTGAAATTGATTGATTTCGTAGCTGTCGGGTTCTTTTTTCTGTGACTGCTCCAGGTTCCAATATGATTTTTCCTTCCTCTTCAATTTCTGGCAATATTGTTTGAATTGGGATCTTTTGCAACTTTTGAATAAGTGGGCATACTTCTTCGTCCTTCTTCCATTCATCCCTTGCTTCGTTTATCCAATCTGGTTGGATAATATAAATAGCACAAAGCAATGCTTCCACATCCTTATCCTTGAAGAGTCTTCCAATTCGGTAAGGTCGCCATTTTTTAAGTGCATGTAGTATTGCCAATATTTCTTTCTCATAAATAGCTTGCTTGAGATGTAGCAGTAAAAATACCGAATCACCTACATCAAAACATTTTTCACTATGATGTTTATCTACCTGTTGTTTCATTTGATTTTGCATGGAAGTGGCCTTATCCTTTAAAAGTTGGAGAACTTGTTGTTGATGCTTGATGTGATCTTTCACTTCTTGAACCTTTTTCTTCTTGATATGTCCTTCTATCTCTAAAGTTTGAGGAGTGGTAATTTCTTCCAATCCTTTACAAGATATGGTTGGATTCATTTCTTGATGCTCGATGTGATCTTTCACTTCTTGAACATTTTTCTTCTTGATATGTCCTTCTATATTGATAGTTTGAGGAGTGGTAATTCTGACCAATGAATTACAAGATATGGTTGGATTTATTTCTTCTTTCTTGATGTGATCTTTCACTTCTTGCACCTTTTTTTTCTTGATATGTCCTTCTATCTTGAGAGTTTGGGGAGTGGTCATTCTTGCCAATAGTTTACAAGATATGGTCTGATTCATTTCTTCTTTCTCTGGGTTTGGGTCCTGGCATATATCCTCTTCTTTTGATGTTTCTTGATCCTTTTATTCCTCCTCTTCATACTCTATGTAAAATAATTTCTTCTTAGCACACTTATGACCTTTAGTGCATTTGCTATCACAATTGTAACAAAGCCCTTTTTCTCTTTTTTCTTCCAATTGTTGTGGTGTAACCCTTGTAGGTTGTGGAAGGCTAGGAGAAACAACACTTCCCTCTTTATAGTTGTGAGGGGTAGACTTCCTTGTTGCCATAATTTTACTTTCCAATATGTCACAAAGCCCTTTTACTCTTTCCAATTGTTGTGGTGTTGCTCTAAAGAAGGTGTTGCTCTTTGTATCCTCATAATGTGCTATCATTTCCTCCGTGAGAATTGACCACGTAACAAGTTTTTTACGAGAACAAAGCCATTTATACCATAAAAATTGATCTGGTTCTAAATATGAAGATGCAATACATACCTTTTGTAATAGTGGTACACCACATACCTTTTGTAATAGTGGTACCCCATGTAGATCAAAATACTGCTCCATCTAAAGTATCTAATTTACCGAATCTTTGCCATCAAACTTCCTCATCTTGCTTTTTCTTGATTTTAGGACCTCTATCTTGAAACGACTGTAACTCTATACTTTCGGATATTTAAGTTATGAAATTACTACCTATAGTAGCCCTCTGTGTCCTCTTTCCAATGCCACTAGTCTGATCCATATTGGATTCTCCAAGAAAGCGTTATGCACAATCTCCCAAGATGACCTGATTATAGACCTTTCCAGAAGAGCGAAATTGTATGAAGTGCCACGTGTCAAATTTTTGACCTTTGGCTTTGAAAACGATATACAAGAAACTATAGTCTGTCCTCTTTCTGTACCTTCTTACGGAATTTCAATCTGATGCTCAGAGAGAAAGTTATGAGAATTTTCCCGAGGTCACCTGTTTTGAATGTAATTCAGGAGTCTGCAAAAAGACCAACTTCCTCAATTCATATCTCCGCAAATATTGCACAAAAAGCTCTAAAATTCAGACCCAAGGTTTAGCGCGATTTCTTCTCAAATGGGTTTTTTTTGCGACTTCTGAAACGTCACAGAAAAAAAATAGCGAAAATGCCACGATGACCTGTTTGGAGCAGCGAAACCCTAGAATCCAAAGCTCTGATACCAAATGTTATGAAACCAACTCAAGAAAAGATAGAAAAGATAGATCAACGCCTTAGAATTCAGCCTCTTCGAGGGGGCAACCTCCTTTAAATTACGTAAATGAGCAATTCTTGGATGATACAAATGAAAAGACCTCCTTTATATATATAGGAGTCTAAGGCGTCATAACATAATCAGAGCCGACATAACAATAATAATGTAAGGGCACAATAATAACAATAGTGGGCTTCTATGGGGCACAATAGTAACAATATGGGCACTACATGGGTACATCAACATAATAAGTGGGTTGTACTAATAACAATAAGGGGTTACACTAGTAGTATAGGGGCCTAACAAATCGTCTCTGTCTTCTTTTAAAAATGAGAGAATTCTATTAACATTTTTTTGTACTGGTGCAGTTTTATACCAGTACGTAGGATTGTACTTGCAGAAGGCTACAACCTTCTCTCGCTCTCCATCTTCTACTGGAAGGGGGCTACAACCCGCTAGCTCTTGTACTAGCTGATATGTTTACTAGTACATAGGTACTAGCCTAATGAAGGCTACAGCCTTCTCTTTTCTTCCAAGGACTGCGTTTCATAAATTTTTAGACTGGATCCATCAACAACATCATTCAATCATCAAATATACATGCATCAACCAATCTCCTTTTGAGCCAACCACAACTAGATCAATCAATCACTCCATCACTCGGATCATTTAGAATGTTGTCACCAGAATACAATAACGAGAACCCAAACAATAACCCAGAACATTGCAACAACAAAAAAAAGCAACAAAAACATATTTTATAAGGTATATGCTACTTCCATGTGTCGAACCTACATGTATACGTGCTTTCCTCAAAGCGAACCAGCGTACAGTTCTGCAAATCAAATTTATGATGTATACGTTGTTTTGATATGCAGAACTAGTGTGTATATGCTCCTTTTCTGAAGTGAACCTGCATACAGATCTATAAAATATGATTTAAACAAATAGCTATTTCAAACTTCAATCATACCCAAATCATCATTTTTACAGACTACAACATGCGCCAATTTTCAGATACATGATCGAACCGCATAAAGATAATTCAATTCAAGCCTTAAGATCCTGATACATCATTAGATCTTGTCCTTCATCAAGCGCTAAGGTTCATCCTCGGTTTAGATCTAGCACAACACCATAAGCCAAAAACCTGCATATTTGATATCACACTATATCAGATATTCGATACTTTCACACCTGGCCTAATGACCCTCTCCTCTTTTTATAGTTTTAGGCCTTTCTCTATACCATGGACCAAAACCACTTAGGACCAATATCTTGGACCAAAAACCTAGGGTCAATACCTCGGACTCGATACCTTGGACCAATACCATGGACCAAATACTTCATACCAAACATTTAGTTTTCCAAGGTATACGCGCTTTTCCTTTTGTGAAAGTCTGTGTGTACATATATGCGACATGTATACAGTGAAACCGTGTGTATACATAGCTTGGTCAATGGTGAACCTGCGTATACCTCTCTTTCTTCATTTTGTGTAATCTGATCTATAACTCTGTGTTGAAGCTTCCTGCACATCTGATATCTCTTCTGTAGATTCATCTAGTTACCATATACAAGAGATTTTTTCTTCTACAAGTTGGTTGCCATCAAGTACAATACATACATCATAATGCCAACATCTTGCTTCTCTTATCATAAGAAGATATTTGAGATTCATCATATATAAATGAATCTATTTCAACAACATGACATGATCATGTTTTCTTCTATTACACACCTAGTGTAGAATAGGGAATAAACAATATATTTTTTCCTCCAACTCATCAATAGGATCTTAAATTAATCCACTCCTAATATGATGCATTAAACACCACTTACCTATTGCATATAGATAATATAGATAACATCAAGTATAGGTTGTTATTAAAGCTTAAAAGTATTGTTTAACTTTTATCCAACAACCCAATCCACAAAATCATTATCTTATACAATTCAATCTAAGAGTTAAATCAACAATTTTAAAACATTCTTGTAAACCTCATCCATCATTTTCCTTGTATCACCCTTAATTTCCACAAGACATCATCTTAGAAGAAAAATTTAGAAGCTTCAAAGTTTCTTGCCTATTACATAAATCTTTCCTTACTTTAAAGATTATATTTGGTGGCCTCTTCTCATTGATTAATATGTTACTACTAGGTTCAATATCATTCACCACCCTAAGCTTCCCTTCTAGATAACAATGCTTTCCATTGACATGTTTTTGTCTGCATCAAATGAGCATCCATAATGTCAGCATCAAATGGAATGATTCAACATTGGACATGAAGATCCTAATTAATGATCTTATCGATATTGTTTTAGATTTTTAGGTTCCACTAGTTGCAGATGAGGGTCATTATATTTCCCAACACTAAATGCAGCATTTTTCCTCTATTCTAAAAGTATTAGATACTAGTGCTTCTATTGTGGAGATAAATGATAGAGAATCTAATTGTTAGTTTTTAGCATATGTATTTCTAATTTTATTTTGGTTCAATGGTATCATTGTGGATTGATGCAACAAAGTGTTTTGGTTTCCTATTCTCATGGACTAGTTGAGATCTTATATCTATCTATCTCTACTATTGTCCTTCATAGCTAATTTTTAGGATCATGTGGAGATTTTCTCTCCCAGTTTCTTGAGTTACTTTTCTTGATGTAATGCTATAAAAACTTAATTTCTTAACGAAAAAAGAAATTGGATATTTTGTTTCATACTTTAGTGTTAAACTCTACTAACAAATAGTATTTACCACATCTAACATATTACTAATTTGAGTATTAATACATGGAGATGTGTTCCTTCATCTTTTAAGAATTGTAGGAATTCTAACACTAGATTTGCAAATTCCCCAAACCATTTGTTCTTCATTGCTATGATTTCACTTCTTCTCAATAATTGGTATACTGTGTTCATTTTCATTACAAGATCATTGCAATTGTAGAAAAACATCATTTTGCACAAATAAATTGTACTAAACCAAAATAGACACTTATATATTGCACAACCTTTAATTCAATGTATGGATTAAAAATTATACTAAGGTAAAACATAAGCTACTCATCAAGAATTTATGTGAAAATGGTAATAAGATAAGATAATTTTGTTGATGTCCAATGGATGACAACAAAGTTGATCAATGGGACTGGAAAGTATAGCCAACATAAATTACACAAAAGCATCTAAAATCCTGAAATATGTAGGATGCAAACAAGAAGATTCAGGATTACCATTTGGAAGTCAAATAGTGTGCTAGTAAAAGGAAGTAGTTTTCCTTTGAATAAATGAAGCATAAAATAGGATTGAGCATGTTTATTTATTTCAATAAAAAGCAAAAAAAATTAACAAACTAATTTATTCAAAACCATTTTCCCTTTTAAATGAAAGGAATGTAACATACCTCTCCTGAGTCAATATGATGGAGAAATTTATCTTCAAATTCTTGACAAATTTCAGTGCAATAACACATGTTCCTTCATAAGTCTGCACCAATTGCTCACCTAGCCTCACTAACTCACCTTCAACAACTTGTGATCTACCCTCCAACCTGATATTAAAAAAAACAAATTTTAATAATAAGGAAACATGTACCAATTATTCATGAGTATGACTACTAACAATGATTTAGTTTCAAACATGTTGAGTTCCAATTTAAATGATGGACCATATTTTTGTATGCCAAAATTTCATATAAACTACAATTTTTAGATTTTTTAAGATAACGTATACTCTAAAATTATTGCATTTCATATTTTTAAAATAGGATACATATCTACTTTACTTCTAACAACTTTGAAGAGAGATCACATTTATATGCTGCCAAATTGTTGTTTGTACAAAAATCATTTTGATTGACACAAATTTGATTTTGAGGAAGGCCAGTTATTATGACATCTATATGGATATTTCATTAGTTGTGAGTCTAAAACTACAATGTGTTATTGGAAATATTGTGGATTTGTAGCCTGCTATGTACTGTTGAATTGGCTTTACTTGTATTGTTGTTGGTGAAATCAACTAGTTTGTTTACAGTGTGTGCATTCAATATCATCTCTGTTTGAAAAATTGAAGAAACTTAGAAATATTGTCATACTAGTATAAAATACAATTTTTTCATGTGCTCTTTTCAACCCTAAGGGTAATTTTCCCAAAAGGGATATTACATCAAACCACACTCAGGTGGTCCAAAAGTTCAATATGGAAAATCCAAACGCAGCTACTCCTAAAGCATATTCCTCAAATATGTGATTAAACAGAAAATAATTTTAGTCAGCTTCCTAGTTAAAGCTTTCAATGTGCTATAAGAATATTATTTGAAACAACATAGTTGCACTACCTATCCCTATCCACAATGGCCCTTGATATCATCATACTAGAAATTCCATAGAGAAAATTGTCAAAATCTATATGGGTAGTGAAATGTAGTTTTGTTTATGAGATTAGAAAAAAAAAAAAAAAAATCCACCATAGAAAGAGATATCTTGAATAAAATCATCAAGGACCAATTACAAATTATAAAAAGAAACTACATATTATCATAATACATACTGCATATAAGTAGTTGACAGGGACCTAGCTATGTCAATGAAAGTGGATTTCCTGGTTAATAAATACAAAAAGGTGACAAATGAACAATTACATGATGAAGTGCAAGAAAGACATGGAAATCCATTTCAAAAAAGTTCAAAAAATCATCGACACCTAAGAAAAGATTTGGTTCCATAATGCCTAGAAGGCTACAATCATTGCATGTTGAACTAAGCTTATCCTATCTACTAATGTAGTAGCATGGTGG
Organism: Pinus tabuliformis; assembly: GCA_031772625.1. Classification (NCBI taxonomy): domain Eukaryota; kingdom Viridiplantae; phylum Streptophyta; class Pinopsida; order Pinales; family Pinaceae; genus Pinus; species Pinus tabuliformis. The sequence goes on along the minus strand of CM062817.1, from coordinate 632,473,271 downwards.
GCCTACAAAATGTGTCAATGTGTCAATGTGTCATAAAAGAAAACTAAGAATGGATTTTTATAACGGGAACAAAAACCAAAACATAATGATAATATAAAACTTGTTAAATGATAGTAACAAAGAGGTCATGAAAATATTTTACTCATTGTAATTGTTACTAAAAGGGCATATCCAAACATCATAAATATATATTATAGTGTAACTATGGTAGTTCAAATACATTACTATTGCAATTTCTTGTGGCCCTCCTTTATTTTCATGAGTTGATAGAATTAGGAAAAAGGCCTCAGTATTACAGCTAACTTCATAATACCTATCTCAATATGCAAACTTAAAGTAATCTATGATATCGTAAGACCTAAATCTTGGGTAGAAATAAAAAACACTCTAATGAAGAGCAAGAATACATCTTCATACTCATCATCTTCTTCATTAAATTCATTTGTAGATTGTTTTCCCAACAACTTATTTAATTCCTTTCCAGAGTTTCTGAGAACTTCACCTTCTTCTTCATTACCCTCACCATATCTTCATCATCATGTAGTATCAAAAAGAGTAATAAGTGTAAATAAAAAATATAAACGTGATTGCAATATCCTTTTTTCCATGTCAATTAGACCGGAATACATAAATGTCCTGTAACAAAAGTAAAGTAGTGACAAATCAGTCATTTGAAAATTTATAGCCATCCAAAAACATAGTAGTCATCAATAACTATAGGCACTCTTTAATGAACCTCATTTTCACAGCTTGAATTACCTGGCTACATATATTATTGAAACAATATCAATGGATATGTTTTGCAAACTAGATTCCCTAAGTCACATCTTAGAGGCCATGAAACATAATTCTAACAAACATTATTTATTCTTGGTTATTCCATATGAACCCTAAAATTCAATGGCACAATTTTCCCAATCTAGAGGAAGATGCACATGTAATTGAAGTCAAGGAAGCACACTATTTTTTCCAAGTCAAGTTATACTATAAACCTTTTCCACTTTGTGGTACAAACTTGTTGCATCATACACTTCAACAAAATCTAGCCATGATTATAATAATAATAATAATAATAATCTAATTTAAGGTCACAGTGTAGCCATACACCAAAGGTAAATGATCTTAAAAAACTACATACAATATTTCTAATAAGATATTAAACCTAGATTTATCCAGGATCATCCAATGGCCTTGACATGATATCGTTCATCAGAAAGTCGTGCAACAAAATTAATTACTATGCAAATTTCAATGAGGAATAATTGAGAGCATGTATTCAGCTAAGAGTTAGCAAAATCAAACTAGCAATGGTTATTACAAGCAAAGTTAGTTGAAATAGTAATCAGAAAACATGGCATCTCTTAACCAAGTTTTCTAGGTGTGAGATGTCAACCTTAATACTGCTAAGTGTTGTGTAATCGAATTTTAAACAAAACCCACAAAATTTAAGAAAAACTATTTCAGAAATAACTAAGCAGTTGAATAGTTGGAATTTCATATCAAAGACTGAAATTATACCAAGAGGCTGAGATAAGGTCTTCATAAAAATATTATAATTGCATAAAATAAAGATCATCCCATCCACCACCCATTAGAAACGCTAAAAATATCACCGCTTTGTTTACTGAAAGAAGAGAAAATAACATCTCCAATGAAGAACTGAAACATGAAAGTCTAGAGGCATAATATTCACCGTGCTAGAGGGAAAAGGAGTGTATCTGCAAGCTTGGATCAAATTTACATGTGTTTCAATTTGTTGATACCCTAAAGATAGACTCACCTCATAGTCCTACACTCTAAGGACATAGCAAGAAATGGGGAACAACATGGGAACAATGACAAATAAAAAAAGTTCATCGTGGATAAGGCTTCAACCCAAAACACCAAAATCAAGTTCTTTTTCTAGCAAATAGAGATTAGATAAACCAAAGACAACTAAAAATGCCATAATAGGATGAAAACACACTGCAAACATACTTTTATATAATCTAGGTCATAGATGGCCTCTATGTCTAGATTTAATAATATGCCAACACTTTCACCAAAAGGGTCGATCCCTTTACATTGATCATAATTGGTCTTTTCATTCAAGACAACCAACTGATGAAGTCTCAATAACCGCATTTCACCTAAGGACAAATAAAGAAAATATTAAGTTTGAGTGTCACAAATTCTACAGGTAGTATCCTGATATTCTCTAATAAAATATCTAAATGAGTAGTCCAAATTCCCTCTCAAACTAGAGAAACCTTCCTTTCTTGAGTGTTATTATTATCATTCGTTCCAACCATATTTATAATACCTATGAAGGTAAGGTAAGCTCACCTGTGGAAAGTATACTTGTGTAGTAAATTGAATAGAAGGGTAGGTCAGTACTTACGCAAAAATGTTACTCCTAAAAATCATGCAACATCCAGTGTAACCTTGTATTTTACACTCCACCTTTTTCATTGTAAGTATCCATAGGTGACTTGCTAAAAAATGATCATTCACCTAATCTTGTATATTTTATTGTAACCTTATACTATCATCTCCAACAGTTTTGAAATCTTGGACATATCTCACAAATCAGTATACACATGTGTGTAGTTACAACAATCTACTTTATTACTTGCATACTTGCTATTAGGCTAGGATTTCCTTATAATGTGAGTGATTATTGATTTCTTTTTGTGTATCTTTAGGGAAAGGCACCCGTTGTAAACTTGGTCTTGCAAATTCACCTGTCAAAGGTTGTAATAATATTGTTGAGAATGAGTCAACTGTAAATGAAGCTTTTTTTCTCATATTGTACGATCCTTAAAGAACTTTTTTTTTGGCTAGTGCTCTACTTCATATATTGTAGAACAATTAAGAAAGGTAATTAATCTCCACCGAGCCACCATGTCCCTTTTTCCCCCTTGGGAGTAACTTGATTGATCATCAGGTCAACATTGACATACTCCCCCATACGTTATGTTATCAATGCCTTTTAACACATCATTGAAAAATTGTCACTGGTCAAAAATCACAACTCCCTATAGAATTCAAAAGGGAGACCATACGTGGAGATTTTCCATATGTTATATCTTGTAAAGCATCAAATAGTTCATTCTTATCCAAAGATTACGATTAATGTAGACTAAATCTAGTGAACCTTGTTATATAGTTGCGACAATATTCATTGTATTTTCATTCTTCCTTCTTATGTATGTTTGTATTTTCATGGTTTCAAATTATTGTCATATTAGGTGGTATAAGAGCCTAATTTTAGGGCTTTTGGATATCAACAATTTACTTCGAGAAGGAATCTCACATCCACTTTTCCTTGAAGCCTCAACTCCAATATGCTTGAGAGACCCACACTGCATTGTTACCCACTCATCCTATATGTAGGTAATTAACACGGGTAACACCTTGTCACTCGAAGCTTCCTAGTCCATTTTTAGTCTTCTATGGATTTTCTCAAGTCACAGTACATTTTCATGACCTACAATCTGACTACTATTTTGTTCTACCACATGTACAATAGATTTCAAGGCAATGTACCTTATCATAGATGAAAACTATTGCAAACGAACATATAATTTGTTTGAGTACTAGATCATGACTATTCATAACTCTAAAGACTCAGGAAAGTCACAAGAACCATGTACCATTCATCTCTTGCAAGAGAAGATCGAATAAGAATATTGTAAGTAAAGCCAGTTCTCGCTGGAGTCGTTGTTGTAAATGAAAACAACATAACAAGTTTCAAACCAAAATGATGCAAGACATGTTGCCCATTATTTCAGAGCATGACTCTTGATTTATGAGGTACATGTAGAATACATTGTTGAATATTCATGGTTGTCAATTGAGGTTTTCCACCTCATTCCATCCTCAAACTAACAAATAAACTAAGGCAATCAAAAGTAAGATTGCACAAAGTGGGAGAATTTTTTAGAAGAAAAGCATTGGGAGCATCATCTTCTAAAACCCCTCAAAAGCGAAGTGTCCAAGAAGTATATATATTAAAAAAAAAATCATCTAGAATTTATATTCAAAAAACATCCAGAATGCCAAATTCATTGCAGAATATATGAAAACATGCATATTTGAACATAAACAAAGATATAAATGGAAACCATAGTACATTAATCATTAATTACTCAAGCATCAACCATTTAAATTCTAGCAATTACAAACATACATCAAATTTTTTAAGCGCATACTAGAAAGTAGACCATTAAATCATTGAATTGGCTTATCTTGCAACTATCAACATGACCAAATAGTAATACTTACAAAATAAGCCATCTACTCAAAAGTAGGAAGACTGAAAAGTCCAAATTAAAAACACTAGTCTATCATTTGTGATAAACAGAGTAGTGAATTTATCTACTATTCTCTCCTCCTTGCACCACCATAATGGGAAGCATGCCAAAACCATTAGTCAGACCATTAGAATTGTGTGGTAGACCATGTATGGAACCATCGCGATTCCATAATCGCAAGGAGCATCGTTCTAAATTTTCAAATGGCATATTACATGGCGCTTCAACAACTTTCCCATCCAGAGTGAGGTTCTGACCTCTAGACCAAGTGGATGAGGGACAATTCCTACAAGACTAATCAAAGGACATTTGATAATGCTCTCTACATTTATCACCTAGAGAACAAACAATGGGATAATTTCATTCACACTTTGCGACATAACTACTGTTAGAGCCTAGATTTGCCTCAGGCTGAAAAGGCAAGGTTCTAGGTCCAGGTCAATCTCAGCAAAAGATAATCAATGGGGCTAGAGATGACTGAAATAAAAACTAATTTTAGGCTAGGTATGAAGTGCAAGGTTTTGATTTTATTTTTTTGGAGTTTTGTTGGAAAAAGAGAAAGGAAAATTTTGGGTCCAGGGATGAGGCCTAGTTTTTGCAGAGTTCTAATTGGGGCAAGGAAGGTAATTGTTTTGATGCTTTGGATTGAATGAATGGATGAATCAAAATGGTGAGGATCTAAGGGGGAAATTAGGGTCTCAAGGGTCCTCCTCAGACAGATGAAAACATGAAGAATTAGGCAAAATATCAAGGCAGAGCATAGCAGTCCAATGAATTCTACCTTAACCACTCATTTCTTTAATTGCAGAAGACAAGAGAAGGGAAAAGGATACACATAAACATCAGTGAACTTAAAATTACATAGAGAAACACACCATCAAAACATAGAGCCACATGGATCCCAACAAGTGCTGCAAAACCCTGGTCTTTCCTTTGCCAAAATTGCATAAATGAAATGTACAATAGAGTGCCAAGCAATCCCATGTGTCCAACCCTGAAAATGACTTAGAAATTACATAATATAGACAAGCCAAACCTATTCCCTTGCCTCTAGGGGTTTAGCTCATCATTCTAGGAGCTGTTTGAACTAATTCTAAACAAGGAACTAAAATCTAGGTAGTCAAACAACTTACCCCTATATGCTAGGAAATTGATTCATTCATTTAATTTTCACTTTTTAGTGAATGAATCCTCTAGAACAAGTACAAATGTCCCAATATTACATCATGGTCAACAAATTACATCATGTTAGATCAAGAGAAACATAAAAAAGTAAAAATAGTCAAAACTAGGCGAAATTCTGAGTTGTACAGTGAAAAATAGGCAAAAATCCTCTATGCCCCGCGACCAAAATCTCTATGCGTAACAGAACTTTGGAGCTGATTTTGAGGCCGTTCCCGAAGTCCAAATCGAGCCCAATATAGCTCGTTGGAAATCCCTACCTGTCTACTCTCCAACCCAAGTAAAATTTCTGGATTTGGATGTGGTATTCCCCTCCAAAACTTCAATCTCCCAAGACTGCTTCCTGTGGGTGCAAAAGATGGTAGAGAGGTCATTTTTTGCATGTTTTTTACCCTTTAGGAAACCCAGAACTTGATTAAATCCTTAGGTAATCCATGAGCATGCATTACTTTTCATAAAAAATCTAGAAATACAAAGTTTTCCTCCAGAAGATCTCCCAATTATAATCGCGCGCCAAGTGGCGTTACGCGTTGGGCAGGAAAACCTGTTTTAAAGCCAAAAAATTCAAAATTGACAAAATTTTCTCGAAGTTTGCTAAAATTTTGATTGAAGGTCTATCATTGAGTATCATGCTCAGCCAAAGAAGCTTCGCCCAAGATTTGGAGCCTATCATTCCTTTTCCGTCGTTTTAATGCCTTTCTTCATCCATGTTGCCTGAGCTAAATATGAAGAGTTCGGTGTCTTGTTTTGACTTCCAAATGTGTGCGAAATAGAAAAGGACTGTGAAGAGTGGGTACCATGGACTTTTGTCAAGTGAAAATTGAAGTGTGGGGGAAGTCACTTGACTATTTGGGAACTTTGGGCTTTGGGGATCTTTTATAAGTGAAATATGAAGTGGTAGGGTTTAGGGATAGGGACATTCAAGAATGAGTGATAATGAGATTATAAGGGAATAAGAGAGGAATATTAACAATGATGATATTACAATGAAGGGGAATAGAACCATAGGTGAGGAATGGTTTTTGAACTATTTGGCACAAAAATCAAACTTTTGAAACTTGAAATCCAAACCATAAGGAGCAGTTTAAAACAAGGTAATAGGGTTTGCAATTTGACATCACAAACTCATAATCCACTTCAATGAGTACTAGACATGTTAATGGCAATTTCATAAACTTTTTGGAGTGAGAAGAACCAAGCGGATTGGAGTTTTTGAAACAAATGACAAAAATTTTAGTTTTGGCTCTGTGCGTCGCGCAACAGCCCAACGCGCTGTGCGTTGCACCAATGTGTTTTTACACTGTGGAAAATTTCCCAATGCATCGTGCATGCCATGTGCACCACGACACTCAGCCTATGTGCCGTGCTCTGCAACTGCAACACATTTTCAACCTTCAACATGATTTCTTCACTCCTCCATGATTTGTCTTGGTTTCGCTGATATATCTATTGGATTATTGGAACACAAACATATCTCTTATGACAGGGATTTTGATTTTTGATTTGTGCACACCCACTTTTGTAATTTTTGAAACCTTTGACACTTCACTTTAACTCTGTTTTGCTTGATTTGTGATTTTTTGACTTGAATGATGAATCTTGTCTATTTTTGAAGGGATAGATGGCATGGTGTAGTGATGAGATAACAGTGATGGGAGATGGGAAGAAACAAGGTGGGGAGGTGGGATGATTGACACCAACAAGTTGCAAAACCCTAAGGAGGCACTTCTCAACAAGATAGTAGGGTTTTGTTTTGTACTCAAATCTTCATAATCAAACACATAATCAACACCAAGCACGAGTTATGAGAAATAGAGGAGTGGCTTTGAATTAATAAATCATGGAGAAACCAAGCAAATTTGATGGGTGAAAGGAATGGAAAAAATCTTGTGTTCTGGCCCAATGCGCCACGCACCAACCCAATGCACCGCGCCACCAAACCCTATGCATAACACATCTTTCAGGAGACTTTTGGAGGCCTTCCCGATGTCCAAAATGGGCACGCGATAGCTCTTTGGAAAGGAATTTGAGTCTAATTTCCAACCCTACTATAATTTTTGAATTTGGAGTTCATTTACTCTATCAAAAATCAAGTCTCCCAAGACTGGTCAAAATGTGCCAAATGAGGCTACCTCAAGGCAGAGTGTTGTTGCAGTCAACGTTTGAAGGGCTTCCTCAACTCCAAATTTATCTCATAATAGCTCATTAGAAATATCATTGTGTCTAATTATCATTTGACTCATGAAGCAAGTAATTTGGCCAACCAAGCTAGGAGAAAACTTGATTTTCCCAAGGTCACTTCAGAGGTGCATCAATTCTCCCGAGGCAGCTGTATTTTTGACATTTCTATAAAACCATGACACCTGGGTAAAAAGTGAAGGAAATTTTTATTCCTTGGCCTATTTTGGACAAAAACCTCTCTCAGTTTTCCCAAATTCATCTTTTATTGCTCATAAACATCATTGGAGTAAAACCTATCCCGATGTGTGGAACAGGGGATTTGTCGAAATGAAGGGGATAGGGGGCTTATAAATTTTTGAGGAAATTTTTAGGAGTAGGGAGGGCTGTTAGGAAGTAGGGGAAAGTGGAATTTCAAAGATTGAGTGAGGGGAAGGGGTCCAAAAGGGAAAAACACACGCCTAGCCTAGAAAATTGCCAAATTGTAGCAAGAAACTAGGGTTTGTGGAAAAATGAGGAATTCATGGGATCTCCTTGATGGGAAGTGTTTAATAGGGTACATGAAAGATAGGGGAAGGTGTATGAACATCAGGATATAGGTTTTGCTAATGGTTTTACCATCCAGGAGAAATTACCTTCAAAACCCTAGGAGAGGGAAATGAACCTTACCTAGGCACAACTAAAGCATGAACAAGGTGTAAAATGACCGAGTGGAACTTGACATGATAATGAAAACCCTCTGAATCATGGTACACTCAGCAAAATGGTGACATGGACCAACATTTAGACAACTTTGAAAGGAGTAAAAGCAAACCGTAGACCTAATACCTAGTGACCAAATTTTGCTTGAAGACTCACTGAAATGACAAAATTTGACTTTGACACCTTAAAATCACTTTGTAAGAGCATGTTTGATCACTGGAGGAAAACTGCAAAGGCTGACACTAACATTGGCTCCAATGGGGATGGTAGCTCCTTGGATGTGCCAAGAACCACAGATCTCTGGAAGAGCTAGACAATGCCTTCATCCATTGGGCTATGGGGTCCATTATTTTGACAAACAACACAAGACTTTGACTCATTTATTGACTGAAATTGAACTCAAATTTACTCAATTATGAAACCAAAATGACTGAAAGACTTGACTCAACATACCAAACACAAGTGACTCGTGACTGACTTAAAACAAGAACTTACAAAGCTTTTTGAAAAAAGGCTGCAGTCCATCAAGATTTGAAATCATGATGACAACCACCTACATACTGATGAAATATGTACAATCATGTGTAGTGAGCTTTCCAATGTAAGCAATCAAGCAGATGCCTTCTTGACTGATTCTCCCAATCAGATCTCCTGGTCAACAATAAATATTGGTAACTGGGCATCTGAAAACATAACTGACCATGATCTTCTTCGTCACTGAATACTGCAATATTCACCTTCACTGCTGACTGCAATATATTTGCTAGAGGATCTTGAAAAAAATTAAGATTCACCTCCTGATCAAGAAACAAGGTGTCTTTTTCTTTTGATTCTGATCTTCCTTCACAGTGTACATCAGTAAAAGTATGTTCCTGGTCTTCGCAGATCTCCTCTTGGAAAAACATTTCAAAACATGAGACATATGAAGAAGAATAGGAAAGGCAGTGCTGAATGTTTTGATCTTTTGTAGTCTGAATATTATTTTGATCATCTTCATATGATATAATAGCCAGATTATGATGTTCCTCATTACATTCATCAATCATGAGAAAAGAAACTTCAGATGATTCTTGATACTCAAACATGACATTTCTATCATTTACCAATGATTCATCCAAAGAAACTTTTTCACTTACTTTAGCGAAGATCTCGTCTTGCTTTTCATAGAGGGAATGAACTACCTCCTCGTGAATATCTTGTTTTGGTGGGATGAGAGCATTTAGGACTGTAACTCTGTTTTCTTCATTTGAGGCAGCGTCAACAATACAACTCTCTTTTATGAGATCCAAAACAACATGTTTTTCCTCATCACAATCTGTCTCTCGATCTGATTTATTGTCATCACTATCTGAGATTGGAACATCATTTTTCTACGTATCATCCTTTATTTCAACCAGATATGAAATGAAACTTCTTCTTTCATCATTTTCAGCCATATGGAAATCTTCAACCTGCTGATTTTGATAAGTATCCTCTAAGAGTTGTGTGTGCTGCTGAAACAGATTTTCATACAGGGCTTCCATGATCTCTTCATCCATGAAATTATCATCTTCATAATATTTCTCAAGGCTTTCAATAAAACTATAAGCATGTTTACAACAGTCCTGAACTAAATTTAATGATGGATAAGAGTCTTTATACCTTTCAAAGAACATGGCATGGAAATCCTTTAAACAGTAAATACAAGCAGGTGGTAAACTTTCATACCAAGATTGGGCTTCACCTTCCAGAGTGGCCAGGAATATCTTCATCAAGCAATCTTTAGGAAAATCAACCTTCAACTTACGAATATGCATGTGAAATCTAACCAGATGTAAAGTAGCATCCTTCCTACCATCATCTTTAAACGTAGGAAAATTCCTTGACCAATATACCTTTGGAATTTTATTTGGAAAACCTGGAATGTGATCTCGGCTCATGGGAGCGTATCTTCTTACAACCAGTTCCATATTGAAAATCTTAAAGCTACTGATATTCCTACAGTGGAGTCACCATGAAGCATTGATTGCTGGATTTTTCAGTGAATGAAGTCGCCAGGTGAATGATTTCATCCATTTGATGTCTGATCATTGTCCACCATCAACAATCAGATCTAAACTTGATACATGTACTAGGGCAACGTACAAGTTAGATGTGATGTTTACAAGCTAGACCAGAGATTGATTGAAGTAGCTTTTATCTACTTGCGCTAATGCAAAGCAAAAGTGTTTTGAAGGCTACTGGCTAATATTTAAGCTCCTTCTATAGCTTATAAAACAAATGAAATCAACAAGAAAACCATTTTTTTCCCCAGTATGGTCGCCACTATGTTAGAGCCTAGATTTACCTCAGGCTGAAAAGGTAAGATTCTAGGTCCACATCAAACCATGCTCAGCCTCGTAGCTAGCCCTACCAGGACAGGAGAGGGCTCTCTCTCGGTCAATCTCAGTAAAATATAATCGATAGGGCTTGAGATGACTGAAATAAAAACTAATTTTAGGCTAGGTATGAAGTGCAAGGATTTGATTTGATTTTTTGGGGGTCTTTTGTTGGAATCAAGGGAAAGGCAAATTTGGGTCCGGGGATGAAGCCAAATTTTTGAAGAGTTCTGGTTGGGGCAATGTAGGCAGTATTTTTTATGCTTTGGATTAAGTGAATGAATGGAAAAGACTGCTGAGGAGCTGAGGAGGGCAAGAGGCTGCAAGAATCCTCTCCAAACTGATGAAAACATATAAAACTAAACAAATTTTAAGGCAGAGCACAGCAAGCCAAATGAATTCTACCTTTGTCACTCAATTTGTTTAATTTCAGAAGAAAAGAGAAGGGAAATGGCATACATAAAACATCAATGAACTTACGATTACGTGAAGAAACACACCATCAAAACATAGAGCCACAAGGATCCCAACAAGTGCTGCAAAACCCTGGTCTTTCCTTTGCCAAAAATGTAGAAATCAGATGTACAATGGAGTGCAAAGCAATCCCAAGTGTCCAACCTTCTACCAAAATCCAACCCCTACACTATGAAATTCATAAAATATATACATTTTCTCATCCTTGTACTAAGGGATTGAGCTCAACCATTTTCTTCAAAATAGAATAAGTTACATTAAACTTGGGCCAAATTTCTGAAAATAGGTGTTGAAGATGAAATCGTAACTCCTAAAATATAGCACCTGTTACAAAACTGAAAGAGGTTTTTGTAGATAAGGTCATGATGGAGAAAAAACTCTCTCAAATTTGAGAAAGTTTCCAGTAGCTCACAATCTATTCCACAAAATCATCTCTAAAACAAAAAATCATTAAAAATTTAAATCTGTGAAAATGAGCTGTAAAGATCTAGTCACATATCCCAATCTGTGACACTTGTGAATAAACAGAAAGAGGTTTTTGTTATATGGATTGTGCTTAAAAAAAAATCCTTGGGTTTTTCAAAATTACTTTCCATTTGTTGTAAAATGGCCCCGCACTAAAATGACTAAAACAATAAAAAATATGAAAATTTTGCTTTATTTTAATGTAGGCTCCAAATATCACCATATATCTCCCACATAGTAGTACCTGTGCATAAACTGAAGGAGGATTTTGTTATTTAGTATGTGGTGAACAAAAACCTCTTTCACTTTTGAAAAATTCCTTACCATTATTTCAAAAACTGATTTTGTATTAAACTTGTCATTGTGTGCTGCAACTGACCTCAAAACATGCATAACCAAGAATCACTCATTCTTTTCTTCTAATACAGGAGCTGGTTACGAGAGTGTGATATACTGTTGGAAATATTTTTCCGAGCTTCTTCTAGTGGGCACACTTGTGACATGTTTTGTGTTGAACATAATGTGCAAAACATCTAACAAAACCAGACATAGTAAGAGCTCATGTTGATCCCTGGTGGCAGGCTGCGAAGACTGGAACTAACAACTACAACAATCCAACTCTTGTGTCCATTGAGTAATCCAAATTTAAGGTTTGTTACAACTTCCATTTTCCTTCCTCTTATAAGCTTCCATTCGCTCTCCTTGTAACACACAAATCCAACCAATAGAAGAAACAATATAAGGTTTCTTCCTCTGTGCAGAACCTAACCAAAATTTACAACAAAGTTTGTGAAATATTTCAATAAAAACAAGCCAAGTACAAAGAATTATATGATGGACATGAAATAGCTCCTCATTTTTAGTTTTTCAACAAAGTATATAATCATTTTCATAAATCAGCCAAATCACAACCTGAAGCCAATCCAGTATGAGAAATATACCACCACATGATAGGCTACTTTAAATGCCTTCAAAATGGACCTTCCACTTCATCTTGCTACCAATGATTTGTGCATGCCAATTATATAAAGTTTCATGAGCATCAACATTTGAATGAATCAGTTTCAGTCAGACATCAAGACACCACCATTCCTCATTTTCAACCTCCTTTTCATGTAGATATGTTGCTTGATTTATTGGACAGTGTGAAAACAAAACTTACTTTGTGGTATGCAAAGGATTTTACCCACCCAATCCAAGTGTTTGTCCTAATCACCTTTTGAATAGTAATTCCCAAATCTATGCAAAAATGATTAATTAGGGACAATTTATTCCTAGAAGAGGAAACTATGAAACTTGGTCAAATGGACATTGTCCAACTATCAATCACATTTGTGCTTTACCATTTGTATTTGGTCTTGTATAGTTGACTTCAAAAAAAAATATCCTTCCACTAACATTCATATTTTATATTTTTACATCTAGGAGACATGGTCAAAGAAGTTCCGCCCCAATTTCATAATATACATAGAAATTTATAAAGAGTATAAAACATGTTCAATTGTGGGTCATGGTGATCTCCTTTTAATTGTTCTTATATTAGTGACAGATAGAGTTGCTACATTTTTGGTATTTTAGAATATGGATGGAACAATAGACCTAATTGTTTCTTTCATCTATTTTTCTATTAGCATTAGGGCCAACAAAGGTAAAGATCTTTTCAAAAGGATTTGAACATCTTCTTGTAATTTTTTTCCATACGAAGATATTATGATACAATGATAAGAACATTTTAAGAGAGTGAAAATTTCAAGGGAATATTTTAAAGAACTATTGTTTCAACTCCATATCATTTGGATTTGCGGGAAGTCATATTGAATCACAACCAAGATGGTAAAAGTAATCTAATTCGAGCTTGGAGCTTATTTTAACATTTATAAAAAGTTTAATCTATGGGAACTAAGGAATCTATAGTAGAAAGCCATCAATAAAATCAACATACCTATCATGGATTTCCATACGATAAAACAACCAAAAATATTTGGCACTACCAAAGAAGTTCAAACCACAACCGAACATGAGAGATGATATCATAGGGAATTGTTCTGTGATATAAAAGGAGTTATTTGATGGTAGGTTGAAAAAAAGGACACAACATATTCAACAAAATGCATAGTAATTACCTCCCTCTAGTCAGTTAATTAATTAATATATGTGAGTGTTACAAAACTCAGCTCAACAAACATCCTCAACACTAGAGAGTAAGAATTATGCGAAGATTCATAAAAATCTCACAACTAATTTGTTTTAGTAGAATAGTAATTTTTTCGTTATTTGGGTCATATGAAATTATAAATGGACCCACCAAGTTAATCTGTAGGCTTGCAATTCAAAATCACTCATCCATGAAAAAATCAACAAGTACTAGTGAGTTTGAGTTTGACCTACCAGTACTTGCATATAAAACTCATTGTTAATGAGTTTGAATCACCAACAACATGGTTTGGCCCATTTTATTTTCCTCACGAGTACTGAACAATTCAAGAAATTTTTGCAACAAGGATATCAACATAGAAAGTATGTAAATAAATAAAGATGCATCACCGATCTAATGTTGTCATAGATCAACTTGTGTATTGCCATACTTATTCATAAAGAATTGGTTGTTCTATTAAAAAATGTACGAATGACATTCCTCACAATCTCAAAGTGATCTTGTTTACTTGCTTAAACATAACTACACATCAAACACCACCCCCCACCCCCTCAGTCCTCTGAAATCTCCTCCTCCCCAATTTACACTACTCAAGTCAGGATCATCCTCTTAGCAACACCTCAAATTTTTGCCAAATATTATTTGGGTTCTGAACTATGAATCATGCAAACAAAAACAATTCCACCATGCCATTGAATTAATGTATGATGTTGTGTATCATGTTTTCCTTGAGACATTTTTAGCTTCAATAATGACTAATTATTACAAGGGAAAATAAACAACCTGAGATGAGTTATGTATGAATGTATGAATGGGCCACTTGTAGAAGTGCAGCCTAAAGTTACCAATATCAAAATGAATTATGTAAAGATACGAGCACTACAAACCATGCAACAGTGAAGAATTCCATTCACATACTTTGTTGTGTCAATTTCCTACCCTTTTACATCTATTCACCTTGAGGCATTCACAACATCGAAGCACAATTAATGCAAGTAAGATTGAAATATGAAATTCCACACACACACACACACACACACACATATATATATATATGTCTAAAACACTTGAAAACCACATGTATTTGAGTCTCGTATCTTAAGACATTGGTGAGATAGTTGTGAAGCTACTTATGATTTCATGACCTCATTCAAATCTAAATGGAAAAAGAAGCCACAACACATCTTATCTGTAATACTTGCATAAATATAAGACTTTGGGATTTTCTTAGTAATAACTAAGTTTTGATTGGTTCATCATTTGTTGTGATCATAAAAAGCCTCCTATCTACAAAGAGGGAGAGCCCCTTAAATTTATAAAAGTTTTTTTTCTTGAGCATTAAACTGTTAATGATTGATGAAATGATATGTAATGAGTGATTTGGAATTTCTATTATGCTTGGTTTTAGTTTAGCATCATTTGAGTAAATATGAGATGAATTATTTTTGTTGAGTATTCATCTCATTAGTTCCATTATTTGTTTTTCAAGTCCCATGGTAGCTCTCCTCACTTCTTTAGTGCCTCACCTTTTTTGCATGAGGACATGCAAAACCTCAGGCATGGCAGGAAATGGTTGTTGGGACCTTTCCAACATGTTCAGTTCATTCTCTTCAACTTACTTCAATAGGCCAGATTGGCACTCATCAACTCTAGCTCTTCCAGATCACTCATGAATCTCAACCTTACTTTGCTTGATCTTCAACTTCATACAACTTCCAGAGTAGCCTCCAGTACAAATCAAAGTCTAAAAGCTATAATTGAGATAAAACATGTTTAAAGGCTATTAAGCTCAATAAACTTAAGGAATCTTGATGATTAACCACTTCCTATTTCTTCACCTTTCTTAAACCAACATTAAACCCCCATTTCCAAATCCCTTAATGCATATTCTAGTAAGACCATAAGAATGATTCTGGTACATGAATATCTATAGTGTCTTCTCATTGTACATTATGAAGAGTTCAAAAAATCATCATTTGAATGCTCTCAATAGGTTGACAAAGTCATTGTTTTTTATGTAAGAAAATAACCACAAAGTGAATAATGGTCTTACAAAGCTTCCAATTCCACATTCATATAACCATTATCTTCATCATCACCTTATATAATCCATCATCCTTCCTAGTCCATATTTTGTATGCATGAGGGAATGCAAAATCTTAGGAATGGGGGAATGTTGGGTGCTAGATATGTTATTGTGTTAACTATCCAAACATTTCATTTCTAAGAAATGTTTATACCCTTACAACATATTCCCTAACTATTATTTTACCAATTTTCACCAAATGTATTCATTTTAACTTGTGGTTAATTATTAATGATTTCTTGTATTTTTAATGATTAAATGTTTTTTTTAATATGGTTTTTTCAATTACTATTTACTAATATGGTTATTTGGCCAAGGAGAATGTTCCACTACAAAAATTTCTTTGTTTGTATCAGTTCAACAGTTCAATACTTAATTATGCACTTGCACGAATGGAGGGAAAAAAATTAAAAATTAAAAAAAATATGTTTTTCTTTTCTATAGCATGGTAAATTAGGTGACGACAGGCCTAATATGTTGGTATACGCCTTGTAATATAACCATCTCATACATGCGGGATCGTAGCACATGATTTAAGCTACAACAAAAAATATGTAACAGTTTTAAAATTGCCATGTTATACCTTGATTTCCGTGAATATTAAGTAGAACATCAAGAATATGGAAAATGGGTTTTTGGAAAACATAATAGTTTACCTAGATCTCAAACCATTTCCAAAAATTTTATATGGTTTGAAAACTACAACTAGTTCTTTGAAGCATTTTTGTACAAAATTTTTGCAAAACCCAGATTGAGAAAAGTATCTAAACAGTCAACTTCATGCATAATTTCTGAGGACATGGAATTGAATAAGGAAATTACAAGAGAAATTTTTGTTGAAAATATAACAAGTTAGGATCCATAGAAACATCTTCCCAAAATACATCATGGTCGAGAATACACGGTCGGTTCTTTAACACCAATTTGTATAAAATTACCCAAAGAATCAGAGTTTTGAGATTTTCCTCTAAAGTTGTAAATTCATTTTCTGAGTTTATGGATTGGATCTTATCCTCAATGAATGGAGTTTATGTATAAATAAAGCCTCAAAGGGAAGATTAAAATAGGGTTTTCACTATTGTAATAGAAAATATCAATGATTAGTTTTCGGAGAGATTTAGAGAGCTGATTTGTAACAGAGTATTTGATGTGAATAAAGAATTGATCATTGCTAAATTGTGGTACATCTTCTTATCTTGATCCAATCTTTTATTACCAGCACTAACCTCCTGGGAAGGGCCCCTTAGTGTGGGTAAGTGTTGATATGCCTCATGTGTCTTGTATATTAGTCTTACATTTAGAAATTTAGTTTTATTTTGCCATGAATTTATGTTAGATAGAACTCATATCTATTCACTTTCATGTTTTCAATTTAGTTTGTAGTACTTATCCTTAGGTCTAAGAAGTGAGTTAGATTCCATTGATTCTTCTTTGTGCACAATTAAGATCTTATTTTCAATATTTGGTTGCATATTCTATTTGTTGTTTCTTTTCAATTTTTCATTAGATTTGTATTTCACATAGTATTAGATGTGTTCCTCTATTTTCATATTTATTAAGTAGAAAGCATTATGATCAAATTCAAATGGATTTTTCTCAGGATTAAGAGTCAAACAAATTTAAACTAGTTCCTTAAGACATTTTAATATTCAAATTATTAATTTACATAATTTTCGACTTAATTCGATACTTATTCAGAATTTCAAATTCGATCCTTCATGTACTTAATTTGGTACTAGGTTCTGTACTACAGGGATGTATATCTCCACCTAATGTAAAGCCATGGAATCTAGAGGTCAATGTATCCACCATTTGATTAGAAAGGGACTCCAGAGATCAATGCCTCCACCCTTTAGGCATCCGGTATTCCAAAGACATTGCTGCCCACCCTAACTCTATTCCTAGATTCCAAAGACTTGTCCCCACCCTGAGCTTACTTCATTAACATCTTCCGTATCATCACTATAAAGTGATTTCATCAGATAGTTCTTACAAGTTAATCAAGGAGGATTCCCAAAGATGTAGTGATGAAGTTAACAAAGGGGTCAGTGAACTTGGACTGAAATGGGCCCATCTCAATTTTTTCCTCCATCTTAAAACTATAGATGTGACCCTAGATTTGACATGCTAACACATTTGAAAAAAACAGGGGTATTATGGGCTGACCATCTGTGAAAATTCATAGTAAAAATTCTAAATTCAAACACAAACAGTAATTGTAGGCACATGCAACGACTGTAGGCACATAGTTAGCAAGAAATTCTCATAGAAAAAAGACTCGGTGATGCTAAATCCTTCCATTCAGTATCAAACAAAACAATAAATATTGTAAGGATATATTGAGGAAAAACGAATCAACTACAATTTTATTGTACTAACCTATGATGATACTGATTTAGTTATATCCTTGTCGATGCCTTTTCAGCCAAACCATACCTTATTCTTGCGCTATTGGTCTTCCAAATCTGTACCTATGTTGCTAACAACTATTCAAATCCTCTTTCTCTTCCTAACCATTCTCTTCTTCTTGCTTCCTTCCCTTCCCTAACCCCTTCATCCTCACCTATTTCTCTTTTATACTATCATGCCTATCCTCCAGTTAGTTATGTCCTTTCCCTGTCTCCTCTATTTTTCTACCATCTATCCCTTCTCCATCCTTGATGTTTATTTTGTATATTCCAGCTTTACATGTCTTCTTCTCGATCTTGCTAGGCATGGCCTTTGTTCCTTTGTCTATGTGCTTTAATTCTTCAAAATATCCCTCTTTGATGTCTCTCTCCAGGTCCTCCATGTTTCGGATGGTCTAGTCGACCACCCCTCATCGTTTTTCCAAGGCCTCCTCCCCTCTAATGTCTTCTCCTTCTCTTGTTCAAAGAAATAGTGGGTAGTGATATGTAGGTATTATGTCGATAATCCAAACAAAAGCATAGGCAACCATATTATCTTCTTTTTCATTATGATTTCCCATACCTTTGATTAAATAACTTTTAATTGCCTTTTTACTACCATTTTTCTTAGTAAGAACTAAGATTGGTACTCATGAGAGAGGGGATTTGAAACCTATGTGCCCTGAACCATATGAAAGGAAATTTTGATGCTATGTTATTGAGAATGATTGAAGTGATGTTAAGTGTTGACATTGGGTCCATAGAAAATAATTATTGTTGTGGAAGCGGTGAATGATAAAGTAGGATGACAAGGGTGGTTTCATATTTTGTAACCAGAAATGAAATGAACTTCATGGTACCATAATACATTTCGAAAGGTGCATATATATGTTGTGGTTGAGTCACTCATAGGTTCTATCAGTCGAGAGAGAATGATGAATTCCCACAATTGCAATTAAAGATGTATGCCATTAATGTATGCAATTCCTAAGGTACATATATCAACAGACATATCAAATTACTGAAATAAATATTTACATTGACCACATAGTGTAAGGTGTTATTTAGAGTAAATACATTCTTGTACCTTGACTATACCAACATCCATTTTCTTTCCAATGACTATGACTACCAAAATATTTGCATATATTGTGAGATGCTAGGGTTGGTTACAAAGAACCTAACAAGTATATAGTTTAAGATATGGGGGTTAGAATTTTTTCTAGATATATTTAAATGGGCACAAGAATACACTGTCAAATCTCATCCAAGATTGTAGAAAACTTGTAGAGTGTTAAAGTAGATAAATTTATCCACCAAAATTAGGACTAATCATGGCCAAAATTTCTGAAAATCAATGTTCTTTGTCACAATTCCAAATTCTTCATATGCTAATAAAGGCTTGATTATAAACGAGAGGTAAATCAGGAGGAGGGATGGATGGTGTCTTTAAATAGATTAAGGCTAGGGTTTAGGGTCTGGACCCATTCTTGGAGGAAAACTTTGCACACAGGTCAGAGTTTGTATACAACCAACAAGTTCAGAGACTTGGTTCAAAATGTTTTTTGGCCAAAATTGAATTATTTTTTATTTAGTGGATTCAAACTGAATTGATCAACTCAGGTAGTTATGATAATGTTAAATACTTTCTTGTAATAAAGAACAATATAATTAAACTAGTAAAATCATTAATTAACAAGGGGATATTGTAATTTTCTCTCTCTTTGGAGATAGGTAAGCATTGCCAACATATCCACCTTGGTACCAACCTCCATAGAATGCATATTATTTCTATACAAACTCATTTTCCTTACAAATTTTGCAGCTCGATCAAATTTAGATTCTGTCAACTCTATAAGGAAATGGTTGGTTGATGCAAGATTAAAATCTTCCATACATTACCTTCTCCAAATAAAAGTGATACATGTGAGACAAACAATGCTTTATATTTCCTTTCCATGTTGTTTGACAATCCATAAATCTCCTGAAATTGTCACATTCTAGTTGAGCTAACCAACCATGAAGTTTTCTTATTCTAAAGTGGTCCATACCTACAACACTTAACAACTCCACAACTGTGAAATACATTTTTCACTGTTTCCTCTGTTTGAAATGTAAGAAAAACCTTGAAGTTGTCATGTTATAGCTGATTTGACCAAACATGAAGTTTTCTTATTCTAAATTGGTCCATGCATATAACACTCAAGTAACTCTACAACTGTGAAAGACATGTTCCACTATTTCTTTTGTTTGAAATGTAAGAAAACAACTGGTTAACCATATTTTAATATTTTATGACTTACATTGACAACAAGTGACTAATCGATTACCAACCAAACTAAAACTTGGGACTTGAAAGATGTTCTAATTTCAATATGGTTTGACATTGTTTTATCCATCTATTATCCTTCTCCTGAATTGTTCGATTCTCATTAATCCTTCCTGTTGTCTGGTAGGTAACTCATATCCCTTAATGTAATTTTTTGGTTTCATATCGAAGAACTGCTTTTCATATAACATTTCCAATCCTTCTAAATAGGTCTACTCACCCGTATATTTGTATATTAAATATAACACATTTTAGAATAATAACTTACAAAACTCCAACATGGTAGTGTTTCCATAGATATAAATCATTGGGAGAGATTTTCAAGTTCTCTTTTCAACTGAGAACCCTTCTTTGTGTCCCATAGTCTCATTGAGTCTTAACCCCTTCTTAGAGAATCTTTTTGATAGATTTAGGAATATATCCTAGCTATCTTTAAATTTAAAATTTCCAGGACAACATCCTCGAAACAATATGTTAAGCATACCAAATTCCTGCAAAAACGGGAAATTATGGCAATATATAGGGTTTGGTTTATCCAAAATCTTAAAATTCCTAATGGAAAATATTTAGAATAATTTCCTTAGTCTATTGTTCATCCTCAGGAATGTGGATCAGTGAACATAAGCTTACCTTCCTTTATAATAATGTCCCTAAGCAGACTATCCATAATATTAAATCAATGCTACCTTATAAGATGACTCCGTGAGATCATGGTCTTCTATACTTGGACTTTTCTCTCACGCTAAACTATTATCGTGTGGAGGATTGTAATGGGTTAATAAAGTGGATAGAAGGAAAATTTAACAATTTGTGCTATAGATGTGTGGAAGTTGGTGGAAGAATGACTCTTCTTAAATTAGTTTTGGATAAGCATCCTTATGTATTGGTTTTCTCTTCGAAAGATTGCAAACTCTACTATTCACAAGATTCGATAATGTATGAGTAATTTCTTATGGAATGAAAAAATTAGTTTCACATATCCTCATTTGGTCAAGTGGGAAATTATTTTCCAACTAAAGCACCATGGTGGTTGGGGATTCAAGAACTTCCACTCGTTGAGACTTGGTAATCACAAGGGACATATGTGGAGAAAACTACTTGCACAAACAACTTATTCAGGATTTGATCTGGTCCTTTAGACCACCAAAACACATTGTAGGATTGGACATTTGGAGGGGAATGATGGCCACTATAACTTGGATCAACAAATGGATGATGTGGAAAGTAGGTAATGGGAAGCAGGTCAATCTAGGGTCATTTCATATTATAGGGGGGTATTTTTTCTTCCATTTATCTTATGAGCTCATCAATCATATCAACTCTCAAAGTTTTTTTAGATTATGACATGATATTATGTCTTCCACATAGCATCCTCTTTCTAGAAGGTGGAAAATTGCTCCAGACTTGGGTCTTCAAGGTCCTCTTGTTGAGGAATGGGATTTATTCACAAAAAATCTTCTTCTTAGTTGTTTTACTCTAAATCAGGACAATGATTCTATTTTTGTGATTGAAATTCCTCGTTTGGACAAATTAATGCTCATCATTGCTACAATGACATATCTAATCACTTTCCTCTGTAAATGGTAAATTAATGACACCAAAAAATATGGGATTGGTCTATAGCACTAAACTTTGAATATTTTATTTAGTTGGGATTAGAAAATCAAATTCAAGCTTGGGATCTTCTACCACAAAAGGGATTTATAGGGCCAAATGTTTATGTCCTTTGCTCAGAGGACTATGAAATAGTTATTCATTTATTTTTTATGTGTGGATTTTCCATAACTCTCTGGTCAGAAGCGCTAGGGTTATTAAACTTCTTATATAATCACCCATTGGTGCCTCTTGATCAATGCCTTCTTTGGTGGGAGAAAAACATGGCCATTTACAAAGCTTTATCCATATTCATTGCATGTGGTATCTAGAAATTCATAAATAGATTCATCTTTGAGGTTAGACATATAGAAATCAATGGCATCCTAGCCTATATCATGGGTTTCTTCTCATATTATGTCAATTCTTGGAAGGATCCATGAATATGATCCTTTCACTTTCCTACTAGTCCACTATTTTCAAATGTTGGCTTTGTTGATGGAGCATAACAATCTAGGGTTTCTGGAGGCGGTGCCATTGTTTTCATTCCTGGCAACATGTCTTACATTATTTGTTTGAATTCTATTATTGGGCCAAACATTAAAGTAGGGGTGTTTGTTGCATGGGTCCTTTTATATTTTGCAACTTCACTGAATATTACCTCTCTTCATGTCTACAAGGACTCCAAGTGTGTGCTGGAATAGTTGTCAGGAGAGGATCATATGAGGGTCCTTTCCCTAAAGTACTAGATGGACCATATATTCTTCCTAAAAGTTATATTTCGAAATCTTTTCTTCCAACATATTTTAAGGGAGTGGAACCAACAAGCAAACTATCTCCCCCAAAAATCCATATAGTTGGAGGAAGGACTCCTCCTTTTTTAGGAGTGAAAAGGCTTACAAGTACTAAGAAGGATAACATTCCATATCACTTTTGATCTTCAACTGGCCCAATTAGCACACTTTTCTTGATAAGTAATTAATGTTGTCCTTCCTGTTAGCATACAAGTAATATATATTTTGGTGTGCATCATTTTAATTGTATATATTTATGGTTTTAATGTATTAGAATACTGCTCAGGTTTGGACATCTTTGCATTTTTGTCTATATTCCATGTTTTTTAGCTAATTATTTTATATATGTAATGCTATTGCTCTACATTTTTTGTCTCAATGCCTCTGCTGACATTGATATTATCTAACACTGAGTTTATTTGAGTCATATATCTATGTATTTGTACTCCTTTTTTAATGAAAGGATGATTGTTCAAAATGAATCCTCAATTTGTAAGGCATTGATTAGCCTATGAAGAGACACAACATCACAAAGGAAGAAGAGGAAGAAACACTTGGTAATGTGTTCTAATTATTTGAGCTAGAGGAAGGTCAATTACTAGAAATGTTACCCTGTAAGAAAAGTGGATCCAATCCAAAAAAAACCCCTTATGAATCTTAAAAGCCTAGAGGTAGTCCCAAATGTTTCTTCTACTTTTGACTTGAAAGGACATGCTTTCCTTAATATTTTGGGGTATAGTACTAGTGAAAAAAAAATGAAGGTGGAAATACAAGTAAAAGAATTGGTATATGTTATGTTTGAATTTTAGTTCAAGTGGAGGATTAGGCCTAATTATTAGAACAGGTCCATAAGGTTTTATCTTAGTGAAAATCCAACCAATGATATGGTTATAGTAGTTCCAAGATATTTATGAAGGGTGATGGTTATGAGAAATAATATTGGTTCTTATGTAGATTCATTTGAATGGTGAAATGAATTATAGTGCTAGAACCTAAGTCAATACAGTTGTTAACCACAATGTGGTGGAATATTATTTAATGCTACATTAATTTCATATATATTGATCGCATCTATAATGGTGCATTGGTAGCTTAAAATGGTTGGAAAGTCCATAAAATGGATGTAAAACCTTCTTTCTTCAATGGAGATATGAAAGAGAATTTCTTTATGTCCCGACCAGAAGGATTTGTTATGAAGGGATAGGAACATAAAGCATGCAAGATTATAAAATCCTTGTATGGCCTCAAGCAAGCAACACAAGCATGGTACGAGAAGTTGACTGAGCATCTTCTGACACTCAATTTCAAATATTATGATCTTCATGATGCAACTTTGTTTACCAAGAAAGTTGGAAAATTAGTTGTGTATCTTGTGGTGTATGTAGATGATATTTCTATGATAGGGCACAATGAGAACTACATTACATCCATAAAGAAATAACTGAGGAAAGGTTTTGAAATGACACATTTGGCTATGTTCACTACTATCTTGGTATTGAAGTAACCCAACATATGAAGTTTATATTCCTCTCTCAGAAGAAGTACAATTGATATTTGTTGAACAAGTTTGGCATGACTCAGTGCAATCCTTTAGATACTCTAATGGAATAGAATTGAAAGCTCACATCCATTGAAGGAAAAGGTGTGAGGACACAATAAAGTATATATAGATGGTAGGAATTCTCAACTACCTGACTACTACCATACCATACATTTCATTTGTTGTTCGAATCCTCTCCATGTTTATGCAAATGCCATTGAGGGTCATTAGTCTACTGCAAAAAGAGTTCTAAAGTACTTGGAGGGAACTCTAGACTTTGGACACAAGTATACACAAAAGGGTGACTTAAGTTTGATTGGATACTCAAATTCGTAATTTAATGGAGGTAAAGAAACTAGAGTATCTACTTCATGTTATGTTAGGAGCCTTGGATCAGGAGTTGTATCCTGGAGGTCACACAAACAGTTAGTTCCAATAGATTCCACAATTAGGTAGAATATGTGTTAACAACTGAAGCAACAAAGAAAAAATGTGTGGCTCAGGAAAATTCATGAATATTTGCAGGAGAAACAAGTACATTCAACTCCTCTTTTGATTGAAAAGACATGTAATAAAGTTGGCCAAGAACCCAAAGTTCCATGATCAAATGAAACATGTCAATACAAAATACCATCTAATTCGACATCATGTTGAGGCTAAAACAATCTACCTATGGCATTGTTCCACAAATGAAAATATTTCAGACATCTTCACCAAAGCACTCGGAAGAGAATGTTTGAAAGATTCAGAATGATTCTTGGACACACTGAAATCCCTTCAGATTAAGGGGGGGAAATGTTGATCCCTAATATTTTGGATTAGGAAAACTTATGTAAATATTTCAAGTAGAAAAAATAAAGGATGTTAGAAGACAAAGATATATTGGGAGATGAAACCCAATAATATCTCTCTCCTTGTATATATTCATATTCTCTCTTAATGAAAAACACAATTTGATTCGGATTTACCAAACTGTCCAGACAGTGAAGACATTTAGAATAATCATGTTAGGTAAATTAGAGTAGTAAACATATCATGGAATGATAACAAGAATAATCGTTAGACATTTTTTTGCCTTTTTATGGCATGTGAAGGATCAAGGGGCTTTCATAATATGATTGAACAAGTCTAGTCTCAAGGCAAATGTAATATGTGATGGGCCTCTAAATTAGACATAAATTAAGGCCCATGCCTTAGAATTAAACATAAATTAAGGCCCATATGACCATTCTTCAGCATATTAAACCTCTCTTTTTGCATTAGATAATGTATTTCTAACTTTAATATGTTCATTAGGAAGTTTTATGAATAATTGCATATTTGTGCCTAATATTATTTCTTTTTTGTGGAATATTATGAGAATATTTGGCAGATTATGAAGATTTGGAGGAGGAGATAATTTAGGGACTTTCTCCCTACTACAAGAGGATCAATATTAAATAATAAATCAATAATATATTATGGAATTATAGCACAGATTGTTGAACTCCAATGGTTGAGAAAATCTAGGAATGTGATCCTTGCCATTTAATGCAGATTCTTAGTATTGGGAACTAGATCCACCAATCAAGGGATTTTGGTGGGTAAATATTCCTCCTATCATGAAGAATGATTCCTAATCATTTTTTATAAGTACCAAGCCTATTTTTTCTCTAGGGGTAGATATTGATTAGTCTTCTTCTGGAGAGAACTCGTATTTTTGCAGCTCCATTTTATTTTCTTGCAGGGATGTAATTGTATTGATGAAAATAATGAAGATTGATGTCATGTTCAGCTTCTAAATCTTGTTCTCCTACATAGGTATATGATATTCCTTAGGCTTTCCCATCCTGGGAGCCTCAAATCCCTTTTGAATCATCTATTTTTATTATTTTCACTTCTTATTCACATGCATCTCTTGTTATTGTTTCTTTCTATTTCTGTATTTAGTATTAATGGTTTCTTGTTGCAAGATTGGGTTAAATGGTCATTTAATCCTTGGAAAATCTTTGGAAGGTCATTGTAATCATTGAGCTACTTCGATTAGTTTTCTTATTCCCAAATCTAGATTTCTAGAACTCCTTTCTAACAAAGAATAGTAAATTTATGCTATTTTTTAGAGCACGCTAATGAGATTCAATAAACTCAGTTACAATTGAATTAGATCAAAAAAATTTCTATTTAATAAAGAAAAAATTACCCCATTGCATTTTCACTTGATTAGGTTAGGCATTTTATAGATTTACTGGCTCACTAGTTCTCGAATTTCTTGATTTTAGACTAGTAATTTTCCGTTATTTAATAAATCTTTCCCGTGTATAGATGAATTTGTGGATAGATGCAGAAAATAATGTGTGTTGGTGTAGGAGATTCTACATTGTAGGGAGACCTCATCTCATTCACCTCATCCAAGCCTCATCCACCCATGTTGTGATAATCCACTAAAATCTCAATCTGAATTCTTGTTTTATAAGCAAAACTTGCCATTTCCATTGAGAAAATCCACCCATATTGAAGGCCTTGCTTGAGTTCGGGGTAGTGTCCACCACCTCCATGCCTTATTCTTCCATTATCCACATTTACCAAGCTCCATTCCACCTTATAGACCACTTCGTAATCTTTGGGCCTGTTCTTGTAATAAAACAGGGGATCCTATAGGAGAACTAGTACATTCTGTAGACATCCTGTATGAAATCTTGCATCAGCCTGTTTTGAGACCAAACTGAGAAAAATCATCATTGAAGCTGGGATTAGGCCTCTACTTGACCTCCATGCCATCACGACGATTGTACCCCTCTTCCTCCACACCCGTCTCCCCTGCCAAAGAACAAGGAAAGATTAGCATTTTCATTTATAAAAAGAAAAGATAAAGGAAAATAGTTCTTTTTATTTCTTAATTAGCACATGCGTGAAGTTGTTAATGATCCCTAGATCATATTCCATGCTCGGTTAGTTTAAATCATCACATGTGATAAATAGGTTTAAGTTAGGTTTCTTTTACAGTTAGTTCATGATCTTTATGTAATTAGAATACGTTTCTTTCATTGTACTTTATTTCTTGCAATAGTTAGAGTTTTCATTTTGAGCAGTTCATTTTCAGCAATTAGTTTAGGATTTGATTTCAATACATGCACTCCATTACATCATGACAGCAAATGAAAGACACATTGTATGCTTTACATATAGTGCCCATACCTCTTAATTTTGTATGAACACTAGGTTGATAATTAAAGTCGGTAGCCTTGGGAGTTGCAACATTCTTGTTGCAATACCGAGCCTCATCTCTTTTTGGTGCAATTGCTGGGGACGTGTCAAAGTATGCATTGTTTTCTTCCATACTTGATTCATTTGTTTTTATTTTTTCAAAAGAAAAAAAGGAATTGCATTAGGCATATTTCATTTCAAAAATAGAAAAGTGCATTGCATTATTGTTTTCATTCATTCATAAAAACAAAAAAATTCTCCAACACCAACCCATCCCCGCATTCGATCACATGGTGTAGTAAGAGCCATACCACCATCCACTTTTGTAGGTAGAAGAAAAAGAGATGACAAAGAATGTAAAAGCAATGGATGGAGAATATAACAATGAGGAAGATCCTCTCATATTCCCATTCAAGATATTGATGTTAGTGTGTACATGAAGAACATCCCTCCATCTTTTCTTCCAGAATTTCATGGTCTAATGTCAAGGGATCGGGAAACCTTTCTCTTTGAATTTGAAATACTTTGTAGATCTTATGGTTACTTACGAAAAACTGAAAAATTGAGATTGTTTCTGACAACATTAAAGGATAGATCTCTTAAATGGTTCATGATTTTAGGAGCTAATTCAATAAGATCATGGAATGATATGAAAAATATATTTCTAAAAAAATATAAATATCATGATCTTAAGGAAAAAATATTTAGAATGAATCAAAGAGAAGATGAGAGCCTTGATGATCTAATAGAGAGGTTCATGTGTAATGTTAAGAGGGAAAAACTACATAATTTAGGATCTGACACACTAAAAACCCTCTTACTTAGAACAATTAGGGATGAGTGGATTGATCTCCTTGATCTCATGAGTAAAGGTGATGTATACCAACTATCCTTTGAAGAAATCTATGAAACATGAAAAAACATATCAAGAGGAAGGGAAAGAGTAGGTAAATCAACATCAAGATTGGTAAGTCAAACTAAACTTGGAAACTTGCTTAATAGCTTTAAAATAGAAATTCTTAGCAATCTAAATGAACAATTAGAAATGTTAAGAACTTAAAATGAGAAAAACGAATATGTTGATATTTGTGTCATTCACGTAGAATCACATGATGTTAAATATTTCCCCTCATTACCAAGGTTGAAGGAAGTTTACCAATAGGAGAATGGAGCAAGTCAATTGCCAAAGTAGCTATGTTATGTGACTCCAACAGGACCATGGTAGCCTAATCAACCTCGTATGATGCAAGAACCTAATTTACTATTTTAAGGTTATGCATATCCACCTCAAAGTAATTGGAACACACCCTTTCCTTGGAAACATTGGCCATATCAACCCCAAAACCAATCTTGGAAACAAGGTTGGCAAGGAACTTATGGGAGGCATCCACAATATCCTTAATATTTTCCTCAATATCCTCCATACCTAACTCCATGTTATCCTTACCATTCACCTCCACCACAACCACAACCCCAAGCACATCCATCCTAAATATCCACTCCCACTCAAGTACCTGTACCACCATTTCCAAACCCACACAATGAAGTACCTCAACCCACTTGCAATGCTGTGGTACAACACTTCCAAACATCTCATTTCTATCTCAATGGTATTCATCTCAGCTCAAGAAGAATATTCAAAAAAGAAGATTCCCTTGACGCCATTGAAGGACAACATGCAGAAAAAGAAGATTCAAAAGAGAATATCAAAGAATCGTGCACTGCACTTGATGAAGAGAAGGCAATGAAATCAGAGATTGAGAAAGCTCCCTCATGGTTACCATCAAATCCTCCATGTGTTGTAGAGAATAATCAGCAAAAAGAGGAAGTTTTGAAGTTCATGGAAGAAGAATACATCCAAGATGATCCAGATCAGCAAGTGGACCAGGGGCATCACAACTATATTGGAATATGGTTCTAGACAATCATTAAGTTGTAGAAACATTCTCGTCTTCAACTTTGCTTGATCCTTTCAAAGTCAAATCATTTGGTCTCTGAAATCCAATTACATGTTGAATCATATATTGAAAGCCTACACATCAGTTTATCTATCATACTGATGTGCACATGGATCCATTGGAAATATTCTTATACTTGAAAGTAATTTTTTTTTTCAAGTAGGGTAGGGTAGAAATAAAAAATTAGATGGAAAAAATAAAATCTCAGGTGAAAGCCTCCTTTGAGGTGTTTGAGATTGGCTCATTGATTGAAAACCTCCATGAGGTGGTCAATGGGTTGGGAAAAAGAGAAAAGGGAGTGAGAAAGAAAATATCTTGTGTGAAAACCTCATTTGGGGCACCTAGGCAGACCTACTAGTTGAAAACCTCATTCAGGCAGCTAGTAGGCCTGGAAGGAAAAAAGAGAAAAAATAATAAATATTTGCTCCATGTATCTCTCTAATGAATGTAGGTGCTCTCCAACATCGTCAAGCAACAAAAACAAGTTGGAACAAAGAAAGTAAAAAATAGGTCAAACCTAGTCAAAAGAAGTCAAATTTTAACTTTCTCCTCCTTTGCTCAAATGCTCCAACATGACCAAGGCCATGCATATCCATCACCCTCATCTATTTCCAGCATCCACTCATCATTTCCAAGCATCTACCACTCATTTTCCTTGTTGTCCTAAAAAAATATAGGAATGCTCTGTTTTACTACAAGAAAAATAAATACAAAGAAGAAAACTATTTTTGTGATATCTTTCAAACCATGCATCCATTTTCCAAATTATTTCAAGGGGAGATGCATATGGATGATGGTAACACGCTCAAAAAATTTCAGCGACAGTTTTCGAGAAATCAACTTCCATTACCTCCAACCATTTTTGAATTTTCTTGATATCCGTCCATCCATTTGAAAATTTGTGTCATCGAGATATGCATATGGATGATTGGAACATTCCAAAGAAATTTTAGCAAATTCCAGTGCACGGTTTCTATGAAATTGACCTCCATCACCTTCATCCACTTTTTAGTTTTTCTTAGGATTCATGCATCCATTATCCAAGATTTTTTTATATAGAGGTGCATAAAGAGGATGGAAACGTGCTCAACAAATTTTAGTTAAATCCATTCTACCATTTGGGATATATGGTCAAAACAAGTCTTCTACAAGAGGTTGTCCCGAATTACTACAAGATCTCTACCGGAAGGCCGAGAAGAAGCTACAGGAGGAAATATGGTGGAGAAATGTGTTGGGTCCCTATAATACTAGTGATTACCCTATTACTATTGTAGTTGTATCCCTTATTAATATTATTGTGCCCCTATTGTCCCCATATTGTTATTATTGTGCCCCATATAATCCCTGTATTGTTATTTTTGTGGCTTTATATTATTATTGTTAGGTCAGCTGGGTTATATTGTGACTCCTTAGACTCCTATATATAGAAAGGAGGTTTTGTCATTTGAATCATCAAAGTATTGCTCATTTGTGTAATGTAAAGGAGGTTTCCCCCTCGAAGAGGCTGAATTCTAAGGCGTTGATCTCTCTTTTCTATCTTTTTGTGAGCTAGTTTCATAACATTTGGTATCAGAGCTTTGGATTCTAGGGTTTCGCTGCTCCAAACAGGTCATTGTGAAATTTTCGCTATAGATTTTTTTCTGCAAAGTTTTAGAAGCTAAAGAAAAAACCCATTTGAGAAGAAATCGCGCTAAATATGGGGTCCAAATTTCAGGGATTTTAGCACTATAGTTTCAGAGATATGATCTGAGGAAGTTGGTATTTCTGCAGACTCCTGAATTACATTCCAAACAAGTGACCTGGGGAAAATCGTCATAACTTTCTCTCTGAGCATTGGATTGAAATTTCACAAGAAGGTATAGAAATATGACGAACTATAGTTTCTTGTATATTGTTTATATATCCAAAGGTTGAAACAGTGACTCGTGGCATGTCTTACAAGTTCACTCTACTGAAATCGTCTATAATCAGATCATCTTGGGAGATTGTGCATAACTCTTCCTTGGAGAATCCAATTTGGATCAGACTGGTGCCATTGGAAAGAGGACATAGAGGGATACTACCAGTTGCAATTTCAGAATTGTATGATCCTAAATTGCAGAGATACATCAGATTCAATATCAAGCTTCTACAAAGTGAAAAAAGGTGTGTAGTTTTTTTTAAATTTTTGCATAAGATTGGTTTGAAAACTTAGTTTGAATCGGTAATTGATGTCCCGAGGAAAGAAAATGAAAACACCTAGTAAGCAACCTAAAATTTCTAGCATGACTCATGAAGAAGATGAAGAAATGCAACATGATATATCAAAATTACGAGACCAAGTGCAACAAGTGTCACTTGCACAAAAAGAAACACAATCTAAAATGGATGGTTTAAGGAAAGATGTAGAAGCCAAGATGGATGGTTTAAAGGAAGGTGTAGAAGCTAAGATGGATTATTTAAAGAGAGGCATATGAGCTAAGATGGATGGCATGGAAGCTAAGATGAATGGCATGGACGCTAAAATTGATGGCATGGATGATAAGATGGAAGAATTGAAGATAAATATGAATAAGTTGCTACAAGAAATGGTCACTAATGGCGAAAGGATAGTAAATGAAACTCATGATGAGAACAAAATAAATGTTAATCATGATTCCATATACTCTAATGTTGGATCGAAGACCCACCATATTCCAAAAATTGATATGAGGAAGTTTGATGGCAAGGATCCCGCAACATGGATATTACGGATGGAGCAATTTTTCGATCTCAATAATGTGCAAAACACACAAAAGCTATGTATTGCAACTTTATATTTGGAACCAAATCAGTTTGTATGGTATCAATGGCTTTGCTCTCATAAACAAATTATCACTTGCGCAATTTTTACGGAAGAATTAACAACACATTATGAGGATACAAAAAGCAACACTTTTTTTAGCCAGTTGATAAGTCTCAAACAAAAGGGTACAATAATGGAGCACATTGATGAGTTCCAAAAATTGAACATAAGGGTAAGAAATATTCTAGAGGAGCATAGGATTGATGTGTTCATAGGGACTTTAAAGGATAATATCCAACATGATGTTCACCTTTGGGAACCTGATTCATTAGAGAAGGCATCCAGGTTAGCAAGAAAAATGGAAAGCAAAATTATGGCAACCAGGAAGCATACCACTCACAACTATAAAGATGGAAGTGTTTTTGCCCCTAGTCTTCCACAACCTATAAGGTTGACACCACAACAATTGGAATAAGAAAGAACAAAAGGGCTTTGTTACAGTTGTGATAGCAAATGCACTAAAGGTCATAAGTGTGCTGAGAAGAAATTATTCTACATAGATTGTGAAGAGGAAGAAGAAAGGAGCAAGAAAGGTCAAAAGAAGAGGATATACTCTAGGAACAAAGCCTAGATAAAGAAGAAATGAATCCAACCATATATTGTAATGCATTGGCGGGAATTACCACTCCCCAAACCATCAAGATAGAAGGACAAATCAAGAAGAAAAAGGTAATAGTGTTGATTGATTCAGGAAGTACCCACAATTTTATTCATTGTAAGGTAGCAAAAGAATTGAATTGCTTCTTATATCCAACACGAGAGTGTCCAGTGATGGTTGAAAATGGAGGAACAATAAATTTCTCTGAAAAGTGCCATAATATCAAGCTATCCATGGGAGAATATGTATTGACTAGCCCAATGCTTTCCATTCCAATGGGAGGTGTTAATGTTGTACTAGGAGTCCAATGGCTACAATCCTTGGGTACAATAGCTTTTAATTTCCAGAAATTTTCATGAAATTTTATGTGGAAGGAAAGGAAGTTGAATTAAGGGGTATTGCAGGGAAATCGGGAAAGATAATCAGCTCTAACGGTATGACAAAGCTTCTAAAAAAGAAACAATGAGGTGTAATTGCACAATTATGTTCGCTAGATGTTTCCACATTGGAATCATCTATTTATCCAAGTCTCGAAAAAGTCTTGGACAATCATTCCAAGGTATTTGAGACTTCCAAAGGTCTCCCACCTATTCATGATCATGATCATGCTATTCATCTGATTCCAGGAAGTGTTCCTCCAAACATCAGGCCGTATTGATATCCCTATGCCCAAAAGAGTGAAATTGAACGTATGGTTGCAAAAATGCTAGAGGCTGGTATAATTCAACTGAGTCAAAGTTCTTTCTCTACTCCAGTAGTATTGGTGCACAAGAAGGATGGATCATGGCGCATGTGTCCGGATTATAGGGATCTCAACAATCTCAATATTAAAGATAAGTTTCCCATTCTTGTCATTGATGAATTACTGGATGAATTGCATGGATCAATTTACTTCACCAAGTTGGATCTTCGTCAGGATATCATCAAATCAGAATGAATACTGAAGACATTCTGAAAACAACATTTAGAACTCATGAGGGTCATTATGAATTTTTGGTCATCCCTTTTGGCCTTCCCAATGCACCTTCAACATTTCAAGGTTTGATGGATTCCATTTTCAAACCATTCCTTAGAAAATTGTGTTAGTATTTTTTGATGATATACTAATCTACAGCAAGTCTTGGAAGGATCATGTTGAACATGTTGACAGGGTGCTACAACTATTGGAGGAGAAACAATTATATGCAAAAAGATCCAAATGTTTCTTTGGAGTACAACAGGTGGAATATTTGGGTCATATTGTATCTCATGAAGGAGTTAAGGTAGACCCTAGAAAAATTAAAGCCATTAAGGAATGGAAAATCCCCACATCCATAAAGTATCTGCGAGGATTTATCGGGTTGACAGGGTATTATCACAAGTTTGTTAAGAATTAGGGAGAATAGCAGCACCTCTAACAACATTATTGAAGAAAGATGCATTTTCATGGACTCCAAAAGCAACAAAGGCCTTCGAGCATCTTAAAGAGGCAATGTGCCAAGCACTGGCCTTAGCTACACAAGACTTCACAAAAACCTTTATTATGGAATGTGATGCTTCAAGAAATGGAATTGGTGTTGTTTTAACGCAATATGAAAGACCCATTTCTTTTGAAAGTCATCCAATCAAGGGAATTGTTTTACACAAAGCTATTTATGAGAAGGAAATGTTGGCAATACTCCATCCACTTAAGAAATGGCGACCCTACCTAATGGGAAGACACTTCAAGGTAAAAACGGATCATGATAGCCTTAAATAATTTTTAGAACAAAGATTATCGTCTGAAGAGAAACAAAAGTGGGTAACAAATATGTTGGGTTATGACTTTGAAATCATCTAAAAAAGGGAAGAAAAATGTGGTGGCAGATGCACTCTCAAGAAAGGATCAGGATGTGGAAGCATTGTTGTGTGTCATTTCTATTATCCAATCAGATTGGATAAAATTATGAAGCAAGGGAGGAATGGAAGAATGATGAAGAAGTGTGGGAACTTATTCAAAAGTTACAACAAGACTCCAGTACATTTGAGACATTTAGCTGGAAAAATGATTCATTATGGTACAAAGATCTCTTATACCTCTGTAAGAATTCCCAGCTAAAACAAAATATTCTTATGGAATTTCACACTTCTCCCTTAGGAGGGCACTCAGGATTTTTAAAAACTTACCATAGGGTTACGAAGGAATTTTTTTGGGAGGGCATTACATCAGATATTCAAAAGTTTGTTGCAAAATTTTTGGTTTGCCAACAAAATAAAGTTGAAACAATTAAGACACCGGGTCTATTACAAACTTTATCCATTCCAAGACAATGTTGGGAGGAGGTTTCAATGGATTTTATCACAGGTTTACCCAAGTCTGAGGGAAAGAGTGTCATCATGGTGGTAGTTGACAGACTTACCAAGTATGCACACTTTTGTGCATTATCACATCCATTTAAAGCCAGTACAGTTTCTACTACATTTATGGAAACAATTCAAAAGATTATTGTAAGTGACAGAGATCCCATTTTCACTGGAAATTTTTGGAAAAAATTATTTTCTTGTCTTGGTACTCAGTTAGCTCATAGCTTATCTTATCATCCTCAATCTGATGGGAAACTGAGATAGTAAACGAATGTTTGGAAGGATATATTCATTGCTTTGTATCTGATAAATAGACATAATGGGTCAAATGGCTGCCTCTGGCTGAATGGTGGTATAACACTTCCTTTCATACAACAACAAAAATGACCCCATTTATGGCACTTTATGGATATCAGCCACCATCCATCACATCATATTTAAGAGAAAATTTTAAGGTTCAAGCAGTGGAACATCACATCAAACATCAACAACATGTCCTCAAACTCTTAAAGGATAACCTCGTGTTGGCACAGAACAGAATGAAACAATAGGAAGATCAACATCACAACGAAAGAAGTTTTTATGTAGGTGATTGGGTATTCCTACGGCTACAACCATATAAGAAAATTTCCCTCAAGCAAGCTAAGAAGGATAATAAATTATAACCAAAGTATTATGGTCCGTACAAGGTGTTGCAAAAGATTGGTATTATGGCATACAAATTGGAGCTTACTACAGCTTCTCGATTGCACCCAATTTTCCATTTTTCATGTTTAAAGAAGGTTATAGGCGACAAGCTCCCAGTTCAAACAATATTGCCAGAACTTGACGAGGAAGGAAAAATTATATTGGAACCAGAAGTAGTCATAGAAACAAGAACTCAACAGTTACGAAATCGATCAATTTCAGAGTATCTTATCAAGTGTAAGAACTTATCCGTTGAAGATTCCACATGGGAGGATGAGAATTTTATACAAAAGTATCCAAAACTATTGAAGCGTTGAGGACAACACCTTTGTAAAGGAGAGGGGCATGTTGGATCCCTATAATACTAGTGATTACCCCATAATATTGTATTTGTATCCCTTATTAATATTGTTGTGCCCCTATTGTACCCATATTGTTATTATTGTGCCCCATAGACTCCCTCTATTGTTATTTTTGTGGCTTTATATTATTAATGTTAGGTCGGCTGGGTTATATTGTGACTCCTTAGACTCCTATATATAGAAAGGAGGTTTTGTCATTTGAATCATCTAAGAATTGCTCATTTGTGTAATGTAAAGGAGGTTGCCCCCTCGAAGAGGCCGAATTCTAAGGCATTGATCTCTCTTTTCTATCTTTTTGTGAGCTAGTTTCATAACAAAATGGGTCAAAAGGTCAGGTATTCTTTAGGGAAGGTTGATATAGGTCCCCCAACAATTGCACATCAATAAGAAGACAACCCATCAGCAAAATAAGATCAAGAAAAAAGAAAAATGCAGTCAAGAAGATGTACCTGAGTCAGTAGCAACACAACAACATCAACTCAACAACAACATGCATGTGTCTCCAACAACCATCAGGTAGGTACAGGTATCCAATACTGTTGACCTCTTCTCTTGATCATATTATAGGTATAAATTTGTTGTCAATACATGAGAGATGAGGTCTTGTAAGCTAAGGATGGATCAACAGTCTTGGCCACCTTCAACTAGTTAGTTTGAACTTAATTATTCAGTCATGCAATATGGAAAAGTCAAATTATGAAGGGTGATTATTTCAAGGAATAGGGAAAATAGTTAAAAGAAGAAATTTTTGCAACAACAATGTCACCACAGCACTCGAAGCCATCCATCCACTTCATATCCACTATCTATCCATCATTCATCCATCCCATTTCATAATTTCAAGAACAAACCCTACACTCTATCTCACCCTAAAAATTTCTTGAAAAAAACAAACAGAGCATCCTCTCCATTTTCAAAAGCCTACACTACTCCATTTGAGCCCTAACATCATCCTCCAAACTCTCTACATCATTTCTCGTCACTCCCATATAGTTAAAGGACTCTGAAAGAGAAGGAATGACTACTACAAGAAGACAAAATGTTGCTACAAGAAGGAACAAAGGAACAAATGATGCTAAAACCAAAAAAAAAAATAAAAAATTATGAAGTGCCTAAGAGAGACCTAATCAAAGTAGAAAACTCCAAGTCCATTAGGAAATCATCTAGGCCACAAATGAAAAGAAGAAGGCAAGATAATGGTCTCAAGAAATAATGATTTTTCTATGCACAAATATGTTTTTGGGCTTGACCTTGTAGAACTTACACCCAAGATTCTTAAGAGAAAGGACCAAGGAATGCACAAGTGGGAGGCCATGAGGGCCATGAATGGGGCACAATGAGGTCACTAAGTTTCTCATAGGATGAGAAACACTTTCATTAGGGGGGTATGAGGGCCTCTAAATTAGACATAAATTAAGGCCCATGCTTATGAATTAAACATAAATTAAGGCTCATCTGACCTTCCTTCAACATATTAAACCTCTCTTTTTGCATTATATAATGTATTTTTAACTTTAATATGTTCATTATGAAGCTTTATGAATAATTTCATATTTGTGCCTAATATTATTCATTTTTGTGGAATATTATCAGAATATTGGGCAAATTATGAAGTTTTTGAGGAGGAGATAATTCAGGGACTTTCTCCCTACTACAAGAGGATCAATATTAAATAATAAATCAACAAGATATTATGGAATTATGGCAAAAATTGTGGAACTTCAGTGATTGAGAAAATCTAGGAATGTGTTCCTTGCCATTTAATGCAGATTCCTAGTATTGGGAACCAGATCCACTAATCAAGCGATTTTGGTGGGGAAAGGTTCCTTATTTCATGGGAAATGATTCCTAATCATTTTTTATAAGTACCAAGTCAAATTTTCTGGTAGGGATAGATTTTGATTAGTCTTACTTTGGAGAGAACTCACATTTTTGCATCGCCATTTTATTTTATTGCGGGGATGTAATTGTATTAATGAAAATAATGAAGATTAGTGTCATGTTTGGCTTCTAAATCTTGTTTTCCTCCATAGGCATATGAGTTACTTGGGATTGACCATCCTAGGAGCCTCAGAACCCTTTTGTCATTTTTTTATTCTTTTCACTTCTTATTCACATGCATCTTGTGTTCTTGTTTCTTTCTATTTCTGCATTTTGTATTAATGGTTTCTTGTTGTAGGATTGGGTTAAATGGTTGATGTAGGTTATTTTGCAGGATCAAAAGCATCATTTCATCCTTAGAAACTCTTGGGAAGGTCATAGCAATCATTGAGCTACTTGGATTAGTTTTCTTATTCCCTAACCTCGATTTCTAGAACAACTTTGTAGCAAAGAACATTAAATTTGTTTTTTCTTTAGAGCATGCTAATGAGCATCAATAAAGTTGGTTCCATTTGCATTAAATCACAAAAAAAATCTACTTAATAAGTAATTATTTTCAGATCTATACGCTCATTCGCTTTGGTGAAGATGTGTATACATGCTAGTTCGTCTCTTCCAAGTAGCGTATGCAAAAGAAAAGCTTGATGTTGAAGGATGACTGACCTATCAGATCAATGATGTTGTTTTATTGTTTTTTTTCAATGAAGTATTATTAGGTCTTAACATAAAACTGAATGCATAGGGAGGCTGGGATTTGATTGATTGATTTTATAAGTGAGAAGAAGTGATCTCTATTGTTGCCTATGTAAAGCTTTATAAGTTGACAGTAGATGTTCAGTATATTGGTGGTTGGTACAGAATTGATTCAAAAGTTTATATTTGCAGTAGTTTTGAAGGTATATGCAGGTTTTATTAATGGAAGTAGCGTATACACGCAGTTTGGGTTCAGCCAAGTAGCGTATACATCATGGTGCATGGTTTTTGATGTTACAACTGCTTCTAAATGATGATGTAGTGTTCAGGGTTCATATCTGTGTATTGGTTACAGTGATATGTCTATTCCAATTGATTGATTGAATTTGATTAAGTTTGAATGAATGGTTGATTCAGTTGTGTCATAGGTTTAGTGATTGTTTGATTCAGTTGTTCAGTGATTTTTTTATGTCAGAGGTTTCAGTGATTGATTGATTCAGAGATTGATTATTGGGTTTCAGTTATATTAGAGATTGATGATTGAGTTTCAGTGATTGGTTGATACAGATGTATTTGATGGATGCATTGCAGTGGTGGTTGAATTTGAGCTTCAATGTTACTAATGGGTCCAGTATGAAAATTTGATGAAGCAAGGCCTTCATGTGTATTGTTGTGTACCAGGATCATCCAGTCTGAAAATTTATGAAACGTGGTGCCTGGAGGATATTGAGGGTTAGAGCCTTCAGTGAGGAAGTCAAAGCTTCCTTCCATTAGTGGCTGGTGATTTAATAAGGGGGTTGGAGCTCCCTTCCAATAGTATCTAGAGAACGAGTGAAGGTTGTAGCCTTCTGTAGGTCGAAGCCTACGTACTAGTAAATATATTAGCTAATACAAGAATTAGGGGGTTGTAGCTCCTTTTCAGAAGAAGGTGGAGAATGAGAGAAGGTTCTAGCATTCTGTAGGTGGGTTCCTGCATACTGGTATGAGTTTGGAATAGTACAAGATTGTAAACATATTTTCTTATTA
This sequence comes from Pinus tabuliformis, assembly GCA_031772625.1. Lineage (NCBI taxonomy): Eukaryota > Viridiplantae > Streptophyta > Pinopsida > Pinales > Pinaceae > Pinus > Pinus tabuliformis. Next base: position 632,433,200 of record CM062817.1, on the reverse strand, counting down.
TTAAAGGAAGACAGAGACAATAGTAGCAGGTGGTTTTCACCCACATTGGGTTTCCACCTTAAATCTTGGTGTTCATGTCTGTTACTTATGTGTGATGGTTTATTTTGTTATTACTGCACTTGGTTACTGTTTAATGTTTGATAAAGTATTGAAGCACTAATTAAAGATCAACATATAATGAATTAACTAAATCATAATTTTACTGGATATACACTGGTTGCCTTAAGAACAATTTCGTGCATACGCGAGTTCCCTTCTCTGAAGTAGCGTATATGAATCTGATTATGGAAATGTAAAATTTATTGATCTTTAAACACTGATTCACCCCCCCTCTCACTATTATTTCCAACAATTGGTATCAGAGCAGGTCCTTTGGCAAAAGCTTGATCGCTTGAAGGAGATCTGTAGTAACAATGGGAAAGAAGCTAAAGAAGAAAGCACCTTAAAAGAAGAAGACATCTCAAAGGAACTATGACAGTGGGAGAGATCATTAGCATTTATGTGGAAGCAACTCTTTAGATTAGAATCACCTCAAAATGAAGATGAACAAGCAAAATAACTATCAGGTATGAATTTGTTGTCCTCTGGTGATACATTTCTCTGTTCATTTGAAGATAATGAAAGTGACAGTGAAACAATTGAATTTTCTCTTAGGGATGAAAGAGAAAGAAATAAAATAGAGTCAAAATTTAAAAAGCTCATAGACACAATTAGAGATAAGAAAGATCTAATTGATAAAAGGGAATGTGCCTACAAAGAAGAAGTTACCAGGTTAAAAGCCCAGTTGGAGGAAGGAAACGAAATAAAGAAGTACAAAGAAAAGGAAGATCAAAGTCAAAGGCTGCAAGATGAAGTGAAAACATTGAGAAATGAGGTGAATGAAAAGGAAACAACAACAAAGGAACTTATAGAAAGAACCAACTACTGTGAAGGTCTTGAAGCTATGGTCGTTTCTCTAAAAGAAGATCTCAAAAATTCAAATAAGCAGAATGAAGAACTACTCCAAGCATTTGAAGAACAAGTAAATGAAGTTCTCAAATTAAGGAAACAAGTGGAAGAAGTAAGAAAAGTTGAAGAAATCATGAAGAAGCATTATCTTGAAAAGGAAGAGCAATATCAGGTTGAGGTAAATATCCTAAAATGTAAATTAGGAAAACATGATAAACTTTTACGATTTCAAGATAGTACTAAGATTTTGGATAATATTCTTAGTAGTCAAAGGTCTCCTATCATCAAATCTGGTCTTGCTTTACATAAAACTGTTGAAGGTGAATCTAGTTCACAAGATGAGGCAGGGCACTCTAATGCAAAATCTGAAATGCTGAACAAGGAGATAAGAGGTCAACCCCATCAAAAACCAAGGAAAGAAAGACTTAAAAGAAAATCATTTACTCCTAACTATGGAAGTGATAATTAGTTCTTTCCTATGATGACTAATGTTGAATGTTTTGTATGCCATAATTTTGGATATGTTGTAGTAAGATGCAAAAGTAGAATGGTTCAAGCTAATAACCGTCACACAAAAAGATCATCAATTTCCAGGCAATTTAAGGGATATTGTTTTTCTTGCAATATGTTTTGTCACAAATCCATTGAATGCTTTACATGGAACATGAAACATATAAGATGTTATGCTTGTAACAAGTTTGGGCATATAGCAAAAGAATGTAGGAGCAAATTTCGGCCAACATACCAAAAGGAACAAACAAACTCACACTCCAAGGTATGGAAGAAGAAGGAAGTACTGTCAGAAATATGTGGCATAGCTCAGTATACATATAGAACAAATAAAGGAGGAACTAAAAGTATGAAATTTCAGTGTTATAATTCCCATACACAATTATAATGAAGACAAGTCGCGTATATATGCAAGTTAGAAGCTGCATAGTTGCATATATATTGGTTTGATGAAGAAGCAGTGGGACAAACTCAAGAAAAGTGGTCTGATATGGTTCAGTCAATTATCAATTATCTTTTATATTCTGATTGATGATGATTACAATCTTTTGATAATATGCGGAATTGATTTTTACCCTCATAATTTGTTAATGATGATCCCTTGATGATTCTTAATGATATATGCAATGATTAGATCTGACAGTGAACAATTGGCATAGGTTCAGGGGGAGAATATGTTATGCTTCTAATAATGCATTGTTGGCATTATGATTAGAAGTATTTGGTACTTATGTTATTGAAGTATTTAAATGATACATCATGCTATGCTGCAGTAATGACTTTCCTATGATGAAATCTCAGATGATACTTATATTGCTTGAGCCACATAATTGTTATTCAGATTAGATTTATGGATGATTGTGGATAACCTTTTTGATGATGCATACAGTACATATATGTTGCTTACATGGTGCTCTTCATAAGGACAAGGAGAAGTACAAAGCTTGAGTACATAACTCCATTACTTGACGATGAGTCACTCATTTCTTTTATGTTGTTGTCATCATGCCTTCAAAGATGCATAAAGTTCATATGGTGCAGTTATGATCCAGGATTCCTATAACTCTTGGCTCTCACATGGTTGAGGATTGTTGCTATTGTTAGTATCAAGAAAGCTTGACAAATGACTATGAGCTAATGGTTTGCTAGCTACATATTGTTATCCCTTTGATGGACACATGAATGATTACTTAAGTTGCATATTGATAAATATTGTTGGTTGACCAAGAGAATGGTGTTGTTACAGGATCCATGAAGACATATCTATTTGGAGACATGGGTTACCTAGTCATATAAGGATGATTACTTCTTACATTATGATGATAGGTTTGATACTTACATATGTTGATTATCATGGTTGATGCTTATCAGATATGGGATGTTCCTTGTGATGATACATGGTTGATATATTGAGGGTTCTTGTGGAAATATCATGCAGTTCTTGATGATGATGTTATGGTCATATATTATGACTATGGTGTTTTCACATACATATGATATGATGTGAATGTTTTTGTGTTACTGCTTGGAGATATGACATATTCTTAGTTGATTCATGGAAGGTTATGATAAGGCTCTTTCTACTAAGGAAATGAAGCAAGTTGATCTTGATGAGATCAAGAGGATGAGTTGATATCTATATACAACATAATTTGTCACAGGTTGATGATAATTACTTTGTCATATCTTTGGAACTGATGATGGACATATACAGGTTGCAGGTCTAGATGTTGTTGACAGATGCTTATGGTGCAGATCATATATGGTGTATGATAGTTGTTGATGACTATCATGGTCTTGTTTAGATATTTGGTCTTTGTTATAAATGTCATGTATATCACTCAATCAAAAGGTCATATAAATGCCCATGATGTAATAATATGTCTCTCTCTGTCGTAGTCTTTTTAATGAGTTCTTTTCAGTCATAGGATGTAATTTGTACCCCCACTATGCATGGGAAGGATGATGTAATAATTGTTATATTTTAGTCATGTATAAACAATTGGTATATCCCCACTTGGTTGGGTGGATGAGCCAAATTTGGTATATCCCCACTTGGTTGGGAGATTGATGTATGTATGAGTCATTGGTGATAGGAAGGTCAAACTTACACAGTTGAGTTATAGAGTCATGTTATTCTTTTGGAAAATATTTTTGTAGACTCTGCATGTGCTCAGGGGGAGCATGGACATTTTAGTGCATTGCATCATGTACAAGCAGGAGTTTAATCAGATAATTCAACATGTGCCTACAAGGAGCATGATCAATTTTTATATTCAACTATTCAGATATGACAATCTTCATATCGAAAGGGTAGAATATCTTGGTCCACCATTTTCCCTTGATGTCAAAGGGGGAGAGTATTTTGGCGTTTCCTGTTATCTCTAACAGTTTCTACGACATGCAGTAAGCAACACCAACATGGTTGCCATCAAGTCCAAAGGGGGGGATTGTTGGCATTATGATACATGTGTTGTACTTGATGGCAACCCACTTGTAGCAGAACAACTCACTTGTATATGGTAACTAGATCAATCTACATAACTAGATGAATCTACAAGAGCGATATCAGATGTGACAAAATACATGGCAGTTCAAAGGAATCATTTTAGAAGTAGTATGGAAAATTATAGTGTAACATGTATATTTAGAAGTAACAGGACGTTGGTACAGAAGAACAGGAAGATGGAACTTAGGTCTACTGATCGGAATAAAGAATGTAAAGGAAAATGTTGATGTAAAGCAGTTTAAGAAGTATATGCAGGTACACTTAGTCAAAACAACATATACACGTTGGTCCTCAGAACTGGTGAGCTCCAATATTGTAGAAATAATTCTACAACTCCTGGGACTCCCTTCTTTACTTTTATCAACTCGGTAGTTCGTAACAAACTTGGAAGCGAAGGTGTTGTATGCACAAGTACTAGCTCTTGCCGCAGTCGTCACTTGGTCAGCTGGCACAAGTCCGCTAGGAGCTTAAGCCAACTTCTATGAGCTCTAAGAAGAAGCTTTTTAACTGATGGACGAAAGCTAACTTAAAGAAGGTTGATCTACTTGCAGAAAGAAACTGGAAAGCTGAAAGGAAACGTAAACCCTAGCAAACCCTAATTTTACCAGGTATCCCTACTGATGAAAGAAAGAGGATGCAAGCTACTGAAAGAAATGCCACTGACTTCTAGGAAGGTAAATACATGTATCTAAGCTACTTCTATAGTAACATCTGGAAAAAACATCTTTTTGTATTTTTGAATAAGTTGCCAGAATTATTATGCATGTGATTTGACTGTTTTGACTGTGCAGAGGTGGATTGGCGAGAGGAAATGCTTGGATGAGGTTGGGAAGGTTCAGAGAGGGCCTAAGGGGTCCTAAAACCCTTCCAAAGAGTTTCACAGAGTTTGGCTATCAAGAAACCTCATTCGTGAGCTTCTACAGGAAGTCTGCAGGGGTTCTACAGGATGTCTCTGATTTTCTATAGGATGTCTGCAATTTTTCTACAGGATGTTTAGAAATGAGATTTTGGAGGATGGATGGATGAAGAAAGATGAAGGAGTGGGTATGGAGGTAGGATAAGGGTTGGAGGTGGTCCAGGACTTGGTGGACAGAGTTGAGGACAGATGTAGATGGCTAGATTTGTTCAAGGAGGACTGAAGCAATGATGCACAGAAACTAGGGTTATGTGAGCAAATGGCAAACGTAAGGCTAGAAGCTGAGGTAAGGGATGGAGCAGATGGGTTTGATGGAGTATGGGTAGGTAGAGAAGTGGTATAGGTGCTCTACCATTCGTTTTTCCAACTGAACCAACGAAGACTTGTAAAATCAAAGACCTAGTCACGTTGACCTAATATGATCTAGCTGTCAGTAAAGAGAATGAACAGAAGTTTGAACTAAAATGAAACCATGTATACTAACTCATGCAACTAAGCAAGTAAAAGTCTGAACTTGTAACCAGCTTCTACAAATGAAAATCAAACACTAGTGATTGCATGGAAAAGAAAAATTAGTGTTTTTGTGGGCAGCAAGGTCACCCTGATCCCAGATCCTAATCCCACTGAGGGAGAGGTGAAATCAGAGGTGTTTGATGGCCCTTTTTTGAAGCTTTTCCCTGTTAACAACCTATCAACTAAATCTAAGAATCAAAAGTCTTTCTAACCATTAATAGTGACCTAGTTAATCAGCAAGATTTAATCTACTTAACAAAAACGATTTTGCAAATGCATAAAGAACAAATAACAATACAAAAAGGAGTCCTTAGCACTCGGGTTGGGCCCAACCCCAAGAGCTGCAGGCTCCTATAAAGAACTCAGAACTGATGCCAAGTAAATCTGCTTCTCATTACTAAAAAATAATCATCACAAGAAAGTTGTACAGTAGTAGCTAAGAAAACTGAGCTGAAAAAGGACAACACTATAGTGCAAATACCAACGGTTCCAAAAGTAAACTACGAAGGCTGAGGCCTTCTTATTTATACAATACGAGGGGGCTAGCAGCGCTCCTAGATTCAAGGGACTCGACTGTTCCAACTGCTAGTAGACAGTCACTCTCCCCAAAGCTGCTTGGCTGCCTTTAGAACTCATTTTGGTGGCCTATTGAGGTCAGAGTTGAGGGTGGAGATTTCGAGGAAGGGCCATTTAATGCCACAAACGACCTCCCTACGAATCCTCACCTCAAGCTTGGCTGTCACCTGCACCATAATTGCTTGGTTTGCTCCAAAAATTGTCCAAAAAACCTGAAATGACCACATATTAGCCTCCTTGGTAGAGTGACCACCCTTATTCGTTCAAATAACATAAACATACTAGAAAAAAATGCATAATCTATGAAAAATGGAGGATTCGACAAGAACCATTAGGTAAAATGAGCCCAATAAGTTACCCAATTCGGGGCTCATCATCACCCCCCTCCTAAATGGGTTGCTCATCCTCTGAGCAACTAGTCCAGCTCATCATCCTTTATGGCTTTGATCATCACCCTCACGTCCCAGGCCTCTACTGTGATATCCTCTTCCCGGTCATGGAATACTGCCTTCCTTTCCACTTCCTCCCATTGTCTACCTTCCTCCTCTTCCTTCACTCCTTCTTACAATCCCAAAAGTAAAGGAGGACTGAATTTCAAGCCAATCCAATTGGCCTACAAATTAAGCATCAACTGTTTGTAGAGAGGTACCCTTGCCAAGGCTTCCCTCATCCTAGTGGGAGAGTGGTATTCTTTTATCTTCAGGCTGTGAGGTAGTGTGTTCCACCGCCTTGTGCAGGCATGCATGCAGTTTTCTCCCAACAGTCTCTCCACGTCCTCAAAGTGGGCAATGGCTTGAGCCTGTTGCTCAATGTACTCCGGTAGCTCCTGAGGACTATTGGCCAAGTGCTGGTGGGTGCTTATCACTGCTGATGGGTCATCCGGCTCTGCTCTGATCATGAGAGGCTCACTGAGCTCTCTGCCTATGATACTGTGGACCTCTGCTGCTCTCTTCTCCTCATGGCTCATCCAAGAGGCCATGGCCATAAGTTGGACATCTCCTATCACCGTGTTTGGATCCCATGCGTTCATGTCTAGAAGGGAAAAGTTGTGCAAGTAGAACTCTGATAATTTGGCCCTATCCTCAGATGAACTACTGCCACATAGAGCTGCAAACTGATTATAATTTTTGAATGGGGTGATGCCGCTTTGGGCCAAGGTATTGATCTAAAACTATAACCACTAATCCTTGAGGTATAGGGCATAGGATTTGGCAGGCTACCTACACTGCAGAGCTTCCATTGCCCAGCTAGCCATGTAGACCAGTTGGGCCTCCTTTTCTTGTACCTGCTGTTTCAGAGACTGTGTCTCCAATTCTTTTTCCTGTAGCTATCGATTCAATGTCTCAATTTCAGTCTACATCCCTTCCTTTCTCTTTTTTTCATCGAGGGTATCTTTGGCTGTTGTGGGCTCCTCCTTTTGCTATTGTTCTCCTAAGATATGAGGCCTGTCTTCCTTCCTCTATCCCTGTAACTGTAGATGTTGTCTAAGCAACTCATTTTCTTCCTGTAGCTTGACCGTTGACTTCTCTCCACATGTCGTACCATAGCCAATTCCATCCTTGCCTCTTTGAGTTGTTCCTCCAGAGGACCTATATCTGCCACACCCTTGGACTTAGCGATTTTCATCCAAGTGTGGGTCCTCACTCTCTCTTCTTCTAGTGCAAGGAAAAGTGGTACTCTGAATTTTTGAGGAATGATCTTTCCGGCCTCCAAGAAGTTATAGTAGGAGCCGAAGCTAGGCTGGGGGCTAGGTTCCACAATGTTCTCCAACTTTTCCTCCTCCTGTGGTGATTTAGTTGCCTCACCTTCCATTGCTTTGGTCTCCTTTATCCTAGCGAGTGTTTCCTGTAGAATAGTCTCAGCATCTTGTAGAGAGGCCTTTATGTCCAACATTTTCATTCTTTCTTTCCAGGTGGATGTACTCAGGCTTCCCCATTCATAAGTGATGGATGCCTTGGAGGGGGACCTCTCCTTTTGTGTGGTAGGGGAGTCTACAATTGTGATTGGTTCTTTTGATGGTGGCTGGGGTCTGCTAGTCTTAATCCTCACACTCCTTCTTGCCTTAAAATACAGGGGAGGCTCCCTCTTTTGCTTTCCCTTCTACTTGGGAGATGTGCTTAGGGTGGCCAACACAACTACTACCTCCCTAGCTAAAATTTCTAGTGATTTTTCCCCCTGTTTCTCTGCCTTCAGACTTCCTATAGAAAGTTCTATGTTGACTATTTTCTATCTTCCTGTAGAAGCAACTTTCGGGATTCCTGTAGAAACAATTTTCACTGTTTTGGCCTGCTTGGCTGGGGGTGTCTTCTCCTTCAATTTTGCTGTGGTTTCCTTGTATGTGCCCTCACTTTCTTGGACCTTTTCAGTCCTTTTTGCCATGATTTGCAACTGTTTCTCCCATGGCGTTTGTGCTTTTACTCCATGCACATCTTCGGCCTTAGTAGCTTGGCCTTTTTCTCGTTTCTCTTCTTGCTCTCCCTGTGGTGGCCTGTCCTGGGTTTCTTTACCCTAAGTTCCCTTACCCTTAGTTTTCTTCTCTGTCTCAATATGCTCCCTTTCCTCACTACTGGATGAAGTGAGTTCTTTGGCCAGAATTCGGATATCATCATCCTTGGACATATTGCGAAAAATCTCCCAGGAGAGAGGGACAGTATAAGTATGGAGGGCATCTTCTACTAGAAGCTTGATAAGCCCATGATGGGCCAGCTGGTCTGGTGTCCCTTCCTTCAGTTTTGTGCCACACTCAATCAATGACTATAGGAGGAAGTAGGATATGCTTAGCTTTTGTTCTATGGGTAAATCCATCTTATGTCTGAGTTCAGTTAGCAGCCGGAAGTGATAACTGTATACAATACTAAATTGCCCCTCACAGGTAATGTATTTCATAATCTGAAGGTTGACCTCACTCCAAAATGGCTGAAGGCTGGCTCTCCGGACCCCATTCTTATCCTCTGAAAACTGTTCTTCTGTTAGGAAGAATTCCTTTTTGGCCTTCTGGCCCAATTTCCTTTCCTCTTTATCCCAGGGTATCCCCAATGGCAAACCACTGACCCGACTAATGAGTTGTGGGGTGAGTTCTAAGTTCAATCCTCTGAAATTTACAGTGGCCAGTATCTTGGATTTGGGTTGCAGAGACATCAAGAACTCTTCTGTTACCTCATCATCATGACCTTGAATTCTATCACAGAAGGTCATCCAATTGGCATGGGTAAATAGGACTACTACCTCAGGGTTTTCTCGCAATTTCCTAGAATCCGAGGGTTCCTTTCTGATAAACCCTCCTGGCATGGTGAAAATGCTCTGTTTTGGCTTGTGTTTTGATCAGAAGGGGAATTATCTGTATGGTTTCCTCCTTTGATCCTCATGACAGGGTTTCTTAGATGTTTGTCTCTCCCTTTTCACCAATTCCCTAGTTATAATACTGCTGCTGCCCAAAACTCGACTGTCAAAAGGAAATTAGGCTCTCAAAGACAGAGTGCAGAGCTTAATTTTCACACCAATCATATACAAGTCACATTTTTTTATGCACAGATCAGTCCTTACAGAGGTTTATCGTTTCTACAGGAGGAATTAGTTAACAGGAACCGTGGAGGAGAATGTGACGAAGCATCATTTGAAAGAAATTATGTGTATCATACAAGCAAACCACCATTTTTGACCCACAGGTAGACTTGTTTTAACTTTCCCTACTCCAAACAGTTTAATTTACCACCTTTCAAAATTTCATGCATGGGTATGGCGTTTTTTGAGCTTACCTCTCTTCGAAACTCCAATTCAGACGCAAAAGATCCATATTTCTCTGCTCCGGGAGGCTATGCTATGCTTCCTACAGAGCTCCTTCTTGTAGAGAGCTTTGCCAGCTTCTGGAGGACGTCACGATGCTTTTGAGCAAGCCTAGGATGCTGGAGGAGTTTGAAATGGGTCGAGAAGCTCGGGCTAACGAACTGCAGAGGAGGAGGACACGTACATTGCTGAAAATCGGTTGCAATAGTAAATGATACTGTTTAATGTGAGTGTTATGGCCGAAGGATTTTGAATTATGGCGCAATTCATGGCACGGGGGTGAGGTGTCCAGGCCGATCCATTGGCCAACGTCATGACCATCATTCTCCGGCGTGTCTCTGACCGCCATTTTTCTATCTCTACCATTACCCGCCGTCATCACTTCCCATCAGCCGATTTCACTGCAAATCCGCTGATTTTCATCGACTGGACACTTCCCACATGTCAGCTCCACGTCCCTTTGGTGGATTTGAGCATAACCGAGCTCGTTCAGATCCCACAGGCCATTCAACTGACTGTGGGTGGCCAGTTGACTGGACACCAAATTTGTTCAATTTGCACCATTCACTGACATGCAATTTTCATAGTATAGTCTATGCAATTTGACGAAATAACATTAGGCACTTACCTGTGTGGCCGTCGACGTGCTCTACAGGTTTCTGAATGTGGAATGATGGCTTTGCTCACTGCTGCTTCATGCACAGGCACTGGAATTCCTTCGTTTATTGGCTAATGCTGCATGCAAGGCTTCAGGACCTGATCCACTGGGGGTGAACGTTGCATGCATGGATCTGTCTTTTATCAGCTGTCGAGGAGGTGTCCATGTTCAAGCGGAGCTGGTTAAATGCCTCTTGCATTGATTTCAACTGATGTTGACTCCATAGTGTGTATTCCAGGCGAATCAGCTGCTACAGGATTCCTATAGGACATCCTGTAACTGCTTCTCCTCCTGGGTTGCATGCTGAAATGAGCAGGGTTGCATTCACGATTGAACGGTCATGATGGAGCTTTAACAGGTAGAGTGTGCAGGCCTTCATGTACTTGATTTGTCCCTTGAAAAAAAATTCAATCTGAGGAAAACAGGACTTTTTGCATGACTGTGCAGGAATACAGGACCAGATTGTGGTAACGGCGGTGGAAAGAGATGAAACCGGTGATGGATGGAAGAGAGGAGTGGTTGTAGGTCTCATCAACAGACTTCAAGCTTTAAATCCCTTTCCAGAATCGACTTTGGCCTGCCCGAAGGTTCTACAGGATGTTTCCTGTAGAAATCCGAAACTTCCTGTAGAAAGCCCCAAAACTTCCTGTAGAAAGCTCAGAACTTCCTGTAGGAGGTTGAATCTCGACCCGAATGTGTTCAAATCCTAGAAAAAGTGAGTGGCCATGGAGGGGGTGTCTGTGAGGATGTCTGGTAGCTTGGTAAGGACCCCTATCCTTGTTTTGCATGACCTTCTTTATCTGCATTGTATTCCCTGCAACCTGCAATAATTCCAGAGATTAGACCTATTTATTTTTCCTTTTTTTTTATTTTCCTTTTTGAGAGATAGTAGGGGTGCCTCCATGAGGCTTTCACCCCCACTATCTGCCCTGGGCACCTCAGAGAGGTTTTCGCCCAAGGATCTTTTTTATTCCATTTCTTTATTTTCTGAGAGATAGCTGGGGCACCTCCATGAGGTTTTCACCCTCACTGTCTGCCTTGGGTGCCTTAGCGAGGTTTTCACCTAGGAATATTTTTATTCCCTTTTTTTTGTTTTTTGTTTTTTGTTTTTTTTGTTTTTTTTTTTTTTTATGATCAAGGTGTGGCTGGAATAGAGGCAGAACCCTGCTCTACTACCAACACTGATTTTTCCACAGTTTCAATGAACTCCTGCCTTGAAAGGGGTTTCTTGTAGATTTTCAATCAACGCCCATTAACAAGCATGGGGATGGCTTCTTCATCAATAGTCCTGATAAGGACTGAACCATTGTCATTGCGTTCCTCCACTGTATATGGTCCTAACCATCTTGTCCTCAGCTTTCCTTTGAAATCCTTGTATCTTGAGTCATACAGCAGCGCCAAATCTCTCGGCTAGAATTTCTTTTCATTAAGGTGTCGGTCATGCCATATCTTCCTCTGGAGTTGAACTACTTCTGAGTGGAGGAGGGCCTACATTCTTTTTTCATCTAATCCATTCAGCTGCAATAATCTTTCACGTTGAGCATGCCAGAGATCTAGGTCCAGCTGAGCTGCCACCCTTAATGTATTGTACTCGAACTCTATGGACAGCAAAGCTTTCTTCCCGTAGACCAGCTCATAAGGTGTGAAACCGGTTGTAGTCTTCCAAGTGGTGTTGCAGGCCCAGGTGGCCTCAACCAAGCGATCTGCCCAATCCTTTCTGCTACTGCTCACAACCTTAGTCAAAATTCCTTCCAATGCTCTATTAGTGGCTTCCACCTTCACATTTCACTGAGGATGATAGGGGGTGGAAGTCTTGTGCTTGATCTTGTAATGAGCGAGAAAATCTTCAATCAGGTTGGAGGTGAACTAGCTTCCTTGATCTGTGACTAACTCTCTTGGGTAGCCATACTTGTAGAAGATATTTTCCCTCAGAAACTCAGCCACCTTTTCCTCTGTTGTTGCTTTGGTTGCCTTCGTTTCTGCCCACTTGGTTAGATAGTCAGTGCACACAATGATGTAAGACCGTTGCTTTGAAGGAGGGTTGATAGGACCCACAAAATCCATGCCCCACTTCTCAAATGGCTCGAAGGTCACTTGAGGTTGGAGAGGCATTTCATCCCTTGGAGTCGGTTTCCCCATCCTCTAACATCGGTCACACTGGCTGATGTATCTTCTGACATCTTGATGAAGAGTAGGCCAATAGTAACTTGCCTGTAGAATTTTGAAGGCATTCCTTTTGGCTGCAAAGTGGGCTCCACAAGGTCCGTCATGATAGGTTAGGAGGATGTCGAAGACTTCCTCCTCCCTAACACAACGTCTCAAGATCTGATCTGGGCCAAGTTTAAACAAGTTTCCCTCGATCCAAGTGAACGGGGCACTCTTCCTTATAATTCTGCTCTTCTCCTTTGAGGATAGATGCGGAGGGAACTATGCTGAGACCATGTAATTTGCTATGTCAGCAAACCATGGAGAGAGCAATGAGATAGCAAACAGATGTTCATCTAGCATCTGGTCATCCACTTTTCCTTCTTCACCTACAGGCAAGTCTAATCTAGACAAGAAGTCAGCAACAACATTTTCCTTACCTCACTTGCCAACAATCGTCAAATCAAATTGCTGCAACAAAAGTAACCATCTAATGATACGAGCATCGACATCAGGCTCATTCATTAAATATCTAATTGCAACATGATCAGTGTGTACAAATGTTTGATAACCAGTGATGTAGTGTCTGAACTTGTTTAGGGAATGGACTACAGCCAGGAACTCTTTCCTGGTTACAGTATAGTTCATTTCTGCCTTGGACAGGTTTTTGCTGACGAAGTATATGGCATATGGGAGTTTCTCCTCAACTTGTCCTAAGGCTGACCCTATGGCTTTGTTTGAGGCATCAGTGTGGATGTGGAAAGGTAGGGATCAGTTTGGACCTCTCAAGATCGGGGCGGACACCAGCTTATCTTTCAACTCATCCAGTGCCCCTTGACAGTTGTCAGTCCATTTAAACTCAACATCTTTCCTTAAAAGTCCAAACAAAGGCGAGGCTAGCTTACTGAAGTCTTTAATGAATCTTCGATAATATCCTGCTAAGCCTAGGAAACTCCGAGCATCTCTTATCTTTTTAGGAGGTGGGACCTTTTGGATGATAGCAATCTTATTAGGGTCCACCTGTAATCCTTGCCGAGAAATGGTATGACCTAGCACGGTCCCTTTAGTCATCATGAATTTACATTTTTCGGGACTGAGGGACAAGTTCATCTCAATGCACTTGGTTAGAACTTTTCCCAGATTAGTCAATGCTTCTTGGAAGTTGGACCCATAAGGAGTAAAGTCATCCATATAGATTTCTACCGAATCATGGACCAACTCAGAAAATATGCTCAATACTACTCTCTAGAAAGTGGCAGGAGCATTGCATAGTCTAAAGGGAAGGACTCGGTAGGCAAAGGTACCCCAAGGACAAGTGAAGGTGGTTTTATCTTGGTCTTCCGGGCTGATTTGGATCTGGTTATACCCGTTGAACCCATATAGGAAAGAGAAGAACTTCTTCCCTGCCACTCCATCCAACACCTGATCTATGAAAGGCAAAGGGAAATGGTCTTTCTTAGTGGCCTTGTTGAGTTCTTGGTAATCTACACAGATTCTTCACTTCCCGTTCTTTTTGGGCACAAGCATTAGAGGCGAGACCCACTCACTATCGGAGATAGGGTAGATGAATCCTGCATCCAATAATTTTTGCAATTCTTCTTTGACAATGTCTTTAAGGGCTGGATTCATTCTCCTCTGAGGCTGCCTGACTGGTTTATAATCTTCCTTAATGTAGATGTGATGGGTATAGACCAAAGGATGGACTCCTTTCAACTCCTTATAGCTCCAAGTGAAAGCATCTAAATGATTGTTCAGTAAGCTACACAGCTCCTTCTGGGAAGGAGATAGGGAGGAGCTGATCTTTAAAGTTCTTTCGGGACCAAACTCCACATTCTTAACTCTGGGAGAGGTTGGATCAGTCACACAGAGGTCCACTAAGGTGTTGGCTTGGGTATCTTCCACCAATTCCTCTAAGGACAATGCACTAGGAGGTGGATTTTGAATCAAAGTTTCAATCAAATCATCCTTGGTTTGCGGCCCTCCCCTAGTGGTTTCTACGATGCACAAAGGTGCAGAGTAGACCTCATCCTCATCTCCTTCTTCCAACCAGAGTGGTAAGTCATGTTCTAGCAGAGGTTGGGCAGGAGGATATAGGACTAGTTGCTTGGACATAGGCCCGTTCTTGATGGTCATGCTTCCAGCTCGGCAACTGACGTAAGCATTCGCAGTGGCTAACCAAGGCCTTCCCAAAATGAGGGGGTATCTAGTGAGCTTTTCCTTTGGCTGAAGGACCAAGAAGTCCGCAAGGTATTCCCAAGAGTCAACAGAGACCAAGACATCTTCCACAATCCCTTGGGGAGTCGCGGTCGAGCGATCCACCAACTGTAGGACTGTCGAGGTCTTCCTTAAGGAATTCTGAAGGTTGAGTTTAAGCATGGTGTCCCTGGTCATCACATTAATGGCAGCCCCTAGATCAATCAAGGTATGGGGAATTATGGTGCCATTGATGTGGACATCAACTACAGGACTCCCAGGGTCCAAATACTTTGGACAGATTACTTGCCCCAACATTAGATCGGACAGTTGTCTGATGACATTGATAGTTGAGGCATCTCTCTTTCGCCTGCCTGGGTGCCTGAAACACTTCTCCTTAATCAATTTGTTGTATATCGGTACATCTTTGATGGCCTGGAGAAGTGGTATTTTCACACACAACTGTTTCAGTTCTCCCAGAAGTTCAGTCTCCTCTGGGTTTGGTTGCGTGGTTACTGTTAGTCACTCAGGAAAGGGTGGAATGGCTTTGGGTTCACTTTCCTGTTTCTCTTCCCCGTCCTATGGGGGAGGAGGTTGGTGATCTGCGAGGGTCTTCCCGGATCACAGGTTGATCTCCTGGATCTCCACAGCATAGGTAGGACATGTCGTCTCCCCAGTGTATACCTGTTGGGACTGTCGGTTGTTGGGGTTCGGGTTCGGTTGAGCAGGCATCTGGGTTGTCTTGGAGGAGCAGGAGGTAATGGTTGTGTTTGAGCCGGTGGTGGAGGCAGAATGGTGGGAGGAGTGTTGTATTGGGGCCTCCACCCTGGTTGAGGTGCATTCCACTGAGGCTGTGGCTAGACATGTGAGTGAAATGAATGAGCAATGGGTTGAGTATGGTATTGAGGTAGATAAGACCATGGAGGAGGTGCAGACTAGGAAGGATGAGCAGGGGGACCCCAAGAAGGCATGTGAGAAGATTGGTTGGGGCTATAATAAGCTTGGGATGTCCCTTGCATCCCATACTGGTAAGGTCTGGGTCCATGCGGCCTCCTTTGGTTGAGGAAGTACAGAGGTTCAGTGGGTGCCTCAGTCCCTTGCTACATGGCTTTGAATCCGAGAAAGGTTGGGCATTGGTTTGTGGGGTGGTTCTCCTCACAACCGAAACATACCTCTACTGAGTGCAATGGACACTCGTTCTGAGGGTGCTTCCTCATACATCTGGGACAGAAAATGGCCAAAGCCCTCTCAGCTTCCTATTTATTTTGTTGGATTTGGGAAGTATCAAGTTGCATGGCAATGGTCTGTCTCATCTCAATTTTGAGGTCTTCCCTCTGATTAGAAAACTCATGCTTGGAGAAGGTAGTACTAGCTGTAAGTGGATTCCCCCTACCTCTTTTCCGGGCTGCCCTAGAGTGGTTTCTAAACACAGTCTTTATGTCCTCATAAGGTAGTTGGTAAATGTCTCCTCCCGCTAGCATGTGAATGGTATCTAGAAGGTCTTCAGGGACTCCTCAGAGCAGAACCAGCTTTAGAGATTTAGGGTCAAGTGTGCAGCTGGCCCGTTTATAGCCAAGTTGGAACCTTTCCTCGTAGTCTTCTAAAGACTCATCATTTCCCATGGTCATCCAAAAGATTTCTCCCTTGGTTTCCTTTGACCTACAGTAATCCCAATATTTGTTGTTAAAGG
The DNA here is from genome assembly GCA_031772625.1 of Pinus tabuliformis. Taxonomy (NCBI): domain Eukaryota; kingdom Viridiplantae; phylum Streptophyta; class Pinopsida; order Pinales; family Pinaceae; genus Pinus; species Pinus tabuliformis. The sequence continues at coordinate 632,416,759 of CM062817.1, read as the reverse complement.
CTTGCTGCATCTGAGCCCAAGTAGAGATATTGTTTCCAGGTAACCCCATGAACCAACGTAATGCTGCATCCTTCAGGGTAGAGGGAAAGAGTTTGAAATTTTGCTCATCTTCTGTATAGTCATAAGTTCGACGAAGGAGAACAAACTCAAACAGGAAGGTATTAGGGTCTTCAGTGGTCAATCCATGGAAATGAGGTAAGGCTGAGGGACTTATGTTCTTCATTTTCATGTCCCCGTTGGTCTCTCAGATGGGGAAGGTACCTTCTATTCTCTTGTCATCGTTTCTACCATTTCTGTTGTTAGCCATGGTATCAAAAGGAATGTTTTCTTGCTATTCTTCTGTTATAGGATCTTCGTATATCTCAGGAGGTTCACCTATAGGTTCTTCTGGATCACTACCACCAAATAAGAGAGAAGGGTGACTCAGTGAAGTGGTGGGGGTGTTGGGTACGAATTTTCCGGTATTATCTCTGTTCCTACGAGGCATGAAAGGATTTTTGGTTGTTTTTGCTTTTTCTCTACTTGTACCTGCAAAAATGAAACACATGGAATTGCAACTAACTAAAATCTATCTTGTAAAAATGAAAATGCGGAATTGAAATGAAAGCAGGAAAGGACTAATCTACTTTGCTGAAATCAAATTGCGAGAATGAAATTCTAGACTACGCTTGCAGAATTGAAATTCTATTCTACACTTGCAGAATTGAAATTGTGGAATTGAAAGGCTAATCTATGAAAGCAGGAAATGTCTAATTTACTTTTGCAGAAATGAAATTGCAGAATGGAACTGAAATAAACTACTTAGCAGAAGATTAGAGTAGGAAAATAGAAGAAAAGCAGAAATCACAAATACTCTGACGCTTCCCCGACAATGGCGCCAAAAAGAGTGGTGAGCTCCAGTATTGCAGTAATAATGCTGCAACTCCTGGGACCCCCTTCTTTACTTTTATCAATCCAATAGTTCGTAACAAACTTGGAAGCGACAATGTTGTATGCAAAAGTACTAGCTCTTGCCGTAGCTATCACTTGGTCAGCTGGCACAAGTCTGCTAGGAGCTTAAGCCAACTTCTATGAGCTCTGAGAAGAAGCTTTTTAACTGATGGATGAAAGCTAACTTAAAGAAGGCTGATCTACTTTCGGAAAGAAACTGGAAAGCTGAAAGGAAACGTAAACCCTAGCAAACCCTAATTTTAACATCTATCCCTACCGATGCAAGAAAGAGGATGCAAGCTACTGAAAGAAATGCCATTGACTTCTAGGAAGGTAAATACATGTATGCAAGCTACTTCTACAGTAACATCTGGAAAAAACATCGTTTTGTATTTTTGAATAAGTTTCCAGATATTATGCATGCGATTTGACTGTTTTGATTGTGCAGAGATGGATTGGCAAGAGGAAATGCTTGGATGAGGGCAGCAAGGTTCAGAGAGGACCTAAGGGGTTCCTAACACCCTTCCAGAGAGTTTCACAGAGTTTGGCTATCGAAACCTCATTCATGAGCTTCTATAGGAAGTCTACAGGGGTTCTACAGGATGTCTGTGATTTTCTACAGGATGTCTGCAGTCTTTCTACAGGATGTTCAGAAATGGGATTTTGGAGGATGGATGGATGAAGAAAGATGAAGGAGTGGGTATGGAGGTAGGATAAGGGTTGGAGGTGGTCTAGGATTTGGTGGATGGAGTTGAGGATAGATGTAGATGGCTGGATTTGTTCAAGGAGGACTGAAACAATGATGCACAGAAACTAGGGTTATGTGAGAAAATGGAAAACGTAAGGCTAGAAGCTCAGCTGAGGGATGGAGTAGATGCATTAGATGGAGTATGGGCAGGTAGAGAAGTGGTACAGGTGCTTTGCCAATCGTTTTTCCAACTGAACCAACGAAGACTTGTAAAATCAAAGACCTAGTCACGTTGACCTAATCTGATCTAGTTGTCAGTAAAGAGAATGAACAAAAGTTTGAACTGCAATGAGACCATGTATACTAACTCATGCAACTAAGCAAGAAAAAGTCTGAACTTGTAACGAACTTCTACAAATGAAAATCAAACACTAGTGATTGCATGGCAAAGAAAAATCAGTGTTTTTGTGGGCAGCATGGTCACCCTGATCCCAGCTCCTAATCCCACTGAGGGAGAGGTGAAATTAGAGGTGTTTGATGGCCCTTTTCTGAAGATTTTCCCTGTTAAAAACCTATCAACTAAATATGAGCATCAAAAGTATTTCTAACCATTAACAGTGACCTAGTTAATCAGCAAGATTTAATCTACTTAGCAGAAATGATTTTGCAAATGCATAAAGAACAAATAACAATACACAAAGGAGGCCTTAGCACTCAGGTTGGGCCCAACCCCAAGAGCTGCAGGCTCCTATAAAGAACTTAGATCTGATGCCAAGTAAAGCTGCTTCTCATTACTCAAAAATAATCATCACAAGAAAGTTGTACAATAGTAGCTAAGAAAAACGAGTTGAAAAAGGACAGAACTATAGTGAAAATACCAACAGTTCCAAAAGTAAACTATGAAGGCTGAGGCCTTCTTATTTATATAATATGAGGGGGCTAGCAACCCTCCTAGATTCAAGGGACTCGGTTGTTCCAACTGCTAGTAGACAGTCACTCTTCCCAAAGCTGCTTGGCTTCCTTTAGAACTTGTTTTGGTGGCCTGTTGAGCTTGGAGTTAAGAGTGGAGATTTCGAGGAAGGGCCATTTAATGCCACATACAACCTCCCTATGAATCCTCACCTCAATCTTGGTTGTCACCTGGGCCATAATTGCTTGGTTTTGCTCCAAAATTTGTCCAAAAAACCCGAAATGACCACGTATTAGCCTCCTTGGTAGAGTGACCACCCTTATTCATTCAAATAACATAAACAGACTAGAAAAACATGCATAATCTATGAAAAATGGAGGATTGAACAAGGAAAATTAGGCAAAATGAGCCCAATAAGTTACCTAATGCGGGGCTCATCAAGAACATAAAGAGAATATACATATACACGCACTCTCTAAGGAGGGAAAGTGCATACATGTTGGAAAACCAAGGTTTTGGTCTGAGGTATTTGGTCCAAGGTATTTTGGTCCAAGGTATTTGGTTCGAGGTATTTGGTTTGAGGTATTGACCCTAGGTATTTGGTCCAAGGTATTTTGGTCCAAGGTATTTGGTCCGAGGTATTGACCCTAAGTATTTGGTCCAAGGTATTGACCCTAAGCATTTGGTCCAAGGTATTAGTCCTAAGTGGTTTTGGTTTGAGGTATTGACAAAGGATGTAAGCATATAAGGAGGAGAAGATCAAAGGGCTAAGGGCACAAGTAATGAAAATCTTATGAACTATTATATTAAAAGAAAATATGCATGCTATGGGTTTCTTATGATTTTCTTAATCTATACTAAATATGCACCTGAGCATTTGATGATTGATGAGATGAAATGATGGATCAAGATCATAATGACTTATCATTATGTGATATGATAATGGATGGGCTAGATCTGATTGCTAACCACATGGTTTATCCTTTATATGTGATGATCTGGGTATGTACGAAGTTAGGAATTGTAGTGAAGTTATAAGTAATTATTTGCAGATCTATATGCTGGTTCACTTTGGTGAAGATGCATATACACTAGTTCATCTCTTCCAAGTAGCATATGAAAAACAAAAGCTTGACATTTAAGAATGACTGATATATCAAATCAATGATGTTGTTTTACTGTTGTCTGTCAATGAAGTATTCTTAGATCTAAACGTAAAAATGAATGCATAAGGAGGCTGGTATTTGATTGATTGATTTTATAAGTGAGAACAAGTGATCTCTATTGTTGCCTATGTAAATCTTTGTAAGTTGACAGCAGATGTTCAATACATTGCTGGTTGGTACATACTTGACTCAAAAGTTCAAATTTGCAGTAGTTTTGAAGGTATATGCAGGTTTTATTAATGGAAGGAGTGTATACACTTAGTTTGGGTTCAGCCAAGTAGCATATACATTCTGATGCATGGTTTTTGAGGTTACAGCTGGTTCTAAATGATGATGCAGTGTTCTGGGTTGAGATCTTTGTACTGGTTACAGTGATCTATTTGTTCTAGTTGATTGGTTGAATTTGATTAAGTTTGAATGAATGGTTTATTCAATTATGTGAGAGGTTCAGTGATTGTTCTATGTCAGGGTTTTAGTGATTAATTGATTCAAAGATTGATGATTGAGTTTCAGTGATTGGTTGATGCAGATGTATTGCAGTGGTGATTGAATTTGAGCTTCAATGTTACTAATAGGTCCAATATGAAAATTTAATGAAATGAGGACTTCATGTATATTGTTGTGTACCGCGAGCATCCAGTCTGAAGATTTATGAAACATGGTCCATGGAGGAAACTAAGGGTTGGAGCCTTCAATGAGGAAGTCAAAGCTTCCTTCCAGTAGTTGTTGGTGATTTGATCATGGGGTTGGAGCTCCCTTACAGTAGTAGTTGGAGAATGAGTGAAGGTTTTAGCCTTCTGTAGGTCAGACCCTATGTACTAGTAAATATATTGGCTAATACAAGAATTAGGTGGTTGTAGCTCCCTTCCAGAAGAAGCTAGAGAATGAGAGAAGGATGTAGCGTACTGCAGGTGGGTGCTTGCGTACTGGTATGAGTCTGCACCAATTCCAGATTGTAAGTTACATATTATCTTATTATTAAAAGAAGACATAGATGACAACAGCAAGTAGTTTTCACCCACATTCGGTTTCCACCTTAAATCTTGGTGTTCATGTGTGTTGCTTATGTGTGATGGTTTATTCTATTATTACCTCACATGGTTACTAGTTAATGTTTGATAAATTATTGATGCACTGATTAAAGATCAACATATGATGAATTAATTGAATCATAAGCTCACTGGATATATGCTGGTTACCTTAAGAACAGTTGTGTGCACACGTGAGTTCCCTTCTCTGAAGTAGCGTATATAAATCCCATTATGGAAATGAAAAATTTATTGATTTGTAAATACTAATTCACCCCCCGGTATTATTTCCAACAAACTCAACATTTTTCTTTTTCTTGAGTCAAATTTTCTAGACAATGCATTAGCCTTCTAACTCTGTCTCACTTTACTTCTAATATTAGACTCAAATTTCTTTCCTTAACTTAACTCTACTCTTCCTGCATTGCATGCATATGAGAATAATTACTATTTCTAAAAATCCCTTTAATTACAACCATATGACTCAACTTTAGCTTAATCATGACTCAACTACGCATTCTACACTTGCAATAAAAAATTGACTCAAATTTTTTATTACAATGCAATTTTTTCCTTTTCATTTCTTCCATATTTTATACCCTTGAAAATGATTCATTTTCAGTTGCACTTTCTTGATGTAAGCTCCATATTTCTTCACTTGCTGCTATTGCAAATTTTCTTTGACGTCTTTTATATTTATTCTAAAAAACAATTTAGGCTTTCAGAGCCTATCTTCTATAACTTCCTCTTGAAATATTCATTCACTCATGGACTACTACCATAACTCTTCATCTTCAAACAATGAAATTTTCCATGCTTCTTTCACTTCATATTTGTGATCTTCTTTTTTACATATTTCTTGATAGTAGAATTTGATCTCTTCTTGACTCCATTATTGAAAGGTTGTTTTAATGATTTCTTCTTCGTCTTTAGAAACTTACATGCCCTTTCATACATCTTTGTCTTCATCTTCTCTTTCAGCTATAACTGTAACTAGAATATTGTCTTGTATACTTGCATGCCCAAAATCATTGTTAGAAACATCTTCATTATGCTCTACAGTGAGATATTTCTCTGCTTCTTCTTTCTTCTCTACATATTCAACTACATTGAGGCTATCTTTGACTGTTATCTTGTTAGTTGATATTCTCATCAAAAACTCATGAATCACTTTATCTCTTCTTAATCATTAATTGTTGCTAGATCATGCACTGCTTCATGAGAAAATATAACTATTACTTCATATCTTGTTGCTACAGTGGTAGATTCAACCTTCAATGCTTCATCAAACATGACACTTCCTGTATTTCGACAACTATACCTTGTTTCAAAAAAGAGACCACAAATTTCATCAACATAAATTTTTCCCACTCTATGGTGAGATATATGAGCATGCATGTTGTCATTAACAATTTCAACTTCACCAAATTCATCATTTGTTGATGGATTCATGAGAGATGCACTTTCAACTCTACAAACCATTACTTCATATGAAAAATTGTCTTTGTTATTCTCAAACTTAAATTCCTCAAACTTTGATGCAAAGAGGTCATCATCAACTAGAATGATACCAACTAGATTATACATGTTATTCACTTCTTTATTGGAAGTTTCACCATCATCAATAAGGTCTATTGTTGGATTCACCAATTCATAACTCACTTTGTAGCCACCATCCACATGTTGCTTGTCATAGTGAAATTCAACATCATCTTCACCATCCACGTTATAATGGGTTATCAACCATATATATGCTCTTGCTCTACTTCACACGTAGAGACTTCAACTTCTCACTCTGCAATCTTTTATATGTCTTCTTCATCCATATGCATGTCTGCATGATGGGTTTCACTTTTATAGTTTTTATGACCATCATCGACATTTGAGTGGGATTATCCAAGCTCTATTTTCCACCTAGAGTCCTTCTCATTTACTCTCAGACCTGTACTTCAATTTCTATTGATTCTTAAACAGACTGTAAAATAATTTGTTGCTTTATGTCACATTCGTTTATACCAATTTCTACTTCGAGGGTCTTCCATGCTTCCTAGGATGATGTAGTTTTTTCTACCTTGCACAAGGACTTCTCATCCAATGCACGTTTTATAATATCCAATACTAAGGCATCAGATACTTCATCATATGGATTATTAGACCAATACTCAATCAACTCTTTGCATTAAAGATTTTTTTTCATTTTGACAAGTCCCAAAAATTAAAAATTTTACCAGTAAATTTTGAAAGTGTTACTAGATCTATATTGATACATTCATCATCGAATTGTTCTACCTCATTTACTTGTATTTTAGATTCCCCAATTGTGTCAATAACCTCTATGATCTCTTTGAAATACTTTGGCTCTTCCTTTTGATTTCTTTTCTCGGATTTCCTCAATATTGCTTTGTGACCCATGACTACCGTCTTTCTTTTTCCTTTTGTATTCTTTCCTTATTGCGTCACCCTTATACAAATAAAGATGCATGCACTTTATTATCTTTAAAACTAAATATTTTAACCTTCACTTTAATGGTGGCTCCCAAAAACTATTAGAAACTTTTCTAATCTCTTCTACACAAATTCTTATGGAGGATCATGACTACAACTTATGGTGCAGACTCCTTTATTGGTAAGTGGCAGTGGCTCTTTCCTCTTGATATGGTTGTAGATCTATATGCTACTCACCTTAATATTCTATTAGTTTGGTTTACAAACCCTTAATGAGCTCTAGTTTGTACTTATGGACCAATGGATGCAAACTGTGATTTGTGGGGTTCACAATAACCAAGTCTCTTAGTGGAAGTAACTCATGAACTTCTTAATTCATTTGGTTCTTTGAAACCTTGCTAAACCTTGCTCTGATACCACTTGTTATTTAGAGGTAGAGATAAACATGCAAACACAAGACAAATAAGTACACAAGATTCTGCTTGAAGAGAGAAATTATATTCATCAATTATTATCTCATATACATCCACCAAGTTGCTATTATTCTCTCCTGTTTCTTCACATTACAATTATCCAACCATGACTATATAAGCACTAGTATTTCCAAATATGGAATCATGTAAACTATAACTTTATTTTCCTCATGCAAACTATGACTTGATACTTTAAATAAACTTTTCTAACTTCACTTTAACATAAATCAACATTTTTCTTCTCTTTAACTTAGTTTTTCTTGACAAGGAATTAACTTTTTAACTCTGACTCACTTGACTTCTAATATTAGACTTATCTTTGTTTCTTTCACTTAACTTAACTCTTCATACATTGCATGCATGCGACAATACTTATTATTTCTATCAAATGAAACTATTCTGATCTATCACAAATTTGCGATCAATGGTAGTGAATCAAATTGGAAATTTGGAGATAAGTTTGTATGAATTGTGTGCTCTTATAACTTTTAAATTGCTATATGAGACTACAGTTCACTTGGCTGTAACACATTTGAATATTTGACAACTGTTTTTCCAGTTGAGTTGTTGATTCTATAAGATTACTTTCATTAATATGATTTGCATATTGGTTTTGTTAAGGCATAATTTTATGGAATGATTATCTACATACTTCAGTAAGTGTTAAACTTATGAATTTTAATAATGATGAATTATAAAAAGTGAGGTGTAGTATGGAATCACGTAGTTTATGATTGAGAAATCGATGAGATGAGTTATGATGCACCAAAAACCTATAGTGATGGGCCATATGGGTGCACTAAGCCAATCTCCGATGTGGGTGACTATAGGGGCATGAAAATGACATTTTAGGTTAAATTAAATTTTATGCTAGATGTATTGAATTACTAATATCACTTGGTTTCTTAATAATGCATCATGGTTTTCTAATTACTAGATGAAAATATTTACCAAAACCTTAAGAACTAACAATAAATTAATGTAAAAAAATATTAAATGACATTTTGTATAATTTTTTTACAATATTAGTAAACAATTTTTTTACAATAAGGAAAAATTTAAATACTAAAATATTATCTAAGAAATAATTAAATTATTTTACTTATCTCTATAATATATTTGTTCAATAATGAAAAGAAAATTGAGATATGAGTATAAGGATTATGCAAGAATCAAAATTTTAATTTAGAAAGAAAAAATAAAGGTTTAAAAGGCATATATTGATGAATTTGTATTTTATCTTTTTTGGGGAGAGAGAGAGAGAGAGAGAGAGAGAGAATTTTCTTATTGTTATATTATATCTAATTTCTTGCAAATTTATATCAAAGTTTTAGTTGAAGTAATCTAAATTTTTTCACACATTTAAAAAAGAAAAAAACAATTAGTTCATGGAGTATAACTCAATTCACAATCAACCTATCATGAAGTGTTATGTAGAAGGATGATATTCAAAGTTCAAATTCCCTTGCATTAAGCTAATCAAAGAATAATAATTGCTATCTATTTATTTATTGCATCTTTAGAATCTGGTATGTATAATGTAATTGTTTTGAAATCAATTTATCTTTAATTCATTATTTTTATGTAAAGTTTAATGTAATTTTCAAATAAATATAAATTAAATTAAATACTTACGAATATTCTAACTTTTCAAAATGTTATATTTTAATTCTATAATTAATTAAGAAAGTAATATAACCAGCATATTATAAATTTATATTTAATTAAAAATGATTAATGAAAAAGGAAAAATATAATATAACAGAAAGAAATTGATATGATCAAATTTCGAATTTCTGTGCAAGCTTCTCGAATGCAACGACAGACAAGTTTTCCCTAATCATATCAAAAAAGATCAAAGGGACAAAAGAGGAATTTGTGTTTGAGAAATCTTGCTAGGAAAAGTTGTCATGTTATTCTGAATCGGCTACCCCCACAAAACAAAGACCCAAAAAAATCATTGTATTTATATAAGATAACGTGAATGGTAAGTGAAATAGTAGCATTTGTATTTGTGCGAGATTGTACTAGTACGCAAGCTGGCGGACTTAGGGCGCAATGTTAGAGTCAATGTTGCAGGTGTTAGATAATATTGTGTTAAATTGATATGGTTTTGTCTTAATTGTTAACTGTATTAAATGGGTTTCATCTTATTTGTCATTGTCTTAAGTGGTCATTGCCTTAAATATAAAGATTTATCTTAAAATATTTTTGTCTCAAACTGTTTTTATCTTAAATATAGAGTCATCTTAAAATATTTTTGTCTAAAACTATTTTTGTCTTAAATTTTATATTTAAGAAAATTCAATTAATATTAAATTTTAGCATAAAATAGCTAAAATGAAAAATGAATTTTAAGACAAAAGATTTATTTTGTCTTAAAAAATGTCGTAAAAGTGTCCTTCATGTAGTAGTCCTACTCGATAGCTGCTAGATCTATAGGGTGAAATATTTGGTCTTAATAAAGGATATAATACAAAGGAAAATTACATTGGTTCTCCACATCCTCATAAAATCGTTGTTTCATATTATAGGGACGTCATGCAGAGTTGTACATTTTATTGCGAGCAGTAGCTAGATTTTTACGAAATCTTGGAGAGTTGTTGAAATGGTCTACTGATGCCACAATCAAGACTGAAATTCTCACCTAGGAGTGTTTGGATTGTTAATCCTAGTTGTGCTTGAATTTTTTTTTTAATGGTTGAAATGGACTTAGAATCAACAAAAACCACTTGGGCACCCAAAATCTTGAAGCTTCTAACATGGATTTCCAAAACAAAATGCCATATTTTTTCAATATCTTAATGGAATTTCTATCATTTTCTGAGCGAAATTGTGACCTCCTTAGACTATAGGAAACTAGTAGCTAGATGGAAATGCCTATCCATTATACATACTTTTTACAAATTGTTCATTATTGGTTTTGCCAACAATATGTCAAGGTTCTGCCAAGGTTTCTCTATTCATACTCATAATGACGGAACCTTGACGTATGATTGGTAGAACCATGAAATATAACTGGTAAAAATATTATACCCTAATAAAAATTGAATGCAGAAAGAAAATTACATGAGCACATTGTTTTGTATTCTAGGAAAATCATCCAGAATAATACAATCATTCACTTTTTCATTGTAATCACGAAGTGATTCTGGATTCTATTGGCAATATGTTTTGTTCCACATAGTTACCAAGTTAGAATTCTAAATTAGGTACGAAATGGTAAAATTTTGAACAAATGTTGGGTTGTGTTATATTCTTTCCATGTAGTTAACAAGGGGTTTGGGAGGCACCCATAACCGCACTTTATAAGGTTTGGGGTAGTGCCCCAGAAGATTTCAGTTTTGGACCCTATGTTAGGTTGGGTGGACCCACCTATGGTTTTGTGCATGATTTTTTCACATTTTTTTTGGTCCATGGTATTGGACATGATGGTTTTCGTTCCATGGTATTGGATTCTTTGGCATGTATAAATATGTATTATAACATTGAAAGGAACATAATGAAAAATCAAGCTGGTAGTCCCAGTTTTGGGATCCAGGGGAAAATCTCTGTGTATATGTGTTTTATGTGTTCTACTCTCGCATTATTTATTTTTTGTGTTTTAGAATTCATATGTAGTTAATTTCTGTACGGGGTTAAAACCTACACAAAAATATTTTAATTCGAAAAAAAATCTACTTGTACCTCTTGCTAATTTTCTTAATTTATTTTTTATTTTTAATAATTTTTCTTAACTTTAAATAATATAATAATCTTACAAATAAAATTCATCTAAAAAACTATGGTTCTTTTATTTCCAAAAATTCTCCTTTTTCAAAGTTTAGATGTAACAACCTTCTTTAATTTAAAAACTTATTTATACTACTACAAGCACATTAAAGATATTGTGGCATATCTGAGCATGCATGTGCTCATTAACAATTTAAACTTTACCAAATCCATTATATGTGGCTAGATTAACAAATTCACTTCTCACTTTGCAGTCATCATCGACATGTGTCTCATCACAGTGGGATTGACCGTCATCTGCACCATCCACATCACAATGGAGTTCTTAAGCATTTATATGATCTTTCCTTACTTCACATATAAAAGCTTCAACTTCTCTCTTTGCAATATTTGGTGCTTCTTCTTCATCCATATGCATGCTTGCATAATTTTTTTCAATTTTATGGTCTTGATGACCATCATCCACTTTTGAGTGGGATTTTCCAAGCTCTATTGTCCTCTCAGAGTCTTGTTTATGTACTCTAAGATCTGCTTCTAACCCAACAAATTGTGACACATCTTGCTGTTGAATGTCACTCCACCTTGCACCAAATTCTGCTTCCAAAACCTTCAATGCTTCCTTGGAATATGCAAATTTTGATACCTTGCACATAATCATTTCACACATTTCTTATTGAATGAAAGTCAAAACCAAGGCATATGAACCCAAAACGATGTCATGCTTGACAAAACACTAAAAAAAATTGTAGACTAAGAGACTTTACAAAACACTAAACTATCTTTCCCTTTTTAATATCTCTTAGTTAAAAATAAAACTTAAAAAATATTTTTGAAAAGATACTTTATCTCCAAAAAAACCTCTTAAAAACATATGAAAGTTTATTTTTATTTTTTTTTAACCCACCAAAAGAATAGCTCTAAAAAAACACCTTTAATAAACCTTTATTGATTGTCTCTATGGGTGACTTTCGAATACCAACAATATTGTCTTTATTTATACCTGCCCCACTTTATGTATAGTAGTTTTGACTCCTTCAAATTGCGTTCCACGAAGGTTGACTTGGTCTTTAAAAAAAACACCTTTTGTCGTGTATTTTACTTTGATGCTGACTTTGCTGTCATTCGTGTTCACAACAGTTACCACTGTTTCTTTAAAGCACACATATTTGGAAACCCTCAACAAACATTGTTGTTTACGAAATCCTAGATGAGCCTCGGTATTGCAACAAGAATGCTACAACTCCCAAGGCTACTGAATTTAATTATCAACCCGAGGTTCGTACAAACTTAAGAGGTATCGGCACTATATGTGTAGAATAAAATGTGTCATTCTTTTGCTTTCATAATGTAATGGAGTGCATGTACTGAATTCAAATCCTAAACTAATTGCATAAAATTAAATGTTTGAAATGGAACCTCAATCTATTGAGAGAAATAAAGTACAAGGAAAGAGACTGAAATCAAATGCTAAATCACACCATTTTCTAACTAATTGCTAAGAGGCTTTGCTTAAAAAGAATTATAAGTTAACATGTATGCAATCCTACTATCCTAAGAATGCATATTTAAACCATCAAACCTTCTACTGTTGTGCATGTAAATGAATTAAATAAATATGTTTTTCTTTTTGTCTTTTTTTCATGTGAGAGTGTGAAAGCTAAGCTCTTTCGGTGATGTGGCAGGTGGTTTGGATATGATGGTGGATGGTTGGAAAGCTTGGAAGACCCTTAGGTCACCGTTTGTGGCTTCCTGGAGTTTTTCTCTTAATTCAGCCTCAAAACAGACCACTACAGGAAAACCTACAAGATGTACTAAAAACCTACAAGATCCGCTGCAAACCCGCAGGATATAGCCAAGAGAAAATGATGGATGTTGAAGGTGATAGAAAGGTTAAGGAAGGTGGTTATTGGGTGAAATGAGGCAAGGGAGTGCCTAGGACCACTTCAAGACTCAAAACCAATGTTGGGAGATGGATGGATTTGCTCAAAAAATATTGGAGAACTTTCCTTGTGAAATGATGAAATTCGTGAGGGTTTAATGACCAAGAAAATCAAATCCAAATTGGATGGGACAATTTTTTTTATTAACTAGGATGTATTAGATCCCTATTACAAGTGGAATCACTCAAAAATACCTCTGTTAACCCATGTATAAAAATAAAAAACATTAGTAGTTGAAAATCTATAAATTTGAGAACTAGTGAGCTAGTAACTCTAAAAAATTCCTAACCAAATCAAGTGCAAATGCAATGGGGTAGTTTTTGTTATGAACTAGAATGTTTTGTTTTATATAATTCAAGTGGAAGTAGATCGATTGAATCTTGTTAGCATGCTCTAAAAAATAGCAGAAATGTACTGTTCTTTGCTAAAAAAGAGGTCCAACAATCTAGATTTGGGAATAAGAAGACTAATCCAAGCAGCTCAATGATTACTATGAACTTCCAAATCTTTTCCAAGGATGAAATAGTTCTTGTGATCTTGAAAAGAACTTACATCAACCATTTAACTCAATCCTACAACAACAAATCATTAATACTAAATGCAGAAATAAAAAGAAATAAAAACTAGAGATGCATGTGAATAAGAAGTGAAAAAAAGGAAAGAAAATGATACAAAAGGGCTCTGAGGTTCCTGGGATGGTCAAGCCCAAGGAAACTTAGAGACCTATGGAGGAGAACAAGATTTAGAAGCTGAACATGACACCAATATTTATTATTCCAGCAATATGATTACATCCCTGCAGGAAAACACAATGGAGTTGCAGAAATACAAGCTCTCTCCACAATAACACTAATTCAAATCTATACCTAGAGGAAAATTCAACTTGGTACTTATGAAAAATGATTAGGTATCATTCCCCATGAATGGAGGAAGCTTTCCCCACCAAAATCCCTTGATCAATGGATTTGGTCCCTTGATTAGTGGAACACATTCTTAGATTTTCTCAATCATTGGAGTTCCACAATTTGTGCCATAATTTCATAATATCTTGTCGATCTATTATTTATTATTGATCCTCCTGTAGTAGGGAACAAGTCCCTAAATTATTTCGTCCTCCAAATCTTCATAATCTGCCCAATGTTCTTATAATATTCCACAAAAATAAATAATATTAAGCACAAATATCCAATTATTTATAAACTCTCCTAATGAATATATTAAAGTTAAAAATAAATTATCTAATGTATAAAGAGAGGTTTAATGTGCTAAAGGATGGTCATAGGTCTTAAATTATTGTTTAATTTAGATGCATCGACCTTAATTTATGTCTAATTTAGAGGCCCATCATAACCGCCTACTGAAAGTGTTCCTCATCCTTTGAGCAACTTAGTGACCTCATTGTACCTCATCCATGGCCCTAGTGGCCTCTCTCTTGTGCATTAAGAATCTTGGTTGTAATTTCTGCAAGGATGAGTCCAAAAACATAATTGTGCAAAGAGAAATTATTTTTTCTTGAGACCATTTGCTTTCCTTCTTGCCCTTTATTCAAGATGGGTTCTTGAATATTTTTTAGTTTGGCAAGGTGTTCCACACCCTTATCAACCTTCTGCTACCTTTTTCTGCCATTTGGACACCTCTAACACCTTCAAAATGCATTTAGATGAGAACTAGGACATCCTGTAGTAATTCCTGTCAAAACAACAAGAAACCTAAAGGAAACCTTGTTAAAACTACATGATATTAGTTTTGAGCATAAATGATAGTTTGAGGTTAGGGAAGGCCCTCAACTTGACTCCCATGCCTTCTTCCCATTTTTAGGGCTTGGAAAAAAGCTAGAAAGAGATTGGAGACCTCTTGGAAAGCATATTTTCATCACTACAGTTTGAGTTTTGTTTCGATGGTGAATACCTGATTTCCTTTTGTTGCCTTCTTCTTCTCTCTTGTCACCTAGATAAATGCCTAATGGCCTTGGAGTTCTCTATTTTGATTAGGTCTCTCTTAAGCTCAGCCATCTTGGGGTTTAACATAATTTTTTCATTTCTTTCTTCTTGTAGCAACATTTTTCCTTCCTATAGTAGTCATTCCTCCTCTTTTAAGGTCTTCTAACTATATGGGAGTGATGAGAAATGATGAAGAGGGATTGGATGATGACTCTAGGGCTCAAAGGGAGTAGTGGAGTTTTGTGAAAATCGAGAGGATGCTCAAGAATTAAATGGGATAGATGGATGATGAATAGATAGTGAATATGAAGTGGATGGAGGGCTTAGAGTGTTGTGGTGACTTGGCCTTCGCAAAAATTTCTTCTTTTAACTATTTTCCTCATTCCTTGAAATCATCACCCTTCATAATTTGACTTTTCTACATTGCATGAGTGAAGGAGTGAGCTGCAATTAACTAGTTGAAGGTGGCTGAGACTGCTGACCCATCTGTAGCTTATAAAACCTCATCTCTCATGCATTGACAACAAATTTCTAACTGTAATATGCTCAAGAGAAGAGGTCAAGAATATTGCATACTTATACCTACTTGATAGTTGTTGGAGATACCTCCATGCTGCTCCTAAGTTTTGGAGGAGATTTCACCTCCGGATCTCCATGTTGAAGCTGACTGAAATTCTCTGGCTAGTTCATTATCATATCCTCTCAATTTTTCAAAGAAATGCATCCAATTGTGCCTTGTGAATATCTCTAGTATAGGAGGGTGCTGATGAATCCTCGCTATGTTGATGGGTTCCCCCTCCTTATCACTTCTTGATGAAGCGAACCTCTGTTTTTCCCTTTAAAAACTGCTCACTGCCAGTCATGTACATGTTGTTTTGTATCCTGTAGGATCTCAGGGAATCTTGTAGGTTTTCAAGACAATGAATTGTTTTGTCCATATCTCCCAAACGTTAGAATGGATTTACCTAAAACTTTCTGATCATGTTTCCATCATCATTATGGACCTCCCCAAAAAAGAAATTTGGTCAATCGGTGAATGGATCTCGAGAAAACATAAAAATGGTTGAACGTGATGGAGGTCAATTTCTTGGAAATCATGCACTGGAATTTGCTGAAATTTCTTGGACATGTTACCAACATCCATATCCATCTCCCCGTGAAACATATTTTTAAATGGATGCATAGGTATCGAGAAAAAAGAAAAAATGGATGTAGGTGATGGAGGTTGATTTCTCGAAAACAGTGCTTTGGAATTTTTTGAAATTGCTTGAGCATGTTACCATCATCCATATGGATCTCCCCCTGAAATAGCTTAGCAACTAGATGTATGGCTTTCCAGTTATGGCAAAAACAAATTTCTACTATATGTATTTTTCTATGCTGTAGTAAAACAGAGCATCTAGTAATTTTTTAGGAAAACAAGAAAATTGAATGGTAGAAGCTTTAGAATGATGGCTGGATGGTGGAAATAGACGAGGGTGATGGATTGGAATGGGCTTGGCCGTGTTGGAGAATTTGAGCAAAGGAGGAGAAAGTCAAATTTAACTTCTTTTGACTAGGCTTAACCAATTTTCCTTTTGGTACCAACTTGTTCTGGTTGCTTGCAAATGTTGGAGAGTACATGCATTCATCAAAGAGATGCATGGAGCAAGGATTTTTTTTTCTTTTTTTCTTTTTTTCTTCTAGGCCTACTAGCCGCTTCAATGAGGCTTTCAACTAGTAGGTCTTCCTAGGCACCTCAAAGGAGGTTTTCACCTAGGATCTTTTTTTTTTCTCTTTTTTTCTTTTTTCCCAGCCCATTGACTGTTTCATGGAGGATTTTAATCAATGAGCCAATCTCAGGTGCCTCCAAGGAGGTTTTCACCTGAGCTTTTTATTTTATCTTTCTCTCTTTTTTCATCATATTTTTTTCTTCTACCCTACCCTACTTGAAAAACAAAATCACTTTCAAGTATAAGAATACTTCCAATGGAGCCATGTGCACATCAAGATGATAGACAAAATGATGGGGAGGCTTGAAATGTATGATTTGACATGTACCTAGATTTAAAAGATCAAATTATTTGACTTTGATGATATCAAGCACATTTGAAGAAGAGGGTATTGCTGCAACTTAATGACTGTCTGGAACCATAATTCAATATAGTTGTGATGCCCCAAGTCCACTTGCTGATTTGGATCATCTTGGATGTATTCTTCTTCTATGACCTTCAAATATTCCTTTTTTACTAATTATTCTCTTGAACACATGGAGGACTGATGATAACCATCAGGGAGATTTCTCAATCTCTAATTTTATTGTCTATTCTTCATCAAGTGCAGCCCATGATTCTTTGATCTTCTCTTTTAAATTTTCTTTCTCTACATGTTGTCCCTCAATGGCATCAAGAGAATCACTCTTTTATAATAATCTTCTTGAGTTATGGTGAATACCATTGAGCTCAAGAGGAGATGTTTTGAAGTGTTGTACCTCAGCATTATAACTGGGATGATCTACTTCAATGTGTGGGTGTGGAGATGATGGTACATGTAGTTGAGTAGGATTGTATATTTCAGATGGATGTGGTTGTGATTGTGGTTGTGGTTGAGGTGAATGCTAGGGATAACATGGATTTGGGTATGGAGGATATTGAGGAAAATATTGAGGATATTGTGGATGTCTCCCATAAGCTCCTTACCAACTTTATTGCCAAGATTGGTTTTTGGGTTGAGATGGCCAATGTTGCCAAGGAAAGGGTGCGTTCCAATTACTTTGAGGTGGATGTGCATAAGCTCGAAATTTTGAATGAGGCTCTTGCATCATATGAGGCTGAATAGGTTGCCTTGGTCCTCTTAGAGCTACATAACATAGTTGCATTGGTGATTGACATCCTCCATTGTCCTCTTGGTAAAATTCCTTCAACCTTGGTAATGATGGACAATGTTTAACATCTTGTGATTCTGCAACATTAATATCAACATTTTCTTTTCCTTCATCTTGCATTCTTAACATTTCTACTTTTTTTGTTAGATTCGTAAGAATTTCTGTTTTGAAATCATCAAACAAATTTCCAAGTTTAGCTTGACTTACCGATCTTGATGTTGATTTACGTACTCTTTTTTTTCATCTTGATATGTGTTTGCAATGTTTCACAAATTTCATCAAATGATAATTGGTATACATCATCTCTACTAATGAGATTAAGGAGATCAATGCACTCATCCCTAATTGTTCTATGTAAGAGGGTTTTTAGTGTGTCAAGTCCTAAATGATGTAGTTTTTCCCTCTTAACATTATACATGAACCTCTCTATTAGATCCTCTAGACTCTCATCTTCTCTTTGATTCATTCTAAATATTTCTTCTTTAAAACCAAGTTTTTTATATTTTTCTATCAATATCTTTTGCATATAATTCCATGATCTTATTGAATTAATCCCTAAACTCATGAACCATTTAAGAGCTTTATCCTTCAATGTTGTTGGAAACAATCTCAGTGTTTGAGTTTTTAATAAGTAACCATAAGATCTAAAAACAATTTGAAATTCAAAGAGAAAGGTTTTCGGATCCTCTAACCTTAGACCATGAAATTTTGGAAGAAAATATGGAGGGATGTTCTTCATGTGTAGATTACCATTAGTATCTTGAGTGTGAAATTGGAGAGGATCTTCGTCATCGTCATCATCTGCATCCATTTATTCTACATTCCTTTCCATCTACTTATTATGCTACCTGCAAAGGTGGATTGTGATATGGCTCTTACTGCACCATGTGATCAAATGCGGGGGTGGGTTGGTGTTGGAGAATTTCTTATTATTATCATTGAATGAAAACACGAATGAAATGTATTTTTCTATCTTTGAAATTAAATATGCCGAACGAAAATATTTTTTTGTTTTTGCAAAAGATGAAGATGAATGAATCAACTAGGGAAGAAAATAATGCATACTTTGACACCTCCCAAGTAATGGTGCCAAAAAGTGATGAGCCTCGGTATTGCAACAACAATGCTACAAATCCAAGGCTACTGAATTTAATTATCAACCGGTGGTTCATACAAACTTAAGACGTATCAAAACTATATGTGTAGCATACAATGTGTCATTTCTTTGCTATCATGATGTAATGGAGTGAATGTATTGAAGTCAAATCCTAAGCTAATTGCAGAAAATAAAATGTTCGAAATGGAACCTTAACCTATTGAGAGAAAGAAAGCACAAGGAGAGACACTGAAATCAAATGCTAAAACACACCATTTTCTAACTAACTTCTAAGAGGCTTTGCTTAAAAATAATGTTAAGTTAACATGTATGCAATCCTATTATCTAAGCATGCAGATTCAAACCATCAAACCTTCTACTACTGTGCATGTAAATGAATAAAATAAATTTGTTTTTTTTTTCTTTTTTCATGTCAGATTGTGAAAGATAATCTCTTTTGGTGATGTGGTAGGTGGCTTGGAGATGATGGAGGATGGTTGGAAGGTTTGGAAGACCCTTAGGTGACCTTGTGTGTCATCCTAGAGGTTTTCCCTCAATTTGCACCAAAAACAGGTCAATACAGGAAAACCTACAGGATGTACTAAAAACCTACAGGATCCCTTGAAAACCTAGAAGATACAACCGAGAGAAAAAGGATGGATGTTGAAGGTGACAAAAATATTAGGCAATTCGGTTGGTGGATGGAATGAGGCAAGGTATTTCCTAGGACCACTTCAGAACTAGAAAATGATGTTGGGAGATGGATGGATTTGCTCAAAAAGCTTGGAGAAGTTTCCTTGTGAAATGATGAAATTGGCGAGGGTTTAATGACCAAGAAAATAAAATCCAAATTGGATGGGACAATTTTTTTTTATTAACTATGATTTATTGGGTCCCTATTCCAAGTGGAATCACTCAAAAATACCTCGGTTAACCCATGCAAAAAAAAATAAAAAACATTACTAATCGAAAATCTAGAAATTTGAGAACTAGTGAGCTAGTAAATCTAGAAAATGCCTAACCAAATCAAGTTAAAATGCAATGGGATAATTTGTTTTATGAACTATAATTTCTTTTTTTATCTAATTCAAGTGGAACCAACTCGATTGAAGCTTGTTAGGATGCTCTAAAAAATCGTAGAAATTTAATATTCTTTGCTAAAAAGGAGGTCCAACAATCTAGATTTGGGAATAGGAAGATTAATCCAAGAAACTCAATGATTACAATGAAATTCCAAAGGTTTTCAAGGAGGAAATAGTGCTTTTGATCCTGGAAAAGAAGTTACATCAACCATTTAACTCAATCCTACCACAAGAAATCATTAATACTAAATGCAGAAATAGAAAGAAATGAAAACTAGAGATGCATGCAAATAAGCAGTGAAAGAAGGAAAGAAAATGATACAAAAGGGCTCTGAGGTTCCTACGATGGCCAAGATGAAGGAAAATCAAAGACCTATGGAGGAGAACAAGATTTAGAAGTTGAACATGACATCAATCTTCATTATTCCATCAATTTGATTACATCCCTGCAAGAAAATACAATGGAGTTGCAGAAATACAAGCTTTCCCCAAAATAACACTAATGAAAATCTATATTGATGAGCCCCAATTTTTGGTACAATTTGGGCTCATTTGGCCTACTTGCTTTGCTCAAACCATTCATCTTTTATTGCTTATGCATTCATTTCTTGGTTTATTCATGTTGTTTGTAGGAAGAAGGGTAGGCATTCTATCTACGTGACTAATACATGATGATTTCAGGTCTTTGGCATTAAAAGGGAGCAAAGACCACGAAAAAGGAGACAAGGAGACAGTAAGGTGGCACTGCTGGTTTTTAGGAGAGGATGTCCACAGTCTTGGGGACCTTCCTCGTGATTCCCACCATAGCTCCGAGCTCCAACCAATCTCCCCACCGAGCTTAGAGGCAGCCAACCGTTCTACAGGAACAGCAGTTACAACTGTTCTACATGATCAGCAGTTTAACCTTCAGTTGGACAGCCGAGCTCCACAAATCAAGGAAACCTGTTGGATTATCATTTTGCATAAATACTGAGGCCGTAGCCTTTGTTAGGAGCTTTTTGAATTTTTGCATTACTATTGTAATTTTGAAGTACGAGCTACAACTCGGTGTTGGTTCTTTTTGTAAGCCAGTTTTGGCATGACATCAGATTTTTGGTTATGAATAAAGGCAGGCAGATTTTGATCTCATTCTGAGTTTCTAAGGGAGCTATAGCTCTCAGGTTAGGGCCCAACCTAAGAGCAATAGACCTCCTCTGTGTTGTAATGTTATTTGCCTTTCGTTCCAGCACTTTGTTTCTTTACTTTGACATGCAATTCGAATTTACAGTCTGCTGATTTAGTTTTTATGAGATCGAATAGGATTAGTTTATGGTGAAGTTGCTTCCAGTTGCTTAGGTTAGAATAGGATAGTTATAATTCATAGGAGCTCCAGAAAAAGGTTGAAAGGACCTCACTGCCATCTCTGTTAGGGATTGGGGTGTAGTCTGAACCAACCACCAAAACCAAATGCAGTTATTTTCATGTCCATGCAAGCTGCAACAGTTACTTTAGTCGTAGATCCATCCATGCACTTTGGTCTTGATCATTACTTCTTCATTCCACTGCCATGCATGGGTTTCTTTCGCAAATTGCACTGTTGTTCATTGGTTCAAAATAGCATAGTTAACGTAGGTTAAAGAGTTCTCGTTTTTGGTGACATTCAAAGACAATTTGTTTCATCTACACTGCTCCACACCATTCCATTACCTTCCTCTTCTTGTCAACCACACCTAAAGCCACTCAACCGACCTCTGTTCAGCTCGTTTACCTTCTAGCTCTTCCATTACTCACGTAGCTCCATTTACTTAACCTTTCGTTGATCCCATCCTTCCAGCCATCAACCCACTGCATGCACTCTTTCTCCATCTGACTTCTCTGCTCCTGAGCCATCACCAGTTCCATATCCATCTCACCTATCCTCCCATACCACTCCATCACTTCACCATCTCCCAAAACTCCCACGGTCGAACATCCTGTAGAATTTCACAGACTTCCTGTAGAACCCCTGAGTTTCCTGTAGGATCCCCTGCAGACTTCCTGTAGAAGCCTGCAAACTCGGTTGCTGAGCATCCGAACGTGGTAGACTTCTGTGGACTGATGCTAGAGATCCTCTAGGGCCTCTCCTAGCCCCCCCTGACCTTGCCCATGCTTTCCTTCCATTCGAACCGCTCCTGCACAGTCAAACCCTAATCAAAAGCATCATCACAATAAATCCAACCACTTAATAAAAAAATACAAAAACATGTCTTTTCAGATGCAAGTAGCTTAGATGCATGTATTTCAGCTCACTGCAAGTAATGGCATCATTGGTAGAAGTTTCATTCACAGTTTTGCATTGTAAGGGCCTAGCTAGTCAAATTAGGGTTTACTAGGGTTTTCATGCTTTGTTGGCTTTCAGTTTCTTTCTGCAAGTAGATTAGCCTCCTTTGAGTTAGCTTTCATCCATCACTCATAAAGCTTCTTCTGTGAGCATATAGAAGTTGGCTTGAGCCCTAGCGGACTTGTGCCAGCTGACCAAGTGACAGCTGCGACAAGAGCTAGTACTTGTGCATACAGCACCGTCGCTTCCAAGTTTGTACGAACTACCGGGTTGATAAAATTAGAGATAGGAAGCTCCAGGAGTTGTAGCATTATTGCTACAATACTGGAGCCCACCATCTTTTTGGCGCCGTTGCCGGGGAAGCGTCAGAGTATTAGTAATTGTTGCTTTTCTTCTATTTTCTTACTCTTGCCTTCTGCTAAGTAGTTTATTTCATTTCCATTCTGCAAAAGTAGCATAGACATTTCCTGCTTTCATAGATTAGCATTTCCTGCTTTCATAGATTAGCATTTCCTGCTTTCATAGATTAGCATTTCCTTTCTGCAAGCGTAGACTAGCATTTCCATTCTTGCAATTTCATTTGAGCAAAGTAGATTAGTTCTTTCCTGCTTTCAGTTTAATTCTGCATCTTTCATAGTTAGTTGTAGATCAATCTGTTTCAGTTTTGCAGGTACCAAAAGGAAAAAAGAAAAACAATCAAAAGAAAAAGAAAGTCTTTTCCATTTCATGCCTCGTAGGAACCGAGATAGATCAGGCAAATTCCTACCAAACACCCCCACCACATCACTGAGTCACCCTTCTCTCTTCTTTGGTGACAGTGACCCAGAAGAACCTATAGGTGAACATCCCGAGATATACAAAGATCCTATAGTAGAAGAAGAGTTAGAGACCACTCCATCTGAAGCTATGGCTGACAATAGAAGAGAAGATGAGAGAATAGAAGGTGCCTTCCCCATCCGAGAGACCAATGGAGAGATGAAAATGAAGAACATTAGCCCCTCTGCTTTACCTCACTTCCATGGGCTGACTACTGAAGATCCTGATACCTTCCTGTTTGAGTTTGTTGTCCTTTGTAGAACCTATGACTATACTGAAGATGAGCAAAAGCTGAAACTTTTCCCTTCCACTCTTAAGGATGCAGCATTACGCTGGTTCATGGGCTTACCTGGGAATAGTATCACCACTTGGGCTCAGATGCAGCAAGCTTTCAATACCAAGTACCGGGATTACTGTAGGTCCAAGGAAACAAAGGGGGAAATCTTTCGGATGACCATGGGAAATGATGAGTCCTTAGAGGATTATGAGGAAAGGTTCCAACTTAGCTATAAGCGGGCCAGGTGCACACTTGACCCTGAATCCCTCAAGTTGGTCCTTCTCCGAGGAGTCCCTGAAGACCTCTTAGATACCCTTCACATGTTAGCTGGGGGGGACATTTACCAACTGCCTTATGAGGACATCAAAACTGTGTTTAGAAACCACTCCAGGGCAGCTCGGAAACGAGGTAGAGGAAACCTCCCCTCAACTAGTGTCCCTTTCTCCAAACATGAGCTTGCAAATCAATTAGAAGATCTCAAGAGTGAGGTGAGACAGACCATTGCCATGCAGCTGGACACATTCAGAATCCAGCAGAAGAAAGAAGAAGTTGAGAGAGCCTTGGCTGTCTTCTGCCCTAGGTGCACAAGGAGACACCCTAAGAACGAATGTCCATTGCATTCGGTTGAAGTGTGTTTCGTTTGTGAGGAGGACCACCCCACAAATCAGTGTCCAACCTTACCTGGGTTTAAAGCCATGTACCAAGGGACAGAAGCTCCCACTGAACCTCTCTATTACCTCAACCAAAGGAGGCCACAAGGATCTAGACCTTATCAGCAGGGGATGCAAGGGGCACCTCAAGCTTATTACAGCCCCAACCAATCAACTCCTATGCCTTCCTGGGGTCCCCCTGCTCATCCTTCCTGGTCCATGCCTCCTCCATGGTCTTATCCACCTCAGTACCCTACTCAACCTACTTCTCATTCATATCATTCACATGCCCAGCCACAGCCTCAATGGAATGCACCTCAATCGGGGTGGAGGCCCCAGTACAACACTCCTCCCGCCATCTTGCCTCCACCACCAGTTCAACCTCAGCCTTTACCTCCTGCTCCTCCAAGGCAACCTCAAATGCCTGCTCAACCGAACCCGAACCCCAACAATAGACAGGCCCAGCAGGTATACACTGGGGAAACCTCATGCCCTACCTATGCTGTGGAGATCCAGGAGATCAATCTTAGATCTGGAAAGACTCTTCCAGATCGCCAACTTCCTCCCCCAGAGGATGAGGAAGATAAACAGGAAAGTGAACCAAAGGCTATTCCACCCTTTCCTGAGAGACTAACAGCCACCACACAACCCAACCCAGAGGAGGATGAGCTTCTGGGAGAGCTCAAGCAGTTGTGTGTGAAAATACCCCTTCTCCAAGCCATCAAGGATGTGCCAATATACAACAAACTGGTTAAGGAGAAGTGTTTCAAACACCCAGGCAGACGGAAGAAAGATGCTTCAACTATCAATGTCATAGGACAACTGTCTGACCTTATGTTAGGACAAGTCATCTGCCCAAAGTACCTAGATCCTGGAAGTCCTGTAGTAGATGTCCACATCAATGGCACCATTATACCTCACACCTTGATTGATCTGGGGGCTGCCATTAATGTGATGACCAGGGATACCATGCTTAAACTCAATCTTCAGGGTTCCTTGAGGAAGACCTCGACAGTACTGCAACTGGCAGATCGCTCCACCGTGACTCCCGAAGGGATTGTGGAGGATGTCTTGGTCTCTATTGACTCTTGGGAATACCCTGCAGACTTCCTGGTTCTGCAACCAAAGGCAAAGCTTACTGGATATCCCCTCATTTTGGGAAGGCCTTGGTTAGCCACTGCAGATGCCTACATTAGTTGTCATGCAGGAAATATGACCATCAAAAATGGTCCTATGTCCAAGCAGCTAGTCCTATACCCTCCTGCCCAACCCTCCTTAGAGCATGACTTACCTCTCTGGTTGGAAGAAGGAGAGGAAGACGAGGTGTACTCAGCACCTCTGTGCACCTTAGATACCACTAGAAGAGACCCCCCAACCGAGGATGACTTGATCGAGACCTTGATCCAGAATCCACCTTCCAGTGCACTACCCTTAGAGAAATTGGTGGAGGATGCCCAAGCTAGCACCTTAGTGGATCTTTGTACAACCAACCCTGTCACTCCCAGAGTTAAGAATGTGGAGTTCGGCCCTGAGAGAGCACTAAAGATCAGCTCCTCCCTATCTCCTTCCCAGGAAAAGGAGCTGTGTAGCCTGTTGGCCAGCCACTTAGATGCTTTTGCTTGGAGCTATAAGGAGATGAAAGGAGTTCATCCTTCGGTTTGTACTCATCACATATACATCAAAGAGGATTGTAAACCGGTTAGGCAACCATAGAGGAGAATGAATCCAGCCCTTAAGGACATTGTCAAGGAAGAATTGCAAAAACTGTTGGATGCCGGATTCATCTACCCCATCTCAGATAGTGAATGGGTGTCCCCTCTAGTGTTGGTTCCCAAGAAAAATGGGAAGTGGAGAATCTGTGTGGACTACCGAGAATTGAACAAAGCTACCAAGAAAGACCATTTCCCTCTACCTTTCATAGATCAAGTGTTGGATGGACTGGCAGGGAAGAAGTTCTTCTCTTTCCTGGATGGGTTTAGCGGGTACAACCAAATCCAAATCAGCCCAGAAGACCAAGATAAGACCACCTTCACTTGTCCTTGGGGTACCTTTGCCTACCGAGTTCTTCCCTTTGGGCTATGCAATGCTCCTGCTACCTTCCAGAGAGCTTTCTTGAGCATCTTCTCGGAGCTGGTCCATGATGCAGTAGAAATCTATATGGATGACTTTACTCCTTATGGGGCCAACTTCCAGGAAGCATTGTCCAACCTGGGAAAAGTCCTAACCAAATGCATTGAGATGAACTTGTCCCTTAGTCCTGAAAAATGTGAATTCCTGATGACTGAAGGGACCGTGCTAGGCCATACCATTTCTTGCCAGGGGTTGCAGGTGGATCCTAACAAAATTGCTCTCATGAAGAAGGTTCCACCTCCTCAAAAGGTAAGGGATGTTCGGAGTTTCTTAGGATTAGCAGGGTATTACCGGAGATTCATTAAAGACTTCAGCAAGCTAGCCTCGCCATTGTTTGGCCTGTTGGCAAAAGATGTGGAGTTTAAATGGACTGACGATTGTCAGAAGAGTTTGAATGAATTAAAGGACAAGTTGGTGTCAGCACCAATCTTGAGAGGTCCAAACTGGGCCCTACCTTTCCACATCCACACTGATGCCTCGAACAAAGCCATAGGTGCAGCTTTAGGACAAGTTGAGCAAAAACTACCATATGCCATTTACTTTGTTAGCAAAAACTTGACCAAAGCTGAGCTGAATTACACTGTAACCGAGAAAGAATTCTTGGCTGTGGTCCATGCACTGAACAAGTTCCGACATTATATTACTGGTTACCAGACCTTTGTACATACAGACCATGCTGCAATTCGATATTTAATGAATAAACCAGATGTGAATGCTCGTATTATTAGATGGTTACTTTTATTGCAGCAGTTTGATTTGACCATTGTTGACAAACCAGGTAGAGAAAAT
The DNA here is from genome assembly GCA_031772625.1 of Pinus tabuliformis. NCBI lineage: Eukaryota > Viridiplantae > Streptophyta > Pinopsida > Pinales > Pinaceae > Pinus > Pinus tabuliformis. The sequence goes on along the minus strand of CM062817.1, from coordinate 632,389,505 downwards.
GTTGTTGCTGACTTTTTATCTAGATTGGATTTGTCTGCAGATGAGGATGGAACAGTGGATGACCAGATGCCCGATGAACATCTGTTTGCTATTTCAGTACTCTCTCCATGGTTTGCTGATATAGCAAACTACCTTGTTTCAGCACAGTTCCCTCCGCACCTATCTTCCAGAGAGAAGAGCAGAATCATCAGAAAAAGTGCCTCATTTACTTGGATCGGGGGCAATCTGTTCAAGCTTGGCCCCGATCAGATCTTAAGGCGTTGTGTAAGGGAGGAGGAAGTCTTTGATATCCTCCTCACTTGTCATGATGGGCCTTGTGGAGGACATTTTGCAGCAAAGAGAACTGCCTTCAAAATCCTGCAGGCAGGCTACTATTGGCCCACACTTCATCAAGATGTCAGAAGATATGTCAGCCAGTGTGACCAATGCCAAAGAATGGGGAAACCGACCCAAAGGGATGAGATGCCTCTCCAACCTCAAGTGACTCTTGAGCCATTTGAGAAGTGGGGCATGGACTTTGTGGGCCCAATCAACCCTCCTTCAAGGCAAAGGTCTTACATCATTGTGTGTACTGACTATTTGACAAAGTGGGCAGAGACTAAAGCAATCAAAGCAGCAACAGAAGAAAAGGTGGCCGAGTTCCTAAGAGAAAACATCTTCTATAAGTTTGGCTATCCAAGAGAGCTGGTCACCGATCAAGGGAGCCAGTTCACCTCCAACCTGGTTGAAGATCTACTAGCTCATCACAAGATCAAGCATAGGACTTCCACCCCTTATCACCCTCAAGCAAATGGGCAGGTGGAAGTCACCAATAGAGCATTGGAAGGGATCTTGACTAAGGTGGTGAGCAGCAGCAGAAAGGACTGGGCAGATCGCCTGGTTGAAGCCACATGGGCTTACAACACCACTTGGAAGACCACCACCGGCTTCACACCTTATGAGCTGGTCTATGGGAAGAAAGCTTTGCTGTCCATTGAGTTTGAATACAACACTTTGAGGATGGCAGCTCAGCTGGACCTAGATCTCAGCCATGCACAGCAAGAAAGGTTATTGCAGCTGAATGGACTGGATGAGCACCGAATGCAGGCCCTCCTTCACTCAGAAGTGGTTCAACTTCAGAGAAAGGTGTGGCATGACCAACATCTCCATGACAAGCAATTTCAGCCGGGAGATTGGGCTTTGTTGTATGACTCCAGATACAAAGATTTCAAGGGGAAGCTGAGAACCAGATGGCTAGGACCATATGCAGTGGAAAAATGCCATGACAATGGATCTGTCCTTATTCGAACCATTGATGAGGAAGCCATTCCCATGCTTGTCAATGGGCATCGATTGAAGATCTACAGGAGACCTCTCTCAAGACAAGAGTTCATCAAAACTATGGAGAAATCTGTATTGGTCATAGAGAAGGGTTCTGCCTCTGCTTTGGGCATACCCTGAAGGATTTAAAAAAAAAAAATAAAAATAAATAAAGATCCTTGGGTGAAAACCTCTCTGAGGCGCCCAAGGCAGGTGGTAGGGGTGAAAACCTCATTGAGGCGCCCCTATTGTCTTTCAAAAAAAAGAAAAGGTTTGAAAAAGATCCTTGAGTGAAAACCTCTCTGAGGCGCTCAGGGCAGATGGCACGGGTGAAAACCTCTTTGAGGCGCCCCTGTTATCTTTCAAAAAAAAAAAAAAAGAGAAAAAAAGAAAAAAAAACAATAAGCAAAATATGGTAAAATTGCATGCAGGTTGCAGATGTTCTATGGAGGAGAGGAAGCCTCTCAACTCAAAGCCAAGGGTCCTTATCATGCTGTCAAGGGACCTCACCAGCACCTCCTCCAAGGATACCCATGTTTTTTCAAGGTATGTGCAATTTTATCATGGTTTGAATCTTCTACAGGAAGATGCAGTCTTTCTACAGGAAGACGCGGATTTTCTACAGGAAAGTGCAGACTTTCTACAGGAAGCTCTGTGTTCTACAGGAAACTTCCTGTAGAAGTTTGGGACGGCCCAGAATTCATTTTAAAAGGAGATCTAGCGACTACGGATTGGTTTGGACGCATGCAAGCCTCTGTTGGCACCCTTGCACATTGCTGTTACCTTGCTCCACCATCCTTGTCGACATGCAACCAAGTTCCCTGCACCAGCAAAGCAGATCGATGAGTTCTCGCGGGAAAAGCCATTTTCAAAGATAAACAAGTGCTGAGATCTCATACCACAGGCATCAGAAGCTCCGGGAGCGTGATCGAAAGGCCAGATCCTCCGTCGTGCAGCATGCACCCAAGGAGGAAGAACTGTTACGAGACACCCCGCGGGAATCCTGTAACAGTTGAACCTGCTAGAGTGGATACCATTCACAGCACCGCCATCTGCAATGAAACGCGGGCGCATGAAACCAAAGCATCCACTCCATCGTCGGCAGCCTGTAACCATGAGCCTCCGGGTCTGTGTAAGTTCGCATGCAGCAGGTAGATCCACTCACCATCGTCCAAAAACTGGAAAAATCGTGTGCAGCCACGCAGGTAAGTGTCTCGACCCTTCCTTCCATCAAATCGCATGAATTTTACTTTGAATTGTTTGCACAGCGTAAAAGTGAATGGTTGAGAGGCCGTATGGCCAGTCGACTGGCCACGTCGGCTAGTTATGGTATAGTTGGATGTTTGGGTGGCGGCCACGACAAAGAGAATGAGCAGCACGCACGTGAGAACACTCCCGTCGGAAGCAATGAGTTTAACAGAAAGAGGCGGCGGCAGATCTGTGGGAATGGATGCGGCAGCAAGTGAATACGTAGGCGAATGATGGATGACGTCGCCCAACGGTCCGGCGGGGACAGCTCACCCCCCGCGCCACGGATTGCGCCGATTCAAAATCTAATCGGCTAGATTGTGCGCATGCATTTATCAACCACCACTTCAAACTCGAGTGGCTATTCTGATCTCTTCTGCACTTTGATACGCCGAGCTTTTGGCTACCAGAACGCCGGTGAAGCACACCTCGAGCGCAGGCCAACTACAGTCCTCCCCGAAATTTGCGCACTGCTCCTACAGGAACACAGTTTCTACAGGAACGCAGTCTCTACAGGGACGCAGTTCTACAGGAAGGCGGGTTCCCCACATAAAAAAGGTGACAGAAAAAGGTAACCCTGAAACTCTTCATGCAATTGGTTTTCAAAGGTGGCAGGATCATCGTCCACAGTCTGGTCATAAAGATATTGGTGAAATTGTTGTTTGCTGTGCCTATACTGTCGTTCTACAGGATGTCAGTGTAATTAGACTGTGTTGAGATCCGCAGGGATAAATTTTGTGGATTATGTGCATGCTCTGTCTCAATAGACCAAATCTCTTTCGCATTTGCCACCTTTAGTTAAAACAACCGTGTTCATCATGCCGGGTGGGTTTATAAGACGGGAACCCACTGATTCAACCAAATTAAGGGAAAACCAGGAGGTGGTAGAACTCTTCACACGGGTTCAATGGATATCTTTTTGTGATAAATTGCAGGGTTACGATGATGAAGTGGCCGAAGAATTTCTGCAAGCTCTAAGGCCGAAATCCAAAACACTGGCTACAGTAACCTTCAGGGGCCTAAGCCTCAAGCTCACCCCACAGTATATCAGTCGGATTACAGAACTTCCTATGGGTTTGCCGTGGGATAAGGAAGAAAGAAAGCTGAGCCAGCAGGCAAAGAAAGAATTCTTTCCACCTGAGGAGGAATTCTCGGAGGACAAAAATGGAGTGCGCAGAACCAGTCTGTTGCCACCATGGAATGAAGTCAGTTTGCAAATCATGAGATATATAACTTGTGAAGGCCGTTTTAGCATCGTGTATGCATATCACTTTCGGTTGCTCACTGAATTAAGGCACCGGATTGATCTTCCTGTAGAACAAAAACTGAGCATCCCTTATTTCCTGTTGCAGTCTCTAATTGAGTGTGCCACAAAGCTGAAAGAGGGCATACCAGATCAGATAGCCCACCATGGGTTGATCAAGCTTCTTGTGGAGGATGCGCTGCATTCATATAAGGTTCCCCTCTCATGGGAATCCTTCCGGAATTTGACAAGAGATGGAGACATTAAAATGTTGATTGAAGAAACGGGTTCTTCCAGCAGTGAGGAACAAGAAGCAGTGGCCGAGGGAAAGAGAGAAAAAGGCCAGAAGACCCCGACCACAGTGCAGAAGAAGGAACAAAAGAAGAAGCATGAAGAAAAGGATGACAAAGAAAAAGGTGGCACACCCATCTTGTCAGCAAGAGAGAAGAGGTTGAAGAGCAGAATGGACAAAGCTGAGGTAGTCCACGTCAGCCCAAGTACCTCATCAGTGCCTGCAACCAAAGCAAAGAGCAAAACCCATGCGGCTAAGAAAGAAAAGGTGGTGACACCCGTGTCTACAGGAAAGCAGAAACAGGCTTCTACAGGAAGCCCGAAAATAGAGACAAGGGCTTCTACAGGAAGCCCGAAAATCATTGAGAAACAGGCTTCTATAGGAAGCCCGAAAATTACCAAAGCAGGGGCTTCTGCAGGAAGCCCGAGAGTGGCTAAAACCGGGTCTTCTACAGGAAGCCCAAAATTGGTAAAGAAAGGATCTTCTACAGAAGGCCCGGAAGTGGGCAAAGCAGGGTCTTCTACAGGAAGCCCGAAATCTGAAAAGAAGGGGCCCTCTACAAGGAGCTCTGAGAAAGCAAAACGCAAGAAAGAGAAGGCTGGTATTCTCGAAAAGGAGGCAGCAGCTGCGCTGGCCGCCCTCAGTACACCTCCAAAGCCGAAGGAGAAGAGAGAGAGGGAGACCCCTCTACCATCTGAAGCCAGGAGAAGTAAGAGGATAAACACGGGCAAGCCGCAGCCTCCACCCAGCAGCCAAACCATTTTAGGGGATGTCCCTACTTCACCCAGTGCAAGAACCCCCTCTAAAACATCAGCCACCCCCGAGAGGGGAAGCCCAAAAATAACTTCCTGGACACGAAAAATAGGCCAATCGCCTTCCGAAGCCCGGCTCAAGGAAATGGAAAAGGGGGAAGAAGCGCCACCCTCGTCACCACCAGGGGCAGAAAAGGCAGGGCCACCAAAAACAGGAAAGGAAGAGCATGCTCCGGGCTCTAGTTCTCAGCCAAAGACGAGGAGCCAGAGCAAAGTTGCTCAAGGATGAGCAAATAGTTTAGCTGGGGGGTGATGATGAGCCCCAATTTTTGGTACAATTTGGGCTCATTTGGCCTACTTGCTTTGCTCAAACCATTCATCTTTTATTGCTTATGCATTCATTTCTTGGTTTATTCGTGTTGTTTGTAGGAAGAAGGGTAGGCATTCTATCTACGTGACTAATACATGATGATTTCAGGTCTTTGGCATTAAAAGGGAGCAAAGACCACGAAAAAGGAGACAAGGAGACAGTAAGGTGGCACTGCTGGTTTTTAGGAGAGGATGTCCACAGTCTTGGGGACCTTCCTCGTGATTCCCACCATAGCTCCGAGCTCCAACCAATCTCCCCACCGAGCTTAGAGGCAGCCAACCGTTCTACAGGAACAGCAGTTACAACTGTTCTACAGGATCAGCAGTTTAACCTTCAGTTGGACAGCCGAGCTCCACAAATCAAGGAAACCTGTTGGATTATCATTTTGCATAAATACTGAGGTTGTAGCCTTTGTTAGGAGCTTTTTGAACTTTTTCATTACTATTGTAATTTTGAAGTACGAGCTACAGCTCGGTGTTGGTTCTTTTTGTAAGCCAGTTTTGGCATGACATCAGATTTTTGGTTATGAATAAAGGCAGGCAGATTTTGATCTCATTCTGAGTTTCTAAGGGAGCTATAGCTCTCAGGTTAGGGCCCAACCTGAGAGCAATAGACCTCCTCTGTGTTGTAATGTTATTTTCCTTTCGTTCCAGCACTTTGTTTCTTTACTTTGACATGCAATTCGAATTTACAGTCTGCTGATTTAGTTTTTATGAGATCGAATAGGATTAGTTTATGGTGAAGTTTCTTCCAGTTGCTTAGGTTAGAATAGGATGGTTATAATTCATTGGAGCTCCAGAAAAAGGTTGAAAGGACCTCACTACCATCTCTGTTAGGGATTGGGGTGTAGTTTGAACCAACCACCAAAACCAAATGCAGTTCTTTTCACGTCCGTGCAAGCTGCAACAGTTACTTTAGTCGTAGATCCATCCATGCACTTTGGTCTTGATCATTACTTCTTCATTCCACTACCATGCACGAGTTTCTTTCGCAAATTTCATTGCTGTTCATTGGTTCAAAATAGCATAGTTAACGTAGGTTAAAGAGTTCTCGTTTTTGGTGACATTCAAAGACAATTTGTTTCATCTACACTGCTCCACACCATTCCATTACCTTCCTCTTCTTGTCAACCACACCTAAATCCACTCAACCGACCTCTGTTCAGCTCGTTTACCTTCCAGCTCTTCCATTACTCACGTAGCTCCATTTACTTAACCTTTCGTTGATCCCATCCTTCCAGCCATCAACCCACTACATGCACTCTTTCTCCATCTGACTTCTCTACTCCTGAGCCATCACCAGTTCCATCTCCATCTCACCTATCCTCCCATACCACTCCATCACTTCACCATCTCCCAAAAATCCCACGGTCGAACATCTTGTAGAATTTCACAGACTTCCTGTAGAACCCCTGAGTTTCCTGTAGGATCCCCTGCAAACTTCCTGTAGAAGCCTGCAAACTTGGTTGCTGAGCATCCGAACATGGTAGACTTCTATGGACTGATGCTAGAGATCCTCTAGAGCCTCTCCTAGCCCCCCCCTGACCTTGCCCATGCTTTCCTTCCATTCGAACCGCTCCTGCACAGTCAAACCCTAATCAAAAGCATCATCACAATAAATCCAACCACTTAATAAAAAAATACAAAAACATGTCTTTTCAGATGCAAGTAGCTTAGATGCATGTATTTCAGCTCACTGCAAGTAATGGCATCATTGGTAGAAGTTTCATTCACAGTTTTGCATTGTAAGGGCCTAGCTAGTCAAATTAGGGTTTACTAGGGTTTTCATGCTTTGTTGGCTTTCAGTTTCTTTCTGCAAGTAGATTAGCCTCCTTTGAGTTAGCTTTCGTCCATCACTCATAAAGCTTCTTCTGTGAGCATATAGAAGTTGGCTTGAGCCCTAGCAGACTTGTGCCAGCCGACCAAGTGACAGTTGCGACAAGAGCTAGTACTTGTGCATACAGCACCGTCGCTTCCAAGTTTGTACGAACTACCGGGTTGATAAAATTAGAGATAGGAAGCTCCAGGAGTTGTAGCATTATTGCTACAATATTGGAGCCCACCTTATATCTAGAGGAAAATTCGACTTGGTACTTATACAAAATCATCAAGAATTATTCCCCATGAATGGAGGAATCCTTCCCCACCAAAATCCCTTGATTAGTGGATCTAGTCCCTTGATTAGTGGAACACATTCCTAGATTTTCTCAATCATTGGAGTTCAATAATTTGTGCCATAATTCCATAATATATTGTTGATCTATTATTTATTATTGATCCTCCTATAGTAGGGAACAAGTCCCTAAATTATCTCCTCCTCCAAATCTTCATAATCTACCCAATATTCTCATAATATTCTACAAAAACAAATAATATCAGGCATAAATATCCAATTATTCATAAACCTTCCTAATGAATATATGAAAGTTAAAAATAAATTATCTAACGTAGAAAGAGAGGTTTAATGTGTTGAAGGATGGTCATAGGCCTTAAATTACTATTTAATTTAGAGGTATGGGCCTTAATTTATGTCTAATTTAGAGGCCCACCAATCCTCACGAGCTTCTTCCCTCCTTTGGCCCTTCCTTTGCTGGGGGTGTCTAGGGCTTAAATCACAATTGGATGACCTACTCACTTCCTTGATGAAGTGACTACAGTTGTTGCAGCTTCTCCTCAATCTTACGGCAACTTTTATATATGTTGTTTCAAAACGTTATGCGATCTCTACTTACAAATGATGCAGACTACAGATTGGCTACAACACATTTCTCCATGCCACCATTTCAATATGGCGGGCCACTGCTAGTGCTCTTTCACGCACACCCAATAATGAAAAAAACGCTTTTGACTCTCTCCATGCCTTATCACTCACTCAGTGTGGTGAAGCAGCGACAGGCTCTTTATCTTTTCTAGCTCCGATACCAATTTCTTAGAAAGATAGAGAGGAGAAATACAATAATTAACATACAAAATATAAGAACTGTTGCTTTCAATTGACCACATAATCTTGATTCTTACCATGAACCTGGTTAGGGGAACTCTTTATCTTTTCTAGCTCCCATACCAAGTTGTTTTAATGGAAGAGAGGAAAAACACAATAATTAACACACACAAACCATAGGACCTGCTATTTCAATTGATCACACAATCTTGATTCTTACAATGAATCTAGTGAGTATTTATGTTTTTTGTACTAGCTACTTGCCCAAAATAATTCATTTGACTTTTCCAAAAACATAACTTAACTTAACGAGGTTAAATAACTCTCCTAAATATAACCCACACATACAGTAGTAATTACAATTTCTAACGATTTTTGCAACATAGAGAGAGGAAGCATACTCTAGAAACTATCAATTGGGACAATGGCAATATGGAGGTTTTGAATCGACGGTCCGAAAAATTGTACCCTTCCCATTTCTACTGGTTTTTGGCTCGTGGTTGTTGCTTAATCCATATTGCAAGTATCCATAATTACTCTTGAAGCAAAAAGATTCATCTCATGCATGTCTATTTCCATGTTTAATTATGCCACAACAAATATTCTAAGGAAGCATTGACCAAAAGAGAAAGCATAAGAAGTTTTCATACTTCATTTATTTATCCATCACTGACATCATTGTGTCCTCGTGTTAGTATATAATTGTCAGTATTTTCGTCAATCCCATCTATTGTTCCTTACTTAGCATGACATCCGAGGACTTGGACTTGAGTATCCTGTGCCAGTTCTGTTACACTAAAAAATGTCACCATGACTATTTACAGTTAGTATGGCTCTATCAACAGTCATGCTATCCTCTTAGGCAAGTCTTATGCCTCTGCTCTCCATGTCAAACTCCAAAAAAGAGAGAAAGTCTTTATAAATGTATTTATCTCTGGGGACGCAGGTTCTCTCAACCTTACCTGCGGGGACGCACCCAATGTTCACAAAATCTGCGTCTTTGGACGCTCTGTATGTAAAGGGGCAGGTGCGTCCCCCTGTAAAGGTTAAAATGCGCAATTTTTATCTTTAAAAAGTTACTTGTGGTCATTTCTAGAGCATTCTAGAAGGTTGTTCGACATGTATTGAGCGCCTCCAGATGGTTCATGCACTCCTACCAAAGAGGAACTTATCCCATCAATAAGGGAGCTATCCCATCCAAAGAGGGGATTATCCCATTGATGGTGGACCTGATTAACTTCCTCTTGAGCACTATAAATACAGGCATTGGGCCAGAAGGAGAGGAGGTTGGAAGCTATACATTTCTAAGGGTAAATGCTGCAGGAATTAGGACTCCCATTTAGAAGCTTGTGAGGAGAGATTACCATCTTTGCTTGTTCTATTTGGAAGTGGGTGAGCTTTGTCAAAGTAAAGGAGAACTCTTGATGGACCCTGGGAGGGACTTGCACAACACCAAGGCTCAGGTTGTATTTGTTCCTTTTGTTACCTATTAATGCAAATGAGTCCATTCTTCTCAATAACTTGTTATTTATGGGTTGTTTCATGTACTCCTTGGTCTATGTGTTAAATATGTTTTATTCTATGAGATTATCAAGTGTTATTTAATTGTTTGATTGTTAGTGTATGCAGGTTTCAAAGTGAAGGAGGAGCTCATCCGGATCAGTGGAGCTGGACTGCTACAACAGCGTTGGATTACAGGTAGGATCTAAACACTTGATTTCCCATATAGTAAATGCATGTTTAGAGAAGGATTGCTCTTGTTTGTCTTGTTTGTCACTAGAGAGTCTTAGGCTCCTAGGGAGGTTGGTTGTGTCCGCACAATCGACTCTTTCCGCCTGACAAATTGGCGACTCCGCTGGGGACTCCATTGATGTGAAAGTCTTTTCCTTTGTATGAACTTTGCTCTGAGAAAATTGGTTTATTTTTCTGGTTTTTGGCTCTGTGACTTTGTCTTTGGGTCGGTTAGCTTAGGGTTAGATTTATTTTGGTTTTTCTTGAGTTTTCCAGTAGGACGCACCCTCTGAGTATTGCACAGTGCGTCCCTAGATGCACTGTCGCTGTGTGCACAGAGCGGGCCTGCACCTGTTCTAACGGGTCGCCTGCGTCCCCTGCTAAAATTTGAGAAAATTCCATTTTTTGCATTTTTTCTCTTAGATTTTGCTTTTTCTTAGTTTTTACTGCCCAGATTCATTAGTCTCTTGTCAAAGATCTTCACCTGAACTTGTTTCGATAGCATTGAGTGTTTTAGTGGATTTCATAGAAGTTTAAGCCCTAGAGTTTGATTTTTGAGTAGGTCTTGTAGTGACTTTGGCGGTAGAAGTTGTCAAGCCTTAGATCTCTCTGGTTTTGTCAGCATTCTTAGAAGTCAGACCTGTAAGAGCAACTTACCATTGAGTTGTCTCTTTGGCCAAATTTCGAAGTACTTGTTGATTGAGTCTTGAATTCCATTTTACAAAAAGAACAAAAAGATTTGAGTTTTGTTTTGACTAGTCTTTTGATTCTGCATTAGCTGGTCCTTGATTTGATTTTGGTCAAGTAAAACAACCTAGAATCATCTTTGTGAGCTTTTTCCTTGTTAGGTTTGATTAGAATAATTTCCCTTTTGATTTACTTGTGAGTCAAGTTTTCATTGATTTTATAGCTTTTAAGATTGATTTTTGTTAAAATAGATTTATATGCTTTATTAAAAAGAGAAAATACAAAAACATCTCCTTTGAAAAGTTTTGTTTCAAGTAGCTTTGAAAAGTTTTGAAAGAAAAAGAGTTTTTCGTGCACGTAAGGAGTGGTCATGTTTGTATGCTTGAAAAGATAAAGAGAATTGTTTCTTTGATTGTCTTTACTAAGAAAGTTGTTTTCTATAAAATTTGCATCTCTCAACTCTCTTAGTTAAGAATTTCATTGAAAAGGAAAGTAGCGTAAATCATCTTAGGTGCATCTTTGTAGTGGTTTGAGTCGAGTCTACACACCATTGGTTTCACTTCCGCTACCTTTTGTCTTTAAGAAAAACCATAAAATTAACGCTTAAAGTAAAATCGACGTAGTAACTTTTATTTACTAGGGCTCTGAAACACCAATTTAGATCAGGCTAGTGTCTTGGAGTAGGTGAGTAATTAACTCTCCAAGACAACAAAACCAAACAAGTAGCTTATCTTGTGATAGAATAAATCCAATTGTCTCATTTGTACTCTGGGAAAGCTCCTCTTAAAGGAGAAGCACGAGCTCGTGTCCGAACCAGTGAGGGGATCAATCCCCCCTCGTTGGGAACGACGCCAGACACGCACGTATTACAAACGGTAAACCTCGGATTAACCATTGTCGAGGAGCCAGGGGTCACTTGTCGGTAAACCTTGGATTATTGTCAAGGAGCCGGCAAGGGGATTGAGCTTGCTACTCTGCCCTTGCGTGCTGTCGGAGTTTAGACTGTTCCCCCAGGTGCATTTGTTGCGGTTGGTAACCTTAGTGACCATTATCTTTAGGATTCTACCGAGGTGACGGTGGAGGGAAGATCCCACTGTACCTGGAGCAGACGTCGGCTAGACTCACTTGGATTTTCTGGGGGGTTCACTTCACTCGAGACGGTTAAAGTGGAGGAACTTGGTCCAGTCTATTCATTAAGCAGGTTGCCGGGGTAACTGTTCCACCCGCCACTTCTGTACTGAATCCAGCGATGTTGGGCTTCATCACCAACTAGCGCTTTCGGTCTGGAAGGCTACTGTTTGTGCTTGGTTTGACGCCCTAGATTCTTTAGGCGTGTGATTCAAATTTGTTTGGTTCTTTAGAGACTTTAGGTGGTTTGATTTGAAATTTTATTTTGTTTTCGTGTGTAGTAGTTAAAAGTTTTTAGCTGTGGCGGAATTACCGAGACAGTCCCGTAGACTTCGGGGCAAGTCACCTGAAATTGTTACCGGAACAGATTTGTTGAAGAAAACTCCGTAGATCCCGGGTGGATCTCCTGAAGACATTCCAGGTCAGTACGAAGGTTTGAAGGTCCTTGTAACTCCTCCTAGTGGCAGTAGAGTAGGTTCACCTGAAGAAGGAGAATCTTCCTTGGTAGTCCATCCAGATTACCAAAGTTTAGAGACAGGTTATAATCCCGAAGCTGTTACAGTTTCTGAGCTTGTTGGTAGTTTTTCGTCTGCTAGTGATACAGGCGAAGAACCTGAAATATCTGAACCTGTTACTCCAACTTCTAGTGTTCCAGATTCACCGAGAATAGAAAGAATTATCACCGAAAATCTTCCTACTGGTTTGATTGCTATCGAAGAACTTGCTCCAGAGGAAGAAATAGGCGTCTCTAACCTTGAAGATCAACTTACTATTGATCTCAGGGAGCATGAATCTATCTTTTACAGTCCTCCTAGAAGTACTACTTGGTACCTTTCGTTAACCAATTATTTAGACAACTTCGGGCTAGGTTTTTCTACACCTCGTACTCCTTTTCCACCTGGAGGTATTCATACTCCTGTAAATATGTCTGGTCAGTCGTCCGTGTTTACACAAAGTCCTGAATCTTTCTTACACGGCGGTCCTTCTGTTCCCACTGGGTATCAAGCACTTTCTGGTACCTTTGCGGGGGCATCTCCTCAACCCGTTGATCATGGGTTATTAACTGGAAACAGTGGTAATATACCATTGGGTGTAGGAGACATTTACATGATGTCAGGTTCAGTTCCCGTTTCCCAACCTCAAGGTGGCCAATTACCGCCTGGGGGGCAGCCTCAGTTAACGCCTGGGGGGCAACCTCAAGGTACACCATTCGTGTCTGGGGGGCAACCTCAAGGTCAGTATGCGCCTATGGCGCAATACATGCCTCAAGGTCAACCCCAGCCTCAATATGTACCCCAGGGTCAACCTCAGTATCAATATCAACCTCAAGGATGGCAACCTCAAGGATGGCAACCCCAAGGGTATCAACCCCAAGGGTATCAACCTCAAGGGTACCAACCTCAAGGTCAAGGTCAACCCCAGTATCCGTATTTACCTCAAGGTCAATACTCGAGTCAAGGTTATCAACCACCTCAAGGTCAATCATATGTTCAAGTATGGGAACTGCACCTTACAATTATCAATCCTATCCTCAATCCGGTTATGGATCTCAGTATCCTCAACCTGTTACGGGTCAATACCCTGGAATGTTAGTGTGGGATCCATCACAGGGTCAACAGGTGTTGCAGCCAAGTATACAGTTGGTACCTCAAGCTGGACAACCCGTAGTTTCTGGTCCACCCCAGCAACCGCAACCTGTCCAGTCAAATGTTCAAACTTCTGTAACTTCGGTAGTTACTCAGCCGCCAATTGCACCTAGTACTCCATCTCAAACGGCTGCTGCAACTACCGCCACATCTACCATACTTACTTCTGGAGTATCGACGGCTCCGGTTTCTACTGTCTCTGTAACCACTCCTCAGACATCTTTACCGTTGTCTGGATCTACGATTCAAACCACGGTCCAGATGCCTGCAGGTCAGCCTGGTATAAGTACGGTTGTCACTACTCAACCTCAATTTGTTCACCAACCGTACCAGGGACAGTACCAACCTGGGCAAGCTGTCCAACAACCGGTTTACCAGTATCAACCGTATCCTGGGTACACTTATCAACAACCTCAACAACCCCAGTACGGTCCGGTTAATCCTGGTTTTCCAGGAGGATATAATATCCCAAATGCGACTCCTGTTCCTAGTTATCCTGGATATCCTCCTCCTGGGACTGGTCTTGTGACCCAGAGTTTTAGAGATCCTAACCGGCAGTTACCGTTTATCGCAACTTTGGATTTACCAGACTTGACGCGCCTAACGAACGATCCAATTCAATATCTTCAGTTCTGGCCGCCAATGCCAAATAAGTTGCCCAGTGATATACCCAAGTTCGAAGGTAAGTCTGGAGAGGATCCGTCCAATCACGTGATGACTTACCACCTCTGGTGTGCTTCAAATTCTATCTCGGATGATTCGATCCGCTTACGTCTTTTCCAGCGTACACTCATTGGTCTCGCGGCCAAGTGGTACATTGAGTTACCACGGGCCTCTTTTTACAATTTTAGCCAGTTAGCTACCTCGTTCTTAACTCACTTTCAGTTGCCGGTCAGATACGATAACGGCACGGAGTTATTAACTTCACTAAAACAATCAACGTCCACGTATATTTCTGATCACATTCATGAGTGGAGACGTCGAAGAAGGCTAGTGAAAGTTTTTATCCCGGACCAAATCTTAGCTGAATGGTTTGTTAAATCATTATTACCGAAGATTACTGAAGATGTAGCTAAGGCCGGAGTAGTTACTGAGGAGCAAGTCATTGCTCAGGCGCAATACCTTGACTTAGTTTACACTCAGTCGGGTACGTTACACGAGAAGATTCCGGATCTTCCAAAGTCGAATCAAATCGCTGCTGCTCCTTCGGGATCTCATGCCGCTGATGGTATGATTGGTATCGTGAATACAAAGAGCAAGAAGAAGTCTTCCAAGGCTTCAACTACTCCTATTATCACTTTGCCTGATTCCCCGACAGGAGAGTCTTCTCCTGAACTTACCGCCGATATTCACGCTGTAGAGTCATCTACGGCCAAATCAAAAAACGGTGGAAAGAAGAAAGGAAAGAAGAAGGCTAAAGCAGACAAGGCTCCGAAGGAGAAAACGGAAAAGTCGGAAACCAATGACGAAAAGCGCAAACCTCGATATCCTTGTCTTATTTGTGAAGAGGATCATTTTACGAGAGATTGCCCTCATCGGGCCGAGGTTGTGAAAATAGTCAAAGGTTCTCCCACTCCTGCTGTGTTAAAAAATCCATTTCCGGAGCAGGAGAATAAGATGATAGGTTCTTCCTCGAATGCCAGTGAAGAACCCATTTTGATGATGTCTCATGTGAGGATTGCGACTCGATCGCAAGATTATGGTAGTAAGAATCCTGTTGATGGTAAGGAAGCAGAATCTTCTCACTCTAACCCATCAACCTCAGCTCCTGGTTCCGATCCACTACAGATCGAAAAACCTAACCCGGACTTAGTAATTAAACCGCCCGCCAAGGGTGTACTTCGAAGGTCTGCTTTCAATCCACATGCGAGAGCAGCCCAGAATTACAACATTGTTGAGGACTTAGCTGTTTCACCCTCAGCAATGTCGGCGTTAGAAGTGCTGCAATCATGCCCAGCACAACGAAAATTACTTTTGTCGGCTATCGGAGCTGTTGATGTTCAGGACCCGAATCTAATAATCTTCGATCTAGAAAATAGTACACCGCGTCTCCCCCATCAAATGGCTTTCCAAATCCCAGTGATAGTCAAAAACAGGCCTATTCATCGGACTGTGATTGATGAGGGAGCTTCTACGTGTATTATGTCGATTCAATGTTGGAGATCTCTTGGTTCTCCTTCGTTGAACCAATCCCCCACCATCCTTAAGGCCTTTGATGGCCGTGGGTTCCGTCCGTTTGGTATTCTACAGGAATTGCCTATAGGGGTAGAAGGTAAAACCGTTAGTCTGGATGTGGAAGTGGTTGATGCCCCTCTAGACTACAACCTTCTTTTGGGTCGAAGTTGGTCATATGCTATGACAGCGGTCGTTTCATCGGTCTTCAGAGTAATTAAGTTTCCACATAACGGTAAGATCGTGACTATTGATCAGCTGACATACTTTTCATCCGACCCAGCCTCTTCAGAGAGTATCCAGCATGTCGGTAAGACGACAATCCCTTATAGGGACGTTGGCGTAGGTTTAGTTAAAGATTCCGGTTTACTGGGAACTTTTCCTTTCCCTCCAATCAACGCAGACCCTTCATTTGCATCAATTCATATGATTACATCAGAAAACATTATTTATGATGATCCTTGGATTGTCCCATCTGAATCTGAGATAGACTCATTCGGTGATGCTATGCCTTTGAGTCCATATGAAATTGCTTATGAAGCTGTCATGTCTTTTACCGACTCGCGTTCAACCGAAATCGACCAAATGAATGTGGTCAGTGAAGAATCACTTTTCACCTCAACCTTAGAACGGATAGCGTTTCCCGAAGTCGTGTCATCTGACGAACAACTTCGCGAAATCCTAAGTGTAGACGATCTACCATGGGAAGATCTCCATCACAGATCTTCGTTTTTACCTAAGGATGATGCATTTGAAAATGATTTTTCATCTATCTTTACCGCTGAATATGTCAAAGACGCTCAGGATCCAACGAAACATTCTGATTCAGAGTTGAATTTAGGGAATATTTCTCGCACTATTCCCATTGATATTTCAGTGAAGCCCGGAATTGAGGAGAACATTCATATAGGTGCCTCATGTACAGAAGATGAAATCCAAACTTACAAGGCCCTATTCCAAGAATTCCGCGATGTGTTTGCCTGGTCTTACGAGGAAATGCCGGGAATCGATCCTGCCATTGTTGTTCATGAAATAAAGACCTACCCGGATGCTAAACCCGTCCGGCAACGGTTGCGTCAGATTCACCCTCGAAAAGCGGCTGCGATTAAAGCAGAAGTCGAAAAGCTGTTGAAAGCAGGTTTCATTTATCCGATCCCGTTAACGGATTGGGTATCGAATATTGTTCCGGTCAACAAGAAACAAGGAACAATAAGAATCTGTATCGACTATAGGGATATAAATCGAGCTTGTCCAAAAGACAACTATCCTACGCCTTATATCGATCAAATTATTGATGATTGTGCCGGAAGTGAAATGTTTTCCTTCATGGATGGTTTTTCGGGCTATAATCAAATCAATATTCTACCTGCCGACCAACCAAAAACGACATTCATTTGTCCATGGGGGACATTTGCTTATTGCAAATTACCTTTTGGGCTTAAGAATGCCGGGGCCACTTTTCAACGGGCGATGTCTTACGCATTTCATGACATCAAGCACATTGTGCAACCGTATCTCGATGATTTGCCTGCTCATTCTTTACATCGAGCTGATCACCTTGTCCACTTACGAGCAATCTTTATGAGGTGTAGGCATTATCGAATTCGGTTGAATCCCCACAAGTGTGTTTTCTGTATAGAAACAGGTCGATTGCTGGGATTTGTTGTTTCAAAAGCCGGCATTCGCGTCGATCCCTCGAAGGTCGAAGCTATCATCAAATTGCCTCCTCCTTCGAGTTTGCGCCAACTCCAAAGTTTGCAAGGGAAAGCGAACTTTTTACGCCGATTCATCCCAAACTACGCCGAGGTCACTAAAGGTTTTACACGGTTGTTGAAACAGAACGCTCAATTCTTTTGGGACGAGATTGCCCAACAATCTTTTGATGCACTTAAACACGCGTTGACCCATGCACCGTTGTTGCATCCTCCCAACTACAACCAGGACTACTTCTTATACCTCGCAGCTTCGCATTCCACCATTGGAATGGTGTTAGTTCAAGAAGATGAATTCGGAGCGGAACATGTGATATATTATCTTAGTAGGACCTTAAACCCCACTGAGCTAAAATATTCGCATGTGGAGAAATTGGCCCTGGCAGCCGTTCAAGCTGTCCAGCGTTTTCGTCACTACATTCTTCTCCGTAAAACTACAGTTATTTCGGATTGCAACCCTATGATTTATATTTTGACAAAACAACTGCTAGGGGGCAAGTACTCTAAATGGATCGTTATCCTGCAAGAGTTCGACTTGGAGTTCGAGAAGTCCAAGTCTAAGAAATCCTTAGTTTTTGCGGAATTGATGTGTGATTTCCCTCGTGCTGACACAGAGACTGTGGCAGAGGAGTCCATTGCGGACGAATCTTTGTTTCTTATCAGTACTTTAGATCCGTGGTACGGGGATATAATCATCTATCTCCAAACCCAAACCTTTCGGCCTGAAGCTTCCAAGGCGGAACGTCGAAAAATTCGGTTTCAATCCCAGCAATACAAAATTATTGGAGATACACTTTATCGCCGGGGGGCAGACTTAGTTTTTCGACGTTGTTTAACTCACGAAGAGGCTGAGAGGGTTTTGAATGATTGTCACTCTGGAGCATGTGGCGGTCATATGTCTGGGTATGCCACAGCTCAGAAGGTGTTGCGCGCTGGCTATTTCTGGCCGTCTATGTTTAAAGATTGTATCATTGCAGTCCAGAAGTGCCACAACTGTCAAGTGTTTGATCGCAAGATGCGCGCACCACCTGCTCCTCTCCACCCTATAATTGCCGTTGGTCCATTCGCCAAATGGGGTATCGACTTTATTACTTGTAACCCTCACTCGGCCGGGGGGCATGCGTATATCATCCTCGCGGTTGATTATTTTACTAAATGGGCCGAGGCGATGCCTACATTCGACGCAAGCGGCAAAACAGCTGCAGTTTTCGTATTCAATCATATTATAACTAGGTTTGGTGTCCCACAAGCAATCATTACTGACCATGGGAGCCATTTTCGAAACATCATGATGACTGAGCTTACAAGCCAGCTTGGTTTGCGCCACGATAGCTCTACTCCTTATTATCCGCAAGCCAACGGTTTGGTTGAGTCTATCAACAAAGTTCTGGTTATCATGATCCGACGAACCATTGGTATTCATCGGTCGAATTGGCACAACATGTTATTTTCAGCGCTATGGGCATACCGAACCTCAGTGAAAACTTCAACAGGGTTCACTCCTTTCCAGCTAGTTTATGGCTTGGAAGCTGTGTTACCCATTGAATGCGAAATCCCATCACTTCAAATGGCTGTCGAATTACTTCCAGCTACTTCCGAAGAGGAGAAACGTTTATTGTACTTAGCTAAATTAGATGAGACTCGACGTGACGCTGCATTGGCAATCGAGACTCACGCGAAGCGAATGAAAGCTCAGTATGATAGAAATGTGACCCCTCGAAGTTTTTCGGAGGGAGACCTAGTGCTATTATATGATCAAGCTAACGATAAGCTAGGTGCTGGAAAATTCGTTCCTATGTGGCATGGACCCTACATTGTAAAGCGAAAGCTAGCAAAAGGGGCTTATGAGCTGGTAGATTTTGATGGGGACTCTTTGGGTAAACCCAGAAATGGACTTTACCTAAAGAGGTATTATGCTTAAATGGTGGGTATGGAGAATTTTTAGTTAGGTTAGGTTTTCTTTCTAGCTAGTATGTTTGTTAGTTAGTCAGTGTGCTTAGCTTAGAGAGTGTGTTTTTCGTCGTTATTCTGGCTTATCTTGGTTTTACTCTTGATATTGCAGATGTCGACGCCTCTCCAAACATACATTGGATTTGCTGATGGTGCTTGTCGTAGTACACGGAATATCTCTTCCGCAGCTTGGGTTATCTATTCACCCTCTGACGAGTTAGTTTCTATGCATGGGGTAAGCCTCGGTCAAACAACGAACAACATTGCAGAATACAGTGCAGTGGTTGAATTATTATCCGAATCTATTTCATTTGGAATTCGACGTTTGATAGTGAGGTTAGATTCTGAACTTGTTGTATTACAGCTTAATAGAGTTTATGCCATTAGAAATCCTGTGTTATTAAGGTTGTTTTTGAGAGTGCGTCTCTTGGAACGTGAATTTGATTACATTGAATATCAGCATATTCCAAGGTCTTTAAATACATTAGCAGATGCAATTGCTTCTCGAATGTTGGACAGACATTTACGATAATCATGCAAGTAAATTTAAAAACATTTCATCACATATGTTAAACAAGATAAGCCGGTAATAGTGATATATATATAGATAGGAGTGTGTCAAAAAATATACATCGTCTTCGATCATAGGTTGAAAAACACCTTATGATCGGCAAAAATGATAAAGTACAAAAAGTCAAAAATGTCACATGTGTCTACAAAGTGACTAGCCAATCACTGGTGGTGCTCCCTATACGACACCACTGCACGGGCTACCTTACACAAAAATCTCCTAAACGGTCCAGGGACTGCGACTACATAGCGCTGAAGTCTGATAGGAATATCATCTATGGTAGTCTCAGGCATATCCGCCGTCAGACGCTCTAGATCCTGCTCCAACTCAGCTAGTGACTCTGCAGCCGCGTCCTGTGGGGCCGGTACCGGTGCAACTGGATGTCTCCTCTCAAAAGGCCGGAGGTTGGCTGGGCGCTGTGGACCAACATCTGCATTTTGAAAATTTTTACTGTCAGTTTTGAGACGATATATATAAAAAACAAAAAATACATAATTTGAAAACTTGTGAAAAATAAAGTACCTCTGTCATCCCATTGTTCTCCCTGTGGAAGAACCATGTCCGGATCACCTCGAAAATCTACTCCGGCATACGGAAAGTCCTGGATCGAAAAAACCTGGTCCTCTAACCAGTGAAAATAACTATCAGAGAATCGAACAATCGCCGCGCCCTCGTCAGGATGCCGGGCCATCACCGTAACCCATCGTATCAGCTTTGGCTCCCGAGGACCCAAGATATCAACAGTGAGTTGCTGAGGGATCAGCATCGGAACTCTCTCTAAGGCAAAGCTCACAACTAGAGGCCCATATCCAAAGGTCTTCAGTCGTCCGTTCTTTGCCCTAGTCAGTTGGCTCTTCATATTAGCCGACACAGCATCACACCAGTTGAAAATGGTGCCTTGGTAACAGTCAATCGCCATCCGCATTTGGGACCCGGAGGCAATATGTAAAGCGGCTGCGCCGCAAATTCTGGTAACCGTGAAAGCTATAACTTTGAGTTCACGCAGAGAGATGTGTTTGATTTCCACGCCTTTCGCATGGTGTGCATTGGGTGTGCACCAATCTGCCCGGAGACTAGCAAGGGATTGGCCACCCGGCCTAGTCCCGGCTAGATTGAGTTGCTCGCCTCTATTTGGCAAGCCAGTGAGAAAGTATATGTCAGAGGGCTCTATCTCGAGCTGGTGCCCTCCGATGTAAAAGCATTGCTCTTGAACGTTCCATCTCTCAACCAGCCATTCTAAGAACCTCACCTGAGCCCTCATGCCAGGTATGGCCCAGTATTTATATAGCCCGCATGCTTTTAGGGCATCAATGGAAGGTTGATGTTCAATTGCGGCTAAATCAACGTCCTCGTGCTCTCTTTCTCTCCAATCCAACATGGTGAGTGCCCTACACACCAAGAAACAATGATTAGAATTGATTTGGGAAAATTTAAATGGTTAATGGTGGAGTTTGGGGTTTCAAATTCCGCCTTTCACGGGGGACGCACCCCGCGTTTAGAACACAGGGCGTCGGGACGCAGCTGGCCTGAAGGTGGGCTGCGTCCCCCGACCTTTTTCCTGTACAGGAAAAAGTCGGGGGACGCAGGTCACCCGAAGGGCACCTGCGTCCCCGCAGAGCGCATTTGAAACCCAAAACCCCCAAAAATCAAAACTAAAACCTAAAACACAATTTTAATCGGATGAAATTGAAGAGTAGGATGTTGTAAAATACCTGGAAGAGACGGCGTTCGATTCTGACGGTCGGATTTTCCGCAGCGACCACGGGAAGTTTCTTGCCAAAAGCCCTTTTTTCAACCTCAACAGTAAAATGGTAAAAATGACATGGTAAAAAGTCTTTTTATAGGTTTTTTGGATGAATTTGTTCATTTTTCACCATGGAAGGATGTTTTTCGATGTATTTTTGCCTATCTTAAACAGGTATGAGTAATGTGTCGTTTTTGTGCAGGACAAAGGGATTTAGAGGGAAAATTGTCATTTTTCACGAACCAAAATATCAGAGTCATCTTTTAAGCCCTTTTCTGACTCCTAAAAAATGAAAAGATTGCCGAGCGTTTCTTTTACACTCGTTAAAACGGAATTAAAAGACGGTCCCCTTATAGCTCTTTTCTGACCGTAAAATCAGGAAAAGATTGCCGGGTTTTTGTCGTTTCAAACTCGATACGGAAATAAAACGACGTGTCCTTGATCGCTTTTTACTTTTCAGGTCAGTGGCACTAATTATGAAAGTACTCCTTGGTCGCAAGATCAAGCGGTTCCCCCAGGTATTATTTTATACTTTTTCGGGCTTGAGGGACACAAATCTACGAAAAAGTTCAACTTGGAGTCTTCTTAAGTTTTTCAGACTCTCTAAAATTGAAAAACGCCGAGTTTCTCCTATACTGGGCTCGTTAAACATTTCACAGTAAAGGACCTGTTCAATTACAAACAGGAACGAACCACTCCTTCCTAGGGTTCGAATCAAAACTAGGTTGGACTCATCCGAAGGATGAGCTTATAATCAAGCATATGTTATCCTCCTCAAGCTTGTTAAAAATAAAGAGGTACTTGCCAGAAATGGTGGGGGAAAAGAGAGAAGAATGAGCCTATTTGTTACCTTTTGTCTCAGAAGAAACTTTATTACCACTCTTGAACACGACACTTTTCATTCACCTGGGTTGGGAAATCTTTTACCTCACAGTTGATCAAACCACTTTGAAAGTCTTCAGCCGGTTCCGGGGATTAACTTTGAGTCTTTTATCACCAAGCCATCTGTTGTGTCGTTATGTGTTCAAGAGGTCTGCAAGCAAAACTTTCATCTGCAAAATACTTGTCATCCATTTGACCATCCCTGAGTCAGTCCTTACAGCAACATTTCTTCAACTTGAACAATGATTTCGTGTTGCGCGCTTGCCTGCAACGGGTCGCTTTCTATCGACATCAGCACATTATCTAGAGAGATGACTTAGAAATCGTCAGTACCTTGAAGTCTGCATGCATCAATGGCAGGTTTCTCGCCTTTGACGTCAGTTTACATCATTGATTTCGATCGAAGGATTCCGTGAAATGTTCGACATCAACTCATTCATTCACATCTCATGGATTGTACTGGGTACTTTGAGAACCATTGACATTACTGGTGGTCTCTCTCACGCTTGTTAACAGTTTACATCATCGACTGGTAATCAAGTGGTTTCTACCATGTTCGACATCAACTCATTTATTCGCATGGCTAGAATCGTACCAATTCGGGAAGTAGAAATGAAGACCCTGGATCTAGTTTCCACCATCCAGGCTGCGAGGAGTTTTGTATTCATTATCTAAGTAGACTAATCATAAACAGATGGCTGCGCCCATACTGTGTCTACAAAAGTCTATGATTATGATGTACTGCAAGATCATTCCTGTATCAGAGTAGTTAGTCTGTTAGTTAAAGTTTTAATCTGAGTATGGGAATGCCTACCTCAGTGATGATATAATCTTATACATGTATTTTGTGTTGAAAATTGCAGGTTCTGACCAGGCTCTCCACGAGATAATCCTTGAAATGATAAAGCGCTTCACCCTTCCTAGATAATACAAAACCCTAATCTATTACAGGCTTCGCACTTTAGGGGGCAATCTGTTACACTAAAAAATGTCACCATGACTATTTATAGTTAGTATGGCTCTATCAACAGTCATGCTATCCTCTTAGGCAAGTCTTATGCCTCTGCTCTCCATGTCAAACTCCAAAAAAGAGAGAAAGTCTTTATAAATGTATTTATCTCTGGGGACGCAGGTTCTCTCAACCTTACCTGCGGGGACGCACCCAATGTTCACAAAATCTGCGTCTTTGGACGCTCTGTATGTAAAGGGGCAGGTGCGTCCCCCTGTAAAGGTTAAAATGCGCAAGTTTTATCTTTAAAAAGTTACCTGTGGTCATTTCTAGAGCATTCTAGAAGGTTGTTCGACGTGTATTGAGCGCCTCCAGATGGTTCATGCACTCCTACCAAAGAGGAACTTATCCCATCAATAAGGGAGCTATCCCATCCAAAGAGGGGATTATCCCATTGATGGTGGACCTGATTAACTTCCTCTTGAGCACTATAAATACAGGCATTGGGCCAGAAGGAGAGGAGGTTGGAAGCTATACATTTCTAAGGGTAAATGCTGCAGGAATTAGGACTCCCATTTAGAAGCTTGTGAGGAGAGATTTCCATCTTTGCTTGTTCTATTTGGAAGTGGGTGAGCTTTGTCAAAGTAAAGGAGAACTCTTGATGGACCCTGGGAGGGACTTGCACAACACCAAGGCTCAGGTTGTATTTGTTCCTTTTGTTACCTATTAATGCAAATGAGTCCATTCTTCTCAATAACTTGTTATTTATGGGTTGTTTCATGTACTCCTTGGTCTATGTGTTAAATATGTTTTATTCTATGAGATTATCAAGTGCTATTTAATCGTTTGATTGTTAGTGTATGCAGGTTTCAAAGTGAAGGAGGAGCTCATCCGGATCATTGGAGCTGGACTGCTACAACAGCGTTGGATTACAGGTAGGATCTAAACACTTGATTTCCTATATAGTAAATGCATGTTTAGAGAAGGATTGCTCTTGTTTGTCTTGTTTGTCACTAGAGAGTCTTAGGCTCCTAGGGAGGTTGGTTGTGTCCGCACAATCGACTCTTTCCGCCTGACAAGTTCATCAATGGCTCTTCATTCCTGAAGTTCAATTCTTAGAGTTGTTAGAGAAGACTAGACCACAATAAATGCAACATTATATCGACAATGATGTATCCCATAATGTGTAGCTCCCTCTGTCATGATTTAGACAGATTAAGTAATGACATGCAACAACATTTATCAATGGAAGATTTCGGTCAAAGTTTTGAAACACTATTATAATATTTACATGGTTATGATCCCTCCAGGTTGAGTTTTCATAAAGAAATATTGTCTCGGAATTAAAACACAGTTTGTGTGTGGTTGACCAAATGACAAGAAATGAAGTTTGATAGAGGTATTTGGTATATGATATTATTTCATTGTCTAAGAGGAATCAGTCAATATTTGAATTGATTTATAGTTGCAATAATGGCTTCAAGTGGTGATTAGAATAAAATATAATCATTGATATGTTGGCATAATTTTGATACCAAGTCTTTTGTCTCACTTTCATTATATTTAGAAAAATTTGAATTGATTGTTCAATGATAGAGTGGGAAGAAACCATTTGAGGTCTTTAAATGGGTTTAATTAATGATTTATTTGACTAATTTTGAGACCAAGTCGTTATATTTAGAAAAGTTTGAATTGATGGTTCAATGATCAAGTTGGAAGAAACCCTTTGAGATTTTTAATTGGTTTAATTAATGATTTATTTGAGTTATTGAATAATATAATACTCTCTATTATTAATGATAATATTGAAATCAACCATTCAAAATCAACGAAGCCACTTTCACCAATGTTTGAATTTATTTACAAAATGCACAAAAAAATTCCACTCTCTCTAGCTCAAACCATAATTTCAATAAAATGAACTAGAGCATAGTAGTCAACCATTTGAATTGTTTTTTTTTGAGAAAAAATATTTGTTTGAGATTTATTCCTCTCAATAATTAACAAATGATTCGATCAATGACACCATTTCAGGAGCATATTCAAATGAAGGTGCAAAATTGTAGATTGCACTTCCATAGTCTGTCATCAAACCTTGGGAAGAAGCCATCAACAACCAGCATAAAAGACATCTTGGATACGAATAGGATGCAGCCTTTCACATTTCATACTACACCAAACCGGTTTAGTTTCAAAGTTGAGACTTTTCAATAGGGTTCGAGTTTTCCTGCTCCACTTCCACATGATATTTGCACATGTCAACACTATTATCATGTTGGCCACATGAAATATCAATGTTTTAATATTTGCGCTTGTGAGTATTGTGGAGAATATACTCAGATTTTAGAAAATTGTTCCAGACACAATACTCCTACAAGAACAAAGATTCACCTTAGATGGATCAGTTCATGGAAATGGTCTTCAACAACCAAAAGGATATATAGATCATACCAAAAAATTCATTCTCGAGTATTGGCATGCCTTCCGGTGGAGAGATTTTCATCTTCTAACCTTGTATCTAATAGAGTGTTGATAGTCAACTACTAGATTCTAAGTCATATCAGGGAAGCCTAAGCCATATCCTCAACTAGAACCTATAGTCAGTGCCTAGAGCCAAAGTTACTGAAAGCCACAGTCAAAGTTGTATCCGTAGATAAAATCATGTTCCATGAGCCTCATTTGGTTAGTGGCCAACTTTAAACAACCACTGGTAGAAGACTTGGTTTCTACTATCCATCTCATTAGTTTGTGATCACGATTAAACTATGAGCAATGGAAAATTTCCATTTCATAAAAAACATCATCTTTTAGATACATATGGAATTGTCCCAAAACCTGCTTAGAGCCAAATTCTAGAGTTGGTGGTTAGCCTTAAACCACCACTAGTATGAGACTTAAATTTCTTCTACCTCATTTGGTTTGTAGTCTTCCTTAAGACACCATTTTAGATAGCACATCCAACCATTTGGATGCCATACACCTCTATATTTTAGCTCTCTTCTTGGACAGAAATGCACTTGTTCATATTAAAGAAAGAATATTGAAAACATAATCCTTAGTGGTTATGTAAATTTTGCTTATTTACTTGAAATAAATGTAAAAACCCTTAAGTGAATATCAATAATCATAAATCTAAAAACCCTTTTAAAATGTAAAACCAAAAATTAAAAAATTGTGTATTTATATTTCTATCTTCTAAATAATACATCTCAAATCTCTTCCAAGTGTAATGAAGTTATAAGTCCAATTGAAATATCACATTTCAGTTCTTCACTTTGTACCTTTCCAGGCCATTTGAGCTCACATAATTGGACATAAAACCTATTAAAATATAAAATCAAAATTTTAAAGAATGTGTATTTATATACAGATATTCTAAATAATACATCTCAATTGTTTTCCAAAAATAATGAACATATATGTCCAACTGAAATAGCCACATTTGGGTTCTCCACTTTGTATCTCTCCAGGTCATTTGAGCTCACACAATCGGACATACATGGTTTAATTAATGATTTATTTGAGTTATTGATTCATATAATACTCTCTATTATTAATGATAATCTCGAAATCAGCCATTCAAAATCAACGAAGCCACTTTCACCAATGTTTGAATTTGTGTTTGAATTTATTTACAAAATGCACAAAAAATATCCTCTCTCTCTAGCTCAAATCATAATTTCAATAAAATGAACTAGAGCATAGTAGTCAACCATCTGAATTGGTTTTGTTGATAAAAAAATATTTGTTTGAGATTGATTCCTATCAATAATTAACACATGATTAGAACAATGACACCATTTCAGGAGCATATTCAAATGAAGGTACAAAATTTTAGCTTGCACTTCCAAAGTCCATCATCAGACCTTGGGAAGAAGCCATCAACAACCAGCACAAAAGACATCTTTGATATGAAAAGGATGCAGCTTTTCACATTTTATACTACACCAAACCAATTCAGTTATAGAGTTGAGACTTTTCAAGAGGGCTTGTGTTCTCCTACTCCACTTCCACATGAGATTCACACATGTCAACATTGTTATCATGTTGGCCACATGAAATATCAATGTTTTAATATTAGCCCTTATGAGCATTGTGGAGAATATACTCAAATTTAAAAAAAAATGTTCCAGACACAAGACTCCTACAAGAACAAATATTCACCTTAGATGGATCAGTTTTTGGAAATGGTCTTCAACAACCAAAAGGATATATTGATCATACCACAAATCTCATTCTCGAGTATTGGCATGCCTTCCGGTGGAGATATTTTTCATCTTCTGACCTTGTATCTAATAGAGTATTAATAGTCGACTACTAGATTCTAAGTCATATCAAGCAACACTAATCCATATCCTCAACTAGAACCTACATTCCTAGCCCAGAGCCAAAATTACCTAAAGCTAGAGTCAAAGTTGTAGCCATAGATAAATCATGTTCCATGAGCCTCATTTGGTTGGTGGCCAACTTTAAACAACCACCGGTAGAGTACTTTCGTTTCTTCTATCCATTTCATCAGTTTGTGATCATGCTTAAACTATCAGCATGAAAAACCTCCATTTTATAAAAAACTTCACCTTCTAGATACGTATGGAATTTTCCCACAACCTGCTTTGAGCCAAATCCTAGAGTTGGTGGTTAGCCTTAAACCACCACTAGTAGAAGACTTCAATTTCTTCTACCTCATTTGGTTTGTAGTCTTCCTTAAGACACCATTTTAGATAGCACATCCAACCATTTGGATGCCATACACCTCTATATTTGAGCTCTCTTCTGGGACAAAGATGCACTTGTTCATGTTAAAAATAAAAAAAATAAATTTATCCTTTGGGGTTGTGGAAATTTTGCTTATTTAGTTGAGAGAAATGTAAAAACCCATAACGATAATCATAAATCTGAAAACCCTCATGAAATATAAAAACAAAAATTAGAAAATTGTGTATTTATATTTCTATCTTCTAAATAAGACATCTCAAATCTCTTCCAAGTGTAATGAAGTTATAAGTGCAATTTAAATATCACATTTCAGTTATCCACTTTGTACCTTTCCAGGGCCCTTGAGCTAACACAATCGGACATAAAACCTATTAGAATATAAAATCAAAAGTTAAAGAAACCATGTATTTATATACATATCTTCTAAATAATACATCTCAAATCTTTTCCAAAAATAATGAAGATATATGTCCAGTTGAAATAGCCACATTTGAGTTAGACACTTTGTATCTTTCCAGGCCGTTTGAGCTCACACAATCGGACATACATGGATATTGCTAGCATCAAACAAAATTATGAACCCGTGGTCTCATTATCCGTGGCACGTAGCATGATTTGTTTGGCACTTGTTCTTTCCAAAACATTTTGATTAATCACTACCTACACATATTCAATATTCACATATATTTTTTCTTCACGAATGTTAATTCAAAATATCTTTCATAAAAAAATTATTGTTCCCTGCATTTTAGCTAATATTAATTTAGATAGGAGATTTAATTATAAATTTCCATATATCTATCCCTTTTAAAATAATATTAATTTTATTAATAGATTAAACAATATATGAGACTTCATGATTAATCCATTAACATAAAATTTAGTAAATGATATAAGTTTCTCTTATGTTTAGTAATTGTATTATTAGTTTATTGACTTTTCAATATTTATAATTTAACATATATTTTCTTTCTCTTATAATCATTTCAATTAACTTTTATATATTCTACTTTATACATTATTGACTGGTCATTTATTATTAAAAAATACATGTACATATATTTATAATTTTATATATAATATAGTGATCATTATTATAAATAATAATCTAATCTAATATAATCTTTAGTTTAGCTATTAAATAATATAATCCAAGAATATATATACAAAACATCCCATCACACATTTTTAGTTGTTTTATAACAATCAATCTATATATATATATATCTATTTATTTTGAAGAAGTCTTATTAATTCATAATAATTGTATAAAAGTTATACATAACCTCACTTCGACTAGATTTGTTTGTGAAGGGAGTAAAACAAACCCTGAGTAAAAATTGTCAATCTTTACAAAATATCAACAGATAGAAAGATAAAGAGCCCATAAAACAAAGAGAAATAAAAGACAACTGGCATCCATCAAGGAACTTGAGGAATATCAAAAACATGACCTGCATCAGACGCATCGAGAAGGTGAATAGCCCCATGAGTATGAAGATCGACATGAGCTAAACATCCCGCTGTCTAATCTAAGTAATTGTTGGTGTGATATTGGCTCCTTCTTAAGCAACCCAAATAATCTAACATCTCCCATTGCTTCTATTGTAGATCGTTCAGGAAGGCAATGACTTCCTTGCGGTCATAATTCCTTTGCAGAATTAGTTCTTCCAACATTTCCATAATATGTTGCAGTTGAGAGCCTAAGTGTTATAAAATAGGAGGTTGGTCCAAAATTCCCAAGGAAGGGGTTCGGTCTAGAGCCATCTCACCGTCCAACTCAACACTTCCACTCCCGTCTTCAACCATTGCTCTTCCTCGCCCCATATCCTGTTCCATCTTTGGGCCCTACCCTATTTCCTGAGCATTGTTCCACGCACCCCATACCACTAGAAGACACTTCCTCCCACAACAAAGGCACATGACTCATTCCCTTTAGCCCCTATAGCAAGTGTAAAAATATTTCTTCCCATCGGCACCCTTGTCACTAGAATTCAGCTCCAACTCCACCACTACCTACCACATGAAGTGGTATCCTCAACTCCCAAAAGCCAACATTCCACACCCTTGCCAACCCCATCTAACACTCGAAAACCAATATTTTCCATGCAATTCCAATAACTTATAAAGAACGGATGACTTGAGTCTGGGAACACCCAATCCAGCATACACCACGAAGAAAATCAAAAGATGGACTCAAATGGGCCACGGTTGGGGTTAAAACAAGAAAATAACACACAGAGGAACAAAACCATAGAACAAAACATACATAGAGAAACTTGTAGATGTGAGAGTTCACCAACCAGATGGACGACTATGGGACCAAGAGACACTGAACACTTCAGTAACTTCCAACCTCAAGATCCCAGATTATATGCATAGGCTTTCTCCAAAATCCACCTTGAGCGTCTTGCCTCTTCTCTACAAATGAAACTTACAAAAATATCAAAGAAACGAGCATGCACACGTTGGTAGCCCATGCATACTCAAACTTGAGTTTTCCACTCTTTTAGTCTCCCAGACCATGACACCGCCAAAAGAGAAACCAAATAGTCATCCAATGATTAAATGATTTAGGTTGTCTCACGAAACTTCAATCTCTTGCTTGTGAGGTGTCCTCGAAAACTTTAACCATTTTTCCTCTTATCATGAGGAATTCTCCCTGCCACATCAATGATTCCTTGGGTTTCCACCCCCATCGCAGTATCCATGTTTTTGTCCAAAATATCCTGTAATTGATCCACCCATTGAGGTGATAAGGTTAGAGTCCATTCTTGGTAGGTTGAGAGGCTCTGGTCCTCGCCACTCTAGTTAGGAATTAGATCCACAACCTTGTTACCCATTCGCAATGAAAGGGTTGTGATTACATTAGGAAATGAGGTCACCAAGGATTGGATTATTTAAATCAAAAGGTCTACCTCCAACTCTTGATAACCTTTTGAATTAGAAAACCATTTAGAAGTTTTTGGACCACTAAGACAACTAGTTTAGAATCTCTGTTGATGTGAAGGTGAATGAATCCTTACTCCCGGGCTAGGGTGAGGCCATGCAAAATGGTGGTGCACTCAACCAAATTTTTATTCCTGTTACCATGGTATCTTGCATAAAAACCAATGTGTGTTCCCATATCTTCCCTAAAAACTCCTCCATTTCCTGTTGGCCTTAGGTTCCCTTCCACATTGCTGTCAAAGTTTAACTCGATAAACCTTGAGGGGGAGGGAATAAGCTATAGGTGATCTCCCTAACCCATCCACTGGTTGTCCTAGATGAGAAACTGCCATACTCTGAGAGAGATCTAGATCGCCTAGAATTTGAACCTCCTCGCCTTCTTCCTTCTAATATGTGTTTATCCAATACATTGAAAGGGTTGCTTCTTTAATATTCAACCTCGTTTTTTATCATATGGAAAGCGTACACTCATATCAATGTATTAAGAGACACTCAAATTCAATGATCAACACATAAAAAGGTGACATTTTTAGTAGTAAACGCCATGAAGGCCAAAAATCAAAATATTTCCTGAAGTTCAAGTTAAAAAATCAGATCGCATGGGTGCACCATTACCAAAAATTAGCTGTCGTGCTCTTGTTTCTTTGATAGTCGCCTTGGTGCAGAAATGTTCAGTCAACACCTCAAGCTGCAAACTTGCTTGAGAAATACTTCAAATCTTGATATGATGAGCTAAAAAATTCAAGCCTTGAGCCCTAAGAAGCCTTAAAGGCAAGGAATTGGTAGCTCTCATAACATTTATGAGGTCATGGGGGCTTTAATTAATGAACCTATGACATAGCACATGCATTCGTGTCATACTAAACAATACCCTTAATTTGGCTACATATTGGAAAATTCCTCAAAAAATACCTCCCCAATTTAAAAAACCTCCACTTTCACTAGATATTATAGGTATCCTTTTTTCATTAACATTTTTTATATTGTTTCTATTTTTTCTTTAACTTTGAGCTCTATTTTTTATACATAACATATAAAACCCCTTTAACCCCTATTGTATGCTCAATATATAATGTCATTTTTTCCTCAATATATATTCCCCAATATGAGTGCATGTGGTATGGTAGTTCTACCCCATTGAAGCCCTCGGATATGAGATGAACCACCACATTGATGAACCAAGGGGAGGAGTGTTCAAGAAACTCTATAAATACTCTAGGAGAGCTAAGAGTAAGAAGAAGCAAAGCATCATTATGCTGCCAAAATTGGTCCCTAGTGATCAAGAATTTCATTGAGAAGAGGATTTCATAATTGAAAGTGTCCTAATACTTCTTTGAGAGAGAGAAGAAGCTTATAACTAGATCGAGGAAAGGATCTTCCTTGTTGAGGATTTTTTAGCACCATTGCTCAAACAATTATTTCCTAGTGTCTTTTATTCATCTATTGTATCTCTTCTACATTCATCAGCCAATAAAGGGAACCCTTTTCCATTACTTTGTTGATGTTTTTGCTTCATTAAGCATTGTTCATGTGTTCATTTCTCACTTTTTAGTTTATGTTTTTATATGCATTGCAAGAAGGTGTATTTGGTACTCAATAGCAACAAACACACTACCACAAGATGGGAACTCCACTATTTACCTTTATTTGATATAACTATTGTTTTTGCAGGACCGTCTCTCTACATTTTCACTCCATTGTGCTTCTATCACCTCTCTAGAATTTTTGCAGGACCTCTTGGACCTGTTTTCGGTCAAGAAACTTGACTTTTCAAAATTTTCCACCAGTCATACAGCTTTTTCCGCAAACAAATGAGTGGTATGAGCTCCTGTGCATAGGAAATCCCATGCAATTTACAGGGAGCACACAAAACCATTTTAATTTTTCTTTCCTGGGTGGTTAGCATCCTTTACTGAATTTCCTTCACCTCTACATATTTTTTCTAGTTAGTTCAGATTTCTTAGTTACTTTACTAATCATTACTAGTAGAGTAATTATATAGTCTTTATTTTAAATTTTCATTACTCACATAGATTAATTAAGAGGAAAAGTAAGTGGCCTTAATCCACACATATTTTTCAATTTATTTTGATATTTTTTAGAACTCACATAGCTTAATTAGAAGAGGAGTAAGTGGCCCATTATCGACGCATCTTGTTTACTAACCAAAGAATTCTTATTTCATTAGTTTTGGTACAAGGACCAAAGTGTTACTAAAGAAGGTAAGTAGACCCTACTTTCCTTGTGTCTTTTACACGATCCCGGGCTTGCATATGAAAGCTTTCTTAAAGTAAATGGTTTTTTCCATCTCCCTTTAGGCACACATAGTGTAATAGGAAAGAGTAAGTGGCCCACTATCCACATATTATTTCTTTTCATGGAAGGAACAATCAAAACCTAGTGTAACTAGAGGATATTGTAAACAAACATCACATTTCCACATATTTTCACACATTGTATGTTCAATCTACCACTTTCACGCACATTACACATCACACACTAAGATTCTCAAAGCTTTGTACAAAGGGCATCAAGTTTCAAGAGCTTTTGTATTTAGTTTATTTTAGCTTAGATTCTAAAACAATAAGTGAAGAAAGACTCCTAAAAGAAACCATAACATGATCAAACTAAATTTCCCCACAAGGACCATAAAATAATTTATTGTTCAGGTTAGGACCATTTGTGGTAGGCATCACATAAGATGCCATGGTCATGTTACATTTTTTAGACATAGAAGTTGACTTTTAGGGTGCTTCAAATCCTTCATCATCCCATGGAAAAGACTACCTAAGCATGTCAGAGACCTAATTTAGAGGGGGTTCAAATTAGGTCTAGTGTGTGTGGTACTATGCAAATCTACTGTAACATCATTGGTTAAAAATCCATGTAAAAAATATAAGACCAAGGTCATGGGACACATATTCCAAGTTGAATGATGGGCAAGACATCTTAGTGTGGGTGTTCATTTGGTTTATTATGGCTAAGGAAATTGGCAAAGGAAATGAAAAAGGATTTGGAAAGACATGAGGCATTAATTGGCATGTTATTTATGAAGATAATTGAAAATAGCTGAAAAGGAAGGTGAACGGTCACATGTTGCATGTGAGGAGGAAAATAATGGAAAATAAAGAAAATAGAGGCCTCATTAATAAAAATGCTTTTGTGGATCAATTGGTATCTTTTGTCAGTTTAGTTTTGGAGCTCTCTCTTTATTCTCTCTCTCTCTCTCACACACACTCTTGGAAACATAGAGTTTTCTTTGAGCACTTCAACATTGGATCAAGAAAAGAAATGAAGGCAAAGGAAAGCAAGGATCAAGCAAGGAAGAGTAGAATCTAACATATACAACATGATTATTTGCAACTATTATTTTTCATGTGTGATTTCCTTGATAGTTTCGGTATGCATGGTCATGCATGTGTGTTCTTGGTTGTCTTGTTGTCATGGTCATGGTTTTGCCAAGTGTGACACTATTTTTCAGCCTAGAATTTCCATTTCCAGACAGCCTTGGTGTGATGGGGTTCTCATGTTTTGGTTGAGTTGGATTACTGGATGGATTTGAAATTGAGCAGGGTGGATCTCTAAAAGAAAGAACACATGGCCTATAGATCCCTATACTAAACTGTGGATAGTGGTAAAGACTTGGCATAGTAACCCCTGAACCAAATTGTGGGTTATGGTAAAACATGATTTTGTGTCACCTCAATGGGCCTAGGAATCCTCAACCAATGAATGGTGGGATATATGGTTAATCCTAGAGGTGGGTTCCCTTAATCAAGCCTCAAAATCCTTGTCCTATGAATGATAGGATAGAGGTAAATCCTGGATGGTGGTGTCTCAATTATGGCTGAGTGATCCCTGAATCAGACTGTGGATTGCGGTAAATCCTAGGGACTAGGAGACAGTAAAATTCCTCACGCTGTAGGTGGAGAAATCTAGTGGCATCCATGTTTATTTGGTTTTTTTTTTGTTATGATTCCCACATTCATTCTTGGAATATGGCATGGAGGTGATTGGTTGAAAGAAAGATATGGTTTAGCCAATCTATGGTCAAGTGGTTCATGAAAGTCCTAAACTTGATTTGATTTTGAATTCATTAATAAGATTTCCTTATCCTCAGTATTTCATCTGTAAATGTACTGGTTTATATGTGGATTCTATGACTGTTGTATCCTTGTCATTTTTTGTTGTTTATATGTTGGTTATGAGTATGTTTCATGACAATAATGTTTTTATGTGCATGTTGTACATGTGGTGCTATGTACATATGGTGTTGTGTGCATGATTATACATGTGGTGTTGTGTGCATGTGGTGCTATGTACATGTTGTACATGTGGTGTTGTGTGTAGTTGGTGTTGTGTAAATGTCATGAATGTGGTGTTGTGTACATGTGGTATTGTGTACATGTTGTATAGGTGGTGTGGTGTACATGTGGAATTGTGTACATGTTGTGCAGGTGGTGTCGTGTACATGTGATGGCGAGGGCATGTTGTGTAGGTGGTGTTGTGTACAGGTGGTATTGTTTACATGTTATACATATGGTACCAGTGTACATGTGGTATCGTGTACATGTCGTACATGTTGTATTGCACACATATGGTAGCATGTTATGTGTATTGTGTAATTATTGTATCGTGACCTGTGTATTCGTTGTATTGTACTTTGTGTATGTATTTGTATTGTGTTGTATAAATTACGTAGGGTATGAATTGTGTTGTGTTGTGTAACAACCCATGCTAAAAATATCATGTAAAAATATACAAGACCACAGTTGATGGGACACATATTCCAAGCTAAATGGTGGGCAAGACATCTTAGTGGGTGTTCACTTTAGTTATTATGGCTAAGGAAATTGGAAAAGGAAATGGAAAAGGCTTTGGAAAGGCAAGAGGCATTATTTGGCATTTATTTATGAAAAAAAGGAAAATAGGAGAAAAGGAAGGTGAAATGTCATAGGTTGCATGTGAGGAGGAAAATGAAGGAAAATGAAGGAAAATAATGGAAATAAAATAGAGGCCTAACTGATAAAAAAGCTTCTGAGGATTAGTTGGCAACCTTGGTCAGTTCATATTTGGAGCTCTCTCATTATTTTATCTCTCACTCACTTTTTGACACTTAAGAGTTTTCTTGGAGCACTCTTGGAGGAGTGTGGCATACTTGGAAGGAGCAAGAAAGGAAGATGAGGATAAAGCAACTACATCAATATTCTTTGGAGGTATCAATTTGCATGTGTATTTTCCTTACTAGATTTGGAATGCATCGTATCAAATGTGGTTATTTTGTTGTTATGGCATGGGTTTTCCAGGTGTGATAGTGTTTTCAGGCTAGCCTTTCCATTTCTAGTTAGGCATGGTTTGATGGAGTTCTCAATTTTTTGGTTGAGTTGGATTGCTGGAATGGATTCGAAGCTGAGTGACGTGGATCTATGAATAATATAGCACATGGCCTGGTGATCCTTGAATGAGACTACAGATCATGATAAATCCACTGGCCTTGTAATGCTGGAGCTAGACTGTGGGTTGCGGTATCCAGGATTGTGTTGCCTTGATGGGCCTAGGAATCCTTGTCAGTGAATGGTGGGATATATAGTAAGGCCTAGAGGGTGATGTCTTGGTTTAGGACCTAGTGATCCCTAGATTAGACTACGGATTGCGGTAAAGCCTGAGAGACTAGGAGATAGGAAAATTCCTCACGGTGTAAGTGGAGAAATCTGGTGGCATAAATGCTTGTTTGGCTTAGTGATCTAGCGGGGATCATTGTAAACCTGTTAATACATGTTTATTATGTTGGCCTAGTGATCCAGGATGGATTACTGTAAATCCTGGTTTCTATTGGTGAAGGTGAGGTGGTTTAGCCTCGGTATGCCCTGGTTGGCTCCTTTGGTTTCAGTCCCACATTCATGCTTAGAATATGGCTCTGGGGTGAATGGCGGAAGAGATATTCAGCTCAGCCATTCTATGGTCGGGTGGAATGTGGTAGTCCCATCCTAGGTTTAGATTTTGAATCATCAATATGAGGTTATTTCTTGTTGTGTTTCTATGAGTATTATACTAGTTTATATGTGGATCATATGGTTGTGATTTCATTGGTATTTTTGTTGCTATTATGCTAGTTATGAATGTGTTTTATGACGGTGGCTATGTATACCTATCATCATTTTTTTACTTGGAAATGAATGGAAAATGTATCTATGGCCTAATAAATGATAATGCAACAAATGATATGAGAGAATGATGGTTCTTTGCAATTCTAAGATAAATATGCAGTCCCTATGCTTAAATGTGTTGTTTGCACCCATAGATTACATATTTGTGATATGTTTGACAAAATGCCTTTCATGGCTAGTAGGGTTCCGGTTAAGGGCTTGTTCAAGTATTTAATTTTGCATTAGTGTTTCCCTTTTATCTTACTATTCTGAAGGTGTTATTCAATTATGGGCCTGAAAATGTGGGTCAAATCCCAAGGATGCAAGAAAAACATTGAGAAAAATAGGCCATGGACACTGGCATTCCTTGTCATGAGTGCATCCAGAGCCTCCTGGATGCTGGCATGCCTATAACATGGGAGCATCGAGAGGTAAAGTGGTCAAAAAATTTAGTGGGACCCAGAGGCTAGCTACCTTATTGGTTGGGATGGTTTCTAGGAGTCCTGTAGCTGATGTGCAAGGTTTGTATGTTGTTTTTTAATCAATTCCGATTCCTTAAGGTAACATAGGAGGTTGAATCCAATCATAGTAGCCTTTGATCACATGTTTACCTTGGTTGGCTAGTTACTTGGGTGGATGTGGGAGGATGGAATTACATAGTAGTATCAGAGCATGGTTCAGCCCTCAGACTTGATGGGCGGTGTATTTCTTATTCATTCATGTTAGTTGCACATGTGTTTCTTATGCTTGTAGTCCATGTTATTATTTCATTTGCATGGTGTTTATCATGGTTATAGTGATGTGACCATGTGAAGGTTGATGGTGTTGTTGTGGGATGTGTTGCCATGAGTGTATGGTTGTATATGCATTTCTTATGCATGTCATTGTTCTATGTTGTTATTCATGCATTCTCATGGTAAAGTTTGTTGTGCATGAGGTCATTGTATGAAATTAGGTAATCATGGTGATATTGGTATGTCATGATGCTAATGTTATGGTTGAGATAGAGCAGGAGATGTGTTACAGAATATTTTTTCACACCTCTTGCACTTCCCTATGACATACCCTAAAGTGCAAAAAACATGACCATCCTGCAGTGTAGTTATTTAGATATTCAACTCATATCCTCCCTAAAACATTGATTGGAAAATGCCTTGAGCTTTCCCTTGAACAAATAGCTCTAAAACCCTAATTTTGAGACTTATCACTCTTATGACATTAAAAACTGCGATGGTTGCTTGTTGCATCACGCTTGACCTGCGATGGAATCGCTTTGTTCCATTGTATACCCACGATGATTCCCAAAAGGGCAATTTTCCCAAAGAGGATGAGAAGCTTCGTGATCTAGAAACTTCTAGAGAGGCGAGCTCGAGGTTGTTTATCATAGATGAGGTCAAATTGTCCCAACTTGGCCTCTTGGTATTATCCCTATGACCTATCTCCTTGAGATGAGGACCTAATCATATCTTTGGAGAGATCCTAACTCCCTTTCCTAGCCTATATATTCATCCTCTCACATTCCCAAATGGTTAGTAGTTGGTTGGTCTATGTCTGTTTTCACCCTTATGCTAAGATTGTGCCTAGAGGCTATTCATTTGACTTAGAGAAGGAGTTCTTGGTGAGTTCTTGGCTTGGACTTGGATTACCACTCAAGGAGAGCCTATCGACATCAAGTCTTTGGTTGTATTCTTCCCTTTATTTTCTAATAATACACAACTCTTGGTTCATCTTCCCAAAATGCATATGTTCATGTATCATTTAGCTTGATGTTACTTGATCAGTTAAGTAGGTTTCTATTGGATTTGTCATTTGTTTTGGCATGCCTTGTTGTATCTTAATCACTTGTGCAGGTGCATAAACACTAAGAGAATCAGGAACAAGCCTGTGATACAAGCGGTTCAAGGTCTTCAACAAAGGAGATCGAAATAACATCAGAATGAGGTATGCCATCTCCTTCATTCTTATTTTCAATTGTAAGCTAGGAAGATGTCTAGTTGATTGTCACTTTAGTTGCTAGACCCACTCATTGGGATAAAGGGATCGTCTTTGTCTGTAGAGAGGATTTATCTTAACAACAAAATGTTGACTCCACTAGGGAGCATATGATCCATTCCATTCAATCCTTCACCTTGTGTTCGTGATGAGTTTTACCAAATGCTAGTTTTCTAGCTTGTTTGCTTTTCTGTAACTATTTTCAATTGTTGGTGATTTCTTGAGAACATTGATTTTTTTCGGGTCTTGAAGATTCCTTACTTTTGTTTATATTTCTCACCCATTGCGAGTTTACCTCTCATAGTCACAATGGCATCATGAATGTTTTATTACAGTCATGATGATCATTATTTTGCCTATGAAAGGTGCAATGATCCCAGAGTATAAGAGAAAATAGGGTCTTTCTTCTTGTTTTTAGTCTTTTTGTCCTCCAGCATTGATTTTCCAAAGTGGCTATGGTGTTTTTGATTCATTGTCTTGATTAATTCGCAAAATTTGTCTCATTGGGTTTGAAGTGAAAACTGATTGAGTTCTAGGGTTTCTAGTGAATTGGTCATCACTTGCTACTTTTTGGTGTCATTGTGATACTTGTTTTGTTGATTGATTGAATGTTCTTTTCTGTGGAAATCGTTGAAAACATTGATTTTCATTTGTTTTAGCTTGTATTTCGAAATTTACTTTTATTGAAAATGTATTAGGTTAGTTACATTGAAAAGTTATTTTTTGAGATTCATAATTGAGAATAGATAACATTTTTCGGTGATTGAAAGCTAAAAATTGTATTAGGTGCATCAAATCATTCAAAAATGAAAGAAAAGCATAAATCATCTAAGTGGATGTTTGTAAAGTGAAACCATTTTACTTTCAAAAAAGTTGCATTTAGGATAGTTAGAAGTCAAGGTCGTTTTTACTTTTGGCATTGCATTTAGTGAAATGAAAGATTAGATTTCGTTTTCACATTTTGCATTTGGAAGACGGAAGTGAAAGTTAATGGAAGGAATTTTGCATGATGCATTTTGTTTGATGCATTATTGATTGAAATTTCTTCCCTTGATTAATCTAGCTTTCATTGAAACGCATGTTTTCCTTTTCTCATATAGTTGCATCATAGGTGTTTTGGTGACATCGTTTTGAGCCTCAAAACTGAAACATAATTGAAGATCAACTTTAAAATCTATCAATTAATCTAAGGAGCATTTGAAACATTAACATTCATACATAGTAGTCTAGGCTAGAGATGTGTTCTGACATCTAAAACTTAGCAGCTGTCATTTTCTCTTGCATTAGATAGCACTAGCATGGACTTGTGCTCCCAATACAGTCGAGTATATAAAGGGAGACCCTCATAGGTTGCAAACCTTTATCCATAGGAATTTGAGTTTTCCACCTTGTAGATGTGATACATTGAACACAACATTCGGGGAGATCGCCTGCACATATGCTAAGTCCTTGGTAAATTTATTTGCTAAGGTGTATATTGTAGTTCACGGTTACTTGGTACTCCTTTTGCCTAGAATTACTTGAGTGTTCATTTCAATATTTTCTGACTCTTTAAATTTGAAAAGGTCATCATGCACTTGTCCTTTCAAGCTCGCTAAACTTAGGAAAGCGACTAGAGTCACCTTTTTGATCTTTTTCTCAGCTCTTAAGACATGAAAAGGAAAAGTTTTTGTTTCAAATTCTAAAATTAATTGAACGTGGAACAACATCCTTCATGTGGAAATACTCCTTAGTAGATCTTAGGTTGATACCAATGGCAACATTTCCTAAGTCTACCTGTCAAGGAAACCCCCTGATGGGAATCTTAGTCCTTTTCCTTCTTTTGGAAATATTGGTGCTCCTTATATGGTGACGTTGTCCCTTCCTGGATTGACCATTGGTCTGCCAGTTTGGTTATTTTTGACCTCGGTGGTTCCGATTGTCTAAATTTCTTTTCAACCAAGTCCTTATCCACCTAGAAAACATGAACCTCGTGTTGATCCTAAAGTTTACCCCTCATCTTCTATGCCTATTTCTTCACCACATTCTTCCTCTTCACCTGGTGAAAGTTTGGATTCTAGTAACTAGGAAGCTGAGAAGAAGAAGAAGAGGACAAAGAAGAAGAAGCAAAATAAGCAAGGGGGAAACCAGACAACTATTGTTACCGATGCAACTAATGAAGAAAAATCTTCCAACTAGCCCTGGAAAGTAAAATTCCCTTGCATGTTATGTAAGGGTGACAACCTTATTCGAAATTGTCTTGGTATTCCCAAGTCTTAGAAGCATGGTCCACAGGTTCACATCGACCTTTGTCATCAACCTCTCGTGATCATGCTGGTGACAAACCTTCAACTAGTAAAGTTCATGGGAAAAAGGGAAAAGTGAAATTTCCCTGTAAGTTGTGTGAAGGTAATCATCCCATTCACCTTTATCCTCTTATGGATGAAGCTTACAAAGAGTTGGAAAACCTTATAGCTTCTCAACCTCGTCTTCTGATTGGGTATCAAAATCTTTCCCCCGATCCTTTGCTAGTTGATCAAGTGATTGATCAAAAGCCATCTTTGGTAAACCCCAACCTCTCTGAAGGTGAGTCTCATGAGTCTATTCTCGACCAGCCATTGGTCACAAAAATGGTGCAACTGACTCCACCTTTAGTTAACCATAACTTTCTGATAGAGAGTGAACCTCATACTGCTCAGGTTATTCTGGTTTCTTCAGTTTCGAATGAATTGGAGGGAAATCCTCTTGTTCATGAGGTGCATGAGAGAATTTCTCATGTTCTCATCGAGTAAGGGGGAAACTCTCATGTTCCTACGGCACCCCCTCCGAGTAGTTTATTCACTTATTTTGATTGGAGTCAACTAGTAGGGTATCGCCTTCTATCTTATGTGCCTTTCCATATTACAGTTCAGGATTACCATATGGCCATACCTAGCATAATGACAAATGAGGGTGCATGTATTAGCATCTTGTCTTCAACTTCTTGGTAAGCTTTAGGTTCTCCTCAGATTGTCTCCTTCACCCAGAATCTGATAGCTTTTAATAGTGGAACCAGTCAATCATTAGGGATCCTTCCTACGTTACCTATATCTTTGGGAGTAAAGTCTATCTATATAGATGTGATGGTTGTCCAAATTCCTTTATATTTTAATATACTACTTGGTCGTAACTATGTTTACATCATGGGAGCTCTTATTTCTTCCCTCTTTCGAGTGATGTGTTTCTCGCATGAAGGAAATATTGTGATCATTAATCAACTTACATTCATTGGTCATGAATCAACTCCCACTCAACCATCATCCCTAAATGGTTCTTTTGTTCAAGCGGTATCACCATCACCATAGGTTAATTACATGGCCACCTGTTCCATGCCCACATCTACTGATAATCTAGTAGGTGATGTAGTACACCATGTAATGGGGGCATTGGAGCCCAATTTTTCATTTGGATCCCTGGACATGTATCACTTCTAGAGTGTTATTCCCCCATCTGATGAGAACCTCTTGGAATCCATGGCCTCTTTTGGGTTGTGATAAAAGGACTGTGGAGTAGAGTACTTTTACTTTTGTCAATCTCCTTAAAAAATGAAACAACGACCGTGGAGCAGGGGTCCTTGTCTTGTGTCTATCTGATTAAAAAATGAAACAAGGATCGTGGAGCAAAGTTCCTTGTGTTGCATCAGGCTCGTTAAAAAATGAAACAAGGACTATGAGGATAGTTATTTTACTATGTCAACCTCATTAAAAAAAGAAATAGGCCTCATGAGCATGGTTCTTTTCCTGTGTTAAGCTTGTTAAAAAATGAAACAAACCCCCTTCAAATTCAAGTCTTTGCTTAGATCTCATAAAATCCTAGTCGAGTCTTTCACTTGATCTCGTAAGTGAACTTTCATTCCATCCACCTGTTAGTAACTAGTATTCTACTTAGATGAATGAAATGAATCTTGGGGGCTATGAACCTCGAATTTATTCATTATGTTTGGGGCATGTAAACTTATCTCAAGCATAGTTTATCTTTGTTTCAAGCTTGTGTAAAAATGAAACCAAGTCCAAGCATAGTATTTTCCCATGTTTCAAGCTTCTGAAAATATGAAACCATCTTCAAGTATACTCAAGCATAGTTTATCTTTGTTTCAAGCTTCTGTAAAAATGAAACTATTCCCACTTTACCTCTCATTATTTCCATCAACCTGTTTTTGCTGGATGAGCCTTGATTTTTTCATTCCAAGAGAAGTCCTATCTATAGTCTATTACCTATAAATTATCTAATCTTTTGTCACAATCCTGGATCATACTTGTTTATTCCACTTTGTTCCTCATTTCATGTCAATGATGGGGGAATCATTATGGCCCTCCTTCGACAGGCCACTTCCTGTCGACTTCATCTCATTATCCGGGAAGATGACTTAGAAACTCCCTTTCAATACCTTAGAGCTTGCATGCCTTAAGGGCAAGTTCTTCGCATCCGATGATAGGTCTTCATCATTAGCCTTCGATCAGGTGATTCCACAAGTGTTTGACTTCAACTTTTTTATCATATTCACGGATTATATTGTCGTGCCTTGAGAGCCATTATTGTTATGGGTGGTTCCTGTCATGCCTGTTAACGGTCTACATCAATGGTCATTATTCAGGTGGTTTTCTAGCATGTTTGACTGTGACACATTCATTCACATGTTAAAATTTGTACTATGATCGGGACATGATGGAGCACAAGACCCTGAGTCCTGTATGATATGACTCAGGTTGCCTCGAGTTATATGTTATTCATGATTGTACACGTGTTTCTTATATATAAATGACTATGATGATACCGTGGGACTTTATATTTATTATGATGACCCTTATATATCAGATGGCTATTTGAATACTTTGGATCTTAGATTTACCGATGATCCTTCTTATTTGGATGGCTACGCCCA
Organism: Pinus tabuliformis; assembly: GCA_031772625.1. Lineage (NCBI taxonomy): Eukaryota > Viridiplantae > Streptophyta > Pinopsida > Pinales > Pinaceae > Pinus > Pinus tabuliformis. The sequence continues at coordinate 632,345,486 of CM062817.1, read as the reverse complement.
TGCCATGGATCCTTTCATATAATACTTATTATTCAGATGGCTACGCCCATGCCGTAGATTCATGTCTTGCTCTCATATATGTATAATGCGTCCTTGATTTGCAGGTCTCATGACAATGTGTGTCCTTTTCCTTGCAAAAGATCGTAAAGCATCTCAGCCATCACTCCCCTTTCGACCTTCATGCTTTAGGGGGAATCTATTACATAGTGTTTTGTCACACGTCCTATACTTCCCCGTGAAATACCATGAAGTGCCCAAAATATGGACATCATGCAGTGTACTTATTTAGATATGCAGCTCATATCCTCCCTAAAACATTGATTGGAAAATGCCTTGAGCTTTCCCTTGAAGAAATAGCTCTAAAACCCTAATTTTGAGACTCATCACTCTTATGAGGTTAAAAACCACGATGGTCACTTATTTCATCATGCTTGACCCATGATGGCATCGCTTTATTCCCTTGTATACCTATGATGATTCCCAAAAATGCAATTTTCCCAAAGAGGATGAGAAGCTTTGTGATCTAGAAGCTTCTAGACCAGCGAGCTCAAGGTTGTTTGGCATAGATGAGGTCAAATTATCACAACTTGGCCTCTTGGTCTTATCCTTATGACCTACCTCATTGAAATGAGGACCTAATCCTATCTTTGGAGAGATCCTAACTCCATTTCCTAGTTTATATATTCATCCTCTCCCATTCCCAAATGGTTAGAGGTTGGTTGGTCTATGTCTATTTGCATCCTTATGCTAAGATTGTGCCTAGAGGCTATTCATTTGACTTGGAGAAGGAGTTCCTGGGGAGTTATTTCCTTGGACATGGATTACCATGCAAGGAGAGCATATCAAAATCAAGGCTTTGGTTGTAAGCTTCCCTTTATTTTCTAATAATACACAACTGCTAGTTCATATTCCTAAAATGCATATTTTCATGTATCATTTATCTTAACATTCCTTGATCAGTTAAGGAGGTTGATATTGCATTTTCTATTTTTTTTGGCATGCCTTGTTGTGTCTTGATTACTTGTGTAGGTGCATAAACACTAAGAGAAGTAGGAACAAGCCCATTTCTACAAGCAGTTCAAGGTCTTCAACAAAGGAGATCGAAATAGCGTCAGAGCGAGGTAGGCCATCTCCTTCGTTCTTCTTTTCAATTGTAATCTAGGAAGATGTCTAGTTGATTGCCGCTTGAGTTTCTCGACCCACACATTGGGTTAGAGGGATCATCTCTATCCACAAAGAGGATTTACCTTAACAACAAGACACAGATCATTAAAGTGAAGTTACAACATTAGATCTCGAGGCAAGAACATGTCGTTACACAAGTTTGTATGTTGGGCATGGAGGTATGTAGATTAAGGATTGTTATATACATTATGATTATGTATATGGATTTCATCCTATTAATGTTATTGTTACATACATGATAGATGCTAGTTGATTAGTGTAGTCATATGCACATGTGTTAGATAGTCAAGAATGATAGTAAGTTTTGGTTGTTTGCATTGTTATTTCTGTTTTATGTTAGATAACTTGATGATTATGTTATATGTTGTTGATGAGTATGTTCTAGGTTAACTTGTTTTCTTTATATGATAGTTAGCTTTATGATTAGGTTATATGTTGTTTATGAAAATGATATATAACTTCTTGTTGTTATATGATAGTTATCTTGATGACTAGGTTATATGTTATTGATGAGAATGATATATAATTTGTTGTTGTTATATGCTAGTAGCTTGATGATTAGGGTTATTACATTAATATCTTGATGTTATATGTATCATAATAAGTTATATTGTTCTATGCAAATGGTTAGGGTTATGAAATTTAGGTATGGGTTAATATGCATTGATATTATGTCATACTAATCTAGACTGTCGGTGCATATGTCATTGTTATGCATGAATGAAAATTGTTTACGAGTTTATGATGTGAACATATTAGCTAGTGACTATTATGGATATCATGATCTTGTTTTTGTTTGAGTTGATGTGTTGTGAATTTATATCATGCTAAGTAGATTGATTGTGCAGATAAGATAGCCTCCCCTGCAATACATTAAGGTATGAGTTTGCTTATGTCATATATTCGGTGCTTGAATGTTTGATTATGACATCTACTTGATTATTTTAAGATGGTGAGTTTGCAAGTTGGTTGGATGTTTTATGAATTGCATAATATGAATATGTTTTCCAATGATCTTGTTTTAAGATGATTTTACTAACACATATGTGCTAACACGGTTGATAGGTACTTGACTTTAAGCAGGTGATAGTTGTAGCATTACATTTAATGACGATCAGTTGACTATGGATTATGTCATGATTGTTAGTCTTGGTAAAGGTTGATTCAAAATTAGTATATGTGTTGCCTTGATCATTGGAGAATGTCATGAACCTCGGTATTACAACAAGAATGTTGCAACTCCCAAGGCTACTGACTTTAACCATCAACCCAAGGTTTGTACAAACTTCAGAAGCATCGCCACTATATGTGCAGCGTACAATGTGTCCTTCCTTTGCTGTCATGATTTAATGGAGTGCATGTACTGAAGTCAAATCCTAAACTAATTGCAGTAAATGAAATGCTCGAAATGGAACCTTAACCTATTGCAAGAAAGGAAGTACAAGGAAAGAGACTGAAATCAAATGCTAAACACACCATTTTCTAACTAACTGCTAAGAGGATTTGCTTCGAAAGAATGCTAATTTAACATGTATTCAACCCTAATATCCTAACCATGCAGATTTAAACCATCAAACCTTCTACTGTTGTGCATGTAAATGAATAAAATAAGTCTGTTTTTCTTTTTGTCTTTTTTCATGTGATTGTGAAAGCTAATTCGTTTTGGTGATGTGGCAGGTGGCTTGGAGATGATGGTGAATGGCCAGAAGGCTTGGGAGACAAGTAGGGACCCTTTGCTAGCTTCCTATAGGCTTTTTCCTCAATTCAGCCTCAAAACATGGTTTCCAACAAGATGCTATAGGATTTCCTACAAGATGTCCTAAAAACCTACAAGATCCCCTAAAAACCTACAGGATACAGCCGAGAGAAAAATGATGGATTTTGAAGGTGATGGAAAGCTTAGGGGAGGTTTTTGGTGGATGGAATGAGGCAAGGGAGTGCCTAGGACCACTTCAGAACTCAAAACCAAAGTTTGGTGATCGATGCATTTTCTCAAAAATCTTGGAGAAGTTTCCCTGTGAAATGATGAAATTGGTGAGGGTTTAATGACCAATCAAATCAAATCAAAATTGGATGGGACAAATTTTGTTATTAACTAGGATTTATTAGGTCCCTATTCCAAGTGGAATCACTCAAAAATACCTCTGTTAACCCATCCAAAAAAATAATAAACATTACTAGTAAAAAATATAGATATTCGAGAACTATTGAGCTAGTAAATCTGAAAAATGCCTAACCAAATCAAGTGAAAATGCAATGGGGTAATTTTTTTTATGAACTAGATTTTTTTTGTGATCTAATGCAAGTGGAACCAACTCAATTTAGGCTAGTTAGAATTGTCTAAAAAATAGTAGAAGTTTGTTGTTCTTTGTTAAACAGGAGGTCCAACAATCTAGATTTGGGAATAAGAAGACTAATCCAAGAAGCTCAATGATTACTATGAACTTCCAAAGATTTTCCAACAATGAAATAGTGCTTGTGATCCTGCAAAAGAACTTACATCAAGAATTTAACTCAATCATACAACAAGAAATCATTAACACTAAATGCAGAAATAGAAAGAAATAAAAACAAGAGATGCATGTGAATAAGAAGTGAAAGGAAGGAAAGAAATGATATAAAAGGGCTCTGAGGCTCTTGGGATGGCCAAGACCGAGGAAACTTAGAGACCTATGGAGGAGAACAAGATTTAGAAGCTGAATGTGACACCAATATTCATTATTTTCATCAATAGAATCACATCCCTGCAAGAAAATACAATGGAGCTGCAAAAATACAAGCTCTCTCCACAATAACACTAATGAAAATCTATCTCTAGATGAAAATTTGACTTGGTACTTATAAAAAATGATTAGAAATCATTCCCCATGAATGGAGGAAGCTTTCCCCACAAAAATCCCTTCATTAGTGGATCTGGTCCCTTGATTAGTTGAACACATTCCAAGAATTTCTCAATCACTGGAGTTCCACAATCTGTGCCATGATTCCATAATATCTTATTGCTTTATTATTTATTATTGATCCTCCTATAGTAGGGAACAAGTCCCAAATTATCTCCTCCTCCAAGTATTCATAATCTTCCCAATATTATCATAATATTCCACAAAAATAAATAATATTAGGCACAAATATCCAATTATTCATAAACCTTCCTAATGAATATATTAAATTTAAAAATAAATTATCTAATTCAAAAATAAAGGTTTAATGTGCTGAAGGATGGTCATAGGCCTTAAATTATCGTTTAATTTAGAGGTATGAGCCTTAATTTATGTCTAATATAGAGGCCCATCATACACCCTGCTAAAAGTGTTGCTCATTCTCTGAGCAACTTAGTGACCTCATTGTGCCTCATCCCTGGCCCTGGTGGCCTCTCTCTTGTGCATTAAGAATCTTGGCTGTAATTTCTACAAGGAAAATCCTATAAAAATATTTGAGCAAAGAAAAATCATTTTTTCTTGAGACCATTAGCTTTCCTTCTTGCCTTTATTCAAGATGGGTTGTTGAATATTTTTCAGTTTGGCAAGGTCTTCCACACCCTTATCAACCTTTTTCTACCTTGTTACGCCATTTGGACACCTCTAACTACTTGAAAATGCCTTTAGATGAGAACTAGGACATCTTGTAGTAATTCCTGTCAAAACTACAGGAAACCTATAGGAAACCCTGTTAAAACTACAGGATACCCTTTTTGAGCATAAATGATAGTTTGAGCCTAGGACAGGCCCTCAACTTGACTCTCGTGTCTTTTTCCCATTTTTAGACCTTGGACAAAAGATGGAAAGAGATTGGAGACCTCTTAGAAAACATCTTTTTGTCACTGCAGTTTGAGTTTTATTTTTTATGGTGAATGCCTTATTTCCTTTTGTTTCCTTCTTCTTCTCTCTTCTAGCCTAGATGATTGCCTAATGGCCTTGGACTTCTCTGTTTATTAGTTGTCTCTTAGGCACTATCATTTTGCATTTTAGCAAAAAAAAAATTCTTTCTTCCTTCTTGTAGTAGTATTCTGGCTTCCTGTAGTAGTCATTCCTTCTTCCTTCACAGTCTTCTAACTGTATGGGAGTGATGAGAAATGATGTAGGTTTGTGAAAATAGAGAGGATGCTCTTTTTGTTTTTTTTTCAAGAATGAAATGGGATGGATGAATGATGAATATATAGTGAATATCGAGTGGATGGAGGGCTTGGAGTGTTGTGGTGACTTTTTCCTTTGCAAAAATTTCTTCTTTTAACTACTGTCCTCATTCCTTGAAATCATCACCCTTCATCATTTGACTTTTCAATATTTCATGTGTGAAAGAGTGAGTTGAAATTAACTAGTTGAATGTGACTGAGACTGATAACCCATCCTTAGCTTATAAAACCTCATCTATTATGCTTTGAAAACAAATTTCTAACTATAATATGCTGAAGAGAAGAGGTCAAGAATATTGCATACCTGTACCTACCTGATGGTTGTTGGAGAGACCTGCATGCTGCTGATGAGTTGATGTTGATGTGCAGGTGTCATCTGGTGATGTTGATGATTGTGATGATGATGCTAAGATCTAGAGGAGCTTCTTTGACCTTTGGATCTCCATGATGAGGATGACTACAAATCTTTGTCTACTTCATCATCATATGCCCTCATGTTTTCAAAGAAACCCAAAAAAATTATGCCTTGTGAATATCTATAGTATAGGAGGGTGCTGATGAATCCTCACTATGTTCATGGGTTCCCCCTATCATTTTTTCTAATGGATGGAGGTTTGTATAGGTCTGATACCAAATTTAAAAATTTTGTGTATACATTCCCTTATGCTACAATCACTTTCAACAAACTAGAAGGGTTTTTTATGTTCCTTTCATTTGGAAAATTGTATGAAATGTAGAACCTACCTCCTTAACACTGCTCGATGAAGCCAAGCTCTATTTTTCCCTTTTAAAACTTCTCACTACCAATCCTATATTTGATGTTCTATATATTGTAGGATCTCAGGGAATCCTATAGGGTTTTAGGACAATGACTTGTTTTTTCCATATCTCCCAAAAGGTAGAATGGATTTACCTGAAACTTTCTGAGAATGTTGCCATCATCATTATGCACCTTTCCATAAACATATTTTGGTCAATGGATACATGGATCTCGAGAAAAGCTAAAAATGGTTGAAGGTGATGGAGGCCAATTTCTTGGAACCCGTGCACTGGAAATTTATGAAATTGCTTGGGCATGTTACCATCATCCATATTCATCTCCCCATGAAACAAATGTTTAAATGGATGCATGGATATCGAGAAAATACAAAAATGGTTGTAGGTGATTGAGGCTGATTTATTGAAAACTGTGGACTGGAATTTATTGAAATTGCTTGAGCATGTCATCATCATCCATATGCAATTCTCCCCCTACAACAACTTGGCAAATGGATGCATGGTTTTTAGGTTATGGCAAAAACAAATTTCTGCTCTATGTGTTTTTGTATCCTGTATTAAAATAGAGCATCATGTAGTTTTTTACGAAAACAAGCAAATTGAATGGTAGAAGCTTGAGAATGATGGGTGGATGGTGAAAATAGATGAGGGTGATAGATTTGCATGGCCTTGGCCTTGTCGGTGCATTTTAGCAAAGGAGGAGAAAGTCAAAATTTGACTTCTTTTGACTAGCCTTGAACAATTTTCCTTTTGATACCAACTTGTTTTTGTTGCTTGGAGATGTTGGAGAGTACATGCATTCATTAAAGAGATGAATGGAGCAAAGATTTTTTAATTTTTTCCTTTTTCTTCTTCTAGGCCTACTAGCCGCCTCAAGGACGTTTTCAACTAGTAGGTCTGCCTAGGCACCTCAAAGGAGGTTTTCTCATAGGATCTTTTCATTTTTCTCTTTTTTCTTTGTTTTCAACCCATTGACCACCTCATGCAGGTTTTCAATCAATGTGCCAATTTGAGGCACTTCAAAGGAGGTTTTCACCTGAGATTTTAATTTTATTTTCTCTTATTTTTCATTTTTTTCTACCCTACCCTACATGAATAAAAAAATCACTTTCAAGTATAAGAATACTTCCAATGGAGCCATGTGAAAATAAAGATGATAGGAAAAATGATGCGGAGGCTTGAAATGTATGCTCTGACATGTACCTGGATTTGAGTGATCAAATGCTTTGACTTTGATGATATCAAGTGCAATTGAAGAAGAGAGTGTTGCTGCAACTTAGTGACTATCTGGAACTATATTTCAATATAGTTGTGCTGCCTCTGGTCCATGTGCTGATTCGGATCATCTTGGATTTCTTCTTCTACCATGACCTTCAAGTCTTCCTCTTTTTGTTTATTGATCTCTTGAATACATGGAGGATTTAATAGTAACAATGAGGGAGCTTTCTCAATCTCTGATTTTGTTGTTTGCTCTTCATCAAATGTTACCCATGGTTCTTTTATCTTATCTTTTGAATATTCTTCTTCTGCATGTTGTCCTTCGATGATATCAAGAGAATATCTTTTTTCTCAATACTCTTCTTAAGCTATGGTGAATACCATTGAGCTCAAGAGGATATTTTCTGAAGTGTTGTACCTTATCATTGTAAGTGGGCTGAGCTACTTCAATGTGTGTGTTTGGAAATGGTGGTATAGGTAGCTCAATGGGAGTGTATATTTGAGATGGATGGGGATGGGGTTGTGGTTGTGGTGGAGGTGAATGTTAGGGATAACATGGAGTTGGGTATGTTGGATACTAAGGAAAATACTGAGGATATTGTGGATGGCTCCCATGAATTCCTTGCCAACCTTGTTTCCAAGATTGGTTTTGGGGTTGAGATGGCCAATGTTGCCAAGGAAAGGGTGTTCTCCAATTACTTTGAGATGGATGTTCATAAGCTTGAAATTGTGAAGTAGGCTCTTACATCATGTTAGGCTGAATAGGCTGCCATGGTCCTCTTGGAGCTACATAACATCGCTACATTGGCAATTGACTTGCTCCATTGTCCTCTTGGTAAACTTCCTTCAACCTTGGTAATGATGGAAAATGTTTAACATCATGTGATTCTGCAACACAAATATCATTATTTTCTTTTCCTTCATCTTGCATTCTTAACATTTCTACTTGTTTTGTTAGATTGCTAAGAATTTATGTTTTAAAATCATCATACAAATTTCCAAGTTTATCTTGACTTAATGATCTTGATGTTGATTCACCTACTCTTTATTTTCCTCTTAATATGTGTTTGCATGTTTCACAAATTTCTTGAAATGATAATTGATATACATCACCACTACTAATGAGATTAAGGAGATCAATCCATTCATCCCTAATTGCTCTAAGTAAGAGGCTTTTTAGAGTGTCTGGTCCTAAATAATGTAGTTTTTCACTCTTAACATTGTACATGGAACTCTGTATTAGATCTTCTAGACTCTCATCTTCTCTTTGATTCATCCTAAAGATTTATTCCTTAAGATCATGATCTTTATATTTTTCTAGAAATATCTTTTTCATATCATTCCATGATCTTATTGAATTAGTCCCTAAACTCATGAACCATTTAAGAGATCTATCCTTCAATGTTATCAGAAATTATCTCATTTTTTGAGTTTTTAATAAGTAACCATAAGATCTACAAACAATTTCAAATTCAAAGAGAAAGATTTCCAGACTCTCTGACCTTAAACCATGAAATTTTGGAAGAAAAGATGGAGGGATGCTCTTCATGTGCACACTACCATCAGTATCTTGAATGGGAAATCCGAGAGTATCCTCATCATTTTCATCATCTCCATCCATTTCTTTTACATTATTTTCCATATTCTTCTTCTACCTATAAAAGTGAATAGTGATGTGGCTCTTACTGCACCACGCGATCAAATAGGGGGGTGGGTTGGTGTTGGAGATTATTTTGCTTTTATGATTGAATGAAAACTATAATGCAATGCAGTTTTCTACTTTTGAAATAAAATATGCCTAATGCAATTTTTTCTTGTTTTTGCAAAAAGGAAAAATAAATGATCAAGATCTAGGTTTGTTTATTTATATTATGGTCAAAGATTCTTCTCTCAAGGAACTATCATTCATATTCTATCTTAGTCCTGATGATGGACCCTCTTTGGGGTTTCAAACGTCGACAGAATAAATACAATACTGTGGATAATCCAGAGCATGCTACTCCAAAAAAAAAAAATGAATCAACTAGGGAAGAAAACAATGCATACTTTGACACCTCTTCGACAACAGTGCCAAAAAGTGATGAGCCTTGATATTGCAACAAGAATGCTGCAACTAACAAGGCCACTAACTTTAATTATCAACCCGGGGTTCGTACAAACTTAAGAGGTATCATCACTATATGTGCAGCGTACAATGTGTCCTTCCTTTTTTGTCACAATGTAATGGAGTGCATGTACTGAAGTGAAATCCTAAACTCATTGTGTTAAATGAAATGTTTGAAATCGAACCCTAACCTATTGCAAGAAAGAAAGTACAAGGAAAGAGATTGAAATCAAATGCTAAAACACACCATTTTCTAACTAACTGCTAAGCGGATTTGCTTCAAAAGAATGCTAAGTTAACATGTATTCAATCCTACTATCCTGAGCATGTAGATTTAAACCATCAAACCTTTTACTGTTGTGCATGTAAATGAATAAAATAAATCTGTTTTTCTTTTTGTCTTTTTTCATGTGAGAGTGTGAAAGCTAATCTCTTTTGGTGATGTGGCAGATGGCTTGGAGATGATGGTGAATGGTCAGAATGTTTGGGAGACAAGTAGGGACCCTTTTCTAGCTTCCTAGAGGCTTTTCCTCAATTCGGCCTCAAAAAAGGGATTCCTACATGATGCTAGGAAATTTCCTACAGGATGCCTTGAAAACCTATAGGATCCCCTAGAAACCTATAGGATACAGCCGAGAGCAAAAGGATGGATGTTGAGGGTGATGGAAAGATTAGGGAAGGTGGTTGGTGGGTGGAATGAGGCAAGGGAGTGCCTAGGATCACTTCAGAACTCAAAACCAAAGTTGGGAGATCGATGGATTTGCTCAAAAAGCTTGGAGTATTTTCCTTGTGAAATGATGAAATTGGTGAGGGTTTAATGACCAAGCAAATCAAATCCAAATTGAATGGGAATTTTTTTTTATTAACTAGGATTTGTTAGGTCCCTATTCCAAGTGGAATAACTCAAAAATACATCTATTAACCCATGCAAAAAAATTAAAAAAACATTACTAGTCGAAAATCTAGAAATATGAGAACAAGTGAGCTAGTAAATCTAAAAATTCCTAACCAAATCAAGTGAAAATTCAATGGGGTAATTTTTGTTATGAAATAGAATTTTTTTGTGATATAATTCAAGTGGAACCAACTCGATTGAAGCTTGTTAGCATGCTCTAAAATATAACAGAAATTTATCGTGCTTTGATAAAAAGGAAGTCCAACAATATAGATTTAGGAATAAGAAGACTAATCCAAGCACCTCAATGATTACTATGATCTTCCAAAGATTTTTAAAGCTTTTCCAATGATGAAATAGTGATCTTGATCTCACAAAAGAACTTACATCAACCATTTAACTCAATCCTACAACAAGAAATCATTAATACTAAATGCAGAAATAGAAAGCAATAAAAACAAGAGATGCACGTGAATAAGAAGTCAAAAGAAGGAAAGAAAATAATACAAAAGGGCTCTGAGGCTCCTGGGATGGCCAAACCAAAGAAAAATCAGAGACCTATGGAGGAGAACAACATTTAGAATCTGAACTTTACACTAATCTTCATTATTTTCATCAATAGAATTACATCCCTACAAGAAAATACAATGGAGCTGCAAAAATACAAGCTCTCTCCACAATAACACTAATGAAAATATATCCCTAGAGGAAAATTTGACTTGGTACTATACAAAATGATTAGGAATCATTCCCCATGAATGGATGAAGCTTTCCCCACTAAACTCCCTTGATTAGTGGATCTGGTCCCGTGATTAGCGGAACACATTCCTAGACTTTCTCAATCATTGGAGTTCGACAATCTGTGCCATAATTCCATAATATCTTGTTGATTTATTATTTATTATTGGTCCTCTGTAGTAGGGAATAAGTCCCTAAATTATCTCCTCCTCCAAATCTTCATAACATTACCAATATTCTCATAATATTCCACAAAAATAAATAATATTAGACACACATATCCAATTATTCATAAACCTTCCTAATGAATATATTAAAGTTAAAATTTTTTTTATCTAATGCAGAAAGAGAGGTTTAATGTGTTGAAGGATGGTCATAGGCCTTAAATTATTGCTTAATTTAGAGGTATGAGCCTTAATTTATGTCTAATTTAGAGGCCCATTAGCATGTGGTTTAAATGTGTGAGAAGTTGCAAGGTAACATTCTTGGTATTAGCATGACAAGGTACTATTTAATTTTCTTACATAAATAGAAGTTGGGTGATGTGAGAGTACATAGTAAGCCTCGATGGAAACAAGCGAAAAAGGTAAAATAAAGGAATTGGGCAAGAATTCTTTAGCTATGCTTGGAAACCCTAATTCCGAACGAATGAGTGCTTCGCATGTAGGAATTCTTCTTAACCTTGATTTTGTCTAACATTATGTGGATATGTGCTAGATTCATGAACTTGTACTTGACAGGTATATTAGCTAGTTTGTAGTTATAGGTGGGTATGTCAAGGAAATTGGAGTCCTTTGAGAGATGGCATGGATGTGTTCAATTGCAAGAAACGTGCTTGGGACAACAAGGTAAGGTAAACAATGTATTTTTATGTTTATTTAAGCACTAAAATTTATATGTTTATGGTAGTATGATGTAGGGAATTGTAGGGAAAAGTAGATTTCCATGAAATCTTAAAGAAGGTTCAGGTTCAAATTTCCTTGGCAGCACTGAGAACCATGGGGATTGCATCATGGTTTCTCTTGAGATTCTTGCGATTTCGATTCTTTGCGATTAGTTGTGCTTGATTTGAAGTTTTATTATGTGTAGTGCATGATCATGCCACTTTGTTTACGGTGTCATATTGTTCTTGGTTTTCATGGTTTTCTTCTTTTTTGTTTCTTAGTATTTCCTTTTATGTTTGAGGGTCTTGGGAATTAGAAAAGAGTTAATTTAGTGGAGCTCTGGGAGAACTGTGTGGAACACAATAGGTAATGCAAGATTTAGATGAACCTAGTGCATGTGTAAGGGTAGCTGAAGGTAACAATATGACAATCAGCTAAGATGGTTAGGTCCATTGGTGTCAATGATCAGTGGCAGTATTGTCATGAGAAGGGTAACAAGAAAGGTGAAGTAAGTGGATCTGATGCATCAGATGCCTTGGCTATGTCGGGAATGATTGTTCTTAATGTTGTGCATGGTGTGCACAGATAAAGGGATTTATCTTAACCTTGACCTTACGCTATCTAGTAATTATGTTATGATCATGATTATGTTGATGCTTATATATGTATACATGTATGTATGTATTTATGTTTGTATGTCGTTTATGATAGGATTTTCATGGATCATGGCTATTTAATTCTTATGTTTATATGTATATATGTGTGTATTTGTGTCATTGTCTAACAAGATTATAATTGTTTTATGCTAATGTTTATGTATATGTAAGTATGTATCCATGTATCTATGTCACTGTCCGACAAGGTTGTTAGAGATCACTCTTGTGGAGGAGTGATTGCTTATGTAGGTGAATGACATGACGACCTTCCTGATATTATTGGGAATCAAGTGTGAAGAGTATTCATGATAAATATATGTCGTTGGTATCATGTGGATATGAATTGATATTGTATCCATTTATTATGCCTATGTTTATCTTATGATAGGTAATGCTGAGGGATATATCAGCTGAATAAGAGAAGTGAGATTTGCGACATGCTAGGATAAGCATGGCTAGAAGTGAGATAGTGGAATAAAGGTTTCTTGGTAGAGACAACATAGTTTTTGATGCACGGTACTATTTTTGTGCATATGTTGTATATGTTGTACAGGTTGTAACTGTGATGTTATGCGCATGTGGTGTTGTGTATATATATAGCGTGTGTACATATTGTTTATGAAATGTTATGTACAGTGGTACTATTGGTACAGGTTGGTATAGATAGTGATGTGGGAATATTGCATATACATTGTTGGATATAGATGGTGCTATGTATATGACGGATATGTAGTGTTGTATACATATTATATTGAGTGCATGATGGATATGTGGTGTTGTGTTCATTACTGTACAAGTAGTGTTGTGTGCATGTGGTGTTATGTACATGTTGTACAAGTGGTGTTGTGTGGAGGTGGTCTTGTTTACATGTTGTTCAAGTGCGTTGTGTACATGCAGTGTCGTTTACATGCCATGCATGTGGTACTGTGTACATGTGGTATTGTGTACACGTTGTACAGGTGGTGTGGTGTACATATGGCGTTGTGTACACAATGTGCAAGTGGTGCTGAGTACATATGATGATGTGCACACGTTGTGCAAGTGGTGCTTTCTAAAGGTGGTACTATGTATATGTTGTACATGTGATATTAGTGTAGATGGGGTAGTGTGTGCATGTCATACATGCTATGTTGCGGGCATGCGGTACTATGTATGTGCATTATGTTTTCATGGTATTGTGACATGTTTATTCGTTGTTTTGTATTATGTGTACATATATATATATATATATATATATATATATATATATATATATATATATATATATATATATATATATATATATATATATATATATATATATATATCTAATATTGTAAACCAGATGCAGGTGTATGTATTGAGTTGTGGTGTATTTGAGATGTAGGGTATGTATTGTGTTGTCCTATAAACTAGGTGTAGGTTTATCTGTTGTATTTTAGGTGTAGGTGGATGTATTTCATGGTGTCATCTGTCGTTTGTGGTTGTATGTGTGCGATGCACACTATGTGTATGTGCACATGGTTGAGGAGAAGGCACTAGGTGTTTTTCATGTGTGGAAACCAATCTAGAGTGCATAGGGAAAAGACAAAGGTAGAGGCTAAGGATTGGTTAAAGGATAAGTATTGATATTTTATTTTAGTTTTATTATGTGTGTGAATTATGATTTTGGCTTATTATGGTTACATGTGATTTATGATTCTGATAAATGATGGTTTTGTTTTAAGCTAACCTGATGTGATATATTTATACATGAAGACTTGATCAAAGATGCTAGTTTGACTTATTTTTGTAGGTTTTAACACTGTACAAAAATTACACGCAAATGAATTATTAAAAATAGAAAATAAACAATGGCGAGAGCATAAAACATAAAACCGATATACGCATAGATTTTCACCTGAATCCCAAAACCAGGACTACCAAATTGATTTTTCATTATATTGATTTTAGTGTTAGAATACATATATATACATGTTGAAGCATCCATAAGCCCCAACCCATTAACCTTGGATTAGAGCATAACCATAGTTCCATTTACCGGATGTACAAGATACCAAGGGAGAAAACCATCATGCCCAAAACCATGCTCAAAACCCATGCACAAAACCATAGGTAGGTCCACCCACCTAATATATGTCCAAAAACTATTTTGTAGGGCACTGTCCTAGACCACTCTGCCCAACAGGGGTGGCTTCCACCGCCCCCTGATCCCTGCATAACTCTTGGAGTAATGAACGGGGGTCTAACTGCCCCCCCACTAACCCCCTAGATTTGCACATGGGTCTAATTGTGGAAATAATATAACACACACCCAACATTCTCCTGTTGGCATTATGACTAAAGTGTTGTCCTTGATGGCAACCCATTCAGGTGATAGATCACAGTACTTCAAGTCAGCAGCAGAGATTGATGATCAGCTATCAAATATTGAAGAAAATAAGGGGTACGTAGGTACACCTTACATAAGGTGCGTACACGCAGGTCAGTGTTACATAAAGTGCGTACATACCCACAGTTATCCCGTTCAGGAGGTGCGTACCCCCAGTGCACACATTTCAAGGCAAAGAAATTCACATGTGGGGTTTTCTTATGTTTTACTCTTGGTATTTAGCCGACGGTATTGTGTTATTATGGTGTCGGCCCGTGGTATTGATCCATGATTTAAGGAAGAGCTTTCCTATATAAAGCAAAGGAGATCATTTGGCTTGAGCATGTTTTTGGTTGAATATCTTATGAGGGCTAGATCTGAAATATTATGATCTCTTGCGAGTATGTCTAGATCTAAATAAGGCGAATCTACTGATGGATTGAGATCTCTTCGGTGCATGTTCAGATCTGTAGATCTGACTGTCTGGGTTATTTCTGAAGTCTTGAAATCATCTATGCCTGAAGGTACACAGGTACAGTGAAAGAAAAGTGCGTACATATGCAGGAACGGAGCCTTTCAGGTGCGCCGGTATGCGGGCACAGAAGGGTTGCAGGTGCGTACATACGCAGGCACAGAAGGGTTGTAGGTGTGTACATACGCAGGCACAGAAGGGTTGCAGGTGTGGAGGTCCGCAGGCAGTTCAATGGACTCAGAGCGAGGTACGCAGGCGAACAGTTGAGCAGGGTGCGTACTGTAAGCAGGCGAGAAGTTGAGCAGGGTGCGTACTGTAAGTAGGCGAGCAGTTGAGCAGGGTGCGTACTGTAAGCAGGCAAGCAGTTGAGCAGGGTGCATACTGTAAGCAGGCAAGCAGTTGAGCAGGGTGCTTACGTAAGCAGGCGAGCAGTTGAGCAGGGTGCTTACTTCTCTTAAGATATTTGTTTATCATTGCTGTGTTCTGGGTTTGGTTCTATTATTGTTGATCTGGTTACTACAGTTGACTGGGTGATTTTCTTATACTTTATGATCATTTGATGCTTATGGATCCAGTTTGAAAATTTATGAAAAGTGGTCCTTGTAAGAAAAGAAGTAGGGGGTTGTAGCTCCCTTCCAGGAGAGACTGGAAAATGAGAGAGAGTTGTAGCTCTCTGCAGGTTGCAGCCTGCGTACTGGTAAAGGACTGCACCAGTACAAAACCATTGTAAAAGGAGTTTCTAATTTGAAAGAAGATAGAGACATATTGCAGCAGGTGGTTTTCACCCACATTGGGTTTCCACCTTACATCTTGTGTTCTTTGGTGTGACTATTTGTTTTCTTTGTTCATGCTCATTATTTTATGGTATTGACATGCAAAAATAATTCAAAGAACAAATAAGGAAGATTTATTAAAAGAATTAGATAATACTGATTCACCCCCCCTCTCAGTATTATTTCCAACAATTGGTATCGGAGCCAGGTTCTTCAGAGAAGCTTGATCGCTTGAAGGTAGATCGTTCATCATGAGCAACTACGAGAGAGAAGCATCAATCAGGCCACCGGTTTTTGATGGGACAAACTTCAATTATTGGAAGGTAAGAGTTACTGCCTATCTTCAATCTCTTGGTACAGAAGTTTGGGACATCGTAGAGACAGGCTACGCTTTTCCTTCAGCTACTCCTACAGATGCAGCCGAGAAAAAGAAGTATGAAACAAATGCGAAAGCAGTCAGTACTCTATTAGGATGTATATCTCAATCAGAATTCATGAAGGTAATGCACTATAAATCCGCAAAAGAGATATGGGACAAAATTGTCACGAGCTATGAAGGAGATGAACAGGTAAAGCGTGCTAAACTTCAAACTCTCAGAATTCAGTATGAGACTCTCAAAATGTATAATGATGAAAGTGTGGCTAACTATTTTCTTCGGGTAGATGAGGTTGTTAATTGTATGAAAAATTTGGGTGAAGAAATAAAAGAGGCTATTGTGGGTGAAAAGGTTCTAAGATCATTGTCCCCCAAGTTTGAATCTAAAGTATCTGCAATAGAAGAAAAGGAAAATCTACGAATTCTTACTATGTCTCAGCTACATGGAATTCTAACTGCTTATGAAATGAGAAAGGGAGGTCCATCAGACAGAAGAGAAGCTGCTTTCAAGGCATCAGGAAAAGGAGATTATTATGAAGCAAGCCACGTCCCAGAAGAAGAGGAAGAAGAATCAAATTTTGTCAGAATTCTTCAAAGGGGTTCTGGAAGGTTCAGAGGTAAGTTACCTTTTAAATGCTTTGCCTGTGGAAGAGTAGGTCATTATGCTGCAAAATGTCCTTATAAGGATAAAGGAAAGGAACCTGCTAGATGGAACAAGAAACATAACGCAAATAAGAAAAGCTACTACACTCATGAAGATAGTGATGGTCTATCAAACAGTGATGAAGATGAACAAGGTAATGAATATAAGTTGTTAATGGCATTTGAAGATGATGATTATATGGATGCTATAGATGTGGATAACCTTTATGATGAAATTACTAGACTCAAGAGATGTATAGAAGAAAAGAACATGATCATTGATACTCTACAATTTCAAATTGATGAAAAGGAAAAACATCTTGAAAAATTAGAAGGTGAAATTGTTGGTCTTAGAAAAGAGATTGAGAAAACAAAAGCTATTAATCTCAAGTTTGTCAAAGGATCTGAAACTTTGGATGAGATTATCAATGTGCAGCGGTCTCCACTAAACAAGACAGGTCTGGGCTATAATGGAGAAACTTCTCAAGCATCCACCTCAAAAGGTTATCTTGATGCAGCAAGAAGAAATGAGCAAAAGCACAATGAAGATCATCAGGTAAAGCAGGGACGAATTACAAACAGAAACTATCAGGGAAATCCATCTTAAGGGTGAACAAAAGCTACAACCAGCCACAGGTAAAATCTTCTCAATTTGGTTCAAGAATAGATGACAATAGAAATTACAATCAATTGGCTGGTAGATTCGATAACCGCAGAAGTTTCTTCAATGGAAAATGCTTTTCTTGCCATAACTTCGGTCACAAAGCAGCTCAATGTGTTGCATATAAAACAATCATGACTAGGGAAGCTCAAAAACAAAGAAGTATGACCGGGATTACAAAAAGGACCTATAACAACTTTTCGGTTCTTGAAAATGAAGTTGAATGTTCTATTTGCAATAACTTTGGTCATGAAGACTCTGAATGCAGGAGCAGGTTTCAGCAGAAAAAGGAACAAGCCTCAAGCACCAAAACATGGAGAATAAAGGAACCACAAACAGAAAGATGTGGGATAGCATTTTATGCAGAGGGACAGGAAAATCTATGGTACATTGACAGTGGATGTTTGAAGCATATGACAGGTGATAAAGAAAAACTTGAGTCATATTCTGCTCTAGAAAAAGGAAAGAAAGTCTCTTTTGGAAATGATACTCCTCAGGGAAAATTTTAAGAACCCCCCCTAAATTTATAAATATAATAAATGGGCGAATCTCCATGGTATATAGGAGAAATGGAAGGCGATTTTATCAATAATATAATATGTATATATAATTTTTTGGCGAATCTCTCACCAGGCATGGCGAATATTTTACTCAATTATAAAATCTTGTAAGACCTTGGCAAGTCTTTCACTAAATAATAAAACTTTGTAAAGTCCTAGTGAATCTTAGCATAGGCTACATGCTGGTTTAATTCCCCCATTTATATAGGATACATTCCAGGTGAATACCATGGGTCAATACCATGTGCCATTTTGCCATTTTGGTGAATACCATGGGTCAATACCATGTGCCATTTTTATTTTTATTAATTCTAATATTAGGGTTAATAATGATTTTTTGCATGGTATTAATAACAATCTAGTCCATGGTATTTGTCCCATAGTATTTTGGCCATAGGTTTCACCTAAATATAACCCATTTTTTGAGTGTTCGTAAATATAAGGTGACTTATGGAGTAAATATAAAAAAATGTTTTATTTGTTTACCATACCTCTCGTTTATTTATATTTTTATTAATTCACCATACCTCTTTTACAAATATGGTATTTGGCCCATAGGATTCACTTAAATAAAACCTCTTTCTTGAGCCTTCATAAATAGAACGAGGGTTATGGACTAAATATAAAAAGAGGTTTTATTTATTTACGATACGTCTAGTTTATTTATATTTTTATTTATTTACCATACCTTTTGAGTAAGTATAAAAAGACGTTTTATTTATTTACCATACCTCCACTTTACTTATATTTTTATTTGTTTACACCCTTACATGTATATAAGGTGACTTATGAAGTAAATATAAAAAATGTTTTATTTATTTACCATACCTCTCATTTATTTATATTTTTATTAATTTACCATACCTCTTTTATAAATATGGTATTTGGCCCATAGGATTCACTTAAATAAAACCTATTCTTGAAAATGGGCGAATGGATTCACTTAAACAAAACCTATTCTTGAAAATGGGCGAATGGAAGGTTGTAAGTCCTAATTTCAAGGGCTAAATTTACCTTTTTTACCCTCTCCCTTAAAATAAAGTGGGCTATTTGAGGTGATTTGTAAAAATGTACTATGATACAAAATATTCGCCCACTAAAAATTTAAAACCCCTTAATTTCGCCAAAGGGCGAACATTCGCCCCTAAAATTATCCTTGATACTCCTGCAACTATAAAAGGAAAAGGCATTGCTCAGTTAAAAGAAAAGGTCAAGGCTGGAAATGTTTTGTATGTTGATGGATGGAAGCATAATCTTCTAAGTGTCAGCTAGATGTGTGATCAAAGAACCGAGGTTATATTCAGATCAAATGGATGTCTTGTTCGTGATCTTGATACAGGTAAAACAGTGATCAAAGGCAAAAGAACTCCAAATAATCTGTACATATTTGAAGAAGGACAACAACAATGTTATCTGGGCAAGGATGATGAGCACTGGTTATGGCATCGGAGGTTGGGACATCTAAACTTTTCACAAATAAGGAAAGCATGCAAATATCAGGCAGTTCGCGATCTTCCAGATATCAAAATTCCTGACAGCACCATATGCAAATCATGTCAGTTTGGAAAACAAACCAGAACTAACTTTCCAGAGAAAGAAGGATCAACTAGCGTGCCTCTTGAGCTAGTACATACAGATACATGCGGTCCTTTCAGGAAAAGAACACCTCAAGGAGAAGAATACTTGATATTATTCATTGACGATTTCTCCAGGTTTGTCTGGTTAGGACTTATGAAGCACAAAGATGAAGCACTCGAAAAATTCAAATCCTTCAAAGCATTGGTTGAAAATGAATCAGGTCACAAAATTAAGTGCCTCAGATCCGACAGAGGTGGGGAATTTACTTCAAATGAATTTTTCGATTTCTGTGAAGAACATGGGATAAGAAGAGAATTCTCTACAGCAAGAACTCCTCAGCAAAATGGAGTTGTGGAAAGAATGAACAGAACAGTCCAACAAATGGCTCGTGCTATGCTTGATGAGTCAGGAACTCCTGCAACTTTCTGGGGTGAAGCTGCACATGCTGCGGTTGTTATTCTCAACAAAACAAATGTCCGGGTGAACAACACTCAAACTCCTCATGAGCTCTGGAGTGGTAGGACTCCTTCGGTAAAGCACTTCAAAATCTTTGGGAGCAAATGCTATATCAAGAATACTGATGAGCAGCTTGGCAAACTTGAACCTAGAGCAGATGAAGGCATTCTTCTTGGTTACTCTCCACATAGCAAAGCATACAAATGCTACAATAAAAGACTTGGCAGAATTGTTGACAGCATTGATGTAGTGGTTGAT
This sequence comes from Pinus tabuliformis, assembly GCA_031772625.1. NCBI lineage: Eukaryota > Viridiplantae > Streptophyta > Pinopsida > Pinales > Pinaceae > Pinus > Pinus tabuliformis. Next base: position 632,324,771 of record CM062817.1, on the reverse strand, counting down.
GAGAAGGGATACATTCCTAGGCAAGTACATCATGAAGACATCGAAGAAGATGAAGGCTACCCCCAACGACAGAATGATGAAGAAGAAGAACCTCAAGAAGAAACTCAAGAAGAGCCAAAGGAGCAAACAAGAATAGAAGAAAAGACTCCATCCAGATATGTCCAGAAGAATCATCCAGAATCTCAGATTATGGGGTAGAAAGAAGCAGGTACAAACAAGAAGAACAGTTGCAGAAGCTTCAAGCTATTTGGCATTACTCTCCTCTACTGAACCACAAAATGTGAAAGAGGCATGCAAAGATGAATGTTGGGTCAAGGCAATGGATGAAGAACTTGAGCAGATCGAAAAGAACAACACTTGGGAGCTGGTTCCTAGACCAAAGGATAAGAATGTTATCGGGACAAAATGGGTCTTCAAAAATAAATTGAATGAAAATGGGGAAGTAATTAGAAACAAAGCCAGACTTGTTTGCAAAGGGTATGCGCAGCAAGAAGGAATAGACTTTGAAGAAACCTTTGCTCCTGTTGTAAGACTTGGGGCCATCCGAATGTTCCTTGCTCTCTCAAGTTTTCAAAACTTCAAAGTATTTCAAATGGACGTGAAATCAGCCTTTCTGAATGGAGACTTGGAAGAAGAAGTATACATTGAACAGCCAGATGGGTTTATTCTTGGAAATGATCCAAATCTTGTATGCAGATTGAAAAAGGCTCTCTATGGTCTCAAACAAGCTCCAGGGGCTTGGTACTACTGTTTGGACAAATATCTTCATCAACAAGGCTTTTCAAAAGGATCAGCAGATAGCAATCTTTATATAAAAGTTGAAAATGACAAATTGCTAATACTTGTTGTGTATGTAGATGACATTATTTTTGGTAGCAATGAAGAAGCTATGAGTCAAAACTTTGCCTTGGTTATGCAGAAAGAATTTGAAATGTCCTTGCTAGGAGAACTAACATATTTCCTTGGTTTGCAAATCCAACAAAAAGAAGGAGGAATATTTTTATCTCAAACCAAGTATCTCAAACAGTTTTTGAGGAAATATGGTATGGAAGATGCAAAACCAGTATGTACACCCATGGTCACAGGATGTAGCCTCAGTGCAAATGATGAATCTGCAGTAGTACATCAACCAACCTACAGATCTATGATTGGAAGTTTACTTTATTTGACAGGTACCCGACCGGACATCATGCATGTAGTTGGAATAGTTGGAAGATTTCAGGCAAATCCGAAGGAGACTCATCTTCAGGCAGTGAAGAGAATTTTCAAATATCTTCAAGGGACTCAAAATTATGGCTTATGGTATCCTAGAGATACAAATCTTACACTTCATGCTTATACAGATGCAGATTGGGCCGGAAGCGTGGATGACAGGAAGAGCACAAGTGGTGGTGCATTCTTTATGGGTTCCAGACTGGTATCTTGGTTCAGCAAGAAACAGAGTTCGATTGCCTTGTCTACAGCTGAAGCGGAATATGTTGCTGCTGCATCTTGTTGCACCCAACTCCTTTGGATGATGCAGACTTTGTAGGATTTTCAAATCACTTGTACACCACCAATCCCCATCTTATGTGATAACACAAGTGCAATCAGCATCTCAAAGAATCCTGTTATGCATTCAAAAACCAAGCACATACCAATCAAGTATCATTTTCTCTGGGAACAAGTGCTTGAACAGAAGGTCAAGTTGGAGTATGTTCCTTCTAAGGAACAAGTTGCTGATATTCTCACCAAACCATTGTCCAGGGACACTTTTGAATACCTCAGGCAAAAGCTGGGGGTTGTTGATGCATCATCTTATTGCTGAACCTCTTCTGATTGATGGTACAGGTTCAAGGGGAGCATATAATGCATTGTTGGCATTATGGAGGATGTGCAGAAGGAGATCTTGGAAGTAGCTGCAATATGTCTCTATCTCTTTCATGGTGGATTATGGTTCTTTGTTGCAGATCTGGTTCATATTCAGGGGGAGCATGTTCTTAGGGGGAGCATAACCCTTTGCCCTTGATGTCAAAGGGGGCGAATGAAGCTGAAGTTTTGAGGTTGCCATCAAGTCCAATGGGGGAGATTGTTGGCATTATGACTAAAGTGTTGTCCTTGATGGCAACCCATTTAGGTGATAGATCACAGTACTTCAAGTCAGTAGCAGAGATTGATGATCAACTATCAAATATTGAAGAAAATAAGGGGTACACAGGTACACCTTACATAAGGTGCGTACACGCAGGTCAGTGTTACATAAAGTGCGTACATACCCGTAGTTATCCCGTTCAGGAGGTGCGTACCCCCAGTGCACACATTTCAAGGCAAAGAAATTCACATGTGGGGTTTTCTTATGTTTTACTCTTGGTATTTAGCCGACGGTATTGTGTTATTATGGTGTCGGCCCGTGGTATTGATCCATGATTTAAGGAAGAGCTTTCCTATATAAAGCAAAGGAGATCATTTCGCTTGAGCATGTTTTTGGTTGAATATCTTATGAGGGCTAGATCTGAAATATTATGATCTCTTGCGAGTATGTCTAGATCTAAATAAGGCGAATCTACTGATGGATTGAGATCTCTTCGGCGCATGTTCAGATCTGTAGATCTGACTGTCTGGGTTATTTCTGAAGTCTTGAAATCATCTATGCCCGAAGGTACGCAGGTACAGTGAAAGAAAAGTGTGTATGTACGCAGGAACAGAGCGTTTCAGGTGCGCTGGTACGCAGGCACAGAAGGGTTGCAGGTGCGTACATACACAGGCACAGAAGGGTTGCAGGTGCGTACATACGCAGGCACAGAAGGGTTGCAGGTGCAGAGGTCCGCAGGCAGTTCAATGGACTCAGAGCGAGGTACGCAGGCGAACAGTTGAGCAGGGTGCGTACTGTAAGCAGGCGAGCAGTTGAGTAGGGTGCGTACTGTAAGCAGGCAAGCAATTGAGCAGGGTGCGTACTATAACCAGGCAAGCAGTTGAGCAGGGTGCTTACGTAAGCAGGCGAGCAGTTGAGCATGGTGCTTACCTCTCTTAAGATCTTTGTTTATCATTGCTGTGTTCTGGGTTTGGTTCTATTATTGTTGATCTGGTTGCTACAGTTGACTGGGTGATTTTCTTATACTTTATGATCATTTGATGCTTATGGATCCAGTTTGAAAATTTATGAAAAGTGGTCCTTGTAAGAAAAGAAGTAGGGGGTTGTAGCTCCCTTCCAGGAGAGACTGGAAAATGAGAGAGAGTTGTAGCTCTCTGCAGGTTGCAGCCTACGTACTGGTAAAGGACTGCACCAGTACAAAACCATTGTAAAAGGAGTTTCTAATTTGAAAGAAGATAGAGACATATTGCAGCAGGTGGTTTTCACCCACATTGGGTTTCCACCTTACATCTTGTGTTCTTTGGTGTGACTATTTGTTTTCTTTGTTCATGCTCATTATTTTATGGTACTGAGATGCAAAAATAATTCAAAGAACAAATAAGGAAGATTTATTAAAAGAATTAGATAATACTGATTCACCCCCCCTCTCAGTATTATTTCCAACATCTCCAACTTGTTGTTTTCTTTTATAGAAGGGGGTCACAGGAAAGCTTAGTCATCGATCCATCCTTGCAATGCCCATTGTTTCTCTACACCAAAAAAACTTCTCACTACTCACAGACTTCATCAATGCATATTTAGTATTCTTCAATGTGTCCACCTTTACGAGCAACACCTTTTCGTCCTGAACCATATCCCTCACAAAGTGATACTGAACATTAATGTGCTTTGTCTTTGAATCATAAGAAGGGTTCTTTGCAAAGAAAATTACACAATGGCTATCATAGTCTATCCTTATATCTCACTCTACTAACCCCATACTTGAACACAATTTCTGCAACCAAACTACTTCCTCTCTTTCATGAGTGGCTACCATGTATTTTTCTTCTGTAGTTGAAAGTTCCACTATACATTGTCTCTTACTAATCCAACTAACTACACCTAAAAATAGGTTAAGAACCTACACACTTTTAGATATTATCTGATCCAGATCTCTAGGCCAATTTGCATTAAGAAATCCATGGAATTCCAAAACTTTACCCAATCCTCGTATTCATTGGTAGCATAGGCCATAATCATTAGTTCCACGCAAATAGCTGAAAACCCACTTCACTGTTGTCCAATGCTGCGTCCGTGGTTTTGACATAAAATTTCTAAATACTCCCACTACAGGTGCAATTTTTGGTCTAGTACAGACCATTGTATACATCAAGCTACTAACTACACCTGTGTATGGGACACAGAACATGTCCTCTTCCTCTTATTGTGTCTTGGGACATAATTCAATAGATAACTTTACACCTACAGGAATAGGAACATTCACCAATTTACTGTCCTACATATTAAACCTCTACAATGTTGTCTCAACATACTTCCTGTGGTTTGACCAGAGCTTCCTCTTTGCATGATCTCATTTAGTTTCAATGCCAAAAATATATTTTCCAGAAACGAGATCCTTCATGTCGAATTTGGAGGACAACTGGGTCTTCAAATCCTTCATAATTTCTTTGTCATTTCCATTGAACAACATATCATCCACATACAAGACCAAATAAATAAAATGGTCACAAATTAATTTAAAATACACACAGTGATCCACTTTTCTTTTGGTGAAGCCAAGTACCAATTTAAATGTATCAAATTTATAATACCACATCCTTCATGACTGTTTTAACCCATACACAGACTTTGTTAACATGCATACCAGTTCTTTCGTACCCTTCACCACAAATCCTTTAGGTTATTTCATGTAGATCTCTTCTTCCAGATCCCTGTGAAGAAATGTTGTCTTCACATCCATCTTTTCTATGCCAAAATAAAAGGCAACATCAACAAATAAAAGTAATATGATAGAAGCTACCTTGGCAATAGGTGAAAAAATATCACCAAAATCAATTCTTGGCACTTGGGAATAACCTTTTGCTACAAATCAAGCTTTATATTTCTCCACCTTTCCTTTTGAATTCATATTATTCTTAAACACCCATTTGTTGCCAATGGGTTTCCTTCTAGCCAATAACTCCACTATACCCGAAGCCTCATTTTTGTGCAAAGACGTCATTTCATCAACCATGGCCTCTATCTAAGGTTTTCGAACCTTTGAATCCATTGCTTCACTGATATTTTTGGGAGCATCATCAATAATAGGTAAAGAAAAATTTGAAAAGAAAGAAGATGGGCTATACCTTTCTGATTACCTTCTTTCTCGAATTGATCTTATCATTGCTAGAGTTTGATGCTCTTCATATTCTATATCCTTTTTTGTTGTAGATTTTGATTCTTCCTACTTTATCTCAACTCTATCTTCTCATGTTCCTTTGGTAGGACTTCATGTTTAATAACATTTTCACCTCTCTAAAAACCACACCTCGATTGTACAAAACCTTCCTTGTTTATATTTTCCAAAGATTACAACCTTTTAAACCATCTTTATACCCAATAAAGATGCACCTTTTAGATTTACTATCCAACTTGGGTTATTTTATCCTTTAGAACATGTACATATCCATCACAACCAAATAACCTCTGGTGTGAAAGAGAGGGTTTCTTATCAGTCCATACCTCTTATGTAGACTTATCCTCCAACGGTGATGAAGGTGATCTATTAACCAGGTAACATGTAGTCTCCACCACCTCTGCCTAGAAGTCATGTCCTAACCTGACACCACTAAGCATGCTTCTTGCCTTTTCCATTAATGTCATGTTCATTCTTTCCGTAAGTCTATTTCACTGAGGTGTGTATGGAGTAGTCTTCTATCGTGCTACACCACACTTATTATAGAACTCATTAATTTCCTTCTAGCATAACTCTCCACCATTATTTGTCCTCAACACCTTTATCTTCTTCTCTATCTAGTTTTCCACCAGAACCTTAAATTCACTAGTCGTGTTAAAGGCTTCAGATTTTTTTCTTACGAAGTATATCCATGTATTCCTTGAGAAGTCATCTATAAATGATACATATTACATAGACTTAGCGAGTGATGGAACTCACACAGGTCCAAGAACATCACTGTGCACATGCTTAGATATCCCTTTCACCCTCTTAGAACCAAAGGGGAAACTCACCTAATTTTTCTTCCCATATAACAATGTTCACATAAATCAAAATCTAGAGAGAAATTAGACATACCTTCTACCATACCATTACCATGAAGTATTCAAAGGACCTTCTCTCCAATATGTCTGTTGGGTTGTGTTATATTCTTTCCACGTAGTTAACAAGGGGGTTTGAGGGGCACCCGTAACCCCACTTTATGGTGTCTGGGGCAGCGCCCCGGAAAATTTTGGTTTTGGACCCTATGTTAGGTTAGGAGTGTTATCACTCAGGTTGTCCTTAAAGGATACGACTGAGGTAACCACAAACCAATCTTTGGACTGCAAGTGCTAGCCCACCAGCAATCAGAGAGGGCTCTCTCTTTAGGATTTAGCTTTGTTGATGATGATTTTATGCTAGTTATTAAGTACAAGGGGTTTTGTTTTAGTTTTGGTGGGATGGATGATGCTTTCAAGTAGAGAGGCAGGGATAGCATGAAAGTTTTAGAACCATTGGGCATGGAGTAAAGGAGTAGGACTGCTGGTGCATTTTCTTGGTCACAAAAGGGAATATGGAGCAAGCTAGCTGCACATGAAATAATGATTCAAGCTAAAAGGATGGAATGAGGGCTAGGAATGAGAGGCAGTTAAGAATCTCGCGTTCAGCTTAGCAGAGGGAAGGTGAATGAGCTCTATCTAGGAGCAGTGAAGAATCCCTAGATAACTATCAAACATGAGTGAATTAGGGGAAATATGAGCCACGGGGAATTCATATTCATTACTAATTCAGATGAAAATATAAAGAAACAGCAGAAATTGAGCATAGAGTGCAGTTAAACAAGTTCTAAGCTAACCTTTCTTTCTGCTATTTAGATGGTACATCAATGGAAAACAAAGGTAAGAAACACTTATTGAGTCATGTTGCAGCACAAGAATTCCACATTCAATTCTTCACAACATTAGTACACAGCACACAGTCATTCCTCCAAGCTTTTCAGCAGTCTTTGATTAAGTAAAACATCAGGTATATAGAGCGAGTCTCTCTTGGAGCTATACAACCAACAAACCCTTCAAATAGTGAATTAGGTTCGTTTATATAAGCAAAATATCTACAAAAATCAGATCTTAGACAGATTTGCTGTAATAACTGTCTTTAACCTAACACATGTCTGAAATAAATGCGGGAAAATATCCTCGCGCTGCACTGGGTGCAGCTATCTCAAAAAGGAATTTAATGTGTTGTCTTTATCGCTCTGTGTTGATCACTTAGCCATAATTGTGCTTTGGTTTTTGATCCATGCTCTTGAGTGGTTCTGAAGTGCATTAACTGTGATGGGAGAGCCTTGATATGGCTCCACCATTTTTTTTTACTTTGTTGGAGGCCATTCAATGTTCACCTGCATTGGGAATAAAGATTTTCATTTAAAACATTCGACTGATACTCTTTGTTGCTTCCTTGATAGGCTTTGGCACTGAATGCGCACATTTCTCACTTCTGATACTCTTTAAACTGTTGCATCGACCTTTCATGGCTGTTGTTCGGCCCTCCGTTTTCTTTTAAAACTGTGTTTGTCCCTTTCTGAATGCTGCGCGAAGAAATTCATGTCATTCTGCGCCTTTCAGGCCTGCTGGAGGCCGAGCCATGAAAGGGCTTTCCATTTTGGCCTATTTCCCGTAGCGATGCGCGATTAGCACTAGGTGCTAGCCTCAGATTTTGATTCCGGGCTTCCTAGGCTGCGATTTGCACCCTTCGCGCTTTTTGATGATAACGTCAACATGACGTCAGCGGTGGGTCCCAGTACGACAGTGACGTGGCAGGGTGACGTCAGCAGTACGGTGGATGAGGTGGCGGTACGGTAGATGTGACGTGGCAGTGATATGGCAGGGACATGGTGGCACGAGGCCAACACGGGATGGTGACGTCAGCATGATGTGGCACTGACGCAGGAGGGGGGGAGGCGGTATCCGGTTTCGGGCGCACCACTTCTGGGCGCAGGCAGTTTCGGAGGAGGGGGCTCCGCCACAACCGAGAGGGTGATTCGTGGTGGGAGTACGATGGGAAAACCGCCAATCTCCCAGGCGCTAACCCTCGGCATGTCGGGGCACAGAAAGACCCGCCCACTGTAGATCTCAGGCGCGCCAGATTTGACGGCTGACGAGAGAGACAAGGCGGCAGAGGGTTAGGGACGAGGCCCGTGCACTATTTTATTTGTTTTATTCATACGGCGGGGGGGGGGGGAGAACTTTAGGAAAGTTGGTTTTTTGCGGGTTTTTCATAGTTTGAGCACCGGGATTATAGTTTAATCAAACATTTAAACTAAACCCGAACCTGTGAGCGCGAGAGGGTAAAAATGATGAAATGTTATGGGTAAAGGGGTGAGGAAAAAGGTTATTAACTTAACCGAATGTCAAGTTAATCCCAGGGTTAGGACGCGGAAGGCTAATGCTAAGTCCCAGATGAACTTGGCATTTCCCAAACTGATATTTATAGGGCTATAATGCCAGGGGATGGGAATATGTACATAGGGGAGTTATTAACATAGTTTTAGTAGGGGAAAGGGAAATAGATAGGGAGCTACATAGTAAAATTAGTAGTTAATATGATAAGTGATAAGAAAGTGCTAAGTATGTGAATCTTGGGCTACTTAGGGGGAAAATGATTCATATAGGAAGTATGAACATTCCTTGAGTAAAGCAGAACTTTACCAAGGCAAATGATATGGGAAATAATGAAGCTAAGAAGTATCAAGCAGATCTTGACCTCTTCAGGGAAGTTAGTGAGTGATTTGGGGAATAAGAAGAAGGGGGAGTTAGGCATGCCTCGCTTGAGCTCCTCCAAATGAAAATTGCCTTGCCTTGTGATCTGAATAGATATAACACTTTGAAAAGATGAAATGGATCACACAGCTTGATCCTGCAACCACAAAACTACTTACCCAGCCTACTTACCTAGCATTTTTTCTTCTTTTTGCATGGGTGCACTTGGACTTGCAGACCCTGATTTTCCTTTTTTTTTCTTTTTTCCTGTCCTCCTATCTAAATCTACACTTATCTCCTCCAAGGGCCCAGATTAAGTAGTTGGGCTCCTTTGTTTCTCTACATATCTACAAATCTGCCAAGATTAACCTATTTGGACAGATAATGATTCTCTATATTCTAAGACAAGAAATTGAAACCTAGGGAGGCCAAGATTAAGCTGTTTGGCCTTCCCTTAATAGAAAATTCTTTAAAAATGGTTAACTCATCAAAACTTGGAATACAGCAGTGGCATTTAGACTAGCACACTTTCATGGCCTCTTCTTTGGCCTCTTTTTGGAAATATGGAGCATTGCAGCATGCAAAGTATGACATATTGGGCATGTAAAAATGTCAATCATGAAAGATGAACACCTGTTGCAACAGGAGGCTAATAGTGGCTCCACTTGGGGATGGATTTTCCTTGTGGAAAGCCAAGAATAGCAGGTCAGACTGCCTTGATCTTCTATTGTTGTTGTGGACTGAAAAAATTCCTTGTGTTGGCTGCTAAAAGTGTGTATCTCTAGAATAGGAGCAGCCATCTCCTTGATTGCAATATTGTGAAATACATAGCACTGCCTGCTTTCTTCTGCATGCTTGATATTATATACCATGTTGCTTGAGAATTGCCTTTGAAATAGATCCAAAACATGGATCAAAACTGATGTATTTCTCTTAGCCTTGATCTAGAAACAGTTGCTGATGTGAAACTAAAAAATGCTCCTCTCCTATTGATATTGTTTGACTGAAGACTGCAAGCTGCAAACAGTTTCTTTTTACCATGAATTGTTGTGATATGACAGCGCTACTATTGCTATTTTGCTGAGATTAATGCAGAGAGAGATTTTAACAAAATGGAGCACTTGCATTGGCTGTGCCTTCACAAACTTTGCTACTGCTCCTCTAACAATTAGACTGTTTATACAAAAATAAAACAAAGTGCTGATATATACAAATATCAATGTACAAAGAGATATATATAGAGCTGCATTGTATCCCTTAAAAGGGATCATGGTAATGTTTTAGCATTCGGCCATTAATAGGGCCTTCTTTAGCAGTGCTGCCCTCTACAGTTTTGAGAAAATATGTGTTATTTCCCTGAACAGCAGAAATAACAAATGGCTCTTTCCATAAAAAATCGAATTTTGCATGTTTGCCCTTGTCTTCTCTTCGTGAGTCCCACCTTAGAACTTTGTCGCCAATGTTGAAATCTTCAGCCTTAGCTCTCTTATCAAACATCTTTTTGAGCTTCTCTTGCAAAATCTGAGCTCTGTCGTAAACTTGCTCTCTGGTTTGCTGAAGATGAATAGTCTGATTGATTCTTCGTTGAATTTCATTTGGTTCATCCTGAATCTCCTGTAACAGCTTGATAGTAGGGATGCCCAAGGATGAAGGAAACCTAGCCTCCATGCCATATACTAGCTCATAAGGGCTCATCCCAATGGATTTCTTTGTTGAAAGTCTATCTGCCCATAGGGCATTTGTGAGCTTTTTATGCCAGTTCTTCTTGTTTTCTTCTAAGGCCTTCTTGATAAAATTAATCAGGCTCTTGTTAGATGACTCGGCCAAGCCATTACCTTTGGGGTAATAGGCTATGGAGTGGCCCAAGGTAATGTGAAATTTATGGAAAAAATTGATCATCTTTTTGGATTTGAAAGTAGCGACGTTGCCAGTGATGATCTTCTCAGGGCAGCCAAATCTAGAAAGGATATTGCACTCAAGGAATTGTATAATGATGGAGTCATTGGCCTGTCTGCATGGGATGGCTTCAATCCATTTAGTGAAATAGTCGGTGGCTGTTAAAATCCACTTGTGCTGGCCTGAGGAAGAGGGGTGGATCTCTCCAATGAAGTCAAGACCCCATTGTTGAAAAGGTTTTTCGGTTGAGATGGGCTTAAGGGGCAAGGGTAACAGCTTTCTTTTGCCCTCAAATATTTGGCATTTATGACATGAGATAGCAAACTTCTTTATATCTGCAAATAAAGAGGGCCAATAGAAGCCAGCCCTTAAAAATTTATCAGCAGTGGACTTCCAATATAGATGTCCTCCATAGTCCCCTACATGGAATTCTTTCATGACATTGTTAGTTTCATTCATGGTTAAACAATTAAGAAATATACCTTCATGATTTTTCCAAAATAATGCACCATCTATGACAGAAAACTTTGAAGCCTTCATTTCTGAAAATCTTTTCTTGGTTCTAGACAATCCTGGGGGAGAAAATAGGTTAAACAATAGAAAGCATATATCAGCATACCATGGGGATTGCAAAAAGGTTTCACTGATCTGTGGAGTCGCCAGCTCTTGTTCATTGTCCAATTGGTTGATGTCTAAGGCTTGAAAGTTTGTTTTGGACATAAGTTTGGCTAAACCTTGTCCCTTTATCAGCTTGGTTGGTATTATTTCAATGTCATACTCAAGGATGTTAGTAGTCCACTTGCCTCTTTTGCACTCTAACCCCTCTTGGGTTAATATGTCTTTTACAACAACATTAGGCACGTAAGCAATCACATGTGAATATAAAATGTAAACTCGGAAATCTTTGATTGCTTTAACAAGGGCGTAGGCCTGCTTCTCCATGATTTGGTACTTCAGAGGGGCATCTCTTAAGGCTCAGCTGAAAAAGGCAATTGGCTTTTCAGCTCCCTGATCATCCTTTTGAAAAAGGACAGCAGCTACGGTGTGCTCAGATGCAAATGAAAATATGATGAAATCTTTGTCAAATTGTGGACTGGTAAGGATAGGGGCTTGTGTTAAGGCAGTTTTGATACTCTTAAAGGCTTGCTTGGTCTGAAGATACCATTTTACCTTAGCATCCCTTTTTAACATGTTGCTTAACAGTCTTATTAGCTTGGCTAGATTTGGAATAAATCTCCTTAGGAAATTGATCTTCCCAAGGAATGCTTGCAACTCTTTTATGTTTCTTGGATATGGGATTTGGAGGATGGCTTGGATCCTTTCAGGATCTATTCTAATACCATCTTTTGAGATGATATGGCCAAGGAGTTTCCTTCTTCAAGGCCAAAAAGGGACTTCTTGGGGTTCAAGGAAATACCATATTTCCTACATGTCATGAATATTTGCCTTAAATGTTTTAGGTGCTCTTGATCAGATTTGGAGAAAGCGGTTAAGTCATCAAGGTAGACAACTAGGAAATCATGTATTTCCTTGGCAAATGCAATATCCATTTCCCTTTGAAAGGTAGCACCAGTGTTTTTAAGTCCGAAAGGCATCTTCACATACTTAAATGTTCCCCACGGTGTGGTAAAGGTTGTCTTGTTTTGGTCATCCGGGTGAACTAGTATTTGATTGAAACCTGAAAAGCCATCTAGCAAAGAGATTCTACATGACCCCACTACTCTTTGTAGGATGTGGTCCATTTTTGGCAAGGGGTAGTGGTCTTTTAGGGAGACTTGATTTAAATTTCTTAGGTCTACACATAGCCTAATCTCACCTGTCTTCTTTCTTGTAGGAACAAGATTGGATACCCATTCAGAGAATCTGATGGGTGCTATGATACCTGCTTCAAACATTCTTTTCACTTCCTTTTCAATCAAAGGAAGGAGCATGGGATTAATTCTCCTCAGTTTTTGTTTGAAGGGATTTTGGTTTGGTTTTAAAGAAATGGTGTGTTGGATCACTGAGGTGTCATAGGACTTCAAGTCCTCATAACTCCAAACAAATACATCTTAGAATTCTTTGAAAAAATCAACATATTTAGGCTTTTGATCTAGTGGCAAATTTTTGGACAATTTGATCATTTTGGGCTTCTCTGCTGTCTCAATGTTGTGTTCTTCTATAGTAGCATTCAATGGTTGCATTTTTGGTTTTTTGGGCACATCATTTGCATCAAACATATCTTCTAATGGAGTGAGGCCTGCAGGGAGAAAGTTATCTTTCAGATCAACGATCTCGGCCTCTGTTTCTGCTATTTCCTCCATATGCATCTGTTTCAGCTCTTCTATGTTTGCATTGTCAAAAACATTTGGGTTCAGCATTTGTTTGGCTGTTACAACGGTTACAGCTTGCTGATTTTCATTTGTTTGTTGTTGTTCATCCGTCATAGCATCCATGTCAATGTTAATATTTGAAAACTCATGCTCAAGAGTGAGGAAGTTGTTAATCTGGGCACCACTTTCAAACACTTGCCAATCTTTAACATTATTTGGGATAGTAGGCCTATGTTTTATCTCAGCAGTAAAATGGTGATTTGGCTCAAAGGGGAGCTTGCATGTACTGGAAAAAGTGGCTAGGCTGTGTGCATGAATGTTATGATCTCTTGAAATCTTGGCAAGCTTGGATTCAGTGAAAGCATTGAGTATATTAGTAGTAGCAGTCCTATAGGCCCTCATTCTATTGTCATTGGTAACAAAGTTGCCTTTTATTTGTTGTATGATTAAATCAGAGTCACCTAAAATGGACACCTTTGCAGCTCCTAGAGCTTTGAGCAGTTTAAGGCCTAAAAGGAGAGCCTCATACTTTGCCATGTTATTGGTGCATTTGAAATTTAGTCTATAGGCATGGCCTTCTGCGTGATTGTTATGTGTATTGTGAATCCATACACCTGCCCCTGCTCCTAACTTGTTAACAATAAATACCATGTGATTTCTTGCTTGTGGTTAGTATCAAGAGTTTCAGTCATTCTTGCAGTCAACAGATTTGAAATTTCTGTTTGGGGAGGTTCTTCTTGTATGCTGGTTGCCTTGATTGTTTTGACAGTTTCATCAGTATGGGCAACCAATTCTTGATTGGTGTGTGTGTTTAGTTCTAAATCCAACGGCTTGTCATTAATAAGAGGATTTGCTTCATCATTAAATAAAATAAAAGAATCCATATCAGAATGGATTGAGTGAATAGGAAAATTTTGGGGCTTGTCCTCACTAGTTACCACATACTTCATCAGTGTTTCTCTATATAGTCTCTTTGGTTGCCCAAAGACAGATATAGTGGCATAAGAGAGGTCTAATTGGAGGGATCCTTGGAGCTTTGCTCCCCAAGATCTTGATAATAGCATGCCATACTTTGGTGTAATGTCAGCAACCACCACATCCATGAGGATTGTCTTGTTGGGATATTGGACTAAGGAGACACACAAGTCTTTGATAAGGCCTAAACACTTGACTTGACTTGAGTCAAAGGAGAATAGATCTTTTTAGGGTCTTGTAACATCAACGTTCAACTTTTCCATTACAGCTTTGGGCATAAGATTGTGTGAGGCACCTGAGTCAAACATAACATTGTGCAAGACTTTGTCATGTATGTGCAAACTAACATAAAAGGGTAAGACAGATCCATATGTTGATTTTCCATTAACTTCTGGACCGAACAGTAGTTCAGGTTGGTCATCAAGCACATTCACATCATCCTTAACCTCTGGCATTTGAAGTGATCTTTGAATTTGTTGCCTATACACATCATGTTTGGCAAGTTCAGATAAGGGGATGGAAATCTTCAGTTTACCTATTTCTGCCTCTAAGTCAAATGATTTTTCAGATTGGGTTTTAGTATTTTGGGAGGTAGGCTTCCCTTTTTGTATTGGAGTATCAGCAATTTGGTCTTGTTTATCGGCGTTAAGGGAAGTAATTGCTTGCGGTTTTTCAGTTTTAGGAGGGCTTTTTGGAACGCTGTTCAAATTTTCTTTCGAGGAAGAAGGTGGCAGACGATGATCAATAGAATGCTGCATTTCTGTTATGTCCTCTACAGTCACTTGATGCGGGTTTGGGATGGGTATATCAGCTAGTTCTATTATGACAGTCTTGCATTTAATCATGCTGGGCTATTTTCCATCCTTTGGTTTGCCCAGTTCAGGAATTTCAATGGTCCTAGTTCTCAGCTTATATTGTTTGTGGACCTCATACACAGCAGTATCATAACCTTGTTTAAAATCAAAAGACTCACCCGATTTAGTTTGAAATCGATTAATGTCATGCTCATCTTGGTCTTGTTGAGTTAGGAAAATTTGTTGCTCAGCCTTAGAATCCACCAAGTTCATGTGAGTGTCTTTCGTCTATTCACTAGATGTAGATGCTTCAACGTAATTTTCATGAAAAGGAGGCCTTACATCATGGTCTGGGCTAGACCTACCAGCATTTGTATTCTGAGTTTTCCGGAAATTTGGGTTCCTTATGGTATTAGGTTGTTGTCCTTCCCATGGTGATTTCCTCTCAACACTCTCTACTCTGTCTCCCAGCCTGTGCATGCCACTGATAATAGCATCCAGCTTTTGATCTAAGGCTGAGGGTTCCTCTTTAAAGGTGGTTCTTCTCTCAGTTCTAGCTCTATTTCTTTTGGCAATTAGATTTGCCTCTATGCTAACAGAAACATTTTTCATGTCTGCAAGTGTTTGAGGTGCTCTTTCTCTTAACTGATAAGCCATGTCAGTGTCAAAACCATCAAGGAATTTATACAAAGCAAGATCAGGTGGAGATCTTGTTCTCTGGTATTGCATTATAAACATTATTAAATCTTACACAATAGTCCAAGATAGATTCTTGAGGGCCTCTTTTAATGGTGTCATGTTCAGATAATATGTGCAAGGGGTCTTTCTTTTTCTCCCATTTGTTGATAAATGACTGGTACAAAGCTTCTGGGTCTGCTATGGAATTGGTTGTGAGGGCTCTAAACCAAGTTCTAACATCACCTGTCAAACTTTGGACGAAAATATTCATTATCACGCTATCGTCATCTATTTCGTAGTTCTCAAAATAGTCTTGCATCTTCTTTGTATGTTGAAGGGCTGTGCAAGAACTAGTTCCATCAAAATATGTGATTTTAGTTTGATAATCCTGGGGCATAGCCCCAGGATTAGCAGGTAATTGCAAGGGTGCATATCTATTAGCCATGTTTACGGGGATAAGTGGAACAAGAGGGACAGCTGGAACAGCTGTAACAACAACGGTAATGGGAGTATGTGCAGTAAATGGAGGTGTGGATGGAGTGCTTTGAGAGGTGGATCATGAACAAGTGGAGGTAGGGGTTGAACGAAATAAAACTTTGACAGGGGTTGGAACACAGCTTGGCTGAACTGCTTCAGGGCTAAAATCAACAAAATCTTCTCTTTGCTCTAGCTTCCTAAGGTTCCTTGGGATTAAATTGGGATTTTCAAAAATAGCTGGGGGTTTGGGTCTAGATTTGACCTTATATACTGTGAATTCCTTTTGGGAGCCAGATTCTGAACTTGTTTTGGTATTTTCTGTGAATGCTTTTTAGAATTAGCAAGGAACTGATCAAATCTTGGAATAGCTATCTATAACTTAAAACTAGCATGAAGTTTGACTGAAGCAACATTTGTTTACTCCTATAAATGCAACGCAAGAATAGTTTCAAAGGCTTCCTGGCTGACATTCAGGCTTCATCTGTAGTTTTAAAGAATATGCAGCAATTGGAAAATTCATTGTTTTCCCCAGCGGAGCTTTCCAACTTGATTTGTGAAATTAACTGAGGATGTTCCCCAGCGGAGTCGCCATTATGTTATCACTCAGGTTGTCCTTAAAGCTCCTTAAAGGATACGGCCGAGGTAACCACAAACCAATCTTTGGACTGCAGGTGCTAGCCCACCAGCAGTCAGAGAGGGCTCTCTCTTTAGGATTTAGCTTTGTTGATGATGATTTTAGGCTAGTTATTGAGTACAAGGGGTTTTGTTTTAGTTTTGGTGGGATGGATGATGCTTTCAAGTAGAGAGGCAGGGATAGCATGAAAGTTTTAGAACCATTGGGCGTGGAGTCAAGGAGTAGGACTGCTGGTGCGTTTTCTTGGTCACAAGAGGGAATATGGAGCAAGCTAGCTGCACATGAAACAATGATTCAAGCTAAAAGGATGGAATGAGGGCTAGGAATGAGAGGCAGTTAAGAATCTCTCATTCAGCTTAGCAGAGGGAAGGTGAATGAGCTCTATCTGGGAGCAGTGAAGAATCCCTAGATAACTATCAAACATGAGTGAATTAGGGGAAATATGAGCCACAGGGAATTCATATTCATTACTAATTTAGATGAAAATATAAAGAAACAGCAGAAATTGAGCATAGAGTGCAGTTAAACAAGTTCTAAGCTAACCTTTCTTTCTGCTATTTAGATGGTACATCAATGGAAAACAAAGGTAAGAAACACTTATTGAGTCATGTTGCAGCACAAGAATTCCACATTCAATTCTTCACAACATTACTACACAGCACACAGTCATTCCTCCAAGCTTTTCAGCAATCTTTGATTAAGTAAAACATCAGGTATACAGATTGAGTCTCTCTTGGAGCTATACAACCAACCAACCCTTTAAACAGTGAATTAGGGTCGTTTATATAAGAAAAATATCTACAAAAATTAGATCTTAGACAGATCTGCTGTAATAACTGTCTTTAACCTAACACATGTCTGAAATAAATGCAGGAAAATATCCTCGAGCTGTGCTGGGTGCAGCTGTCTCAAAAAAGAATTTAATGTGTTGTCTTTATGGCTCTGTGCTGATCACTTAGCCATAATTGTGCTTTGGTTTTTGATCCATGCTCTTGAGTGGTTCTGAGGTGCATTAACTGTGATGGGAGAGCCTTGATATGGCTCCACTATTTCTTTGACTTTGTTGGAGGCCATTCAATGTTCACCTGCATTGGGAATAAAGATTTTCATTTAAAACATTCGACTGATACTCTTCGCTGCTTCCTTGATAGGCTTTGGCACTGAATGCGCACATTTCTCACTTCTGATACTCTTTAAACTATTGCATCAAGCTTTCATGGCTGCTGTTCGGCCCTCCGTTTTCTTTTAAGACTATGTTTGCCCCTTTCTGAATGCTTCGCGAGGAAATTCATGTCATTCTGCGCCTTTCGGGCCTGCTGGAGGCCGAGCCATGAAAGGGCTTTCCATTTTGGCCTATTTCCCGTAGCGATGCGCGATTAGCGCTAGGCGCTAATCGCGCATCAAAAACTGCCTCAGATTTTGATTTCGGGCTTCCTAAGCTGCAATTTGCGCCCTTCGCGCTTTTTGACGATGATGTCATCATGACATCAGCGGTGGGTCCCATTACAGCAGTGACATGGCAGGGTGATGTCAGCAGGGTGACGTCAGTAGTATGACGAATGACGTGGTGGTACGGTAGAGGTGACGTGGCAATGATATGGCAGGGACACGACGACAGGAGGCAGACGCAGGATGGTGATGTCAGCATGACGTGGCGCTGACGCAGGACAGGGGGAGGCGGTATCCAGTTTCGGGCGCACCGCTTTTGTGCACAGGCGGTTTGGGAGGAGGGGGCTCCGCCACAGCCGAGAGGGTGACGCGTGGCGAGAGTACGACGGGAAAACCTCCCATCTCCCGGGCGCTAACCCTCGACATGTCGGGGCACGGAAAGACCCGCCCACCGTAGATCTCGGGCGTGCCGGATTTGATGGTCGACGAGAGAGACAAGGTGGTGGAGGGTTAGGGACGGGGTCCACGTGCTATTTTATTTGTTTTATTCATACGGCAGGGGGGGTGGAACTTTAGGAAAGTGGGTTTTTTGTGGGTTTTTCATAGTTTGAGCGCTGGGATTATAGTTTAATCAAACATTTAAACTAAACCTGAACCTATGAGTGCGAGAGGGTAAAAATGATGAAATGTTATGGGTACATGGGTGAGGGAAAAGGTTATTGACTTAACCGAATGTCAAGTTAATCCCAGGGTTACGATGTGGAAGGCTAATGCTAAGTCCCAGATGAACTCGACATTTCCCAAACTGATATTTATAGGGCTATCATGCCAGGAGATGGGAATATGTACATAGGGGAGTTATTAACATAGTTTTAGTAGGGGAAAAGGAAACAGATAGGGAGCTACATAGTAAAATTAGTAGTTAATATGATAAGTGATAAGAAAGTGCTAAGTATGTGAATCTTAGGTTATTTAGGGGGAAAATGATTCATATAGGAAGTATGAACATTCCTTGAGTAAAGAAGATCTTTACCAAGGCAAATGATATGGGAAATAATGAAGCTAAGAAGTATCAAGCAGATCTTGACCTCTTCAGGGAAGTTAGTGAGTGATTTGGGGAATAAGAAGAAGGGGGAGTTAGGCATGCCTCGCTTGAGCTCCTCCAAATGAAAATTGCCTTGCCTTGTGATCTGCATTGATATAACACTTTGAAAAGATGAAATTGATCACACTGCTTGATCCTGCAACCACAAAACTACTTACCCAACCTACTTACCTAGCATTTTTTCTTCTTTTTGCATGGGTGCACTTGGACTTGCAGACCCTGATTTTCCTTTTTTTTTTCTTTTTTCTATCCTCCTATCTAAATCTACACTTATCTCCTCCAAGGGCCCAGATTAAGTGGTTGGGCTCCTTTGTTTCTCTACCTATCTATAAATCTGCCAAGATTAAACTATTTGGACAGATAATGATTCTCTATATTCTAAGACAAGAAATTGAAACCGAGGGAGGCCAAGATTAAGCTGTTTGGCCTTCCGTTAACAGAAAATTCTTCAAAAATGGTTAACTCATCAAAATTTGGAATACAGCAGTGGCATTTAGACTAGCACACTTTCATGGCCTCTTCTTTGGCCTCTTTTTGGAAATATGGAGCATTGCAGCATGCAAAGTATGACATATTTGGCATGTAAAAATGTCAATCATGAAAGATGAACACCTATTGCAATAGGAGGCTAACAAGGAGGACCCACCTATGGTTTTGTGCATGATTTTCGCACATTTTTCTTGGACGCGATGGTTTTCGGTCCATGGTATTGGATGCTTCAGCATGTATAAATATGTATTATAACACTGAAAGGAACATAATGAAAAATCAAGCTGGTAGTCTCGTTTTTGGGATCCAGTGGGAAAATCTCTATGTACATGTGTTTTACGTGTTCTTCTCTCCCATTGTTTATTTTTCTATTGTTTAGAATTCGTATGCAGGTAATTTCTGTACGGGGTTAAAACCTACATTTGGTATCAGAGCAGATTTGGCTTCAAGGTGATGCCTTTGTTGCTGAGCGGTCTCACTCAGGCTTGTGGTAGACCCTGTTCAGTGGGAGATCTGTGAGATCGATTCTGGTGGTGAAAGAAGATGTCGAGCGGTGGAAAGATAGAGATTGAGAAATTTAATGGTCAGAGTTTTGAGTTGTGGAAACTCAAGATGGAGGATCTGTTGGTGGATAAAGATCAGTGATTGCGGTAGATCTGGGTACTAAGCCAATGAGAGTGTCCGATGAAGAATGGAAGAAGTTGGATTGGAAGGAAAAGAGCACAATATGATTATATGTCTCAGTTTCAGTATTGCTGAATGTATCAGGGGAAGCTACAACAAAGGTTTTGTGGGACAAGTTAGGGACTTTATACCAATCTAAGTCTCTGGTGAATAAACTATTCCTGTGGAAAAAACTGTATAACTTGAGGATGAAAGATGGAGAGTCAGTGACAGAGCATCTGAATGCATTTAATACTGTGGTAATTTAGTTAGCATCTGTTGATATTAAAATTTCAGATGAAGATAAGTCCATCAGTTTGTTGTGTTCTCTACCAGATTCGTGGGATAGTCTGGTTATTGAAATAGGTAGCAATGCAACTGCCTTGTAGTTTGATGAAATAGTCTTAGCCTTGCTGACCGAGGAGATGGGACGGAAAAATATGGAGAGCCATAATGGTGATGCTCTGTCTATACGAGGATGGTCCCAGAATAAAAACAAAAATAAGTCATCGAGTGGGAGATCTAAATCTAGAGGGAGATCTAAATCTCTAGGAAAGCTTGTAAAAGTGGTGTGCTGGAAATGTGGAAAGGAAGGGCACTACAAAAGGGACTGTAAATCTAAAGCTCCTGACAAAGGAAAGGGATCTAATGAGGCTCCTTTTGCAAAGGTGAAAACCACCTCAGATGAAGGTGGGGATGTGTACTTGGCTTCTTCAAGTACACATGTAGATAATGAGGCATGGTTGATTGACTCAGGTGTATCCTTTCACTTCACTCCCCATGGAGAGTGGTTCTGTGAGTATGAGAAATATGATGGTGGTGATGTCTTCTCGGGGGATGATAGGAAGGCTAGAATCATTGGTCATGGAAAAGTAAAGTTGAAGCTACAATGTGGAAGGGTTAGAACACTTTTGGGTGTTCTGCATATTCCTGCATTAGCTAGAAATATGATTTTTGTTAGTAAGCTAGATGATGCAGGTGTAAAAATAGTTTTCGAGAAGGATACCTGCAAGATGGTTCGGGGAGCACTAGTATTGATGCAGGGAGTTCAGATTGGAACTTTTTACAAGCTACAAGGTAGCACTGTTGTTGATGGGTGCAAGAATTCTGTGGTTCCTAAAAGTGGAGTAGAAAATCTAGTGGTCTCTAGAGAAAATACTATGTTGTGGCATCAAAGGCTTGGAAATATTGGAGAGAAGGGCCTTCGAATACTTCATGGTAAAGGTATGGTAGAAGGTATGAGTAATATCTCTTTGGATTTTGATTTCTGTGAAAATTGTGTATATGGGAAGCAGAATCGGGTGAGTTTCCCCTATGGTGGTAAGAGGGCGAAACATATATTAGAGCTTGTGCACGATGATGTGTTCGGACCTATGAAGGTTCCATCACTGGGTAAGTCTATGTACTATGTATCATTTATAGATGACTTCTCAAGGAATACGTGGATATATTTACTTAAGAAGCAATTTGAAGTCTTTGATAGGTTTAAAGAATTTAAGGCTCTAGTGGACAACCAGAGAGAGAAGAAGATAAAGGTGCTAATTACAGATAATGGTGGAGAGTTTTGCAGTAAGGAATTTGAAGAATTCTGCAAGAAGTGTGGTATAGCACGGTAAAAGACTATTCCATATACGCATAATCAAAATGGAGTTGCAGAAAGAATGAATAAGACGTTGATGGAAAGGGCAAGAATCATGCTCAGTGGTGCCGGGTTAGGATAGGAATTCTAGGCAAAGGCGGTGGATATTGCATGTTACCTGGTCAACAGGTCACCTTCATCAACGTTGGAGGATAACACTCCACAAGAGGTATGGACTGGTAAAATAACCGCTCTTTCACATCTAAGGGTATTTGGATGTGATGCATATGTACATGTTCCAAAGGAGAAAAGAACAAAGTTGGATAGTAAATCTGAAAAGTGCATCCATATTGGGTATAAGGATGGCTTAAAGGCTTATAAGCTTTGGAACCTAGTCACACAGAAGGTTGTGTACAACCGAGATGTGGTGTTCAAAGAGGTGAAAGATGTTATTAAACATGAAGTCCAATGAAAGGAACCTGAGAAAATAGAGTTTGAGCTAAAGGAGAAAGAATCAGAATCTACAGTAGAGGAGGAATCAGAAGATGAAGAGCCACAAACTCCGGCTATGAGAAGATCAGTTCGAGAAAGAAGGCAGCCTAAAAGGTATAGTCCATCTATTTTTTGTTAAAATTTTTCTTTATTTATTACTAATGATGATCCCAAAACTATGAAGGAAGCAGTAGATTCAGAGGATGGACAACTCTGGAAAGAGGCCATGGTTGATGAAATGGCATCTTTACACAAAATTGAGGCTTGGGATCTGGTGGAGTTGCTGGCTGGAAGGAAATCCATTGGCAGCAAATGGGTGTTCAAAAAGAAGACAAATGCAGAGGGAAAAGTGGAGAAATACAAAGCTCGGTTGGTAGAAAAAGGTTATTCCCGGGTGCCCGGAATTGATTTTGGTGATATTTTTTCTCCTGTTGCCAAGGTAACTTCTATTAGATTACTTTTATTTGTTGCTGCTACTTTTGATTTTAAGGTAGAATAGATGGATGTGAAGACAACATTTCTTCACGGGGATTTGGAAAAGGAAATCTACATGAAGCAACCTGAAGGCTTTGCAGCGAAGGGTAAGAAAGAACTAGTATGCAAGTTAAAGAAGTCTTTGTATGGGTTAAAACAGTCACCAAGGATGTGGTATCAGAAACTTGATACATTTATATGGGGACTTGGCTTCACCAGAACGAAAGCATATCACTATGTGTATTTCAAATTAATTGGTGACCGTGTTATTTATCCGGTCTTATATGTGGATGATATGTTGCTGGTTGGAAATGACAAATAAGCCATCTAGGATTTGAAGACCCAATTGTCCTACAAATTCGACATGGAAGATTTTGGTGCTGAAGACTATATTTTGGGCATGGAAATTAAAAGAGATCGGACAAAGAGGAAGCTCTGGTTAAACCAGAGGATGTATGCCGAGATAATATTGCAGAGGTTTAATATGTAGGATAGTAAACCGATGAAGGTTCCTATTCCTGTAGGTGTGAGGTTATCTGCTGAACAGTGTCCCAAGACACAAGAAGAGGAAGAGGACATGTCCCATGTTCCATATGCAAGTGCAGTCGGTAGCCTGATTATGCAATGGTCTGTACTAGACTAGACATTGCACATGTAGTGGGAGTATTGAACAAGTTTATGTCAAAACCAGGGAAAGAGCACTGAACAACAATGAAGTGGGTTTTTGATCTAGGTGGATGTTGGTGGCCACCCACCTATGCCATTTGGACCCCCAAAACTGTCTCTTTCAGCTTTTTCAGTTTCCTAAATTGTAGCACAATTTACTATTTTTAGCAATTTTTTGGGTCCTGAACTTCCGGAGTCGTTTTGAGGCCCTAAACGACGTTTTTTTGGAAATCTGGGATACTCGGATAGATCTTTCTAACGAGATATCATACGCATCAAATGGAGATCGTATGCCAAAGTTACAACCCCAGGAAATTGATGTACCAATTTACCCAAACAGGGCCCACAATTTGGCGTTTCATCTTCTAGGGTTAGGTTTTGGGATGTGAATGGTTTTCCATTGTTTCTCAACAATAAATAGGCCTTGGAGCCTCATTGTAACATAGTTTTTAGAACATTTCAGAGGCATGTAGCCGCCACATCTCTTCTCAGAGATAAGCTACCATCTCCCTAGCTAGTTTATTCCCATTTCTTTTTGTAAGCATATTTCAGTATTTTACAGTAATGAAATGAAGTATTATTTCCACTGCATATCTGTCTTTATGGTTATCTCTGTGTTTTATTACGTTCCTATTTAAATCCAGATCAGTGGTATCAGAGCGGTCTGCCTTTTCTCTGTTTTTCTTTGCATGTCCCCAACGAGGTCGGGATATAAGGAGTTAGGGCTTGAACTGGTCGAACCTTTGCAAGACCAGCCTCACAAATCTCGACGACCTATCATGGCGGATGAGAAGAAAGACGAGGGGGCATGAGATCCTATCAAAATCTTGCTTGAAGAAGCCCTCGAGTGGCAAAGGAACGTGATGATGGATAGCTTTGTACAGATCCTTCAGTGGCTACCCAGAGGCGACGCATCAGCTTCCAATAGCTACTCTGGAAATGCCACACCATTTAAGGTACAAGTTAATTTTGAAATCCCCATCTTTGAGGGTCAAATAGACGCAGATGCCGTAGATAAATGGTTAAATCTGCTAGATGGGTATTTTTCTGTTCATGAATTTTCAAATCGGGAAAATATTGTTTTCGCTCTTATCAAAGCAGCCCCCCACGTCAAGCACTGGTGGGAAACCTACTGCGAGCAGAAGGATGAAAGTACAGGCTCACTATTTTCAGCCGCACCCACTTGGAATGACTTCCGGGATGCCATCAAGGAGCAGTACTACCCTGTCAAAAGCTACGAGGACAAATACATCAAATGGACCACACTATGGCAGGGACGAGACCAAGATGTGTCGGAGTTCACAAACATTTTTCATACCCTTCGCACACAGTTGGGTATCAAAGATTCTGAGCTGCATCTCGTACTCAAATACCGCGGCTGCCTAAACATATATATCCAGGAAGAGATGGGGTTCTTGAACATCTACTCACTCGGCACAGCATACCGATACGCTGTCAAAATCGAGCAAAAGTTCAAACAGAAGAAGCGAGACTTTGTATCTGCAAATTAAAAGCCCAAAGGACAAAGCCAAGGCGGGGTGACCCAAGACAACCCATCGAAGCTGCAAGAAAAGAACAACACCACGAAGCCAAAGAAGGACATAGGAAAGTGGTGTGAGTTCCACAAGGGTCCCACTCATAACACAAGTGAGTGTCGGACCAAGTAGTCGCTGGTGGCCGAGTTGAAGGCTTCCGAATCAGATGCATGTTCTGACCCTGAGCCAGAACCTGACAAGGGGAATGGCAAAGGGAAGCAGATCATTGATGCGGATCGCAGCGCCACTATTGCCACTGCCAAGATCCAGAAGAATGAACTGGCATATCCAGAAGAGGGGGAGCATATTTTCCACTCACAGATGTGGGTGAAGGGTTCGCCGCTACAATTCATTTTCGACAGTGGTAGCCAAAAGAACCTCATTTCAGAAGAGGCCGTGAAGCGGTTGGGCCTACCGACTACACCGCACCCGCAGCCGTACAGTATCGGGTGGCTTCACGAAGGACGAGATCTAAAAGTTCGCCAGCAGTGCCGCCTTCCCTACAGCATCAAACCCTTCACAGACGAGGTATTGTGTGATGTTACACCTCTGGATGTTTGTGATGTATTATTAGGCCAGCCATACTTGTGGAGGCGACATGCTGTGTATGAGTTCAGGCCTCGTGCTGTCATTATTTCTTTGAATAATTCATTATACAGGATACCAGAGGTAGCCCCACCTACCGCCACCTCTTTGATCACTGCTAAGAAAGGCAGCAAGCTGATCTCCCAGACCAGGAAATTCATCTGTCTGGCTCACTCCCAAAGTAAGGGGAAGATTGTTGCTACATCCATGACCCCCGCAAAGGGTTCCTCCACACAGCAGCAACAGCAAAGGGATACGGTCATGACAGAACACAAGAACAACTTCTCCTCACCCACAGGGGTACCACACAAGTTTTAGGTGGGCAACAAATTTTGGTTACATCTGCAGAGAGAACGCCTTACTAGGACCCATCAGAAACTCAGACCACTCTGACATTGTCCTTACGCCAGTACCAAGGCTACGGTCAACAATGCTTTGAAGCATATCATTCCTCCATTCCTTCGCTTGCACCAAGTGATCAATGTGGACCGTCATCGACCATGCTTCCCACCATTTCTGAACACATCAGAGATTGCAGAACAGCTTACCAGGGACGAAGTTCAGCAGATGGAGGAACTCAACGCAATGGGGACCATTGCTTCCTAAGGGGGGAGGAATGATCTAGGTGGATGTTGGTGGCCACCCACCTATGCCATTTGGACCCCCACAACTATCTCTTTCAGCTTTTTCAGTTTCCTAAATTGTAGCACAATTTACTATTTTTAGCAGTTTTTCGGTTCCTGAACTTCCGGAGCCGTTTTGAGGCCCTAAACGACGTTTTTTGGGAAATCTGGGGCAACATGGGTCATAGATTGATGTTGCCTCCCAAAGTGGTAGTACTCGGATAGATCTTTCTAACGAGCTATTGTACGTGCCAAATGGAGATCATATGCCAAAGTTACGACCCCGGGAAATTGATGTACCAATTTACCCAAATGGGGCCCACAGCGTTTCATCTTCTAGGGTTAGGTTTTGGGATGTGAAGGGTTTTCCATTGTTTCTCAACAATAAATAGGCCTTCGAGCCTCATTGTAACACAGTTCTTAGAACAGTTCAGAGGGATGTAGCCGCCACATCTCTTCTTAGAAATAAGCTACCATCGCCCTAGATGGTTTATTCCCATTTCTTTTTGTAAGCATATTTCAGTATTTTACAGTAATGAAATGAAGTATTATTTCCGCTGCATATCTGTGTTTATGGTTATCTCTGTGTTTTATTGCGTTCCTGTTCAAATCCAGATCAGTTTTTAGGTATTTGCATGGTACTAGTGATTATGGTTTGTGCTACCAAGGAAGACCAGGATTGGACAGAGTGTTGGATATTCATGGCTTTGTTGATGTAGACTGGGTTGGAGCTCTGGATCAGATAAGATCTACAAGTGGGTATGTGTTTAACCTATTTGGAGGTGCAGTCAGTTGGATGAGTAGGAAACAATCTATAGTGGCATTGTCAACTACAGAGGTAGAATACATGGTAACCACTCATGCAAGCAAGGAAGCAGTTTGGTTGCAGAGGTTGTGTTCAAGTATGGGGTTAGTACAGGAAGCTATAAGGATAGACTGGGACAACCAAAGTGCAATTTTCTTGGCAAAGAACCCCACATATCATTCTAAGACAAAGCACATTGATGTTCAGTATCACTTTGTGAGGGATATGATAGAAGACAAAAATGTGTTTCTGGTAAAGGTGGACGCTTTGAAGAATACTGTAGATGCATTGACAAAATTTGTGAGCTCTGAGAAATTCTCTTGGTGTTGAGAGACAATGGGCATTTCAGGGCTAGAAAAGTGACTAAGCTTTCTTGTGCCCCCCTGTGGAAAGAAAACAACAAGTGGGAGAATGTTGGGTTGTGTTATATTCTTTCCATGTAGTTAACAGGGGGTTTGAGGGGCACCCGTAACCCCACTTTATGGGGTCTGGGGTAGTGCCGCGGAAAATTTTGGTTTTAGACCCTATGTTAGGTTGGGCGGACCCACCTATGGTTTTGTGCTTGATTTTCGCACATATTTTTTGGACGCGATGGTTTTTGGTCCATGGTATTGGATGATTCAACATGTATAAATATGTATTATAACATTGAAAGGAACATAATGAAAAATCAAGCTGGTAGTCCCGGTTTTGGGATCCAGTGGGAAAATCTCTGTGTATATGTGTTTAATGTGTTCTACTCTCCCATTGTTTATTTTTCTGTGTTTTAGAATTCGTATGCAGGTAATTTTTGTACAACGTTAAAACCTACAATGTCGAAGCCTTTAATGCCATAGCATGGTATTTTCTCTAGAGACAACAAGGTTTTCTGCTCCACTTTAAGACACCACATAATTGTTACACCCATTAATAACAATGCTACCTAGAAGCTTGTACATAGTTCCAATCTGAAATCCCCACATCAATACTAATTGTTTCCAAACCATCTTGGAGGTATCTTTCTCAAACACTATTTTTACACCTGCATCATCCAACTTGCTTACAAAATCAGGTTTCTAGCTAATGCAGGAATATGCAGAGCATCTAAAGTGTTCTAATCCTTCCACCTTACAACTTCAGCATGCATTTTCCATGTTTGACGATTCTAGCCTTATTGTCAACCCCTAATAACACAGCACCAACACTATATTTATCATACTCACAGAACCACTCCCTATGGGGAGTGAAGTGAAAGGATGCACCTGATTCAATCAACCATGCCTCATGATCTACATGTGTACTTGAAGAAGAAGCCAAGTACAAATCGCCACCTTCATTTGAGGTGTATTTTGCCTCTGGAGAAGGAGAATCATTAGATCCCTTTCCTTTGTTATGATATTTAGATCTGAATTCCTTTTTAAAGTTCCCTTCCTTTTTGCATTTCCAACACACCATTATAGGTTTTCCTGGAGATTTAGATCTCCCACTAGAGGCTTTTGCCTCTGGAGAAGGAGAATCATCAGATCCCTTTCCTTTCTTATGATATTTAGATCTAAATTCCTTTTTAAAGTTCCCTTCCTTTTTGCATTTCCAACACACCATTATAGGCTTTCCTGGAGATTTAGATCTCCCACTAGAGGACTTTTTTTTTTTCTGTAGGACTATCCTCGTACAGAAAAGGCATCCCCATTCCATCCCTCCATATTTTTCCTTCTCATCTCCTTCAACAACAAGGATGGGATTATTTCATCACACTTCAAGGTAGTTGTATTGCTAACTATTGCAACAACCAAATTATCCCACGAATCTAGTAGAAAACACAACAAACTGATGCACTTATCTTCATCTGAAATTTTAATATCAATAGGTAACAACTGAATTACCACATTATTAAATGCATTCATATGCTCTTTCACTAAGTCTCCATCCTTCATCCTGAGGTTATACATATTTTTCTGTAGGAACAATTTTTTCAACAAAGACTTAGATTGATACAAAGTCCCTAACTTGTCCCATAAAGGCTTCGTCATAGGTTGCCCTGATACTTTCACCAATACTGAATATGAGATACACAACCATACTATGATATTTTCATTTTGATCTAACTTCATCCAGTATTAGTCTCGCATTGTCGTTGGTTTAATACTTAGATCTACAATGATTGATCCATTGATCTTTATCCACCAGTATATCCTCCATCTTGAGTTTCCACAACTCAAAACACTAACCATTAAATTTCTCGATCTCTATCTTCCCATTGCTCGCCATCTTCTTTCACTGCAAGAATCGATCCCATAGATCTCCCACTGAATGGGATCTACCACAGGCCCAAGCAAAACCCCTCAACAATAAAGGTGTCCCCTTAAAGCCAAAACAACTTTGTTACCAAATGTAGGTTTTAACCCTATGAAAAAATTACCTGCAAACAAATTCTTAAAAACAGAAAATAAACAATGGTGAGAGCATAAAACATAAAACAAATATACACATAGATTTTCCCCTAGATCCCAAAACTGAGACTATCAGATTGTTTCTTCATTATATTCCTTTTGACGTTACAATACATATATATACATGCGTAAGAATCCATAAACCCCAATCCATTAACCTTGGATTAGAACATAAATATAGTTCCCTTGATTGGATCTACAGGATACCATGGGTAGAACACCATCATGTCCAAAATCATGTGCAAAACCCATGCACAAAACCATAGGTTGGTCCGCGCACATAATATAGCGTCGAAAAAAATTCCCATGACATTTCCTCAGACCATGTAGAAGCCCCCCTCAAACTCCTTGAAAGGGGGGATGCAGTACCCCCTACGACCCCCCCACTATTCCCGACACAATGAAGGAGGTGTTTTCCACCCCCACTCAAACCCTCTGGCTTCGCACATGGGGCTAGTCATGGAAAAAATCTAACACACAAACAATAGTTGTCATGGGAATTAAACATGATTGCAAGTATACCTTATTGACGACTTACCAATGACGTATGATTTGAAGTTATTTTAATTTATTTTAATCTAGTAGAAGTTATGCGCTTGGTACAAGAAGCAAGGAAATACCTGATTAAGTTGTTTAAATCGACTCCAAGAATTAACAACAATGACAAAGGGAATTGGAACATGCAGTGGTATGCTGGTAAAAAACTTTAGGAGTAGGGCCATTTTGGGACAATGGTTCCCAATAATGTCCATTGATTTCCATGAGAATGGTATGACTGGTGTCATGGTTTTGAGGCAGGTATATGCCTTAGTTGTTGAGCTTCTGATTTTAGGAAGCCTTGCCAAGGGATGGATCACCCAGGATAGGGGATGTTGGGGAACTTGGAAGGTGAGTGACTACACGAAAGGGGGTGACTCGATTTCTTGAGGAACTATGTGGCAAAGAAGGGAAGGCTGGGGATGGATTTGTTTTGGTCATAAACATTCACAGATGGAATCAATTTCACATTGGGAGTGTGACCTGAAACTATGAGTTGGTAACTATTCGCTGAGAGGAAAAGTGGTGTAGGATTGTAGTGATGGACATTAGGTGTAGGTTTGACTTTGACAATGGATTCTTGAATTCCGGGGAAGGAGGTGAATCGTAATATTACTTTGAGGGTGGAGGTGTGAGCCTCTGGATTTCCTTATTACAAATGCAGATATTGTATCCTTTTATTTGTTGGTTGAGAAAATGCGTATATGTGTATAACATTGTAAATACTGTATCAATCCAGATGTATAAAGCTCCATAGACAATATAATTATTTTCTTAGTGAACCAAATTTGAATTTGTGTATATGTGGTTGTTATTGTAAATATTGTAATGAGCTGTGTTATAAAGCTCTAGTAAATGATATGTTTGTCATGTTTTAACATATGGTCATTGTAAATACTACAATGAACTGTGCTATAAATCTCCATGGGAAATATGTTTGGTCTTTACAGTCTTGTTATAGGTGTCATTGAACAACGAGCGAGGTGTTACCCTAAGGGGGGTGGTTCTATAATAGCCCTAGTTAAAAAACTCATGTACAAATATATAAGATCAAGTTGATGGGACACGTATTCCAAGCTGAATGGTGGGAAAGACATCCTATAGGGTGTTCACTTTGCTTATTATGGCTAAGGAAGTTGGCAAAGGCAATGGCAAAGGATTTGGAAAGGCATGAGGAATTATTTTGAATTTATTTATAAAAATAATGGAAAATATGAGAAAAGGAAGGTGAAAGGACATAGGTTGCATGTGAGCAGGAAAATGAAGGAAAATAATGGAAAATGAAGAAAATAGAGGCCTAATAGATAAAAAGGCTTGTGAGGATTAGTTGGATTTAGTTTTGGAGCTCTCTCATTATTCTCTCTCTCACTCTTGGATACTTAGAGTTTTCTTAGAGCACTCTTGGAGGAGTGTAGCATACTTAGAAGGAGAACGCAAGGAAGAGTAGGATCAAGCAGCTATAATAATATTCTTTGTAGGTATTGATTTGAATGTGTATTTTCTTTGCTAAATTTTTCATGCATGGTATTGCATGTGGTTCTTATGCTATTATGGCATTGGATTGCTAGGTGCAACAATGCTTTTAGCCTAGCCTTTCCATTTTTGCATAGCCATGGTGTGATGTGGTTCTCATGTTTTTAGCTAAGATGGATTGTCAGATGGATTCGAAGCTCAGTGAGGTGGATCTCTAAATGATAGATCACATGGCTTAGTGGTCCCTGAACTAGACTATGGATCATGGTAAATAAAATGGACTAGTAACCACTGAGCCAGACTGTGGGTTCAGACAAAGCCATGATTGTGCTGCATTGGTGGGCCTAGGAATCCTTGCCGGTGAATGGAGGGATATACCGTAAAGCCTAGAGGTGGTTGCCCTTTATTAGGCATAGAAATCCTTGTCGGTGAATGGCGAGATATACGGTAAAGCATAGAACGTGGTGTCCCAGTTTAGGGCCTAGTGATCCCTGGAACAAATTGTAGATTGTGGTAAAACCTCAGATACTAGGAGACAGGAAAATTCCTCATGGTGTAGGTGGAGAAATCTGGTAGCATCGATGCTTTTTTTGCCTAGTGATTTGGTGGAGATCATGGTACAACATGTAACTACACGTTTATTGTGTTGGCCTAGTGGTCCGAGACGAATTATGGTAAATCCTAGTTTATATTGATGAGGTCCATGTGGCTTACCCTTGGGATTCCCTGGTTGATTATTTTTGTTTGAGTCCCACATTCATCCTTAGAATATGGCACGAGGGTGAATCGATGAAGAGAGATATGTCTCATCCATTCTATTGTCAGGTGGAATGTGGTAGTCCCATCACAGGTTTGGATTTTGAATCATCAATATGAGGTTATTTCTCCTTGTATTTCTATGAGTATTATACTAGTTTATATGTGGATCATATGGATGTGATTTCACTAGTATTTTTGTTGCTATTATTTTGGTAATGGATGTGTTTTATGATAGTGGCTATCTATGGCTCTCATCATGTTTTTACTTGTAAATAAATGGACAATGTATCTAAGGCCTAATATATGATAATCCAAAAAATGATATCATGGAACAATGGTTCGTAGTAATTCTCAAATAAGTATGACATCCCTATTCTTAAATGTGTTGTTTACACCTATAGATTACATATTTGTGACATGTTTGACGAAATGCCTGTCATGGCTAGTAGGGGTCCAGTTAAGGGATTGTTCAAGTATTTACTTTTGCATCATTGTGTCCCTATCATCTTACTATTATGAATGGCTCATTCAATTTTGGGCAGTGACCTAGGCTTTCGGCTTGAACAAGTGGCTCAAATCCTGGGGACGTTAGAACAACATCGAACAAAACAGTCCTTGGATGTCAACATGCCTTGTCATGAGAGCATCTATACCCTCTTGGATGTAGGAATGCCTATATCATGGGAGTGTGCAGAGTTTTAGTGATCAAAAAATTCAGTGGCACCTAGGAGCAAGCTACCTCAGTGTTTGGATTGCATCCTAGGACTCCTGTAGCTGATCTGGAAGGTCTGTATGTTTTGTTTCCGTCAATTCCACTTCCTTAAGGTCACAAAGGAAGTTGAATATAATCATAGTAGCCTCTCATCACATGTTTACCGTGGTTGGCCGGTTACTTAGGGAGATGTGGGAGGAGGGCATTACATGTTGTACACCAGGTATATGTGTATGTGTCGTGATGCATATAAGGCGTAGGTGAATGTGTTATATTTTGTGTGTAGTTGTATGCATGTGATGTATATTGTATGTAGGTGTACATAATTCAAGATAAGGAACTGGGTACTTTTCAAGTGTGACAACTGATTGGATGTGTGTATGGAGAGGACAAGCACAATAGTAGAAGAAAAGGACTAATTAAAGGATAAGTATGAATATTTCATTTAAATTTTATTATGCATGTGATATATTATTATGTTTTATGTTTATGGAATATGATTCATGATTCTGATCTATGATGGTTATGTTTTGAGCTAACCATATGTGATATGCTTATACCTGATGATTTGGTCAAAAACTAGTTTACTTATTTCGACAAGAAGTGAGCTGATTTACAAGTGTACCTTATTGACGAGCTACCAATGAGGTATGATTTAAAGTCATTTGAATTTATTTTTAATCTAATCAAAATAATGTGCTTGGTACAGGAAAGCATGAACATGCCTGGTTCGGTGGTTGAAATTGACTACAAGAATTGTCAGCATCAGTGAAAGGAATTGGAACATGTAGCAATATGTTGGTAAAGCACTTCGGGAGTAGGGCCATTGTGAGGTACTCATATCCAATTGTTTCCATTGATTTCCATAAGCATGATATGACTGGTATGATGGTTTTAACGAAGGGATGTTCCTTGGATTTTGGAGATTCCAATGCAAGGAAACCTTTCAAAGGTAGGGGTCACCTGAGGGACTACGTAGTCAAGAAAGGGACGCCCATAGAACTTGGAAGGTGTGCGACTGCATGGAAGGGGGTGATTGGATTGGCCGAGGGACTGTGTAGCAGATAAGGTAAGGGCGAGAATGGATTTTTTTCGTCACTAACAATTCTATATGGAATCAAATGCACATTTGGAGTGTTCCATGGAACAATGAGCCAGTAACTATTCATTGAGAAGAAAAATGATGCAAGATTGTAGCATTGGACATTGGATGTTGTTTTGACTTTGTGAGTGGATTCTGAACTTGCTCGGAAGGAGGTGAATCTTGGTACTACTCTTGAGGGTGGAGGTGTGAGCCTATGGATTCCCTTGTTGTGGATGCAAGCATAGTGTCCTTTTCTTTATTGTTTATAGAAATTGTGCATATGTGTATGTGTATATAATTGTCAATATTATATCGATATGGATTTATAAAGCTCCATAAACAATATGATTATTTGTTGGTTGAAGAAAATGTGTATAAGATTATATGTGGTTGTTATTGTAAATACTGTAATGAGCTTTGTTATAAAGCTCTAGTAAACAATAAGGTTGTCATGTCTTCAGCAATAGTCATTGTAAATACTACAACGAGCTATGTTATAAATCTCCATAGGCAGTGCATTTTGTTTTTAGTAGGTGTCATTGAACACTGAGGACGATGTCTCCCCAAGGGGGAGGGTTCTGTAATACACCTAGTTAAAAATCCATATAAGAAATATAATACCAAGTTCATGGGACATGTATTCCAAGCTGAATGATGGGCAATAAATCCTAGTGTGGGTGTTGATTTGGTTTATTATGGCTAAGGAAATTGGCAAAGGATTTGAAAAGTCATGAGGCATTAATTGGAATTTTATTTATGAAAATAATGAAAATTAGGAGAATATGAAGGTGAAAGGTCACATGTTGCATGTGAGGAGGAAAATGAAGGAAAATAATGGAAAATTAAGAAAGTAGAGGCCTCATTAAAAAAAAGGCTTCTGACGATCACTTGTTACCTTTTGTCAATCCAGTTTTGGAGGTCTAAAATGGGCTTCTTAAGGAAATAATAAAATAATAGCTTAAAAAATAAAGTAATATTTATGAATTTGCAATTTACTTTTTGCACCACAATTGATGAAACCATGGTTAAGTTCAATTCAAAAGTTGTACCAAAATAAAATTAATAAAAAAATGTATTGATGTGACTATATATAGAAATGCGTTTTTCAAGAAAAGTTCATTATCATTAAACAACTAATGCATTTTCCCTTTGTACTTAAATAAATTAAAATAAACTATAAATATAAATTCATAAATTCTTAATTGTATAATATACTATTAATTAAATTTTATAATATTTAAAATATACTATTAAAATGTATAAAAATCACATAATATAATATAATAAATGTAATATATTATTTAATGTATTAATTTTATATTACATATTGAATTGATTTGATTTATAACATAAGCAGAAATAATTTATAATCTAAAAAACAATATAATATATATTCTACCACATTTATATTATTAAATCATACAAAACTAATATACCTTTTTCAGCTTGTATTGCTATTAATATTATACTAATATTATTCATAGATTTTATTTATCCTTAAATTAGAAGGTTATATCTTCATTTATTTTGATTTTATATGTATAATATATATGTATAGATTTAATTTATGATTAATTTGAAATTATAATATTAAATAAAATGAGATGAATATATAATTTAAAAATAAATATACAAAAATATACAAATATAATATTTATTGAAAAGTGTGTAAAGATATGAAGATTGTATTGAGATATCCATTGTTTCTTTGAAATGAAAATAATAATATTTTATTCAAGAAGTGTGAAATGACCTTTATTATGAGTACTTTACTTTATGACTTTAAACTACTTACAAAATTAGAATGGTTAACCATGAGTTTCTATCTATTATTTAGAATGTGATAAGTAAGTACATTTAATTCAAGTAATGCAACCTCAACCATGGGGGATGATGTCTTCCCCTAAAACATGATTGGTTCTCATAAAGTGAATTTTCATTGTACATTTTCCTTAGAAGGATTGTTTTTGACCTCAATATTCCTCTAATGCATTACCAAGAAGCTAAAGTTTCGACTGCTCATCTGGGATGAAGGTATCTTAGTGGCCAATATTAGGGCACCCTTTCCCTATAAGTGGAGGTGTGGGAAGCATTAAAGCCTCATTCATTGATCCAAAATGGATCCTAGAACCTCTAAGTCTTCATATATCTTAACTATTGAAAACACTATCGAAATGGAAAATAGTGAAAGAATGGCAGAAAATAGAGCTAAGCGAAGGCAGAAGTAATGCTACATAGGAGTAATCGGATTGGACCAATCAACAGTCCAAATAAAATCGAGATATCGCAATCGAGAGAAGTCAGCAAAGTATATCGGAGGCATCCCTATGGAAATCGCAGTAGCAATCAATGCGATTTAAGGAGGATCATTGATCGAGCGCATAGATCAATGACACAGATTAACTCACAATATCGCGTCACTAAAACATAAGGGAGGACTTACCAAAGGCTCGAAGACCATGCAATATGCGATCGCATCACAATATCGCATCATAGTGATATAAAAGAGTGGGGCTAACACAACATGCAACCTATGATAAGCCGGACCTGATGGGGTTTATAGATGTGGCTTGATAAATTTTGATTTCCAATAAAAAGGGATTTGTCGGGTTTTTCTATGTATTTATGCATTTCCATTATAAAACCGAAATACAAAGGAAATGCGCCTGAAGTGATAAAATCAGACCCAAAAGGTTTATAAATGCAGCTTTATATTATTTGAGTTCCATGGTAAGTGGGATTTCGGGGGGGCCTCAGGCGGTAAGTGGTATTGGATGGGCTCCACCCGATCCCATACACTGGCCGACACGTGGATTATCGCAGGAGAGAGAAAATCACCTTTTTGGGAGGGGATCTCTGTGCACATAAGCTGCCCAAAATGGATATCAGTTGTTGGATCAGGGATCACATAGATCAACAATGGGCTTGTGATAGTAATCAAAGACAGACCCCAGAGGATTATAGGGCATATTCAATATTATTTGAAGTCCGATAGAAAGCGTTTTGTCAAATTTTTCACTACTTTCTGTGTATTTCTCTATGTAAACAGAGAAATGACTTTTTGGGATTTCACTCGTGCCAGTGGTCCTTTACGTTACGAACAGGTGGACACCATACCTTAGGGTGTTTATAAATGATTGATAAACACTCCAGAAGGAGAGGAAGGGACAACAACCGGGAGCTAGAGAGCCCGAAAGGGGAGACAAACAGATAAGCACTAATAGGCTTAAAAGTCACTCAATGGCAGAGACAGAAGGAGGAAGTTGCTGAGATAGAGAGAAAGTAGAATATAGAGAGCAAGAGGGAGAGTCTGTGTACTCTAGTAGACTTGATGATTTCAAGTAAATCCCTGTTGTTTTGTCATTGTTGTGTTGAGACTCGGTTTGAGCTCATACATGTAATAATCTACTCTTGAAGACATAATATAGAGGTCAACACTGAAAGTTGGACCAGGAGATGTAGCCAGGAAGAGTGGTGAAATCCTTGATTATTTTGTTGTGTTAATGTGTGTGAATGTTATGTTTTCTAACTACTCATTGTATATATTATTCGCAATCTTTTCGATCCATTGCACTAAGTAATATAGGAATTACTGCACATAAGTCTATCATACCTTTATATTGAGTTAAGATCTCATTTTCATATTAAGTGGTATTAGAGCTTTAGGTTTTGTTAAGGTTAGACAAGCTTCCACTGGATTTTGAATGCTAACTAGATTAAAGCTCAGATTAGGAGAAGGAGTACTTTTTGAGGCTAATACAGAGATTGGAAGAGTCTATTCTCAGAGGAGAATGGAAGAAGAGACTCCATTGGGATCAGAATCTCAATTTATGGAAGGTTTTCAGGCACTCCAAGCCATGGTGGAAGAGATGTATCTGGAATTTAAGAAGGGTTGAGGTGAAGGCCCCTCAACATCTAAATGAGACAAAGGAGCAGAGAAACCTTTTCTAGTTGCCTCTCTAGAAGGTAAAGGAGAAGGAGAAATGCCTGCTCCACCAACTCCTCCATCATCACCTTCATCATCCTCATCATCTTCCTCACATAAAACTAGCCCTAAAAATAAAAAGAAGAAAAATTCTTTGATTAAATTAGATGTGAAGTTTGATTTGCTAATTTATGATGGAGAACTAAATACAGAGAAGCTAGATAATTGGATAGGACAGATTGATGTATATTGTAGGGTGTAGAACATTGGTTCAGAAATGAGAAAGATCCAGCTAGCTAGCCTTCGACTTGGAGGAACTGCACTAGTATGGTGGGAAGGCAAGACACAATCTGATCTGCAAAAACATGGTAAAATCCTTTCTACCTGGAAAGACTTTGTTTCTGCTATCAAAAAGAAATTCTATCCTTTAGCTTACATGCAGTAGGCAATGATGAGTTGGAAAACTCTTCACCAGTTGAACGTTCAAAGTGTACATAGTTATACTCAGGAATTCAGGAAAAGAGCTTTAACTCTAGGTATATCCTTGGACTCACCTGAGACTTTATTGAAGTATATCGGTGGTCTGCATGGTTATTTAAAGCATACGATACTTATGTTTAATCCCACTATCTTAGATGATTTATCAGTTCAAGAAACACATCTAGAAGCTAGAGGTGAGAATGTAAACCCAGAGTTTGGGGGAACATCTAAATATTCTGTAAGCAAGAGCAAGTAAAAGAAGAAACTGAAATGGAAGGAGAGGAAATCAAACACTGTAAAGAAGGATAAACATTCATGCAATCATTGCAAGAAAGAAGGACACGATGAGGCACACTGCAAGTCTTTGCATCTAGAACTGAAACCCAAGAAGTTTGGTTGTAAGGAGAGAAATAATGTTGCAGCTATTCAACAGGACTTTGGATCACATTCAAGCGATGAAACAACAGTTACAGGCACAAGTATTAGAGGTAAAGATTCTGAAGCATCCACAAGAAATTATGCACAATCTGTTAATAATGAAAGTAATGAGAGAGAAAGATGATCTTTTTCGTATTAGAATAATTTCCAAGCATAATAAGATTGATACTTTGTTTGATAGTGGATCACAAGTAAATTTGATTTTTGAAACAATTGTAAACAAGTTGGGATTACAAACAAAACCTCATGAGAAGCCATATCCATTAGGTTGGGTGTGTGATAAAACAAAGCTACGAGTAACGAGACAATGTAAACTTAGGTTTACTATTGGATCAACATTTATACATGAGGTTGAGTTAGATATAGTTCCATTGGATATATGTGGTATCTTTTTGGGAAGTCCATACTTGTATGATAGGAAAGCTATCTTCTATAGAGCTGAAAATAAGTATCAACTCACTAAAGATGGAATAGAATATATTTTAAAAGTTCATAAACTCAAAAATAACTATTCTCTCATTAACTCAGGACAGATGAAAAGAATTGTGAATTCAAGTAAGCAGTTTTTACTAATGGTTGTAAAGGCAAACGATCCTGAAAAATCCAATCCATTTTAAGGTTGTGATTCTAAACAGAAAGATGATTTAGTTAAATTTGTTTCAGAGTATGATGTTCTATTTCAAGAACCAAAAGGTGTGCCACCCAAGCGAGAAATAGTACATGATATTTGTTTGCAGCAAGATGCTCCGTTACCTAACATTGGAATGTATAGGTTGTTAGGTTTAGAGAATGCAAAGATAAAGAGGTACATATAAGAGTTGCTCAAAAAAGGGTTTATACGACCAAGCACATTACCATGTGGATCTCCAATCCTACTGGTGAGAATGAAAGATGGTTCGTGGAGAATGTCCATTGATTTTAGAGCACTGAAAAAAATAATGATCAAGAATCATTATCCTCTTCCTTGTATTGATGATTTATTAGATCAATTGAAAGAAGTAGCTTACTTTTCTAAGTTAGACTTGCGAAGTGGCTATCATCAGGTCAGAGTTGTAGAACAAGATGCATGGAAGACTACTTTCAAGACAAAGCAAGGACTGTATGAATGGTTGGTTATGCCTTTTGGCTTAACTTTAATGCTCCTGCTACATTTATGAGAGTTATGAATGATGTACTGAGACCTTTTATTGATGATTTTGTAATTTTTTATTTAGATGACATTCTTGTTTTTAGTAAGACATGGGAAGACCATGTAAAGCATGTAAAGTAGACTTTAGATGTTTTAAAAAGGGAAAATCTCTATGTAAAACTATCAAAATGTGAATTTGGAAAAACATCTTTAAATTATTTGGGTCATATTTGTTACACTAAAATTTGTCACCATGACTATTTGCAGTTAGTAGGGCTCCATCAACTGTCATACTATCCTCCTTGGTAAGTCTCATACCTCTGCTCCTCATGTCAAACTCCAAGAAAGAGAGAAAGTCCTTAAAAAGTCAATTAACTCTGGTTACGTAGTTTCTCTTAACCTTACCTGCGTGTACGCACCCCAAGTTCACAATACCTGCGTACTTGTACGCTCTGTCTGTAAAGGGGTCGGTGCGTACTCCTGTAAAGGTCAAAAGGCGCGAGTTTTACTTCAAAAAAGTTACTTGTGGTCGATTCTAGAGCATTCTAGAAGATGGTTTGACGTGTATTGAGCACCTCCAGATGGTTCATGTATCCCTATGAAAGAGGAACTTATCCCATCAAGAGGGGAGCTATCCCATTGAAAGAGGGGCTTATCCCATTCATGGTGGACCTGATTAACTTCCTCCAAAGCACTATAAATACAGGCATTGGGCCAGAGGGAGGGGAGGTTGAAAGCTGAACATTCCTAAGGGTAGATGCTGTTGAAATTAGGACTACCTTACAGAGCTTGAGAGGAGAGATTCCCATCCTTTATTAGCTTCATTTGGAAGTGGGTGAGCTGATCAAAGTAAAGGAGAACTCTTGCTGGACCCTGGGAGGGACCTGCACAACACCAAGGCACT
The DNA here is from genome assembly GCA_031772625.1 of Pinus tabuliformis. NCBI lineage: Eukaryota > Viridiplantae > Streptophyta > Pinopsida > Pinales > Pinaceae > Pinus > Pinus tabuliformis. The sequence goes on along the minus strand of CM062817.1, from coordinate 632,283,927 downwards.
GGTTGTAATGGTTTCTTTTGTTTCCACTTAATACAATTAAGCTCATTTTTCTCAACAAGTTGTTATACATAGTTTGTTTCATATACTCCTTGGTCTTTATGATGAATATGTTTTATTTTATGAGTTATTGAGGTGCTATGTAATCGTTTGCTTGTTAGTGAATGCAGGTTTCGAAGAGAAGGAGGAGCTCATCCGGATCGGAGAGACTGGACTACTACAAAGCGTTGGACTAAAGGTATGTTATAAACACCTGATTGCTTGTATTGTAAATGCATATTTAGGGAAAGATAGTGTTTAATTGTCCTTTTTGTCACTAGAAAGCCTTAGCTTCTAGGGAGGTTGGTTTTGTCCGCAAAATTGACTCTTTCCGCATGACAAAATGGCGACTCCGCTGGGGAATCCATGGATTTGATTGACTTCTCTTTTGATTGACACTTTGATTTGAGAAAATCTGATTTCTTTCTAGTTTTTGACTGATTGACTGTGAATTTGGGTGGAATAGCTTAGGGTTGAGTTAGTTTTTATTTTTCTTGATTTTGAGAGCAGTACGCACCCTTTGCGTTAAGCACAGTGCGTAGCTATACGCACTTTTGCTGTGTACACAGAGTGTGGTCGCACCTGTGCAAACAGGCTGCCTGCGTACCCCTGTCAAAAGCTTAGAAAATTTCCATCTTTTCCTTTTTCTCCTATTAGATTTTGTTTATAGCTTGTTTTTGCTGCCCAGATCCACTGGTTAGCTGTTAGAAGCTTTCACCTTGGTTAATTTCATTGGCATTCCTACTTAAAGCTTTCATCAATTGGGTGTTTTGAGTCTCTTTTTTGAGAAATTCTTAATTTGATTTCTTTTGGTCATTACTTGGAGGTTTGTCTCAGTCTTTTCACAATTTTGCATCTTTTTGCTTTTGTTTTTGCTAAATTGTGTCTGAGTGTTAATCGCCTTTGAGTGTTTTTATTTTTGATCTTTGGAACTCACCCAATTTTCTCGACTTGCACTTGATTGGTTCTTAGATTACATTAGAATCATCTTGTGTTTGAGAATTCTCTTGCATAGATCACATTTGCATAATTAGAATTCTCATGTTCAGAATATGAATGAAAAATGTGCATAGATTACATTTGCATACTTTTCAAGTGAATTGTGCATAGATTACAATTGCATAGTTTACATTCTGAAAAATCAATCGTAGATTTAGATCAGTTTTCTTTGATTTGAATTTACACAAAAAAAAAACTATTTTGGAATTGATTTGCATTAGTTTTTCTTGATGAAATTAGTGCATTAGAGAATTTGTTATATTTTCTCTTAGTGATCAATTTTTTGCATTGTTGGAAGTGAATGGAAACTCTCTCCTTACTTTAGTTAGGATTCATCGAATTGAAAGGATTACATTATCATATTCGATTGCATTCAGTTTTGAGTCGGGTCATAACACCATTGGTTTCGTATCCATTTACCCCTTTGAGTAATAACAGCCTAAATAACACAACGCTTAATTAAAATTCATCCAGTAATTTTTACATTTCTAGGGCTCTGATACACCAACATAGCTTAGGCTAGTGTCTTGGAGTAGGAGAGTAATTAACTCTCCAAGACAGTACAACCAAACAAGTAGCTTATCTTGTGGTAGGATAAATCCAACTGTTTCATTTGTACTCTGGGAAAGCTCCTCTTAAAGGAGAAGCACGAGACCGTGTCCGAACCAGTGAGGGAATCAATCCTCCTTCATTGGGAACGATTCCAGATACGCACGTACTACAAACGGTAAACCTCGGATTAACCATTGTCGAGGAGCCTGGGGTCACTTGTTGGTAAACCTTGGATTATTGTCAAGGAGCCGGCAAGGGGATTGAGCTTGTTACTCTGCCCTTGCGTGTTATCGGGTCGTAGACTGTTCCCCCAGGTATATTTGTTGCTGTTGGTGACCTTAGTGACTATTATCTTTAGGGTTCTACCCAAGGTGACGGTGGAGGGAAGATCCCACTGTACCTAGAGCAGACGTCGGCTAGACTCACTTGGATTTTCTGGGGGGTTCACTTCACTCGAGACGGTTAAAGTGGAGGAACTTGGTCTAGTCTATTCATTAAGCAGGTTGCCGGGGTAACTGTTCCACCCGCCACTTCTGTACTGAATTCTGTGATGTTGGATTTCATCACCAACTAGTGTTTTCGGTCTAGAAGGTTACTGTTTGTGTGTGGTTTGACTCCTATATTTGATAGCACATGTTAATTTGTTTGTTTTTACTTTTAGAGACCATAGGTGTGAATTGTGAATTTTAATTGTTAGGTGTGAATTGTGAATTGTGAATTGTTGATTTTAGTTTTAATTTGTTAATAAAATTCACTGAAGTTGAATATAATGGCAAATGTTCCGGAATTTACCAACCTAGGAACCCCTCCTAACGAGAATCCTAGTACTTTTCCTTACTTTGGAAATGTTGGTCCTCCTTATATGGCTACTTTGTCATTACCTGGATTTACAATAGGTTTACCGATATGGTTATTTTCAACTTCGTTGGCCCCAAATACTCCAATTGTTCCACCTCAACCGAATGCTTCACCTCAACATAGTTCACCATCTCAACATCACCAACCTTCTGTTGGCCCTTTACCTTCTTCACCTAAATTTTCTTCCTCCATTTCTTCCACTTCGCTTGGTAGAAGCCTTGACGCTAGTAACCAGGTGTCTAAGAAGAAGAAGAAAGGGAAGAAGAAGAAGAAGAAGAAGAAGAAGAAGCAAGATAAGAAAGAAGTCAACCAACCAACCATGGCCGTAAGTGTTATTTGTGTTGAGGAAACCTCCAACACGCATCGTAAACCCAAATACCCTTGCAGGCTTTGTCAGGGTGACCACTTCCTTGTCAATTGTCCTGGTATTCCAAAGGTCTTGGAAGTATGGTCAGAAAAATCTCATCAACTTTCCATTGATCCATCAACCAGTGATAGTCAGGTTTTGTGCGGAAAGGGTAAAGTTAGGTTTCCTTGTAAGTTATGCAAAGGGAGTCATCAAACTCACATTTGCCCTCACATGGATGAAGCCTCAAAATCGTTGGAAAACCTTACTGTTCCACAGCAAGAATTTCCAACTGGTTACCGTAAACTTTCTCCCAACCTACCGTCAACTGACAGAGTGATTGATCTAATTTCAAGTACAGTCGATCACACTCTTCCATTGGAGAGTGAAACTCATGTCACTCAGGTTGATGATCCATTAGTTGATCAAGTGGTCGATTCAATTTCACATTCGGTCGATCACACTCTCCCTTTTGAGAGTGAATTTCATACCGCTCATGTTCTTCTTGTTACATCAGATTCTTCTATGCCGGGGGGCATTTCTAAAGAACCCCCTCCAAGTACTGAGGTCTTTTCCTTTGATTGGAATAGACTGACAGAACCTCGTCTTCCTTCCTCCATCCCTTTCCAAATCATTGTCAAGGCTGGTGGTAGGGACATACATCGCACTCAGGTAGATGAAGGTGCTTCTATTAGTATTTTATCCTCAACTGTTTGAAATCTTTGGGTTCCCCTCAGCTTGCGCCTATTATGCAGAATCTGAAAGCTTTTAACAAAACCATTAGTGAACCTTTAGGGATCCTTCCTAAGTTTTCTATTACCTTGGAAGGTAAAACTATATGTGTTGATCTTATGGTAGTTCGAGGTCCCTTGGATTTCAATTTACTCCTTGGGCGAGACTATGTTTATGCAATGAAAGCTGTCGTATCGACACTCTTTCGCGTGATGTCTTTCCCTCACAATGGCAGTATTGTGACTGTAGACCAGCTTTCATTCCCTAGTCTTGTCTCAACTACCAATAATATGACACCCCTAAATGTTCCTGATTCTAAAGTGGTATCTACCCTGCCATGGGTTAATTATGTGGCAACTGGTCCCATGTTTTCAGTTACCGATGTAAGTGAGCGTCTCACTGTTTGCTCATCTTCCTTTGATTTAGATCTGGTATTTGACATGGAAAACTCTATGGGATTACTTGAACACGATGTTCTTATCCCTTTTGAGTCCCTTGACATGTGTTCCTTCCAGAGAACTACTCTTCCTTCTGATGAAGACCTCTTGGAAGCCATGATCAAGGTGTGTCCATTGACATGTCTTTCTTCCAGTTGGAAGCCATGATCAATGGACGAGGATAGTTTTTTCCTGTATCAACCTCGTTAAAAAATGAAATAGGCTGACGAGGATAGTTTTTCCCTGTATCAACCTCATTAAAAAATGAAATAGGCTGACAAGGATAGTTTTTCCTGTATCAACCTCATTAAAAAATGAATTAGGTAGGCTTTAGGTTATATAGGTAGATTGTCGAAAGTAGGATTTCAAGGAAAGTTCCTTTTACTGTGTCGACCTCGTTAAACAATGAATCAGTGAGTATGAGCATAGTTCCTTATCTTGTGTCAAGCTCGTTTAAAAAATGAAACAAGGGTTTTGAGGATAGTTCTTTTCCTGTGTCAACCTCACTAAAAAATGAAACAACTCCCACAAGTCTTTCCAAGATTTTGAAAGTAAAGCTTCATTCCATCCACCTCATTGAATGCAATGAAGCTTGGGGGGCATGTACCTTGTTTTGCGTCATTATGTTGGGTGCATGTGAACTTATAACAAGCATAGTTTTTCGTTTCAAGCTTGCGTAAAAATGAAACCGAATCCGAGCATAGTTCTTTTCCTGTGTCAAGCTCGTTAAAAAATGAAACAAATCCTCCTCTAATTGAGTCGAGAGTTTGACTAGATCTCATAAATGTTAAGTTGTATATTTAGGTTAGTTATTTTAGTTTTTGCATAATTTTCTTACAGTTTTAGGTCGAGTCTTTCAAATGATCTCGTACATGAACCTTCATTCCATCCAGCTTGTACTTAGTTGAATGAAATGAAGCTGGGGGGCATGCGCTCTAGCAGTTACGCTTAGGGGGCATCAAGCACAGTTTTCTCTCTGTTTCAAGCTTGTGTAAAAATGAAACTACTCTGAAGCATAGTTTTTCTCTGTTTCAAGCTTTTGTAAAAATGAAACCTATCTCGAGTCAATTTCAGTTATTTCAAGACTCGTTAAACTCATGAAAATCCCGAGATTATTTTTCTATCTTTCATTCTCGTAAAACAAATAAAAATGCTGAGTTCTTTCCGTCTTTTCCTGCTCGTAAATTAAATTGAAAGTCAGCCATATGAGTACATTTTTATCATTTTTTTGAACTCATTAAAACTTACGAAAAAGTGAAAACCATGAGTACATTTTTATCATTTTTTTCGAACTCGTTAAAACTTAGGAAAAAGTGAATCCTTGGAGTTCTCTTTTAAGCCCTTTTCAGACTCTCAAAATATGAAAAGATTGCCGAGTTTTTCTTTTTAAACTCGTTAAATGGAACTAAAAAGACGGTCCTCTTATAGCCCTTTTCTGACCGCAAAAACAGGAAAAGATTGCCGGATTTTTGTCGTTTCAAATTCGATATTGGAAATAAAACGACGTGTTCTTGATCGCTTTTTACTTTTTAGGTCAAAGACACTAATCATGAAAGTACTCCTTGGTCGTAAAGATCAAGCGGTTCTCTCAAGTATTATTTTATACTTTTTCGGGCTTGGGAGACACAAATTTACGAAAAAGTTCAACCCTGGAGTCTTCTTAAGTTTTTTCGGACTCTCTAAAATTGAAAAACGCCGAGTTTCTCCTATACGAAAAAGTGAAAACCATGAGTACATTTTTATCATTTTTTCGAACTCGTTAAAACTTACGAAAAAGTGAATCCTTGGAGTTCTCTTTTAAGCCCTTTTCAGACTCTCAAAATATGAAAAGATTGTCGATTTTTTCTTTTTAAACTCGTTAAACGGAACTAAAAAGATGGTCCTCTTACAACCCTTTTGTGACCATAAAAACAGGAAAAGATTGCCGGATTTTTGTTGTTTCAAATTCGATATTGGAAATAAAATGACGTGTCCTTGATCGCTTTTTACTTTTCAGGTCAAAGACACTAATCATGAAAGTACTCCTTGGTCGTAAAGATCAAGCGGTTCTCTCAAGTATTATTTTATACTTTTTCGGGCTTGGGAGACACAAATTTATGAAAAAGTTCAACCCTGGAGTCTTCTTAAGTTTTTTCAGACTCTCTAAAATTGAAAAACGCCGAGTTTCTTCTATACTGGACTCGTTAAAATTTCACAGTAAAGGACCTGTTCGATTACAAACAGGAACGGACCACTCCTTCTTAGGGTTCGAATCTAAACTAAGTTGTACTCATCCGAAGGATGAGCTTATAATCAAGCAAATGTTATCCTCCTCAAGCTTGTAAAAAATAAAGAGGTACTTGCTAGAAATGGTGGGGGAAAAGAGAGAAAAGTGAGCCCATTTGTTATCCTTTGTCTCAGAGAAACCTTATCACCACTCTTGAACACAACACTTTTCATTCACCTGGGTTGGGAAATCCTTTACCTCACAGTTGATCAAACCACATTGAAAGTCTTCAGCCAGGTATTAACTTTGGGTCAATTGTCACCAAACCATCTGTCATGTCGTTATGTGTTCAAGAGGTCACTGCAAATAAACCATTCATCTGCAAAATACCTGTCATCCATCTTGACCATCCATGAGTCAGTCCTTACAGCTACATTTCTTCAACTTGATTTATGATTTGCTGTTGTGGGCTTGCCTATGACGGATCGCTTTCTATCGACATCAGCACATTATCTAGAAAGATGATCTAGAAATCGTCAGTACCTTGAAGTTTGCATGCATCAATGGTAGGTTTCTCGCCTTTGACGACAGTTTACATCATTGACTTTCGATCGAAGGATTCCATGACATGTTCGACATCAACACATTCATTCACATCTCATGGATTGTACTGGGTACTTTGAGAACCATTGACATCACTGGTGGTCTCTCTCACACTTGTTAACAGTTTACATCATTGACTGGTAATCAAGTGGTTTCTACCATGTTCGACATCAACTCATTTATTCGCATGGATAGAATCGTACTATTTCGGGAAGTAGAAATGAAGACCCTGGATCTAGTTTCCGCCATCCAGGCTGCGAGGAGTTTTGTATTCATTATATAGTAGACTAATTATAAACAGATGGTTGCGTCCATACTGTGTCTACATGAGTCTATGATTATGATGTACTGCGAAATCATTCCTATATCAGAGCAGTAGTTAGTTTGTTAGTTAAAGTTTTTATCTGAGTATGGGAATGCCTACCTCAGCGATGATATGATCTCATATATGTATTTTGTGTTGAATATTTGCAGGTTCCGACTGGGCTCTCCACGAGATAATCCTTGAAATGATAAAGTACTTCACCCTTCCTAGATGATATGAAACCCTAATCTACTACAGGCTTCGCACTTTAGGGGGCAATCTGTTACACTAAAATTTGTCACCATGACTATTTGCAGTTAGTATGGCTCCATCAACTGTCATACTATCCTCCTTGGCAAGTCTCATACCTCTGCTCCTCATGTCAAACTCCAAGAAAGAGAGAAAGTCCTTAAAAATTCAATTAACTCTGGTTATGCAGTTTCTCTTAACCTTACCTGCGTGTACGCACCCCAAGTTCACAATACCTGCGTACTTGTACGCTCTGTCTGTAAAGGGGTGGGTGCGTACTCCTGTAAAGGTCAAAAGGCATGAGTTTTACTTCAAAAAAGCTACTCGTGGTCGATTCTAGAGCATTCTAGAAGATGGTTTGATGTGTATTGAGCGCCTCCAGATGGTTCATGTATCCCTATGAAAGAGGAACTTATCCCATCAAGAGGGGAGCTATCCCATTGAAAGAGGGGCTTATCCCATTCATGGTGGACCTGATTAACTTCCTCCAAAGCACTATAAATATAGGCATTGGGCCAGAGGGAGGGGAGGTTGAAAGCTGAACATTCCTAAGGGTAGATGCTGCTGAAATTAGGACTCCCTTATAGAGCTTGAGAGGAGAGATTCCCATCCTTTCTTAGCTTCATTTGGAATTGGGTGAGCTGATCAAAGTAAAGGAGAACTCTTGCTGGACCCTGGGAGGGACCTGCACAACACCAGGGCACTGGTTATAATGGTTTCTTTTGTTTCCACTTAATACAATTAAGCTCATTTTTCTCAACAAGTTGTTATACATAGTTTGTTTCATATACTCCTTGGTCTTTATGATGAATATGTTTTATTTTATGAGTTATTTAGGTGCTATGTAATCGTTTTCTTGTTAGTGAATGCAGGTTTCAAAGAGAAGGAGGAGCTCATCCGGATCGGAGAGACTGGACTACTACAAAGCGTTGGACTAAAGGTGTGTTATAAACCCCTGATTGCTTGTATTCTAAATGCATATTTAGGGAAAGATAGTGTTTAATTGTCTTGTTTGTCACTAGAAAGCCTTAGCTTCTAGGGAGGTTGGTTTTGTCCGCAAAATTGACTCTTTCCGCATGACAATATTGAATTGGCTTAAGCCAAAATCTGCTACAGAGGTTATGAGTTTCTTAGGGGTAGGACAATACTGGAGAAATTTTATTTCTAACTTTTCATTGATTGCAGCTCCATTACATGCTTTAACAGGATTGAAACAGGTGTTTAAGTGGGGAGGCAAATAGCAAAAAGCCTTCGACACCTTAACAGAAAAAATTTGTACAATGCCAGTACTAGGCACTGCTAGATCTTCAACATCCATTTGAGATTGAGATAGATGGCAGTGACTATGCCATGGGAGAAGTTTTTATGCAACATGGTAAACCCATATGTTATCATTCTAAGACATTTACTTCTGCGGTAGTTAATCATCCCACATATGATAAATAATTGGATGCATTAGTAAAAAGTGTGAAAAAGTGGAAACATTACCTAATGGGTAAGAAAACAATCATACACATAGATCATCAACTACTTCAATATTTACATTCACAAACTAAATTGCAGCAATCAAGACATTATAGGTGGATGGGTTTTCTACAACAATTTCATCTTGTCATCACATATAAGAAGGGCATACACAATAATGTTGCAGACATGTTACCAGGACCAATAATAAATGCATCTACTATACTTGAGAATAACTCAGTAAAACATGAAAGTTACATTAAACAATATGCTCAGGATGTAGATTTTAAATATGTATATGCAACTTTAAGTCATGGCAAGCAAGTAGAAGAATTGGATTATTATGTAAAGGACATATCATTTGGGAAGGTTATGTATTCCACAAACTGAAAGAGTTAACTGTGGAGCTATAAAAAGGGTCTCTTTCACCTCTAATTACCTCACATTAATATGTCAATCCGGGAGCATTTTGTTATTTCAAAGAGTGTCTCAGTCTTAGGCTATCTTTTGTCAGAGTAATGCTAGTAGTACAGCATTCAAAAATATAAGAGTAAATGGATGCTTGTCTATATCTAAGTTACTTCAAAGGAATAAATCACACACTCAGAAAACTAGGAAACTTATCAGTCAAGGGTTCGGCAGTGATAACCCATCCCTTTGGAAACTGATGGAAAGGAAATTAGAGCATGGACCACGGGTCTGGGAGCTAGACAGTAAATGTCGAGGCTCACTACAGCCACAGATCGTCTCTCACACCAAAACAACAAATGCGAGTAAATGGAATGGCAAATAGAAAAATGAAACAGCAAATAAGAAATCGAACAGCAAATCTGGAATGGAACAACAATGCTAAAATGGAACAACAATTCCGGAATGGAACAACAATCAAACAACTAAGTCTCGCGAGCAGTAGTCAGACTTAATCTACTAACTCAGATGCACTCATTGTAATCAAACAACAATATTTCATTCTTAAGGCAAATCAAGCAGCACAAACTGATAGAACATCAGTAATTGCTGATAAGGTATGGAAAAGTGCATGGAAATCATATACACGCACAACACGCTTGAAGAGTAATCTGATTTAGCATAAATCTTAATTAACAGGAATACGACTGCGTTTCAAAATAGAACAGCATTACTTCTCAATCCAACAATCGTAAAGAACATAGCTTTCAGATGAATTCTATAACATGAATATTCAGCACAAAAGCTCTGTAACAGAACAATAACAATATTTGGCCAAGACTAATAATATTCAATCAACTCTGAAAGGATTAATAATATAATGCAGAGTCAATACACAGTTCTGTCTGTAGAAACCTTAATGAATTAATCTTAACAGAGCATATGATGTCAACATATAAAGCATATCAGATTACCAAATAATGATGATAAGCAAACCACACAAAAATCAAATCATAGTGATAAAAAAGCAAGTGTCCTCCGGGGCCGGGCCCTTAGCCTCCAAGGGTACACTGCTTTAAGTTAATCCATATGCAGAAATGAAATAATCACCAAGTTTATATTAATGCATAAAACGAAAGTACAATGAACCAGTGCTCAACGAGACTCGATAATCAAAGTTTGATCTTTAACAGAAAGTTACATAAAAGCATAATCCCCCAAAGCTAACAGTGTCATCGCTTTATATAAGGGTGACAACAGAGATGTCTAAGTAACAAGATAAATAAAGCAGCGATCCCTCAGGATCAAAGATCCTGAGGGATTCGCCAAACTGTTAATCCTTAATCATTTCTTTTCTCCTCCGCCGAGCTGGTGTCTTCTCCTCCTTTTCCGGGCCGGTTTGCTTTGATCTGCTAAGCCTTGTTTGCACTCGTTGCCCCATCAAAGGAACAGCAGTTAGTTTTTCTTTGGAACAACAGCTCCTCATTTTCACCCTATCCTGCACAGAAGAATAACAATTATCAGCGGTTAAGTCTTGCATATTAATCTCACATGTTTTGTTATAATTCTTTATTGTTTTCCAAGTTCATGATGCAAAAAGGTTCACAAGTTCCACTGAAAAGCCACTGAAATGGTCATCAAAAACATACCTTTTTAGTACTCCGCACACCCCCCTGCTTACCCTGTTTCATGCCCTCATGAAAACGTTGTAGTTGACATGCAAGGCAGTGAGAGAATAGGCTGGAGAAGGAGTCTCATGCAGAGGCCTACAGCCGTGGTGAGTGACTAGGTAGTCAAAGAACTGGCCCGTTTGACCCTCGGGCATCTCATACATGGCTTGATATCCAGGTGTAGGGTGCCAAATAATTGGACTGCGGAATCTATATCCTAACCAGGATGGCCCTGCTCTCAAAATGATTTCATCATAGAGGTTCAAACGGTTGGCAGCTAATTCAAAATTCTCATAGTTAAACGGTTCCCTGAGCTGGATGTTTGGATTAGAGATTCGGTATCGAATTTGGCTACATCAATGGCGAGGTCTTTGATAGAAAGAAAATATTCTAAACTTTGTCGAATGAGTGCCTCATGCATGGGTCCTAATGTTTCAATGACACCTGGAGTCCTCATGAGGTTTCTATGTGCTTTCCACAACTGCACTGGGTTCCTAGGCTCAGCCCTTACCCACAAATCTAGGCCATTTTCCTGCCCCTGGAAAGTATTATAGGCTTTGAGCCATTTAATCTGATTAAACCCGAATGAGATGAATGCTTGCAATTGGATGTCTCCAACAAAAGGGCCAGGGTTCAGCTTAGTCTCTTGATCTAGCACGAGGTTATGCAAATATAATTCACACACCAATCTCTGGACCTTCACCCCATAATGTTTACAGCAATATATAAAGTCATTGACAGTGTTAATTTGTATAGGGCACCTGCTTTAACAGCTTTTATTTTTAATTGTAAATACCGTTCCAGTGAAAACAAAGCATAGTTTTTGGCAGGGGCCCTACATGCTAAAACGTCATTGTATAAAGAACACAAGGTATCCATCTTCTTGATAACAATATCTAACCTACGAGTTACCTTTGCAACTTTTTCTTGTTCCTTTCACCAACCTTCAAAGGCTTGGCTTTCGGATTGATTGACATTCCTTAGTTGTTGTTATAGTTCTTCATACTTCTCGCAAGGGACCGTTTGCTCTCTAAGCCTTTCTGCTTCTTGCTGAGCTTGTTTCAATCCCTTGTGCAAGGTCACTGTTTTTGGATCTCTTCTCGATGCAGTAGTGGAGGCCTGGAGTTTTACCTGAACTTTCTTATTGTGTTGTTTCGAGTTCAGAACCCTTATCACCCTTGAGGGTGGTGCCTCCGTCTGAATTTTCTTGTTATCCGTTTCTTTTTTAACATGAATATCAGTTTGATGCTATTCCTTTTCAAATGGAACAACAGTCTGTTCTTTAGCATCATTTGGAATAGCAGCTGGATTTTCAGCAGGGTTTTGAACAACAGGGCGATTATTGGTCCACCGCCTTTTTGCCTTGTGGAGTTTTACTGCAGTGGCCACCTTTTTCTTCCCTGCGATCTTCCTTACCCTCTGCCTTTCTTTCAAGATCCTGATCTGCAGGTGGAGTTGGGCTATTATGCTCAATCGTCTCTGTTGTTCCTTCTGCAATTCCTTAATTTCCAGCATTTCATTAGAAGGAACAGCAGGCTGTCTGCTACGGTTTGGACCGTGACTAGTCCCTGGATCTTTCTCCTGGGGTGTTTCTTCATTGTTCTGCTCTAGCTGTTCTGGGGTAGGAACCTTAGCTGGTTCCGTCACTTCCTGGGCAACTTCTTTTTCTGCTCCTACTACTTCTGGCCGTGAGGATTACTCGTCCTCAATTTCCACTGGCTGGCTGGTGTTTTCCTGGAGCTTTCTAGCCTTCCTCGTATCCGAACTAACCGAACTGATTTTTTGCGCTTCTCTGGCTGTTCGGGTGTACCGGTGGCATGCTTACACTTTGCCGACTCCTGGCGTGTTTCTGGTCATTCAGATGTGCTAGCAACATGTTTTTGTTTTACTAATTCTCTCCGTTTTTCCTGATGTTCTGGTGTGCTTGTAGTATGCTTACGTTTCGGGGATGGTGTTGTCGCCCTTCCCTCAATTATTGCAATTAGCTCTTCCCAGCTGCTTTGTTGCTGGGTGAGGATATGACTAACAATTAATCGAATTAACCCGTGGTGACTAACGACTGACTCTACATGCTGTGCCTTTTTTAAGCTTCATGGAACGTCATGAAGTAACGAATTCAGAAGTGCAAGCAGATTTACAGAGCATTTCTTCTTTAAAACAACTAAGAGTTTCAGATGTCGTGGTCTTACCACGTCTTTTCTACCCTCGAAGGTGATGTAGCTTTGCACGGTTCTTGCTAATTCTGCCCAGTGCTCTCCTAGCATTACTGGCAAAACTCCCTTCTCTTTAATCGTCAAGCTCTGGACTTCGTCCTGGAAGATTTCCATGATCTTCTATAATCTTTCCTTCTTTAATGTCCATACAAGTCCGGTGGCTGGTAGTCCCGAGACTTCTGCGATTATATCGTCAATGACGGCTATCTACTTCCCCCTTACTATGGAGTAATCCTCCTGTAGATTCTGTAGGAATTCAATCGCCACTGTTTCATTAGACTCCTGCAAGCAATTGAGATAAGTCAGCCACCCTGCTCTTTCCAGGATCTCCCGGGCAGCAGCGGAGACTGTCAACGCCTGAGGTTCCCTTTGAATTGCCCTTCCTCCCATGGTTTCACTGTGGATTCTCAATGGAACAGCAACTGTTTATGCTGTTTGAAACACAGAGAGGGTAATAATCGCAAGATTTCGAAAAAAACACAGAGTATGCAACAGAAATGGCTTATGAACAACAACTTGTGTAAAAAAAATAGAAATATCATGCCGTTAAGTCATGCCATACCCTAGTACACTATCTTTCCCGAATGGTGAGCTGACACATAATCCAGGGAATAATGAGGTTAACCTCCCCCCCCACAATGTGATAGGTTGTCCCAGCCATCAAAGAAAGGAGCAGCACCCGATCTGCAACAGAGTCATAAAGGAACAGCGTATGAAAATATGCCATGTTTAGAGAAACAACAAATTACCGAAATTGAGGCATAAAGTTGGATCACGTATTACGTAAGAGGCTGCTGTGATATGATGCGAGGCTGGGGGATAGGACGTCTGTCGTACTTGCCAAATCTCAAGTGGTCATTGTCACCTCCTTTGCCATGATTGGTGGTAATAAATGTTCATGAGATATATAAGTCGGGAAATAATGTATGATTAGTTCCTAGGATATAAGAAAAAAAAGAGTATTAGTATCTTACCTATTGGTGTAACCAATGTGACTTCAATACCATTAACAGTTCTCTGCTGCCGACAGGTGTCCATAACCTTGGCAGAGTTGTTTATTTTACCCCTGGAACCATGATCCTTTATGTGTATATTAAGGAATGTAATGTCAAAGTGTAGGCCATTATGCTGGCTTGGTAACCAGTTAGCCATAATGCCATTCACGAGGAAGGAGTGAAAAGTGGGCAGGGAAGCTCGTGATGGGACCTCCTGTTCCAAGGTTTGTTTATTTGATATACCTTTTGGACCATGTCCCTAGTGTGGCCGCCATAGTGGGAATGCCACTTCACTTCCATCCTCATGATCATGGTGGGCTGGCTCTTGATGAGACCCCCTATCCTGCATTTGACAACTTATAATTCATCTTTTTACTTTTTTCTTTTTCATAAATCACTTTTCCTTATTTATACACAAAAGGTGGTTCGACACTCCTTAAGAGTAGGAATGGTGGAAGAAGTCTTATCATCTCAATAGGAAGATATAAACCCTTTGCTCTTATTCCTAAACAATAATCAAAGAGGATTAAAGGGAATGTCATGATAAAGATAACCAATGAAAGCAAAATTAGTAAGACAATGACAACAAAATATTATGAATAAGTGTGTCCTTCCTTTTTTCCTCTTACCAATACAGAGCCTTATAAAGATAGCAATTTATAATTTGCGGATTTCAGTATGTTGTGATTTTGTGTTCATTGCATAAGTGCATAACTGTCTCTTAAAGACTTTGAAAGAACAGGAGCAAGAAGCATCCTCAATTTAGATCAGCAAAAGGGATAAGCTGTTTCACAAGGAGATAAAAAGTATGCTAGAAGTGTTCCTTTTGGAAAGAGGAACAAAGGAGCATAGATCTCAAAAGTGCAAATGTCGTTTCTTTTGAAAAAGGGATAGCAGAAAACACCAATGTCGTTCCTTTGAAAAAGGAACAGCAAAAATTAAAAAAGATAATGCTATATTCTTGGAAAAGGACAGCAAAACACTCAAAATGACGTTCCTTTTGAAAAAGGAACAGCAACCATGAAAAAAAAATGATGTTCCTTTGAAAAAGGAACAACAAAAGACACAAAAATGTCATTCCTTTGAAAAAGGAACAGCAGAAATCAAAAAAATGTTGTGCCCTTGGAAAAGGGACAACAAACACACCGCAGTGCCGTTCCTTTTGAAAAAGGAATAACAAAAATCAAAATGTTGTTCCTTTTAGAAAAGGAACAGCAGAACAAGCAAATGCCATTCCTTTGAAAAAGGAACAACAGAAAATCAAGGATGTTGTTCCTTTTGAAAAGGAACAATAGAAAATCAAGAATGTTGTTCCTTTTGAAAAGGAACAACAGAAAATCAAGAATGTTGTTCCTTTTGAAAAGGAACAGCAGAAAATCAAGAATGTTGTTCCTTTTGAGAAGGAACAACAAAAGCACGCAAATGCCATTCTTTTGGAACGGCTAAAATCAAAATTTTGAGAAAGAAAAGGAACAGCAAAAAATGACAGGAAACCATTAGTTCAAGCATATGTACAAGAACGATTCAAAGAAAAGAACTTATGTACAAATTATAAAAAGAAATGAATTCCTTAATGAATTACAGGTGAGAAAGATTTCTCTTCCTCTCCTAAAATCTCCATATCAGTGTCTCGGCGTAGCTGCTAGCAGAAGGATTCTCGAGTGAGTGGTTTACGATAGAGACGAACTCGGTGGCCATTTACTTTGAAGGCATATCCAGAACCGTCAATGGTGATTAGAGTAAGGGTCCCATTGTCATGTACCTTCTGGATTTCGTATGGTCCCAACCAACAAGTCTGGAGTTTCCAGGGAAATCCTGAAACCGAGAGTCATACAACAGAGCCCAGTCTCCCTCGTGGAAGACTTTGTTTTTGATGAGCGCATCATGCCATTTAACTCGCTGCTATTAAATCAGTGCTGTATTTTGTAGTGCATAGAGCCTAATTTCATTCAATTCATTGATATGTTGTAGTCGATTAATCTGTACCTCGCTTAGATCTAAGCCAACTTCTTGTGATGTTCGTAATGTTTGGATTTCAAATTCTATGGGAAAAATGGGTTGTTTTCCAAACACTAATTGATAAGGTGAGTAACCAGTGGTGCTTCTCCATGTTGTTCTATAGGCCCAGAGTGCTTCAGGTAGTCTGGCAACCCAATCATGCCTATGTGATGCAATGGTTTTCGTTAGGATTGATTCTATTACCTTATTGCTGCTTTCTACTTGTCCATTCGCCTGAGGGTGGTATGGAGTCGTGATTTTATGCTGGACGTGATAATTATTGAGTGTTGCAGCTAATCTATTCCCAGCAAATTGTGTTCCTCCGTCTGTAATTATTTCCCTTGGAAGGACATAACATACAAATAGATGGAACATGAACTGTATGACAGAGTCCTCTGTGGCTCTTGGAAATGCTTCTGCTTCAACCCATTTGGTGACATATTCTGTTGCCACCAAGATATATGTTTTCTGATTTGATGATGGGTTGATGGGTCCAATGAAATCAAGATCCCATCGCTCGAATGGTTCAATGACTAACTGTGGTTTCAGAGGCATCTCGTCAGCTTGACCAGGACGTCCCGCTCGCTGGCAGCTGTCACAGGCTTGGACAAATTTCTTTGCATCTCTAAAAATTGTGGGCCAACAATATTCTGTCTGCAGTACTTTATGTCCAGTTCGGCGCTCAGCAAAGTGTCCACCACACGGTCCATCATGATAGGCTTTTAGGATGTCAAAGATTTCATCTTCTCGAACACATCTCCTGATATGCATGTCTGCCCCTGTGTGAAACAAATAGCCCCCAATCCATGAGAATTGAGTACTCTTCTAAATAATCTATTTGCTCTCATTAGGGGTTAGGTGTTTTGGTATTTTTCCTAGTGCGAGGTAATTGGAAACATCTACATACGAGGGTGTTTGAACGGCAACAAAAAACAAATGTTCATCCGGAAACTGATCTTCAACTGCTGCTGCATTGATTGGTTTTGCCATTCTTGAGAGAAATTCGGCTACAGGGTTTTCTTTGCCAGGCCGATCCTTGATTGTGATATCGAATTCCTGCAATAAAATCAACCATCTAGTTATTCTGGCATTTGTGACAGGGTTATTTGCTAAATATTTTATGGAAGAATGATCTGTATACAAGATAACAGGATAGCCTGTAATATAATGTCTAAACTTATTGACAGCATGTATTACAGCTAGGAATTCTTTTTCAGTAACAGTGTAATTGTTATGAAACCAGCTCAAGAAAAGATAGAAAAGAGAGATCAACGCCTTAGAATTCAGCCTCTTCGATGGGGCAACCTCCCTTACATTACATAAATGAACAACTCTTGGATGATACAAATGAAAAAACCTCCTTTCTATATATAGGAGTCTAAGGAGTCACAATATAATCCAGCCGACCTAACAATAATAATATAAAGCCACAAAAATAACAATAGAGGGATTCTATGGGCACAGAAATAACAATATGGGGGTAATAGGGGCACAACAATATAAATAAGGGGTATAACTACAATAGTAATGGGGTAATCACTAGTATTATAGGGACCCAACATGCCCCTCTCCTTCAAAAAAGTGTTGTCCTCAACGCTTGAGTAGTTCTGGATACTTCTGCATAAAATTCTCATCCTCCCATGTGGAATCTTCAGCGGATAAGTTCTTCCACTTGATAAGATACTCTGAAATTGATCGATTTCGTAGCTGTCGAGTTCTTGTTTCTGTGACTGCTTCCGGTTCCAATATAATTTTTCCTTCCTCGTCAAGTTCTGGCAATATTGTTTGAATTGGGAGCTTGTCACCTATAACCTTCTTTAAACATGAAACATGGAAAACTGGGTGCAATCGAGAAGCTGCAGGAAGCTCCAATTTGTATGCCATAGTACCAATCTTTTGCAACACCTTGTACGGACCATAATACTTTGGTGATAATTTATTATCCTTCTTAGCTTGCTTTAGGGACATTTGCTTATATGGTTGTAGCCGTAGGAATACCCAATCACCTACATCAAAACTTCTTTCACTGCGATGTTGATCTGCCTGTTGTTTCATTCTATTTTGTGCCAACACGAGGTTATCCTTTAAGAGTTGGAGGACTTGTTGTTGATGTTCGATGTGATGTTCCACTGCCTGAACCTTAGAATTTTCTCTTAAATATGATGTGATGGATGGTGGTTGATACCCATAAAGTGCCATAAATGGGGTCATTTTTGTTGCTGTATGGAAGGAAGTGTTATACCACCATTCAGCCAGAGGCAACCATTTGACCCATTGTGTCTGTTTATCAGATACAAAGCAACGAAGATATCCTTCCAAACATTTGTTTACTATCTCAGTTTGCCCATCAGATTGAGGATGATAAGATGAGCTATGAGCTAACTGAGTACCAAGACAAGAAAATAATTTTGTCCAAAAATTTCCAGTGAAAATGGGATCTCTGTCACTTACAATAATCTTTGGGTTTCCATGTAGCTTTTGAACTGTTTCCATAAATGCAGTAGAAACTGTACTGGCTTTAAATGGATGTGATAATGCACAAAAGTGTGCATACTTGGTAAGTCTGTCAACTACCACCATGATGACACTCTTTCCCTCAGACTTGGGTAAACCTGTGATAAAATCCATTGAAACCTCCTCCCAACGTTGGCTTGGAATGGATAAAGGTTGTAATAGACCCGGTGTCTTAATTGTTTCAACTTTATTTTGTTGGCAAACCAAACATTCCGCCACAAACTTTTGAATATCTGATTTAAGGCCATCCCAAAAAAATTCCTTCTTAACCCTGTGGTAAGTTTTTAAAAATCCTGAGTGCCCTCCTAAGGGAGAAGTGTGCAATTCCATAAGAATCTTTTGTTTTAGCTGGGAATTCTTACAGAGGTATAAGCGATCTTTGTACCATAACGAATCATTTTCCAGCTAAATGTATCAGAAGTACTGGAATCTTGTTGTAGCTTTCGAATAAGTGCCCACACTTCTTCGTCATTCTTCCATTCCTCCCTTGCTTCGTTTATCCAATCTGGTTGGATAATAGAAATGGCACACAACAATGCTTCCACATCCTCATCCTTTCTTGAGAGTGCATCTGCCACCACATTTTGCTTCCCTTTTTTGTAGATGATTTCAAAGTCATAACCCAACATCTTTGTGACCCACTTTTGTTGCTCTTCAGAGGATAATCTTTGTTCTAAAAAGTATTTAAGGCTATCATGATCCGTTTTTACCTTGAAGTGTCTTCCCATTAGGTAGGGTCGCCATTTCTTAAGTGCATGGAGTATTGCCAACATTTCCTTCTCATAAATAGCTTTGCTTAAAAACTTTCCCTTGATTGGACGACTTTCAAAAGCAATGGGTCTTTCATCTTGCATTAGAACAGCACCAATTCCATTTCCTGAAGCATCACATTCCACAATAAAGGTTTTTGTGAAGTCCGGTGTAGCTAAGACCGGTGCTTGGCACATTGCCTCTTTAAGATGTTCAAAGGCCTTTGTTGCTTCCGGAGTCCATGAAAATGAATCTTTCTTCAATAATGTTGTTAGAGGTGCTGCTATTCTCCCATAATTCTTAACAAACTTGCGATAATACCCTGTCAACCCAAGAAATCCTCGCAGATGCTTTATGGATGTGGGGATTTTCCATTCCTTAATGGCTTTAATTTTGCTAGGGTCTACCTTAACTCCTTCATGAGATACAATATGACCCAAATATTCCACCTCCTGGACTCCAAAGAAACATTTGGATCTTTTTGCATATAATTGTTTCTCCTCCAATAGTTGTAGCACCCTGTCAACATGTTCAACATGATCCTTCCAAGACTTGCTGTAGATTAGTATATCATCAAAAAATACTAACACAAATTTTCTAAGGAATGGTTTGAAAATTGAATTCATCAAACCTTGAAATGTTGAAGGTGCATTGGTAAGGCCAAAAGGCATGACCAAAAATTCATAATGACCCTCATGAGTTCTAAATGCCGTTTTCGGAATGTCTTCAATCTTCATTCTGATTTGATGATATCCCGAACGAAGATCCAACTTGGTGAAGTAAATTGATCCATGCAATTCATCCAGTAATTCATCAATGACAGGAATGGGGAACTTATCTTTAATAGTGAGCTTGTTGAGCTCCCTATAATCCGGACACATGCGCCATGATCCATCCTTCTTGTGCACCAATACTACTGGAGCTGAGAAAGAACTTTGACTCGGTTGAATTATACCAGCCTCTAGCATTTCTGCAACCATACGTTCAATTTCACTTTTTTGGACATAGGGATATCTGTACGGCCTGATGTTTGGAGGAACACTTCCTGGAATCAGATGAATAGCATGATCATGATCACGCATAGGTGGGAGACCTTTGGGAGTCTCAAATACCTTGGAATGATTGTCCAGGACTTTTTGGAGATCTGGAGAAATAGATGATTCCAATGTGGAAACATCTAGCGAACATAATTGTGCAATTACACCTCTTTGCTCCTTTTTTAGAAGCTTTGTCATACCATTAGAGCTGATTATCTTTCCTGGTTTCCCTGCAATACCCCTTAATTCAACTTCCTTTCCTTCCATAGAAAATTTGATGAAAAGTTCTTGAAAATTAAAAGCTATTGTACCCAAGGATTGTAGCCATTGGACTCCTAGTACAACATCAGCACCTCCCATTGGAATGGAAAGCATTGGGCTAGTCAATACATATTCTCCCATGGATAGCTTGATATTATGGCACTTTCCAGAGCAATTTATTGTTCCTCCATTTGCAATCATCACTTGACACTCTGGTGCTGGATATAGGAAGCAATTCAATTCTTTTGCTACCCTACAATGAATAAAATTGTGGGTGCTTCCTGAATCAATCAACACTATTACCTTTTTCTTCTTGATTTGTCCTTCTATCTTGATGGTTTGAGGAGTGGTAATTCCCGCCAATGCATTACAAGATATGGTCGGATTTATTTGTTCTTCATCTAGGCTTTGTTCCTGGAGTATATCTTCTTCTTTTGACCTTTCTTGCTCCTTTTCTTCTTCCTCTTCACAATCTATGTAGAATAATTTCTTCTCAGCACACTTATGACCTTTAGTGTATTTGCTATCACAACTGTAACAAAGCCCTTTTGCTCTTTTTTCTTCCAATTGTTGTGGTGTCAACCTTATAGGTTGTGGAAGACTAGGGGCAACAACACTTCCGTCTTTATAGTTGTGAGTGGTATGCTTCCTAGTTGCCATAATTTTGCTTTCCATTTTTCTTGCTAACCTGAATGCCTTCTCTAATGAATCAGGTTCCCAAAGGCGAACATCATGTTGGATATTATCCTTTAAAGACCCTATGAACACATCAATCCTATGCTCCTCTGGAATATCTTTTACCCTTATGTTCAATTTTTGGAACTCCTCAATGTGCTCCATTACTGAACCCTTTTGTTTGAGACTTATCAATTGGCTAAAAAAAGTGTTGCTTTTTGTATCTTCATAATGTGCTATCAATTCTTCCGTAAAAATTGCCCAAGTGATAAATTGTTTACGAGAGCAAAGCCATTGATACCATACAAACTGATTTGGTTCCAAATATACAGTTTCCATACGTACCTTTTGTGCATTTTGCACATTATTGAGATCGAAGAATTGCTCCATCTGTAATATCCATGTGGCGGGATCCTTGCCATCAAACTTCCTCATATCGATTTTTGGAATATGGTGATTCTTCGATCCAACATTAGCGTCTATGGAATCATGATTAACATTTCTTTTGTTCTCATCATGAGTTTCCTTTACTACCTTTTCACCATTAGTGACCCTTTCTTGTAGCAACTTCTTCAATTCTTCCATGTCTGTCTTCAAATCTATCTTCAAATCTGCCATGTCTCTCTTCAAATCTGTCTTATAATCATCCATCTTAGCTTCCATTCCCTTTATCTTAGATTCCATGCCACTTATCTTAGTTTCTGTTAGCTTTTGTGAGCGTGACATTTGTTGCACTTGTTCTTGTAATTTTGATATATCATGTAGCATTTCTTCCTCTTCTTCATGAGTCATGCTAGAGCTTTCAGGTTCCTTACTAGGTGTTTGCATTTTCTTTCCTCGGGGCATCAGTTACCGATAATAATGCTTTACTATGCCCTTTGAATTCTGTTAAACCAAGCTTATACAAAAATTTAAAAAAAAAACTACACACCTTTTTTCACTTTATAGAAGCCTGATATTGAATCTGATGTATCTCTGTAATTTCGGATCATCTAGTTCTGAAATTGATACCTATAGTAGCCTTCTGCATCCTCTTTCCAATGCCACAAGTCTGAGCCAAATTGGATTCTCCAAGGAAGAGTTATGTGAAATCTCCCACAGTGACTTGCTTTTAGACTGGTTCAGTAGAGCGAACTTGTACGACGTGCCACGAGTCACTGTTTCAACCTTTGAATCTGAAACACACACACAAGAAACTAAAGTCCGTCCTCTTTCTGTAACTTCTTACGAAATTTCAATCCGATCCCCAGAGAGAAAGTTATGACGATTTTCCCTAGGTCACCTGTTTTGAATGTAATTCAGGAGTCTGAAAAAAGACCAACTTCCTCAGATCATATCTCCGCAAATATCATGCGAAAAGCTCTGAAATTCGGACCCAAGGTTCAGCACGATTTCTTCTCAAATGGGTTTTTTTTTGTGACTTCTGAAACATCACAGAAAAAAGTTATAGCGAAAATGCCACGATGACCTGTTTGGAGCAGCGAAACCCTAGAATCCAAAGCTATGATACCAAATGTTATGAAACCAGCTCAAGAAAAGATAGAAAAGAGAGATCAACGCCTTAGAATTCAGCCACTTCGAGGGGGAAACCTCCTTTACATTACATAAATGAACAATTCTTGGATGATATAGATGAAAAAACCTCCTTTCTATATATAGGAGTCTAAGGAGTCACAATATAATCCAGCCGACCTAACAATAATAATATAAAGCCACAAAAATAACAATAGAGGGATTCTATGGGCACAGAAATAACAATATGGGGGTAATAGGGGCACAAAAATATAAATAAGGGGTATAACTACAATAGTAATGGGGTAATCACTAGTATTATAGGGACCCAACAGTAATTTAATTCAGCAGGGGATAAATTTTTGCTAATGTAATAGATAGCATATGGTTTTTTATCCTCTTCCTGCCCAAGGACTGCGCCAATGGCTGTATCTGAGGCATCAGATGATATCTGAAATGGCATATCCCAGTTTGGTCCTCGAAGGACTGGGGCTGTGGATACGAGCTTCTTTAAATCCTTGAAAGCACGCTCACATTTTTCTGTCCAAAGAAAATCAACGTTACCAATTAGTGCATATAAAGGTGCAGCAATGTGCGAATAATGTTCTATAAATCGTCTATAATAACCAGAAAATCCAAGAAAGCCGCGTACCTCTGTTTGAGTAGCAGTGGGAATAAGCAAAAGTATTTGGATTTTGGCGAGGTCTACCTGAATGCCGGCTGCTGAAACATAGTGTCCTAGGATAAGTCCTTTAGTCATCATCATGTAACATTTTTCGTGGCTTAAGCAAAGCCTAGTAGCTATGCAGTGTTGTAGGACTTTTTCTAGGGTGTCTAGTGCTCGATCAAAATCATCTCCATATGGTGTAAAGTCATCCATGTATACTTCAAGTCCATCATTTATTAAATCTACAAAAATGCTAAGGCTAGCCCTTTGGAATGTGGCAGGAGCATTACAGAGGCCAAAAGGTAGAACTCGATAGGCAAATGTTCCCCAAGGACAAGTAAAAGTAGTTTTGTCCTGGTCTTCAGGGGCAATCTGAATATGATTGCATCAACTAAAGCCATCCAGGAAAGAAAAGAATTTCTTTCCTGCTAAAGTATCTAATACTTGGTCTATGAATGGGAGAGGAAAGTGATCTTTTTGTGTCGCTTTATTTAGTTCCCTGTAATCCACACAGATTCTCCATTTCCCATTCTTTTTTGGTACCACCAAAAGCGGAGAGACCCATTTACTATAAGAAATAGGATAGATAAAATTGACATCTAAAAGTTTCTGAAGTTCAGCTTTTACCACATCCTTTAGGTGAGGATTAACTCTCCTTTGTGGTTGACGAACAGGTCTGGCATCTTTTTCTATATAAATGTGGTGCGTACATAATTGGGGATTGATTCCTTTCATATCAGGGTAATCCCATGCGAATGCTTCTTGATATTTTCTTAACAAATGGATGAGCTTCGTTTCTTGTTCAGGTGTGAGGTTGGCATTAATATTTAAAGCTTTTCCCGGTTCAATCTCCACAATTTTACTATTTGCAACAAAAGTAACAAGTATTGTTTGATCATGTGTATCTTTCAGAGGATCTTCCTCTAATTCATTGTCAAACGCTGCTTCTATCATGTGACACTGTGTGTAGGATCCGGATTCAGTTTGACTAATGAAGTTGTTAATGGCATCATCTTCTGTTTGATCTTTAAAATCAAGTGCCTCTTGTATAGTCAATGGAGATCTAATGTTATCAGTAAGGTATGATACAGGGTGCTTGTTAGTTTTAATTATTGTGACACTTGGCTACATTGGAGGGTATAGAACTAAATTCTTGGTATCTGGTCCTTTGGTTATGGTCATATTTCCTTGCTGGAAACCAATGTAAGCATCGGCAGTGGCAAGCCAAGGTCTACCTAGGATTAGCGGGTGTCCATCAAATCGGGTTTTTGGATTAATTATCAGGAAATCAGTTGGATATTCCCAAGAATCTATAAAGACCATGACATCATGTAGAGTACCTTCTGGTCTAACCACAGATCGGTCAGCCAATTCTAACAAAGTAGAGGTGGGTTCTACAGATGTAATGCCGAGCTTTTGGCAAGTAGTGGTTGTTAAAATATTAATTGCAGCTCCTAGATCAACTAAGGCATTAGACAGGGTCTGACCATAAATTTGAACAGTTACAATTGGATTTCCTGGGTCTTCATATTTAATGGATGTTTCCTTCCCTTATACTAAGTTAGATAAGGTGCCGACTACTTGGACTCTTGGATTCGTTGTTATAGTCCTCCTTGGTTTCTTTATGCACAATTATTTGATAGTTTTTGCGTATATAGGAATGTCTTGAATGGCTTGAAGGAATGGGATTTTTATGTATAGATTTTGTAATTCTCCAAGAATGTCGAAGTCAAGATACTGTAAGGGTCGAGGTATGACTAATCGTTCTGGGAACGGCAGAGAGGATGTAGTTGCTTGATTATGAGTCTGTTGTTTATTTACATCCTCTTGTTGCAACAAATGTTCTTTTGGTAACTGATCTTCAATATGAACTGTTTTATCTCCCTCAGTTTCAATAATACATCTAGATCGTAACTGAAGATCATTACACTCCCTCAGGTCGGGTCCTATTTCTGGTGATTCTATAATTTGGAGAGATTGGACCGATCTGTTATTTGGATTGGTGTTGGGTTGGGCTGGGAGTTACGGTCTCAGATTAGATTGGGGATTTTGTTGTAAAGCTGGCAGAGTAGGTTGAGGGAGCGGAATAGTTCCTACTGGCTAGTGCATTAGTCTTTGCCAGTTTGTCTGCCAGGGTGAACTTTGTGAAGTAGGGGGAGTCCATTGTGGAGGATATGGGCAATTTTTCCAATATGGTGGAGTGTAAGGGAAATTCGGCCAACCAGATTGGCTTTCCTGATTCAGCCACGGGTTTGAAGAAGGAAACAACTGTGGTGACCAGTTTGAAAATGGGGGTTGAGATTGATTTTTCCACATACTATATTGTTGAGCATTATACTATGGAGGCTGAAAAGAAGAAGTTGGGTCTGGAAACATACCAGATTTTCTTGGCTGCCACTGGCGGCACTGGTTGATCAAGTACATCAATTCTGGTTCTTCTTCCGCTTCCTTATATACCGCTTTCAATCCAGAAAGTGAGGGGCAGCTCTCTGTAAGGTGATGTTTTGTACAGATGGCGTATGTTTGGACTGTATCCAGTGGACATTCCTTGTGACTATGCTTTTTCCTGCATCAGGGACAGAAGATCGCCAAATTCTGTTTTGCCTCCATCTGTTTAGCCTGCATAATATCAAGTTGTGTAGTTAGTGTCCCCAGAATATCAGTTTTAAAATTTTCTAATAAATTTCCAATCTCTACACGTGTTACTCCGTCTGTTGATATTTTGTTATCCCTTGCAAACCGATCATATTCTGCCAGTTTTACTCTTGTGCTGCCTCTCGAACTCCTGATACATAAATCAATGATGTCAGCAAAATTCTCTTGGTAAATATCCCCTTTTCCCATGATGTTTAATGTTTCAATCCATTGTTCCTTCATGCCCCTTATCAATGCAGTTTTTAACACATTATCAGGTAAAGGTAGTGATGCATAAGGAGATCTTTGTAGATTGTACTGAAAACCTTCCACATACTCCTCTAATGTTTCATTCGGTTTGGCTGTCATTTAGAATATTTCGTCTTTTAATTCTCTAGACCTACAATAATCCTGATATTTTTTCAAGAAAGATTCTTTCATTTGATCCCAATTATTTATAACCCCACCACCTAGTCCCATAAACCATCTTAAAGCAGCCCCTTTTAATGTAGAGAGGAATAATTTCGATTTCTAGGGATTGGTGGTGTAATCATATCCCCTGCACAACACATCGAATAAGAATAAAAATGCATCCGGATCTTCTGATGTGAGACCGTGAAATGTAGGGATATGTTGAAGAGGGATAGCTTTCATGGGCACATTTGCTGCAGAATCCACTATAGGATATTGTAATGTAGAGGTTTGAGCATTTGGCTGATTCTGAGCCATAGGATTGAATATATGCCAATAAGCTTCTGGGATATCTAGGAGGGTATTCCTAGGTTGAGAGGGAACGGTTTTGACAGGGATAGTTTTAATAGCACTTCCTTTATCTGGGATAATGGGAATACCTGATGTCTGAGGAGATTGGATTCCTTCAACAATGATTTTTGCAGCGCTCCCCTTATCTGGGCTATTTAATGGCTGGTTTGTTCCAATAGGAGATTTTGGTTCCTCGGTTTCCCCTGTTTCTCCCTCTCCTTCACAAAAGTTGCTGAAATTCCCTTCCTACAATAGTTCTGGAGTAGAATTTTCAATTTCTTGAAAGTCCTACTCTTCAGTTTGACTATGCACCTCAGCAAAGGCTACAAATGGTGATCCTGTGGCCTGAAGGGAACTAGTAGGCTGTTTAGAAATGATTTTCCTGGGGCCTACTGTTGGCTGGGATTCTGTTTTCTTATAGATTTTGTCTATGAAGGTCGCTCGGCCAAGGGTCACCAGCCCCTAAGATTTTTCAGGTTTGGATGGAGGTTTGATATTCTTTTCTGGTTTTTTCTGCTTAGTCATGCACTCAAATGAACTACTAAATTCTATTCAAACAAAGCAACATCAAATCTATTAGGAAAGCGGACAGTGGAGCAGGGCTTTTACATGCTCCACACGCAGGTTCTTACCTTCCATTTTTAAGATCCAACTCTTCCCTAGCAGGTTCGTACACTACTATGAAAAAGACAAATGGATACACTCTTTCCCCGACAACGGCGCCAAAATGTGGAGCTATAAAAAGGGTCTCTTTCACCTCTAATTACCTCACATTAATTTGTCAATCCGGGAGCATTTTGTTATTTCAAAGAGTGTCTCAGTCTGAGGCTATCATTTGTCAGAGTAATGCTAGTAGTACAGCGTTCAAAAATACAAGAGTAAACGGATGCTTGTCTATATCTAAGTTACTTCAAAGGAATAAATCACACACTCAGAAAACTAGGAAACTTATCAGTCAAGGGTTCGGCAGTGATAACCCATCCCTTTGGAAACTATTGGAAAGGAAATTAGAGCATGGACCACGGGTCTGGGAGCTAGACAGTAAATGCCGAGGCTCACTACAGCCACAGATCGTCTCTCACACCAAAACAACAAATGCGAGTAAATGGAACGACAGATAGAAAAATGGAACAACAAATAAGAAATCGAACAGCAAATCTGGAATGGAACAGCAATGCTGAAATGGAACAGCAATTCTGGAATGGAACAACAATCAAACAACTAAGTCTCGCGAGCAGTAATCAAACTTAATCTACTAACTTAGATTCACTCATTGTAATCAAATAGCAACCTTTCATTCTTAAGGCAAATCGAGTAGCACACACTAATAGAACAACACTAATTACTGATAAGGTATGGAACAGTGCATGGAAATCATACACACGCACAACACGCTTGAAGAGTAATATAATTTAGCATCAATCTTAATTAACAGGAATACGACTGCGTTCCAAAATAGAACAATATTACTTCTGAATCCAACAATCGTAAAGAACACAGCTTTCAGATGAATTCTATAACATGAATGTTCAACACAAAAGCTCTGTAACAGAACAGTAACAATATTTGGCCAAGACTAATAATATTCAATCAACTCTAAAAGGATTAATAATATAATGCAGAGTCAATACACAGTTCTATCTATAGAAACCTTAATGAATTAATCTTAACAGAGCATATGATGTCAACATATAAAGCATATCAGATTACCAAATAACGACGATAAGCAAACCACGCAGAAATCAAATCGTAGTGATACAGAAGCAAGTGTCCTCCGGGGCTGGGCCCTTAGCCTCCAAGGGTACACCGCTTTAAGTTAATCTAGACGTAGAAATGAAATAATCACCAAGTTTATATTAATGCATAAAATGAAAGTACAATGAACCAATGCTCAACGAGACTCGATGATCAAAGTTTGATCTTTAACAGAAAGTTACATAAAAGCATTATCCCCAAAAGCTAATAGTGTCGTCCCTTTATATGAGGGTGACGGTGGAGATGTCTAAGTAACAAGATAAATAAAGCAGCGATCCCTCAGGATCAAAGATCTTGAGGGATTCGCCAAACTGTTAATCCTTAATCATTTCTTTTCTCCTCCGCCGAGCTGGTGTCTTCTCCTCCTTTTCCGGGCCGGTTTGCTTTGATTTGCTAAGCCTTGTTTGCACTTGGTCCCCCGTCAAAGGAACAACAGTTACCCTGTTCTTGTCTTTTTCTTTGGAACAACAGCTCCCCGTTTTTACCCTTTCCTGCACAGAAGAATAACAATTATCAGTGGTTAAGTCTTGCATATTAATATCACATGTTCTGTTATAATTCTTTATTTTTTTCCAAGTTCATGATGCAAAAAGGTTCACAAGTTCCACTGAAAAGCCACTAAAATGATCATCAAAAACATACCTTTTTAGTACTCCACATTAACATAATCAGAGAAGCACATACTTCTCTCATATCATGTCATTTTGGTGTAAGTAAAATAGTTGCACAATTGCAAAGGTTCTGTTATTGGCCAAGAATGCATGAGATAGTTTTTATATATATCAAAGGGTTTACTATATGTGCTACAAGCAAGCCCAATAATAGAAAATTAGGCTTGTACACTCCACTTCCAATTCCTCCTCGTCCTTGGGAAAGTGTTTCCATGGACTTTGTTGGGTGATTGCCAAAATCTAGAAAGGGTCATGATTATTTGTATGTTGTTGTGGATAGGTTCAGTAAAATGTCTTTTTTGATACCTTGTAACAAGCAGGTTACAGCTAAAAAAATAGCAAAGTTGTTCTTTCAAAATGTATGGGTTCATTTTGGTTTACCCATTTATATTGTATCTGAATGAGATTATCGATTTGTTGGGAAGTTTTGGTCAAATCTATTGGAGTTGATGGACACCAAGTTGAAGAAGAGCACAACATTTCATCCACAAATAGATTGTTATGAAACTAGCCCACAAAAAGATAGAAAATATAGATCAACGCCTTAGAATTTAGCCTCTTCAAGGGGGCAACCTCCTTTACATTACATAAATCAACAATTCTTGGATGATACAAATGACAAGACCTCCTTTCTATATGTAGGAGTCTAAGGTGTCATAATATAATCAAAGCCGACATAACAATAATAATGTAAGGACACAATAATAATAATATGGGGACTACATGAGCACAACAATATAATAAGGGGGTTGTACTAATAACAATAAGGGCTTACACTAGTAGTATAGGAACCTAACATGCCCCTCTCCTTCAAAAAGTGTTGTCCTCAATGCTTCAGTAGTTCTTGATGCTTCTGTATAAAATTATTGTCCTCCCATGTGGAATCTTCAATGGGTAAGTTCTTCCACTTGATGAGATACTCTGAAATTGATCTATTTCGTCGATCTGGATTTCTCGGTTCTGTGACTACTTTAGGTTCCAATATGATTTTTCCTTCCTTGTCAAGTTCTCGCAATACTGTTTGAATTGGGATCTTCTGCAACTTTTGAATGAGTAGCCACACTTCTTTGTCCTTATTCCATTCGTCCCTTACTTTGTTTATCCAATTTGGTTGGATAATAGAAATAGCACAAAACAATGCTTCCACATCCTCATCCTTTCTTGAGAGTGCATTTGCAACAAAAATTTTCTTCCCTTTTCTTTAGATGATGTCAAAGTCATAACCCAACATATTTGTGACCCATTTTTTCTATTCTTCTAAGGATAATATTTGTTCTAAAAATTATTTAAGACTATCATGATCCATTTTTACCTTGAAGTGTCTTCCCATTCGGTAAGGTCGCCATTTCTTAAGTGCATGTAGTATTGCCAACATTTCCTTCTCATAAATAGCTTGTTTCAGATGTAGCAGTAAAAATACCCAATCACCTACATCAAAATTTTTTTCACTACGATGTTGATCTACCTATTGTTTCATTTGATTCTGCACCAAAGTGGCGTTATCCTTTAAAAGTTGGAGAAATTGTTGTTGATGCACAATGTGATCTCTCAAATGCTTGAACCTTTTTCTTCTTGATATGTCCTTATATCTTGAGAGTTTGAGGAGTCATAATTTCTTCCAATGCTCTACAAGATATGGTCAAATTCATTTCTTGATTCTTGATGTAATCAACAAAGAAAGGGATGAATGGAAGAAGGACAAAGAAGTGTGGCCACTCATTCAAAATTTGAAGAAGATAAGTTATAGTGAAAATTCCATGATGACCTATTTGGAGCAGTGAAACCCTAGAATCGAATGTAATAAATAGGACAGGGACCTAACATAGATGGTCAGATAGAGGTGGTCAACACGACAATGATCCAGTTGCTCAGAGGTTATTACAGCAAGCATCCCAAGCTTTGGGATGAGCATTTATGCTATGTGCAGCATGGTTACAACCATGCCAGGCACTCTTCTACTCGAGATATCCTTTTGAGACTTGTTTTGGTTTTATACCAAAGTCTCCCTTGGATTTTGTCTTTGGTAAAGACATAGCAGTTGATGGACATACTGATGTGGACAAGGCAACCTAGTTCATTGAAAAAATCTAGGAAATTCACCTGGCAGTACAAGAATAGCTGGAAAGAAGTCAAGCCAAGTACAAGGCAAGACATGACAAGCATCGAGTTGAGCATAGTTTCCAAGTTGGTATTCAAGTCTGGTAGTACATCAACAAAGACAGAATGCAAGGTGAAGGTAAGAAGCTAAAACCAATAAGGTATGGACTTTTCAACATACTTGATAAAGTTGGTGAAAATGCTTTTCGCCTTGATTTACTAGCTTATATGCAAATCTATTCAGTCATTAATCCAAAAAACTTGAGATTGTATGAACCTTCATTGATTGAAGATCCTGAAGAGCAAAGTTAGTCACCTTCTATTGAGGATCTGTTGCCTAAATATCTCAATGAGTTACAGGAAGATATAGTTTTGGATAGGAAGGTCAGAACTATATGTGGAGGGGATGTTGAGTACCTGAGAATAGGTCTCATAGGTTCAAAACCAAGCAGTGCACGATGGATAGAAGTTAAAAAAGTGAGGGAGCTGTATCCTCACTTCATTGATGCCTAAAGACCAACTTTTGGTGGTCCAAAAGCTTTTCAGTGGGAAGATGCGATCCAAAATGGATCCTAAAACCTATAAGTATTCATATATATTAACTATTGGAAACACTATAGAAAGGGAAAATAGCGAAAGAATGGCAGAAAACAGAGCTAAGCGAAGGCAGAAGTAACGCTACACAGGAGCTGTCAGATCAGACCGATCAATGATCCAGATCAAATCATGAAAAGTGAGTAGAGTATGTCAGAGGCATCCCTAGGAAAATCGCAATAGCAATCAGCATGACTTAATGAGGACCATTGATCGAGCACGCAGATCAACGACCCAGATTAACTCTAAATATCGCTTCGTTAAGACACAAGGGAGGACTTACCAAAGGCCCGAAGACGATGCGATCTACGATTTCGATATATCACATCACAATATTGCATTGTAGCGATACAAAGGAGCGGGGCGGACACAACATGAAACTTGTGATAAGCCAGGCCCGACAGGGTTTATAGATGTGGCTTGATAAATTTTGAGTTTCAATAAAAAGGGATTTGTTAGGTTTCTCTATGTATTTACACATTTCTGTTGTAAAATTGAAATACAAAGGAAATGCCCCTGAAGCGATAAAACCCGACCAAAAAGGTTTATAAATGTAGCTTTATATATTTGAGTTTTGTGGTAAGTGGGATTTCAGGTGGTTCTCAAGTGCTAAGTGGTATTGGACCATCTCTGCCCGATCCCATACATTGGCCGACACGTGGCTTGACGTAAGAGAGAGAAAACTACCTTTTCGAGTGGGTAATCTCCATGCACATAAGTCGCTCGAAATGGATATCAGTAGTTGGATCGAAGATCACACAGATCAGTAGTGGGCTTGCAATAGCAATCAAAGGTGGACCCAAAAGGATTATAGGGCAGATTCAATATTATTTGAAGTCCCATAGAAAGTGTTTTGTCAAATTTTACAGAGTTTTTTGTGTATTTCTCTGTGTAAACAGAGAAACGAATTTTTGGGATTTCACCCGTGGCAGTGGTCCTTTCCGTTATGAACAGGTGGCCACCATACCTTAGGTCATTTAGCAATGATTCATAAACACTCTAGAAGGAGAGGAAGGGACAACAGCCAGGAGCTAAAGAGCCTGAAAGGGGAGACGAACAGACAAGCACTGATAGGCTTAAAAGCCACACAATGGCAGAGACAGAAGGAGGCAGTTGCTGAGACAGAGAGAAATTAGAAGACAGAGGGCAAGAGGGAGAGTCCGTGTACACTTGTAGACTTGAGGATTTTAAGTAAATCCCTGTTGTTTTGTCAATGTTGTGTTGAGACTTGGTTTGAGCTCACACTTTTAATAATCGGCTCCTAAAGACATAATATAGAGTTCAACATTGAAAGCTAGACCAGGAGACGTAGCCAGGAAGTCTAGTGAACTCCTTGATTATTTTGTTGTGTTAATGTGTGTGACTATTATGTTTTCTAACATCTCAATGTCTATATTATTCACAATCTTTTCGATCCATTACACCAAGTAATATAGGAATTCCTGCACATAAGTCTGTAATACCTTTATATTGAATTAAGATCTCATTTTCAGATCATTCATTACCTTGGTTGATTATTTTGGTTGTTGGAAGTGTCACTAGTTCTTTCAGGATGTAGCCCTAGTACCCATCATAAAAGACATCTTTGCAAGGCCAATTTACTTTAAGATCTGTAAGGATGAATAGGTTTTCATAGGATCTTTTGTCATAAGCGAAAATAAACAAAAACAAATTTTATTATTTTTTTTATCACATAATAGAGAATAAAGAGAAAGTAATCACTTATTTTTTAGTTTCGTATTATGTATGGGGTTTATTTTCTTTGAGACATATCACATTCCCTCATCGCAAGAAGTGAAACACATCTCACTTGACACCATAAGGGACCCTACAGTTCCTCGTCAATCTTGGTGCTTCCAAAACCATCCCCCATTACTGGGAGGTGTGCCAAGTCTCTCACCATTTAGGTATAGGAGACATCATGCAACCACTATTATAGGATCATCCTTTATCTATGTAACTTTGATTGGAACCCATCCCACTCAAAGTACTCATAGGAAATCCACACACTACCTATTTTGGGAGCCCACACACCACCCCTATAGAGAGTCCACCTGTTTCACACCAGGGTAACCCCGTCTCGTAGTTCCCGACAGGGAAATCCTTTACAAGTTGTTGGTCAAAATCATTTTGTAATTGCGAACAACAAAAAATCCCCATTTCAAGTCTCCTTAAATCTTTTATATTTAATGAATTTAACCAATGAACCCATTGCGTATGGTATTAATTAGACACCCATGCCTACACAGTTACCTTCAAATATCCCAAAATTCAAATGAAAACAAGGGCAAGATCCAGGAAACCATGTTAAGACCTTTCACCTTTTATGCTCATCCAACAACATCACTTATGACTCTATTCACATATGACTATTTCAATCCACCCTCATAGGGCCTACAATGAAATGGTATATTGTAGGGGCCTTGGGATCCCATGAAACCTTTAACTCCCTTGCAAAGGCATTTCTCACATTTTCCTAACTCCTAGTTTGGAAGGACTTGGGATTGGAGCTTCTCACTCATTTCAAGAAAACTTTGACGACACATATTTTGGACCATATCCATGAATGGTGAAAATTTCATAGCTTATGCAAGAACCATATAGAAGAAAACCTCCTCCTCAACTTATTTTTGAGATCCCTCACTTCAAAAATTTCAAAGGTTGACACTTTTGCGTCTCCTAAAAATGAGGAAGATGCTATTAGAAAATATCAACAATTTGAGCTTGTATACACTCAACCTAGATACCTCTACCATGTCCTCTTAGATGTACCTCACCTCTAGTTCTTTAAATAAGAGCTACCAGGAGCATCAAGTGTTGCAGATGGGTTGATCACAACCATAGCTCAAAATTAACCTAGAAAATCTTACCAACAATCTGGAAATATGTAAGCTGGCCAACCAATTACTAAAAATACAGTACCACACCTACAACATGAACACCATCCAACATGGGATAGTATCCTAGTTAGCCTACAATGATGCAGAATCCTGCTACGTAGGTCAACCAATATCCTCCCATGCAGGGTGGCCAATACCCTCCCATGCAGGGTTGTTAGTACCCTCCCATGCAAGGAACTCAGTACCCTCCTAGCGATGCAAAAGTGGTTTCCACTTCTTAAAGAACATATGCCAATCAAGGACAAGGGAATCCATATTTTCATTTTCTAGCACCCCAACAGAATAACCCACCATCTCAGCCTAATGCTCGGGTAAATTGGGTGCAACATTATTTCTCATGAAAAAAGTAGTCATGTGAACAACTCAACATGGGCAATTTGCCTAATTCAACTAAGGAGAAGGGGGATAACAACAAAAGAGGGAACCTAGACAGGGGAGAAACAACCACCATAGGCACTAGCCAAGGTCATCCCCAGCCGAAACATAAACCTACGTCAAACCAATAATAATCCACAAAAGAAAAATAAGAACACTAGTTTACAGACTAACCCTGCTTGTGCTATTTATGGGGAATATGACCATTATACCCATCTTTTCATTTAACTCTCTGTTTTGAAGAAGATGCTATTATAAAATCTCAGCAATTTGAGCTCATATACACTCAACCCGGATACCTCTACCATGTCGTCCTAGATTCACCTCACCTCTAGTATTCTAAATAAGAGCTTCCAAGAGCATCAAGTGATGCATATGGGTTGATCACAACCATAGCTTAGAATTAACCTAGAAAAGCTTACTAACAATCTAGAAATATGTACGTTGGCCAACCAATTACTAACCATACAGTACCACACCTATAACATCAACACCATCCAACATGGGATAATATCCTAGTTAGTCTATAATGATACAAAATCTTGCTACATAGGTCAACTAATATCCTCCCATGTAGGGTGGCCAATAACCTCCCATGCAGGGTTGTTACTACCCTCCCATGCAAGGAACTCAATACCCTCCTAGGGCTACAAAAATTGTTTCCACTTCCTAGAGCACATATGCCAAACAAGGACAAGGGAATCCCTATTTTCATTTTCTAGCACCCTAGCAGAATAACCCACCATCTCAGCCTAATTCTCGTGTAAATTGGGTGCAACCTTATTTCTTATGACCAAATTAGTCATTTGAACAAATAAACATTGAAAGCCTACCTAATTCCACTAAAAAGAAGGGAGATAACAATAAAAAAGGGAAACTTAGACAGCGGTGCAACAACCACCGTGGGCACTAGCCAAGGGCATCTCCAACCAAAACCTAAACCTAGGTCAGACCAATAATAATCGACAAATGAAAAAGAAGAAAACTAGTTTAGGGACTAACCATTCTTGTGTCATTTATGGGAAATATGGCTATTATGTCCATCATTTCATCTAACTCCCTGTGTTGAAGAGGATGAATGAAACCATACTGTAAGGGGGGGAACAAAAACCTGCAGTAATGCAAAATCCCTTCCCCCACCAAAGAGTGGTAAATATCCAACATGAAATCTCCCAACAAAAATATTATAATCCTCTTGGATGAAGTTCCCAAAATACCTTAAATCGTGACTTTTACATGAAAGGGAAAGAAGTTCTCCTTCAGACGCGAAACTAGGATTACCAAACTCCACCTAAAACCAACTCATCCACCATGACGATTGAAACACCTACAACACTTTTGACAATCCCTTGACTCCTTATAGAAACCATCCCAAGAATGGTCAAATGAATTATGTGTCAAGTCAAACATTACTCAAAGGTTGTTCACAACTACAACATAGTCAGTGACTTAGCTCAATCACCGGAAACTATGTTAGCATTGAAAGATTTAAAAACATGCCCAACCGAATGGAAATCCATACTTTCGACATTAGGAACAATCGACCTTGATGATTCTCGTTTGAGGGCTCTCTATATGGATAACTCTGCTCCACATCTTCCATCGATAGTTTCCTTCCAAATTTCAGTCACGATTCAAAACCTTAACATCCATCATTGCATAGTTTATGATGGAGAATCCATCTTTATTATGTCGAAAATAGTTTGGTAGAAAGTAGGGTACCCTGAGCTCAAATCATTACCTATCACCCTTGGAGCATACGATAAGTGCCTTCCATTGGAGCTCACTGGTAAAATTGTCCTCATAGAGGTAGAATTACAAGATGTCCATTTGGACTACAATATCCCTCTTGGCCAGAGCTAGATGTATGCAATGACTGCAGTTGCATATTTAGTATTTCAGATTATGATGCTCCCTCATGATGGGAAAATAATTACAATTGACCAACTCTCATACTACAAGAAAAATACATCCACTACCCTTGATGGTGTGTTACCTTTTGTAGGATCTTCCCAAGATTTGATCGCAACCTTTACTGAACATGGACCATCGCTATTCAAGCCATTGACACTCGTCCCTACATACCCTGGACACCCACTTTTGCAATAGGCCACCCTTTCAACCCCAGCAACCCTGGTGTGCATGACGTGTTCATCAAACACCACTCAAAATCAGGAACCAATTCCAGACACCCTTGGTGCTACGATTATTGAATCAATGTTTCTATCCTATGCTATCATAGAAATACCATTCCTATACCCTCCACCTAGATTTGTCTCACACTAAGTCATGGAAACAATCACATTGCCAAACATCGCTTTAGCGATACCCGTCTCATATCTGGCCCCATAAACCATGTCAACAAAATTAGGTATTACCTCAACGGGCATCATTCTTGCCAAATTACTCCTCAGGATACCACCCCAAAATGAGCTACTCCTAAGTTGACACCAGTTGGCGCCAACAAAAGGGATAAGCAAAAAGGGAAGAAGGTGAAATCCTAAAACTATTCCTCACCTAGGGTACTTCCACCTTGTTCTTTATATGAAGTAGCAAGGTACCCTACCAACATGTTCCCTGAATTAAAGGAGTTGCAAGTTGTTCTGCATGACCCAGAAATTCCAGTGATCCCACCTCCACCTATAGGAGAGAAGGCCACACCAGCACATACTAAAGCATTTCACACCAACTACGCATGCACGATATGCATGGTGTATGGGCATTACACTCATTACTGCCTAGAAATCCCTTAGTATCGATATGAATTGGGTCCATTCACTCAATCCAATACCATGGATCCATCACTTCCCACCACACGAGTGATGAATGATGGATCTAGAAACATATATTGTGTGTTCGAGGAAGAAGCAACGCACAAAGTTCTTCCATGTGCCCATCGCCATTATGCCTCCTACCCGCAGTCAATATATAGAAGAATTGAAAAACAACCTCAGGAAGTATTGCTAAAACCTTCCTAAACATGCGGCTTATGGGAAAAACATGGCCACCTAATCAATCAATGTCAGGAATCGAGAAAGATTAGAGATTTATTTGTCTTACTTCTCCACATCCCTAAACCTACTCACTCAAATCAAGCTAGAAGCTCATGCAAATATTTTCACATCTGTTCCCAAGTGCATCATACATGGAATTTCCAGTACATTCCTTCTTTTCAAGAAGAAATAGCAACATTACAGCAAACTGGCATTGGGGGCACACATCATTCTACCAACACCGATACTAACATCCAGAGGTGGCATGCACCCATGAGTGCCCCACCTCGTGACATCAATCACGCGTAATCATCTCACACTATGATATTTGTTGATACCCATACCATTTATTACGTTAAATTTGGTCCTACATCTAATATTTGTACCAACAATTCTCATAGTTCTGAGATATGTCCTATGCTAAGAACATTTAGATAGCTTTGGATAAAACATCCACCAGTTGAACAAATCCCTAAACACCATCCTCACATGGAT
Source organism: Pinus tabuliformis (assembly GCA_031772625.1). Taxonomy (NCBI): domain Eukaryota; kingdom Viridiplantae; phylum Streptophyta; class Pinopsida; order Pinales; family Pinaceae; genus Pinus; species Pinus tabuliformis. Next base: position 632,245,165 of record CM062817.1, on the reverse strand, counting down.
GAAAATGCATTGGCTCCTAGGATGCCAATGTCATCGTGGGAACATTTTCCCACTCACCACTAACCCACAATTATGGAGATTCTCCCATTGCCAGGTGCTGATGACACATGACATCATGCACAATTAATTTCCTCCTTTGTATGAACCATGATTCACATAGTATGCTCAAATGTTTTTGGTGTTGAGACTGCTAAACCCACCATAACAGTGATACCACCACTGAATCTATAGACCCATCCAAACCACGTATTGTCAACTTCATTGGGTTCTACAACATCAAAAACCAAATCATTTTCTTGCTTGTCTACCAGCATAACTAGGTCCCAACTCCATCCTCATGACCTCGCACAACCCATTTCTCCATTATATAATTGTTTCACTCTGAAAAAGATATTATAAAGGTCATGATGGAACCAGAATGTCCATGGGATTCCATGTATCATCGTTCCTTCTTTCTATCTAAAAAATCATTTTCGCCAATTGATGCACCAATTAATGATATTTGCACAATATAATTGAATGATTTTCTACCTCCAGGATAGGTAGATTGGTTTAAAAATCCCATACTGACACCAGATGCATCATGTAGGGGAATATGTTGAACATATCACCTATAGTTAAGGTAGATATTTCAACCAAACTTGGCATAGTTGAAAAAATCTTTCTAGGGGAACCAGACTCCCCATAGGAGGTGGCTTCATTCAAAGCCCCTTTTAAAGAACATATGGATATATTTTCATGCACTTACTCGGAAATGACAAGAATTAGTCCTACCATCATGGAGCACCATATTGACACATGACCTAATTCCTACCCTATTAGGAAAAAACAATGTCAGCTCCATCCTTCTAAAGTAGAAGCGATCAAGTAAGAAATTGACAAGCTCCACAAAGATGGTTTCATTTATCCTATCGATTACACCTCTTGGGTTTCTAACCCTTTACTCATCATGAAAAAAAATGGAACCATTCACGTTTGTAATGATTTCAAAGATCTGAATAAAGCATGTCTTAAAGAAAATTACCCTACACAGTTCATAACCTAAGTCATCGATGCTTCTGCTGGTCACCAAGTCCTATCCTTTATTGATGGATTCTTAGGGTATAACTAGATTCAGATATGCCATATTGACTAGCACAAAATAAACTTCAAAACACCATAAATAACATTCATATATCAAGTAAGTCCACTCAGCCTTAAAAATGATGATGCCACCTTTAAATGGGCCATGGACTATATCTTCCATGATCTAGCTCATCTCATACCACCCCATTTAGAAAACCTCATAGTACAATCCAGAAAGATCTTAGACCATTTGAAAGATCTTCGCATAGTGTTTCAGACCTGTTGACAATACAACCTATGCTTGAACCCTCTCAAGTGTGTCTTTTTCATCAACATAGGAAGACTACTAGAATTTATTATTTCCCAACAAGGTATTGTAGTCGACCCTTTAAAGGTCTTGGCAATTTGGGAGATACCACCTCAAAACAACTTGAAGCAACTAAAAACTTTAGGCTAAGGCCAATTTCATACACAGATTTGTTCCTAGTTATGCCACTTGTGTGCATGGTTTCTTGTTCCTTCTTTGTTAAGACATTCCATTCTACTCTGATGAACAAGCCTACAAATCATTTGAAGCAATGAAAGATACATTATCTCAAGATTTAGTAGTTATCCCTCCTAACCATGCTAAGAATTATACCCTCTACTTATCAGGATTAGAAGAATCCATTGTGGGGATATTAGTCCAAGAAGGACCAAATAATGGAGAACACATTATCTAATATATAAAAAATAACCTCTCTAGGCCTACCTTAAAATATGAGCTAGCAGAGAAGACATCACTAGCCCTCATACACTCAATACATAAGCTTTGACATTATATCATCTTACTGACAGCCATTTTAATAGAAAATATTAATCCCATGAGATATTTTCTCACTTGTCATATGATGAATCATAAATATGCCTGATTGGTTGTTATTTTGCAAGAATTTTACCTATAGCTTTCTTCCCCTAAAAGAAAGAAAGTTATTATCCTTGCAGAGTTCGTTGCAGATTTCCCTTCAGTGTGTGAAGGGTCCCTTGTCAATGATTCTTTCCCTAATGAGAATTTTTTCCTCATATATATGAACAACCCATCATACCATTACATCCTCCTCTTTCTTTGAACTCAGAAGTTCAACCCTCAACTTACTCCTGATGATCATTGGCGCATTCGCCATCGAGCCCCCTGTTACCTTCTTATAGGGGACATTACGTATCATCGAGGTATTGACATCATTATTTTCCAGTGTCTTACTCTTGAGCAAACTTAGTAGGTCTTATATGACTATCTCAAAGGATCCTACAGTGACCACCTATCTGGGATGGCCACTACCCAAAATATCCTTTGTGCCGGAAACTTTTGGCACACTTTGTTTCATGATTGTATTCAAGCATTCAAGTGATTTGAGCATTGACAAATATACGCTCACAAGGAACAAGCTCCACCAACTGCTATACACACAGTCATTGTCACAGAACCTTCCTGCAAATGGGCATAAACTTCATGACCTACAACTCTCAATATTCAAGCGACCATAAGTACATTGTGGTTGCCATTGACTAATTTACAAAATGGGTAGAAGCCAATGCCACTTATAATAACACTGTAGAAACCACTGCACAATTCTTCTTCAACCATGTCATAACACAGTTTCGTGTTCCCAAGGAGTTGGTCTCTAATCATGGAAAACATTCTAGAATGAGATATTTCAAAAGCTATCCCAACACCTTGCTTTCTCTCATGAGTTTTCTTCCCCATACTACCTGTTGGATGCGGGATTCCCCAAGGGACTTTTTGGGGCTTAGAGCCCAAAATTTTGTAAAATTTTTTAACTCCAACGTAAAGACTCAGCATCTTGTAGGCATGGAGCGTGTAGCTTGTAAAAGAGTCATAGGGTTGTCCACCTTCAATTTTGTAATGTAATTTCGGCTATAGAATTGTATAAATAGCGCGAGGCTCTAAGTAGATAAAGACATCATCTAATAAAAACATGGAATAGAAGCATAGTGGAAGAACATAAGTGTAAAGTCTAGTTTGGGTCATAAAGTAGGAGAAGGCTTTGTAGCTAAGTGCACAGAGGCCTAGTAGTTCACAGCTAAGTGTGTGGACTCCTACAACTGAGTGTGCAAGGTGAGTCAAGTCTGTAACAGTTGGAAGTATTAATAAAGAGAAGTTTCAAATAAATTATGTGTATTTATCTCCTATTTCATGCATTGAATATATTGGGTATAAATTACACTCCTACTATTTATATGATGCATGAATGTGTATAATTGTGTTGACTAAGCGAATGCAAGATAGAATATCTGTTTATGCAAAGTTAAATAAGATCTGTTAAAAAGATAAGTGTAGTTCGTTGGCATAGCAGTGCGAAAGAATCTCAGCCCCTGGTTAGGGCTGTTCAAAAGTTGATTATAACAGATCGCAAGGGTATTGAAGGTTAGAAGACTAGGAAGTAACTTCCGTGAAGATAGGCACAGTTGGACTAAATTGACACCACAGACATCTCAAGGGTGCAGAAACTTGGTTCCAGCATCCCCCCATACTGCTTTGGGTGAGACTTCAGTCTGCGCTCTGCGGGCTGATGCTGAAAGGGCCAGTAGTGTAGGGATTTGTTTGGCTAAATAAATCTGAACCTGAGTCAAGCCCCCTCAAGCCAACAAATGGTTATGTTGCTGGGACTAGAATCTACATAGAGATGTCTGATGTCATATCATTGGAATCCAACTAAGAAGGAAATTGAAGGCTGGTTGGACAGAAGAATTCATGAGTTTGCAGCATAGGAGAAAAGGAACCCGTGACTATCAAAAGAAGAGTGGTTGGATTGCTACCTATACACGGAGATCCACGAAATCTTCTTCGCGTCCTTCCATACTAAGCTATATGAGTGGATCGCGAAGATAGCAGATAGCCAAGGAAGGTGTAAACTTGACGATCCTATTGTGTGGACCCCAAAGTTAGTGCAAATTTTGGAAGCATCTGAGGATAAGATCATGCGTGTTGTCGATCATTGGCTCAATCATATTATATGAGGATTCATTACTAAGTTCGCATTTGTCACCTTAGTTAGCTAAAGCAAGGTAGAGTGACACTTTCTCAAAGGACCTCGAGGTAAGTACGTAATGTCTTTGAATAATTGGATTAAAATACTATTGTACGAAAAGAGGGTTATGCAGTTACCTTAATTTTTAGGGCTACGCAAAGTGGAAAAGCTTAAAGGGATGAAGGAAATAAGGCACCAGAAACTAGCCCCTTGATTTCAACTCCGCGAGGGGATAAGGAAGAGCTCACGAAGGTCTCACTGCAAAGTGAAATCCATCTGATAAGGCAAAGAATTATGTGAATACCACCTCCACCCACATGGTCGTCAACTTCAGCACCATCACCTCCATCTTCACCCGTACCACCTCCACCACCATCGAGATTCAATATGGCAAGCACAGTGAAGTTGGCTGTGTTCAGAGGTTTGGGAAATAAGGATCTAGAAAAATTATGGTTTGTGGTAAGGGCTGTCGGCGAAGCGCAAGGAGTTATATATGACAATATAAAGAAAGTGACACTAGTTAGAACCCTACAGGACTGCGTGTTGACCTGGTATATTAAGCACTCCAATGATAATCCAAATGCGGGAATCACGGATATCCAAGCAGCACTAAATAGAGAATTTAGCAGGCTGAGCTCTGAAGAACAGTTGATCATTGGATTCAATGAGATCATGATGCTCCCAAGAGAGACTCCTTGGGAGCTGGATTAGAGGCTAAAATGTACGATTCACAAAGATAATATGAATCTAACGGATGGGCAACATCATGAGTGGTTTGTAGCTTCGCTAATGCCACATTTAAGGAGTGCACTATCGCAGGAGAAGATAAAAACTTAGGTGAAGGCCTTAGAGATTTCTATGAGGCTACTTGAGACCCTGATGCAAGATCCTAACTTGGGAGTTAAGTAGATCCAAGTGGAGCTAAAGAATTTATGCCTTGAGATGCAGAGTCTAAAACAAGACAGGATAGCTCGACCAAAAGTGTGGGAAGACATATGGTGCGTAAAATGCAAGGATCAGGGTCATGACAAGGACCACTACCTTGTTTTCACAAATTACCTCGCAGGAGGAGGACCGATGCCCTTAAGATCAGAAGTGTAAGTAGTACCTAGTGCGACAACTACTTTGTGGTGCACGCTTTGTCAAATAGCAAGAAAACATGTTGCGGAAAATTTTCACTTGTTACAGAAGTATACAGAAAATTCGCAATAGTTGTTCTGCAACTTTTGTAGGTAAGTGGGACACGATGAGCACACTTGTAGAAGCTATGAGTTAATGATGGATAGAACTCCCACCTACAGGGTTCAGGCCAAAATGCAGCCCCTTGACCAAAATGCAGGAATGGAATGAACAGGATTTCAAGGGCATAAACGAGGCTGAGGTGGAGGAGGACCTAGAAGAGGTCGCAGACAGTTGATATGCTACAATTGCGGAGGGCCATGACCTTATGCCCACGATTGCATGAATCCAACGTGCCTCTCATGTTTATATTACAAGTTGTTTGATCATGAGACAGAAGATTGTCCTACACTGATAGCTAGGATACGTGACAAAGGAGCGCTACAGCCTCCCCCAACTCAAAACTTGTAGAAGATGAGGTCTAAGACGCGTGAGGAAGATATGAATGTAAAAAAATTGTGCTTTGAAGTGGAATCATGATGGGAGATGATAGAGGAAAACAACCAGAGGACAGTACTTAGGTTCACAAAGCTCTGGCGAAAGAAGTAGAGTTTGATTTTGAGGGCACTCGAGAAACCTTCATGGAAGCTAAGAAGAGCTTTGCTGATGCCTCCACTTTCAAAAGCAAAGATAAACCAAAGGCAAAGATGGACCCACCTATGCTCACAATGTTGCTGGAAACATGTATGAAGCTACTGTGCATCAGTAAGGTAGTGAAAGGGTTACACTAACTCATTAACAGATGCACTGGGACCGCACTAGGAGAACCGTGCATAGTCAGGAAGATCGGAAAACATAAGACAAGAATGGGAAGAGAAATGAGGCTAACTGCATAGATTGGTGAATATGAGATGGATCAAGTCATCCTAGATTTAATATCAGATGTGAATGTTCTGCCGAAACAAACATGGAAGTGAATGGGGTGAATTGCGCTATAGTGGTCTCCAATTCAACTAAGGATGGCGAACCAATAGAAAATAATACCCATGGGGAGATTGTAGGGAATAACTATGGATATTGAGGGAGCGAGTGCACCGGAAGTCTTTGAAGTGATAAAGATTTTTCTTGACAACAGTCCCTACCCCATGCTCTTAGGAATTGATTGGGCCACTGACATGGACAGGGTGATCAATCTAAAAAAGTGAAAAATGATTTTTGTAAAGAAGTCACTACACGTAATTATACCCCTGGACCTTGTTGAAGGATTGCGCAATACAGAGCTGGTGCATGACTATGAAATTGATGATGATTTGGACTGCATCTATAAGATAACCGCATGAAACCAGGACTGGGTGAATCCTACCGTAGATGGGCGGATTGCATGGAAGCACAAAAGCTCCTGTACTTTGGATTCAGATGATGAAATAGAGTGATGGTAGAATCAGTTACATGAGGTAACTACACTAAATTGTAATATGATGACAAGATCATTGTGCTACATATCGACAAAAGTAAGAGACCTTCCTACTTATGATGGTCTAAGTGAGGTAGATACCTTCCTGAATAAATTTGAAAGGGAGGTGTTGGAAAATAAATGCTTCCAGGCCTTAGACTAGGTACTGTGTGCTATGCCCGTGAGATGGTGGGGTACGCATAAAGGGAGATTTTTCGACTGGCATGAATGTAGGGGAATGATGTGCAAACAATTTGGGGAGCCTAGGGTGCAGCTGACGGATAAGTACAATAGGTAGGATGATCCACGCACGCATCTAGCCAAGTGCACACAAGCCTATGGAGAAAAACCACAACCTGACTGGGTCCACCTGTTTTTTCATACTTTGGATGTTATACCAATGAACTAGTATATAGAAATAGAGCTCTGCCACAAGACAGGTTAATGGGATGTTCTGCATGAAGGGTTCATGATGACTTTCAGTCTTGAGGATGGGTGTGATAGTATTGATGAAGTGCTACAAGAGGTAAAACCAACCATCTTTAGGATACTATAGGAGCCGATAGAATTGATTCATCATGAATGGGCCACTCAGTTGATTTGCATGCTCGAATGTTATAATGTAACTACTGAAGGAGAAGATGAAGATCCACGGAAAATCAACATTCCAGAGATGGAAGGCCACTGCGAGGTTCAGGGACCATAGATTAAGAACCCTGACATAAACGTACCAGTGAAGACTAAGTAGGTAAATATTGGTACGGAGGCGGAACCTAAATTCGTGAATATTGGAGACTATCGAGACAGCACAACAGTGGATGGCATTGCTGAATTACTCCATGAATATCAGGACTTATTCTCGACCAAGTTTAGGGATTTAAAGGGAATACTTAGAGATTTAGGGGTAATGAAGATCATGTTAAAACCCAATGTGAATCCAGTTAAGAAAAGGTTGCATTTCTTAAATCTGAAATACAAGGAGAAGGTCCACGTAGAAGTAGACAAGATGCTTGCGGCAGGCATCATTGAGCCTGTGGAGGAATCCAATTGGGTAAGCTTGATGGTGATACAAGAGAAGAAGAAGAAGGATGAAATAAGAATATGCACGGATCTCATAAAATTGAATGATGCGTGTGTACATGATCCATACCAAACTCCCTTCATGGATGAGGTGTTGGACAATGTAGGTAGTCAAGCAGCATATTCTTTCACTCATGGGTTCTTAGGGTACCACCAGATCAAAATTGCATTGGAGGATAGAATCAAGAAAACCTTTGCGACTGTGTGGGGTTGCTTTCAATATACTCTCATGCCGTTTGGATTGAAGAATGCCCTTGCACGTGCTTGTTGCGGCATTCAAGGAATATATTCATAACTTCTTAGAGGTCTATTTTGATGACTGGACAATATTTGGGTTGGTTATGTGCCATGTAGCAAACTTGCGCTTGATGTTGGATACATGACAAAGATACAAAATCGCGCTCAACCTCAATAAGTGTATGTTCCTCGTTCCTTTTGGGAACTTGTTGGGGCATGTGGTTTGTAGACAAGGGCTGATGGTAGACACCGTGAAAGTCATGGTGATTTTGAATTTGGAAGTGCTGTGGTGTGTGAAACAGTTGTGCGCTACTCTGGGACATACGGGGTACTATAGGAAGTTCATATAAAGCTATGCCTAGGTCACCACGCCGATGGAAAATATGTTAAAGAGGATGTCACATTTTGTTGGAACGATGATTGTAAGAAAAGCCTGGATGTATTGAAAGAAAACATGAATACTATGCCGATTCGAGTCTTCCCAAACTGGAAGAAAGAGTTTCATGTCCATGTTGACACGTCAAGTATAGCATTGGGGGAAATACTAACACAAGATGGTGGAGACAGATTGGATCACGCTATCACGTTCGTGAGTTGTAGATTATCTAAATTAGAAAAGAATTATTCCACCACTGAACGTGAGGGACTAGCTATGGTATATGTGCTCCAGAAGTATTAACACTACTTGCTAGGAGGTCACTTTAAGATGTATATAGATCATTCCACGCTGAAGTACTTGGTCAATAAGCCTATGTTGGGGGGGCGCATATGCAAATGGCTTTTATTATTCCAAGAATATGATTTTGAAGTTGTTGTGAAGCCTATATCATTGAACGTGGGACCATATCACTTGTCTCACATTGAGACAGGGGAGGAACCTACTAGTTTGGAGGAAGGACTATCTGATGTGCAAATTTTTGTTGTGTGTGTAGCGGATGGACATTTTGAAGATATAATTCACTTTTTAACAATTAGAACTTCGCCAGTAGGGTACTCTATCCAGCAGAAGAAGGAACTAATGGTGCACACAACAAATTTCTTTATCATTGCAGGGCATCTATATAAGATGGGGAATGATGAGATACTGTGAAGGTATGTAGCTGAGTTTGAATGAAGCAACATCCTCGTCGAATCTCATGGGGGCGCTGAAGGAGGACATTATGCAGGGAGAGCAACCACGCAGAAGATTCTTTGCGTAGGGTTGTGGTGGCCGACCCTTCATCAAGATACAAAAGCACATTGCAAGACATGTGATGTATGTCAAAGAACAGGTAGACCATCATGGAGGGACGAGATGCCTTTGAATCCACAAATGACATTGCATCGCTTTGAAAAGAGGGCAATCGAATTTGAAGGACCTATCAAACTTCAATGAAAGATAGACGCACGATACATTATCACTGCGACAGAGTACCTGATTCGTTGGGTAGAAGCGTAGCCAGTAAACGATTACATGACCATGATGACCGCGAAGTTTATATTTGAAAACGTACTGACACGATTTAGATGTCCGAAGATCTTGATGAGCGATAGTGGTACATATTTCCTTAACAAGACGATCAACACGCTGACAGAAGAATTTCAAGTGTATCATCAGAAAAGCACATCATATCACCCGCAGGCTAACAAGACAATAGAAGCATTCAACAAAGTACTAGAGACCATGCTGACCAAAGTATGCAACATGCAGCGAAGTGATCGGACCTGCACATACCTATAGTATTATGGGCTTATAGGATGACATGCAAGAAATTGATGAGATAGACACCTTTTAGGCTTGTCTATGGAGTGGAAACTGTAATTCCTATGGAATACATTGTGCCTAGTCTATGCACAGCAGTGCTCATAGGTATGGTGGATCACAAAGCCCTGGAGGAGAGGCTCATGTAGTTGGAGGATCTTGAAGAAGAATGATTTTTGGCTGGCTTCCACCAGTAGGTCCAAAAGCAGCGCGAAAAGGCTTGGCATGATTGACATATTAAGTTGTGCACCTTCAAGGTGAATGATTTGGTGTTGTTATTTGATAGATTCCCATGGAATCTCAGAATGCATAGGTTGGGACTGTATGTTATTAATCAGATCATAGATGGTGGTGCGGTGCAGTTGGTAAAGTTAAATGGAGAAACTTTCCCAAGAAAAGTCAATGGAAGTTGTTTGAAGACATACACAGGGGGCTTGACCATCTGACTAGAAAACAGAAGAATAGTCTTAGTACTCTAGGCAGCTAAAAGAAGACGTGAGACTATAAACTACTCTACCCAGGGGCTACGCAATATTAGTACTGTGCGCAGTAGCGAAGTCTCACAGGGTCCGTGACAACGTGAGGGTAGCTGCATTGCCGCGTGGATTGGCCAGAAAGTGATTGTTACGGTCACTATTCATGACGTGATGCTTGGTTTGAGACTAGAAGGAGAAGGCAACAAGCATTTAAGGTGAACTTTATGGGCTACATTCTTGAAAATCTGTCGCCAATCGAGCATTAATGGACCGAATTTGGGGGGAACGGTCGAATTCAAATTCAAAAGGCGCTATAAATTACAAAGAGTTGTCCAACAAACAACACTTAGGAATTTGAGGATTGAGTTGTTGCGTGCACAGAAACTCATGAACCCAAACTCGTTTGATCTTCTGAAGGCGAATTCGTTGCTTGAGAAATTACCCGAGCCATTAAGAGAATTGTGGAATAGCACTATGGTAGCACCTGAGGAAGCCATGGATACCAGAGTAATGACCGCTGAGGAAGCTGCGCAGGCCATTACAGAAGTAGAAGCCCCTGAGAGTACCAGGATTTGCAGAAATCCCTAAATCACCACGCATGCCGAGACCCAAAAAAGACAAGCAGGCTATGGTACCAGTGCACGTATCCCCTAGGAACCCATTAAGGACTAAGTTTTCAATGGAAGAAAAGGGGAAGGCTATCAATTTGGAGGCTAATGAAGAGGAAGAATTTGAAGAAATCCTTGTAGAGGAGGAGGATGTAGAAATGGAGGTTGAAACCTAGGGTGCAGACCCTCTTACAAGGCGTCCCACATATGTTCCTTCATGGAATGGTAAAGCTAAGGTGCCTAAAGATATAGATGAGATCAAGAGCTCTCTATAGACTCCGCTGCTCCCTGACGACATTATTTTTGAATGAGCGCACCTGGGGCAAGTGATTGTACTGAAATTTGAAAACTGGGATCTCGTGGACCATGAGAAGTTCCCACATTTGGCAACCACACAACTAGTGCACCAGAAGAAAGACGTGCCAACTGGAATCATAGAGTTGGAGTCGCGTAAATGGCCGAGAGGTGTGGAGAAGGCAGGATTGTTAAACCTTCCCTGGGTGCCACATTACCATCGCACACTAGTCACCATTTTTGTCATTAGGCAGCTACTCTGCTTGGTGCATGATGGGTGCTTATGGCTAGAGGAGCCCATCCCCATCACAGACCATTTGATTCATAGAATTACCTAGCTTCATTGCAAAGGGGAGGATCCAGTGAAAATCTTGGAGGGAAATAGTGATGATTTGGTGATCACGGAGGCCATCAAGAAGAAGTTTAAGCTGGAGAAGAAGAAGAGAGGGTACACCATTTCCAGCATCAACAACCCTGCAGTTAAAGTCATGATGTAGATATGGGCAGGGAAGGTTATGTAGAGGTGTCGTGTGGATGAGGTGCCCACGATGGTGGTTGTACTAACATCATAATGCATAGAAGGGGTCTAGTTCAATTGGGCTAACTACTTATGCAGAGAGTTCCTTGAGAACTTCCGCGAAGCACAAGAGAAGGGAAATTTTTTTCACTATGCGTGGCTTCTGTTCTCCATAGTACTGGTGGCATGGGAATTTCCCAAAGACTACCAGTTCTCGGCAATTGCACAGGACCTTCCGGAGGCAATGAAGTATGCTTCACTGTGGGAAACCAGGGATGCGCAAAGGATAAGGGACAACAAAATATTCTCGATGTTCATGGAGATGAACATCAGAATGGGGATTAATCGTAAGTCACGGTTATCGTGCATGGTATACAATAGTTTGGAGAACTTTGCGGAGTTCAAGGTAGATTTCCACCACGTTTACATTAGGGCAAGGAATGACCCCGCGAATATGTGGCATGAGCTACCATATTTGGCAACAAACAATGTCATCTTTGCGGTCCTTGATTCATTGCCATCGAAGTGGTGTGCTCTAGCCACCTCCACAGTGGAAGTAGAGAAGTCTGCCACACATCAGAAAAAGGAAGAGGCGAAATTGTGGATGGTGCAATTGGTAGAAAAACGTAGAAACAAAGCAGCAGCAGCTAAGGCCCAGGCGATGTGTGACGTGGAGAAGTTGGCGCAAGAGAAGAAAAAGGCAACAGAGGAAGAACACGAAGGATAGAAGTCACCTTCGCCCGAGCTGGAGACAAATACAGAGCAAGGTGGCATGGACCCGTAGACAGTGTCCACCCAATTGAAACCTTTGCGTCCAAGAGAGTAGGTAGGGACATGAAAAATGTCAAAGGCTTCAAAGACTTCTTTCAACCCAATCACCCTTACTGAGGGGGATCTACATGACATTGGCGAGACAGTGAGGGACGTCACCGTGGAGACCCTCCAGTAGTTCAAGGAGGAACACTAGATGGTGTTCGAGGCCCTTAGAGCACTGATACAAGAGTTGTTGGTGTGCACTCCACAGGCTGGTGTTCTGTCAACTAGCCACGTAGTAGGCACGTCTGCGGTTGAAGAAATGTTGCGCACCCAGATGACCAACACCATAGTGCTACCAAGTGGAGCACTCGTTACATAAAATGAGGCCGATAGGCCTATGGTCAGCAGGTTGAAGGGAATTAGGTTAAATGTGGTTGTGCTCCCTCAAGAGATGCTCTATGTTTTGAAAGATGGATTCACTATAGAATTACGAGCCAGGGAAGGCCACACGCTCCAAGTAATGAGAGAGTAGTGCATCAAAATTGAACAGTTGAGCCTGCAGTGCAACGAGGTAGTGGTGTAGAACAGACAACCACTGCAGGTGGTTGAGGAATCCTACTAGATGGTCAGTGTTGGCCATCCAAGCCGAAGAATCAGTGGAGACATGCATCTAGAAATTAGCAGCAGGGGTGCGCGAGGCAAAGGAAGAAATGGCCAGATAGTTGAACTACAATTGAAGGCGTAACCTTCAACCCCAAATGAGGTTAGGGAATAGCACGCCAGCACAATTACAATAGAAATAGTAGAGGTTAACAGTGCAGTGAAAGATTGTACGAAGCTGTTCGAGTAGTCGTTTGAGGTTCTCACCACCTTGCATGAGGACACAAACATGCAATGCCTAGATACAGAGGCACATGAGCTACAGTAGAAATATGAAGAAGTAAAAGGGACTTTGCAGACAGTTACCCTTACAGAGAGGCTCGTAAGGATGCAGCAGGTGAAAGCACTGAAGGAATAGGTAGATGTTGCTCAACATAAGGAAGTAGTTTTGAAGGCGTGTTACAGTCATGGATTGATGAGGTGTACATCATTACAGCCTCCATTGAAGCAAATATCGCACAGATGCAGGCAACACAGGAACAAGTTTAGTGTAGTAGTGTTGTGGTCACCAACACCCCCCCTCTTTGTTTGGTATTAGCAATAACACCAAGCAAATGGGGACCCTTAACAAAAAATACAAAAAAACATTTTATCAAAATTTTTGTATTTTGACTCCCTAAAGCTGTATGGCATCGCGAGAAGAGAGTGAAGCGTTTTCCTATGCGCATAAATAAGTTGTGAAGAAGCGACGTGAAATTCATCGCATCACATATATTGTGAAGCGCTCTTAAAAGAGAAAATTAAGGAATCACCGACGGCAACATCGCATAAGCAGCACACAGTGATTGGATGATTAAGCGCAATTTGTGATTCACGATCTGCGATCTTGCGATCTGCGATTTGCGATCTGCGATGAATGCGACCATCAATTCCTGCGATGACACATCTTGATATCGCAATCCTCGATACTGCGATACGAGTCGCAGAAATCACTCATCGCAAAATTTCCTCGACATAGTGTTCAAGGAAAGCTGTCTGTAGACCAAAATTGGGCGCGTGCCTTAAAAGAAATTAATGATTGTACGCCAAAGTATCCAAGAAGGATTGTGTTTTGTTTTTCGAAGAGTCAAGTCATTATGAGTGCCATAATTATGCATTCATTAGAGCTTAAAGCTTTCATGTCAATATTTTCGTCATTACTCTTTTCCTTTGTGTAAACTGTAAGACAACAACTAATATAAATCAATGTGCAGGAAACATCTAAGGAAAAGGGGAAAGCGTCAATACTCGGAGAACAGAGAAGAGATGCCTTCGCAAACGGATGCCGCATGCAGCAGGATCGCGGATTCCAGAGTATCACTCAATAGATACTGATGGAAATAGACTATCGAAGACTCAGAGTCAAAGACGCACAAAAGCAACATGTTTACAAAAGATCCTGAAGATTAGACTGGGTAAAGCAAAAAGAAAAACGCTAAAGAGATAAAATGCTCTAGAAAAACCTGGAACAAAGAACGGAAGCAGTTTTCAATATAGAAAATTGTTTAGAGAGCAAAGTCCCTAACTTATTCAGTCATTCGCACTGCCGGAAACCAAAATAGCAACAACACAATCAGTTTGAAAGAAATTTGGGTTATACCAAGTATACACACAGTGAATACACCAAGCCAGAGGAAGATTTTCGAAAATATCTTCTAGTTTGTCAGAAAAAGGTGCCAGCTCTTGTTATTTCTATTTTCATAGCTCAAACGAAAGGAGAAGACAACCAGTCGACTCTTCCCAGGCGAATGTTGCATTGCTTACAGCACTAAGGAGCAAATACAGAAACGGTTAGAAATTAGATTCAATTTTTAGAAATAAATTTGCTTTAGTAGAAGGGCGGTCATTTGAAACCGTGTCCTAAATTTATGTAATTAAGATTAATTAGTTAGTAGTAGTTAAACCCTTCTCAGGCATTTGGAGAAGGGTCCGGAAATTTGTCAAAAAACTTGTCCTCAGAACATGCACTTTTGCACCCTCGGAAGGGGTTTTTGATGAATGGATGGATCAAGATTTATCAATGTTTGCACTCTAATGTCTGCTACTGATTTTGCACTTTTGTACTCTTAGTAGATGTTAGAACAAGTAGAGATAAATCGTTATTGCTTGAAGCTTATGAGTGGAACCAGTCATAAATGGTACTTTTATCTCTTGACCAATTTCTGCTTATATTCTTAAAGTGATATGCAGTTTTCAGTTGTTTATATGTTAATGTATGAATGTGTGGGTAACCATTTGGCACTTCTGTACGGTGGAGTCATTTATTTGTGCTTGACATATGAATAACTTATTATGCGATATGCTGTTCACAACTGTTTTGCTTAACTTTTTATGCAGAGTGGTTTATCTTAATTGATTTATATTCTTATGATAGCTGAATGATCTTTATTACCAGTTATTGTTCGAAATCTTTTTAGATCGCATAATAGAATAAATACACCCCGGGTTAGCGTAGATTAGATGTGTTGTTTCTTATTAGATTACAATAGCATAGAGTTAGTTTAGAAGTTTGAATTAAATTAGCTTAAAATACTCCTAGATCAACATCATCCAACTCTACACACACACACACCCCTTAGATTGGGAAACTTGTCCCATTATCCCCAGTCGGACCCGCTATACCAAACGGATAAGGAGCTGCCAACCAAGGTCCGGACTGGGTGGGTATCCCCCTTGTTGTCGACCCGATTTTCGGGGCTTCAACAAGTAGTTCAGCCACAATGGTCTCTGAACAACGGGTCGAAGAAGTATAGCAGGCATCCGCTTAGTGCACTACCGATCTTGCAACGATCCAGGCAGAATTGGGAGGTCTTCGCATAAATATCTCCACAGTGATAGAGTGACTTGAGGTTGAGTGACAATGTTTGTGTTGGGGGCCTATTGAGTGCGAGATCCCCCAAGGGATGTTTTGGGTCTCAGAGCCTAGACTTTGGTAAAAAAATGTAACTTTGATGTAAAGACTCTGCATTTTCTGGGTGCGGAGTGCGTAGCTTGTAAAAGAGTCATAGGGTTATCTGCCCTCAAATTTGTAATGTAATTTTGGCAGTAGAGATTTACCCATGGTCCATGGACCATGGGATTGTATAAATAGAGCAAAGCTCTAAGTAGATAAAGACATCATCTAGTAAAAACATGGAATAGAAGCATAGTGGAAGAACGAATTTATAAAATCTAGTTTGAGTTGTAGAGTAGGAGAAGGCTCTGTAGCTATGTGTGCAGAGGCCTAGTAGTCTGCAGCTGAGCACGTGGACCCCTGTAGCTGAGTGCGCAAGGCGAGTCAAGTATTTAACAGTTGGAAGTTTTAATAAAGAGAAGTTTCATATTAATTCTGTGTATTTAACTCCTGTTTTATGCATTGAATAATGCGTGAATGTGTATAATTGTGTTGATTAAGTGAATGCAAGATAGAATATCTCTTTAAATGAAGTTAACTAATATTTGTTAAGAAGATAAGTAAGATACATGGTGTAGTTTAGGTAAATAGTGTAGTTCGCTGCCATAACAGCGAGAAAACATCTCAGCCCCTGGTTAGGGTTGTACGAAAGTAAACTATAATATATCATGAGGGTATTGAAGATTAGAATAGTGTGTGAAGTAACCTGTATGAAGATAGGCACAATTGGATTAAATTGACACCACAAACATATCAAGGGTGTGAAAACTTGGTTCCATCATACCCCGATTGTTGTGGGGAAAAGTATCTGATGCGGATGACCCTATCCCTACTCTAAAGGTGACAGTCTTTAGCAACAACTGAAAGTAAAGTTTTGATGATTTCCTTTATGAAAGTACAGAGAGAATGAAGAAAGATTAACCAACCTGGTGTCTTTCGCTTAGTCGATCCTTGTCCTCTCTCTTTGTCTCTTGTTCCTAGCTCCTTGCTCTCTTTGCCGGTCCAGCTACACACAGATCCTGCAAAAAACAAGAGAGCAAACTACAAGATACATGTACTCATAACTGAAGCATGGATTAGGATGAATCAAATATACATGTAAATACAATACATCAATGCAATACAAGTATATAGGAGAACATGCAAAACTTTATTGATAGAAGTAACAGGGTTCTGAGAAGGTTACAACCAATGATGGCTCCAATCCAGCAGCACCTTCCCAGCAGCAAGAACTCTCCTCTTCACCTCTAGTAAAACAATCACCCAATAGCTCTAACTGTAAAGCAACAGCACCTCCTTGCTTTACACAAAATTCCAGCCCCTTAGACCTCATAGAAGAGCTCTATATATAGGAGAGAAGAAGAGAGGATGAGTCAGCTTGAGGCTGGCATAGAGCTGACTAGTGTCCTCTCCCTCTTCAGTTAAACTTCAGTCCTTGAGTCCACTTGGAGATCCTTGCTTACAAATGGTGATCAAGTACCTCTTACTCATCACAGGGCGAATCTCATGAACCAAGTGTCAGTTTGGAAGCTTCCTGGGCAGTTGACACCTTGCAGGATGACTGTGCCACTTGGCCAATCTCGCCCAGCGCAGGTAGCCTTCATTAATCTTGACTTCCAGCGCAGGTACAAGGAGGGACAGTTGCATTCCAGCGCAGAAGCTCAGTGGAGCAGCTGACATGATCCAAAATAAGCCTGTTTTGAAGTGTTTTCAGGTGGAGAACTGATTGGAAGTGCTGTTGTTTGATGACCTTGTTCTTTTAGGGGTAAGAACAACATGTTTAGGGACTGAGGATCCCTGTGATTATTGACATTTCATGCTCCATGATGCGAGGCACAAAAATGTCTATAACAGTTGCCCCCTAAAGTATGAGGCCGTTTATCGGGTGAAATGCTTTATCTAGAGGGTCCGAAGTTCATTCCAGTGCTGAGGAGGCACCCTGTAATACAATACAATACAATACATTATTTTTCATTCTATTTTCATGATCTAGCTGAGGCGGGCATTCCCATGCTCAGCTTTTATAAATACATTTTGGTACATATGACAGACGATCGTCTGAAGGTAGACTGATAATTTTCTGCTGAAATTATCATCCTTTGAATAGGATGATCATCTGTTGCAATGATGTACATGACAAATGCTTTTATATTTCCTGAATATATATCGCAGCCCGGATGGATGAAACTAGATCCGGGGTCTTCAAACTCGTTCGATCTTCACTCTAAGTACAAGTCGATCCATGTGAGAATTGCGCTGAAGTGGAACATGGAAAGACATCGCTTGATTACCGGTCAATAATGAAAACCGTTAACAAGCGCAAGAGGAATCACCAATAATGACGATGACCCTCAAGGTACTGCAGTACAATTCACGTGGCTTGAGTAAAGGACTTGGCGTCGAACGCCACGCAAAATCTTCTGGTCGAAGGTCATTGATGTATACCTGTCGCCGGAAGTGAGAAACTTGCCATTGAGGCATGCAAGCTTCAAAGTACTGATGGGGGTGTTCCTAGATCAACTTCTTGGATAATGAGCTGAAGTCGACAAGAAGCGATCCGTCAAAGGAGGGCCTTAATGAATCCCACAGCAATGACACGGAACGGAGCTAATGACTTTAGTGGAGGTGAAAACAAACTGTGACATATGATTCAGGGTGGCGATCATGAATGGATGAAGGATAATGTATGGCAGTGGATGGGACACGGTTGACACTTTCAGAATGACCCCTCTTGAACATATAACGACACTGATGCGATGGATCGGTAGCATTACCCCAAATGTGGATGGTTTGGCGAAGACCATGGCGATGAGACCGGTGAATGAAACAACCCAACCCGATGTGGTACGGAGGAAAAGTGTCATGTTCAAGAGTGACTTGCTACCATTAAACTTTGATGTTCTCCCAATTTTTCCCCAGTCATTTCTGACCAGTACCTCTTTATTTTTGTCAAGCTTGAGGAGGATAACATATGCTTGTTCTATAACCTGCCCTTCGGGCAAGCCCATCGCTATGATTTAACGAGCCTAGCGATAGGGAAACTCGTTCTCGTCTAAAGACAAGTTTGTCGCTATTTAATCATTTTAACGAGTCTAACGACAAAGAAAACTCGGTCCTTTTCATTTTTAGAGAGTCTGAAAAGGTACAGAAAGTCAACTCCATGATTCCTTTTTCGTCAGCAAATCCCTTAAGTCCGAAAAAGTATAAAACAATACAGAAGGGATGGCTGTTCGGTACTTTTAACGAGCCGAACAAGACAAGCGCTCGATCCTTTTGTGCAATAATCCCTCAGGTCCAAAAAGATTAAAATTTAGAGGAGGGATAGCGTTCCGGTCATTTAACGAGCTGGAAGGCCAAAACTCGGCAAACTTTTCATATTTTACGAGTCAGTGAAAAGAGCTGAAAGAAGACTCGTCTTTTGAGGAACGAGTGATAAACAGGGATAGCTACAGATTCCAGGTACAGGTTGGAATTTTCCAATCACGGCAGTGTTACGAGGATGGCTAGGTGAAATCACTCTTCGCAGCTGTTTCTCAAAAGAGGTAAACACACAAATGGAGGTGAATGATCGGCCAAATGAACAGTGGAGGTGATGGATGAAAACATGATCAAGGTTCTTATGGCTAATGAATTTACGATCTCAAAAGGTTATTTACCGGTTCATTTTTTCCATGAGCTTGAACTCTGGGGGAAACTTTTGCTCACACTTTTCTATTTTTTAACGAGCATAAATTCAGTCATAAAACTGCTCGAATTTGCGTTTATTTTTTAACGAGCATGAACTATATGCTAAAACTGCTCGATATACCAGTCATAAAAAGAACGCCTCTCGTAAGGACCAATTTTTATAGAGCTTATGCCTTACCACAACTATGCTCACTTTTGGAAAATTTTACTTTTGCCCCACAGGCTTCTTTCATGCAAGTTTGGAAACGGCTAATCTTAAAACCAGATAAATAACCGCCTCTAGCTTGCACTCCAGAAGGTTTGCATGCCCCCAGGTATAGGATAGAATTTCGAGGCTACCCCTCCTCTCCCCTACCTCTGCTTTTCTTTGGGTGTTCACAGTTACTTGTCATCTTGCCAATCTAATGTTAACGATACTTGTCTTCTCGTTATTCTAAGGGGTCTTATGCAGTACTCAGGCTTCCCGTCGGCCCACTTTTAACAAACAGCTATTTGTGACAATAGAAGAACACCACTCAAAGATAAAACATTGGCATTATTGAGGGAGGCTTGCCTCTTTCTTATTATTCCAAAGACGGTTCGATTTGCTACCGCAGATCAATCTCTTTCTTCGGCGATGTCTAACGTTGGGTTACTAAAGATGGTGACCACCCATTGTAGCAATAGAATCTCTTTGAAGGCTGCCCCTGCTTATCCTTCAAAACATTTGTTTCAATGGGCGAGGCTTGAATTCAAAGACGGTTACTACTTGTTACCTTAAACGGTCTTCATCTTCGGTGTCCCTATTACCTAGACAAGGGGAGCGAGAAGCCAATTATCTCACTCACATAACTTTGACAAAAGAATATTATTCCAGAACAATCCCACTTCCTTCCACGGACGGGGTACGGACTAGTCATATTCTTCTGCGGAAATTCTTCCCTATACCCGGGGTTTCTTCTGCCCGAAGCAGACCAGGGTGCATGCCCCCTAGGTTCCAGTCTTTCTTTCCGAATCACTCGCACTCATCGGGAAGAAGGACTGGGGGTGAAGGCGAATCTTGAGTGAACAGACCATTTAGGAATGGTATTTGACTATTTGCGATGCGAGATCCCGGAAACGAAAGTTGGTCTACGAGCTTGACCACCCTTCCTTCGTGTGGAAAACACATTACTCTAAAGAGTGAGGAGACTATCGCTCCCATGCAATAAATATAGTCCCGCCCAAGGAGTAGGTTATAATCCAAAGGTCCTTGGACGACCATCACGTTCATCTCGACGGTCTTCCCTTTCAATGTAACAGGTACATTGGGGAGGATCCCTAATGGTCGACTGGTTCCTTTATCAAAACTTGAGAGATTTCTCAACTCAGGTAAAAGCGCTGGGGAACCCAGTGCTTTCCAAGCAACAGAGGAAAGGATACTCACAGACGCCCCTTCATCAATGATAGTACCAGCCATAATCATTCTATAGATCTGGACAATGATTCTGAATGGTATACTGGCTGGTAACCGGGGTCTGCCTAGTTGATTCCAATCAAAGGATACAACCAGGTTGCTTGGTGGTGGGACTGAATATACGGCCGGATATGACTCTGATGATGTTCCTTCCTGCGATAAAGGAATGGGCGTATTGCCCTGACGCTCATCGGAGTCGGTGCTGATGAAAAGAACCTGGATGGTGTCATCCTTATTCTCTTCAGTGAGGGTGTCGCATGAAGACGACTCTTCGGCGACGGTGTCATTTGAAGACGGGTCTTCAATGACGGAGTCATTGGACGATAGAACCTCTGAAGGAAGAACCGGGTCAACTGCCGTTTCGACCTTTAGACTTTCGTCTGGTCTGGATTCAGTAGGTTCATTCTCAATGACCGACACTTCAGCTGACCACTTGAGCGGGCCAGCTGGATTTTCAACTATCGAGGGATTAGGCACGAGTTTTTGGTATCCAGGAGGAAGTTGCAACGGTGAAACCGGGCGATCTTCCAAAACTCTCTTTGCCTCATCTAAGAATGGACATTTGTGGAGGGCATGATTGCCTTCACACAATAGACAGGGTGATCTTGGTCCCCTTCTTCGTCCTTCACTCTCGCTAGTTGACGGATTGCAATCAACATGACAACCAGAGGTTGATGCTACTGGATTGTGCAACCTTGGGGACCAGTCCCTTAGTATCTGGGGAATACAAGGACAATCACGATGGAAGTGGATCCCTTTGCAAATGACACATGGCGATTTAGGCCCGGTCGGTGCAGTGTGTGGGTTTTTGTCAGCTTTCTTCTGCTTGCCCCCAGTCGCCTTCGCCAGAGGCTCCTTCTGCTTCTTTTCTCTCTTCTTCTTTTCCTTCTTCTCCTTGGGAGGCTGACTTCTGCCAGCTCTACCTTGGGAAGATGAAGGATCAGAGGAAGTATCATAAGAAGTGGAAGGCTGGTGGGTAGTTCTAGATTGTTCTGACTGTTGATTCGACTGCTCAGGATTAGTGGCGATCTGGACTACATTAGTTGAAAAGAGCCATACAGGGAGGCCGATTGTCAATCCTGGAAGTGACAATGTAGCCATATGAGGCGCACCAACATCTCCCCAAGAGGAGAAGGGGTTTGGACTTCCGCCAAGGTTATTTCCTTGGTTGGTGGGCTCCATACTTTTCAACTGAAAGATCAACGTGGGAATAACAGGTGATTATGTTCCGCTTAAAATAAATTTTATTAACGACGCTTTTAGACACAAACTTGCTTTTTCATGTTTTAAGAGTCGAGAAAAAGCTAAAGATGACTCTAGTCGCCTTCGATGTTTTAACGAGCCCGAAGTGACAAATGCTCGGTTGGACTTTTTCAGGTATAGAGTTTGAAAAAGGCCAAAAGAAACTGCTCTGGAGATCTAGGCAGAGGGTGTGCCAAACCTTTCGCGAAACCACAGAATACGTTTTACGGTACGGGTGGTCGATCTTCGTGAATGCTGTGTTCACTGCATCGCGATCAGTAGGGCGGCCGACACGGTTTCCTAAGGATAAAGGATAAAAGCCTATAGGGGTCTCCCAATATACGCGACGGTACGCGGGAGCTCAAGTCCGTGTTAGTGCCACCGACTCTCAGGAGGAATCACCCACCTTCGTAGAGATCGACAGTCACTATGTTTAACGACGCCGGAACACGTCTCTACCTAGACCTCTAGATGTTTGCGTTAAATTCCAAAGCGTTGTTATGTAAATTGAGTTTATTTTAATGTTGATCTTTCTTAACAGTTTGCCTTTCAGGTTCGCCACGAGATGTATATATACAACTTCCTATATGCAATCTAAGAATGAGAAGCAAATCTTTTCAATCTTTCAACTTTGAAAACCTTAATCTACTTGAGGGAAAAGAAAGACACAACTTTTTCCACAGATCAAAGAACACACACTAAAATGCACATCTTCCTAAATCGTCAAGCATACAGTCAAATGCAAAATGCACAATGCATGTATTTCTTTTCGTTATCCTTAATGTTGATGCTAGACAGAAAGGAAACTGTTGTATAATTTTGAATCTAATTCCAAGTAGAAATAAACAAGCTTGTCCACAATCAAAAGACACCTTATGATAGACTTGTTTAACACACAGGAAATGTATAGATTCAAACCATGAAATGAAAAGCAAACAAACTCAAACAGCCATGAACAGTAATAAAACTAGCTCATAAGATCACAAAGACACTTTTATAGTTCAGGATCTAAGAGGCCACAGCTATACTGGTTCGCTTTTCACAATGGGAAACTGTATCTGAAGCAAGAAATACTGAAAGAACATTCACAGTTTCATCACACAACTGAGGCGGAATAATGTCAAGGAGAAGTGGTTTACAGCAAGTACAATGACCAGCAAGCAATCAGCAAAAAATCAGTGAAAACAGGGCTCAGACACAATGGGAAAACTGAGCAAGACAATGGCTAACTGGACCAGCGCAGGTTCTAGTCTGCCAGTTTGACTCTCAGTGCAGTTCTCGAAGGGAGTACCTGCGCTGTAATGCAGACTGCCTGTGGACAGCCTGCACTGGGACACGAGAGTTACGTCTACAAAGTTTTCCGGGTCATAAAAAGCTCAAAAATGCACTGTTTTTGCTGAAATAAAAAGCTATAGGTCAAGTACAGGCTAAGGGATGATCAAGAGGATGAAGATCTATCACAAAGAGTAAAGAGTCTTTTGTAGATAAGCTCTTTAAATCTTGAATTTGCTCAGCAAATGAGCAAGAGTAGCAGACCCTCTACTTCGCTTTTGATATAGTCAAAAGCTTTTCGATTTGGTACTCTTTTCTTCAAGAAATGAATAGCAAAATACTACAAACACCAACAAGATACTAGGCTCCCCAGTGGAGTCGCCAGTTTGTTGTGGGGAAAAGTATCCGATGCGGATGACCCTATCCCTACTCTAAAGGTGACAGTCTTTAGCAACAACTGAAAGTAAAGTTTTGATGATTTCCTTTATGAAAGTACAGAGAGAATGAAGAAAGATTAACCAACCTGGTGTCTTTCGCTTAGTCGATCCTTGTCCTCTCTCTTTGTCTCTTGTTCCCAGCTCCTTGCTCTCTTTGCCGGTCCAGCTACACACAGATCCTGCACAAAACAAGAGAGCAAACTACAAGATACATGTACTCATAACTGAAGCATGGATTAGGATGAATCAAATATACATCTAAATACAATACATCAATGCAATACAAGTATATAGGAGAACATGCAAAACTTTATTGATAGAAGTAACAGGGTTCTGAGAAGGTTACAACCAATGATGGCTCCAATCCAGCAGCACCTCCCCAGCAGCAAGAACTCTCCTCTTCACCTCTAGTAAAACAATCACCCAATAGCTCTAACTGTAAACCAACAGCACCTCCTTGCTTTACACAAAATTCCAGCCCCTTAGACCTCATAGAAGAGCTCTATATATAGGAGAGAAGAAGAGAGGATGAGTCAGCTTGAGGCTGGCATAGAGCTGACTAGTGTCCTCTCCCTCTTCAGTTAAACTTCAGTCCTTGAGTCCACTTGGAGATCCTTGCTTACACATGGTGATCAAGTACCTCTTACTCATCACAGGGCGAATCTCATGAACCAAGTGTTAGTTTGGAAGCTTCCTGGGCAGTTGACACCTTGCAGGATGACTGTGCCACTTGGCCAATCTCGCCCAGCGCAGGTAGCCTTCATTAATCTTGACTTCCAGCGCAGGTACAAGGAGGGACAGTTGCATTCCAGCGCAGAAGCTCAGTGGAGCAGCTGACATGATCCAAAATAAGCCTGTTTTGAAGTGTTTTCAGGTGGAGAACTGATTGGAAGTGCTGTTGTTTGATGACCTTGTTCTCTTAGGGGTAAGAACAACATGTTTAGGGACTGAGGATCCCTGTGATTATTGACATTTCATGCTCCATGATGCGAGGCACAAAAATGTCTATAACACCGATACTGCTTCGGGTGAGACTTCAGTCCACACTCCATGGGTTGATGCCGAAAGGGCCAATAGTGTAGGGATTTGTTTGGCTAAATAACTCCAAAATTGAGTTAGGCCCCCTTAAGCCAAGACGACCCTCCATCCAATGGTTAGATAGATGTAGGCAACAATGTTCTTAATACAATGTTGTAGCGCATGCTTTCTTCAACCCTATGGGTGTATTGAACAATAGTCAAAGAATCCACAGGGTTCACACCCTTTCAATTAGTATATCGGGTTGGTGTTGTTATCCCCATTGAGTGTGAGATCCCTACCCTACACTCAACCATCAAACTCCTCTCAGATACCTTGCCTTTAAGAGAAAATGCTAGTACAGTTGGGACACATTCAAAAACGTTGGAAGGAATCTCTCCACCATAATGAAGCCTTCAAAAAGATGACTAATGCCTCCTTTGACCAAAATGTCCCCCCTCGTTCATTCACAGAAGGGTAGTTAGTCCTTCGCTATAGTTTCCAAAGAAGCTTTAGGAACATGGAAGTTAGAAACATTATGGAAGGGACTATACATTGTTAAACATTGTCTCCTCGAAGGGGCATACATGTTAGCAGAGCCTGGTGGGAGCTGCCTCAAGGATCACGTCAATAGGCTCTATCTCAAATTCTTTTATCAATAAAATTAAAATCAACCCTAGAATGTAAAAGTATGCACCATGAATTATTTTTATAATGATCACCTCATAAAAAA
The DNA here is from genome assembly GCA_031772625.1 of Pinus tabuliformis. NCBI lineage: Eukaryota > Viridiplantae > Streptophyta > Pinopsida > Pinales > Pinaceae > Pinus > Pinus tabuliformis. The sequence goes on along the minus strand of CM062817.1, from coordinate 632,219,435 downwards.
TGTGAATTAAAATTAGACTCTCATCATGTTTCACAAATGGATCATTCGCTATCCTATTATCACCAGTTCCTTGACTACACTTCTCGATGGTCACAAAAAATACATCCACTCACTAGCACTAGGAAAAAATGATTCATCAAAAGGTGGAATACTCATAATGGGTGCTTCCCCTAGTACATGAATACATGAAAAATACATCTAGGGTTGGGGACCAACACCATAATCACCCCCTAGAGCCTCTATGCATGAGGCCCCTGACCCCACCTAGTGTTGGAGCTAAAGCCAGACCGGCGGTCAAGACCACCACTACAAGCTAGTGAAGGACAATATGCCTCGCTCTGTCACGAGACATGGTCCTCTCCATCGTGATCTCATCCAACATTGCCTAACCCACCATAGAAATCCCTTATAGTAGGTCAGTCGTGTAACCCCAAACATTCTCAGCAGCCTCTACCTGAGCCTATGCAACCTCCTCACACTCCCACAGTCTCTCTATCTCTCAATGAATGAAAGAGCTCTCCCCCTCTCTATAGGGGCTACCAATATCTATATGTCGACACCAAGACAACCTCTGAGGGTCATCTAGCACCTTTTTATCTCTCTGTTATTGTGGAACTCATGCCGCATCAATTCCACCTGGATGATGAGGATTTTTTCCCACCAAACAAGCCAATGGAAGTCTCATATATCCCACATCTGTAAGAAAACATACATGGTAGCAATATAGATGTAAATATACATTATTAATACATGTAATAAGCACAATTCAAAACACATAAACCACATACCTATGAGGCTGCAAGCATCACCTAGGGCTAATCCCATATTTGGATCTCTGTGAAAAATCCACGTCAGCATATGGGAACTCCCAAATCATTTGAGGGCTAGACAACCACTAACCCTCCACCAAAGGTTTCCAATATCACCCCACCTAGGGCATTAGTTCCATCGAATGATCTGAGATGCCCTCGGAGGCCCTATTGACACTGTGAGTACCGGGCACAACATCACGACCCTCTCATAGAGAATCTTGTAGATGACACTGTCATAGAAAAATATTTGTCCCTTGCCCTAATGAACCTGTGTAAGCTATGTCATCATCCTCCTCTGGAGGTAACTTCCCTAGTCATAAAAATATCCTCCCTGAATCCTTTGAAGGATAGCCAACTGGGGCTTAGAAAAGTGATTTGGGGACTTGTCCCCACCAGTTGTAAAATCATACCCAAAGCAGCTCACTCAGCTATATTGAGGACTGGATCAATGTGGATACACCGATCATAAAATGGATTGGACCTGCAGTGGTCCTCTGCCCATCTAGCCAGGTCCACCTGACCTAGAGGTAGAGGCATCGGTATCTCCTCTCCCAAAGGAACCAGCCCATTCATAAAATATACATCCACCTCCATGGTGAATTTCACATCTTAGCCCTGAATTTCAAAGGTCTCTCACTAGGGATCCCACCTACCATTAAAAAAATGTGAGAAGTCCTCTAGCAATCTAAGTAAGGGGTTCTAAACAAACTTCAACAACCCCCATTTGATCAGTAAGGCCCTAGCTGGAGCATCTCCCACCACCATTATCTGGATGTAATCCCAATTATGCCCTCTCCACGTCATACCCATCTTTCCAAAAGCATTAAGAAAACCCAAAAATTAGCCTCATAGGGCTAAAAAATTTCTTCCAATCATCCTTTGTGCTTGTTTCAAAAATGGGCACGCATCTTTGCATTTTCTCCTCAAACAGGTGCACAATATCACATCGATCCCTATACATTTGTGCACCCATGTGACTGACAACCCTTTCCCATGAGAACAGTGGTCCCTTGGCCACATGACTTCTCCTTAGGCAATCACGTGCCCATACACCTCTTTACCCCAAAGCCACGAGGTCGTTGGTAGGAAGACCTCACGACTTTTCTACCCTAAGTCGTGCAATCCTGTGACGATTTTACCTTTATCCATGCACCCCACATGACTATTCCACAGTCTCTCGCGCAAATTTTGGATGTTTGCCTAAAAATGCTTCATGGGAAATATTGTACGACATATCTACCCTAAGATGCCAAAATCACAAAGTTTGGGTAGTGAACTCTTACAATATATCCTCATGTGCTACCCATGTGCGCACACAAATCGCAACAGAAGAAAATAGATTGCGGACCCAACTCTTCAGTCCACGTCAAGAAGTGAAAATGTCGTGCCATATGGCCAATTTTTCCCTATATATCACCCTTTGTGTCACCTTCTTGTCACTCATTTAGGAGCTTGTGACCACGTTTTATGAAACTGTTAGTGACGTTAAGATGAGGATGATGTCATCTTCATCATGGTACACTCTGCTCCATTTCCACAACATACTCATTTTTTAGCCCGTTTCACGTTTTAGAGTACCCATTAGGTGCACCATTCCATGTTTGTTGATTCATCTTGTTCAAAAAATTTTAGATTATATATGATATCATCAATATTTTCTTACTTGGGTTATTGGTTGTCGAAGTTGGAAGTTTTCCAACAATTTCTCATTAAAATCCATCCCTTGGTGCCCATCAACATCTAAGGTATCATTGACCACTCAAGATAATAGACTTTTTGCAAATATTTTCATACCTTGACATCATTTCCCTAAAATTCACCATAGGATCCATCATCTCGACCATGTTTACCACTACCTTTGACTTTCACCTAGTAGATGTCTATGACAGTCAATATTACCTCCCATACATTGATTGCCTCATTTTATATATCACCTTGCACAATCAAGATCCATGACCATTCACTCTGGCCCACGAGCCATGTCATATGCATGTCTTGAAGATCAACCTCATTCTCCTCTTCTTTAATTATTTCTTATCAATCCCACTCCCAAGCCACCACATCTATTTTTTGTCAGATTACTTTTAATTCACTCTCACATTCTACATTTGGCCTGTCATCCCTCCATATAGCATAGCCTGCCTACGTCAACTCATCCACCTCATCAACCATGCATCGAGACCAACCAATGAGGTCCTCGACCTTGGCAAAAAGCCCTACCGACATCATTAAGAAGGCCACCATTTTCTTATGGCACCCATACTATGTGTTTGTACATCTGAAACCCCTTTTACATTCTTTTGGCAAGTGTACATTTTTTTTAGGAAAATGATTCCCACCCATACTTTTGTGTCTTGTACCTAGAGGAAATCCCTCATCTCCCTTGGTTGGATCTCGGTTATCACCACACCATGATCCATATTCATTTATCATTCACCACACCAATTAGAACATTCTCATACCTACCTTGGATGTCCTACCAACTCCAGGGGAAATTCCCCTGGATGAATTGTTTTGATTGTTGCTAGTCGCATTATAGCTTCACACTTCCAACTCTAATTATCCACCCACACCTCTAACTCTAATTATCATTCCTTTATGAACTACCATGTTATAGTCACCTTTATCCCTTCACCATGATTCCTTGAATCATCATTTCAGGTGGTTGACATTCCTTCCTAGCAACTTTAACACTCATCTTCTAGGATTGAAGTTGTACCTTGGCTTCCCCCCCCTTACAGAACATCCTCGGGTGGCACAGTGGGAATCACCATCGCCCATTGATGTCATTTGTCCCCTTAACATTCAACAAAGTCAATTTTTTTCATGTCATGATCATATCATACATTGTGACCATTGTAGTTATGTAGCACATCATTCTTACATTTTGATGCATGGGAGGTACTTAGATTCAAATATCCATGCACCCTTTAGCACCTCATTCAACATTCCTTCAGTTTCGATGTATGGGGGCACCAAGTTCTATCTATTTGTTAGAGGCACCCTTGACAGTGTAAGCAATTATCATCATCATCCATCAGCATGTAAGCCACATCAGGGCTGACCTGGAAGGACCATTTCTTATGATTGTAATAGTTATCCATTAGCCATCATAATGAGCATGGGACATCCACTCCTCGTACAAACACTTTTTCTATGAGAATTTTCCCATAGAATGATTATATTTAATTATCAGTTAAGGATTTTCCCTACTCATCTCCATAGGAAGTTACTTTATCTCTCAAAAATTTGGTAATACTCTCAGTTAAATCAACAAAATATGATGTATTTTAGTTATGCACTTTTTCACAACCTCATAAATTGGGGGGAAATATTATCATATGGAAATCATAACTTCATCTGTATGCATTAAGAAACACTCAAAGTTAGTGATCAATACATACAGGGGTGACATTTTGAGCTCAAAATGCCATGAAGATCAAAATTCAAAGGTTTTCTAAAGTTCAAATTAAAAATTTGCACTGTGTGGGTGCACCATTACTAAAAATTAGTCGTTTTGTTGTTTTTTCTTTGATAGTCGCATGGTCACAAAAATGTCCAGTCAACACCTCGGTCTATGAACTTGCTTGTGAAAAACTCTAAATCTTGATATGATGGGCTGAAAAATTCGAGCCTTTAGCTCCAAGAAGCATTAAAGGTAATGAATTGGTATATCTAATCTAATTTATGAGGTGAACCACTCCATTAATGAACCAAGGGGGGAGGAGTTTCCAAGAAACTCTAGAAATACAAGTTCTAGGAGAGCTAAGAATAAGAAGAAGCAAAGCATTATTATGCAGCCAAAATTGCTCCCTAGAAATCAAGCATTTCATTGAGAAGAGGATTTCATCGTTGAGAGAGTCTTGATACTTCTTTCAGAGAGAGGGGAATCTTGCAAGGATACTAAGGGAAGGAACTTCCATGTTAATGATTTTTTAGCACCATTTCTCAAACAATTATCTCCAGGTGTTTTTTATTCATCTATTGTATGTCTTCTGCATTCAACAGTCAATAAAGAGAACCCTTTTCTATTACTTTTTTGATGTGTTTTCTTCATTAAGAATTTTTCATGTCTTAATTTTTAGCTTATGTTTTTCATCCATTATTTTCATTACTTACAGTGCTTTGTTTACCCATGTTTTTCCACTAATAACGGCCAATTGCTTTTGTTTGCCTTGTAGGGAACAAGAAAGTTCAAGCAAGGTGTATTTGGTACTCTATAGCAACAAATGTACTACCACATCATCCACTACCATATTTCTTCTCCTATTCTTGTGTTATCCTTAAAAATGATTATAATTCATACCTTCCATACGTTTAAGAGAAAAAGGCCTCGAGCTAGTGCCCAAGCCCTATTGATGACTAGGTACAGAAAAACTTGGAATGCCACATATGAAAATCTTCCTACAAACTTTTGTGCGATATATAAATATGTTCGAATAAGGATCACATTCTAATAATTTCATTTGTTTTCCTTTCAAAAGCATGTCTCAAGAAGATGTTCCATGTGTTCCTCATTCTCTTGGAAAATCAGACCCAAATATGGCCCCTCCAAACCCTTTCATAGTAAAAGGTCCCACACTAAAAGTCTCAGATGACCTATCATCCTGTTACAGGAATAATACACCCTAGGGTATGGGTTGAGCACCCCAATAGAGAAAATGGAATACACCAACAAGAAGAAAACAAACAAGTAGTCTTAGTGCTTAAACTACTAAAGTAGGAAGAAGAGATATTACCCAAATGTCCTACATTTGAGTTTGTTCCCATAGGGTCCAAATGCTATGCTTCCTCTAATGCTTCAAAACCTACAACTCATTCAAGAAAAAAACATATACTAGCAGTAGTTAAAATCATGTTCCTGATATATATGTTAGATCATATAAGCACATAAATATAAAACATGAAATCCTACATAAGCTAGATTAAAAGATGAATTAAAGCATTAAGATCATAATATCAGGAACAAGACATAAGTTCTTTATTGATTACTGCAAAAGAATATGGAAGAATGCAACCTGATTCGTTAACGACTCCAAGGGAAACCCTCCTCCAGATTCATCTAGCCCAAGCCTCAACAATCCTCTTTTAAATGCATACACATGGATGACATATAAAGGATATGGATGTCTCAATGAGGAAACAGGGGTTTCCTATACTTGGGAGTTCACGAGGAATAGGGATAAATAAGATTTTTTCAGGGAAAAATTGGATATAATGTCAATATCCTATCTTTCTCTCCCTTTAGGCCTTCCCCGTGAGGTGTATTTATATCACCTCAAAATAATGTTTTTCAGTTGGGATATAGTTAGGCTAGAACTCATGTAGGTAGGGTTCCTGTGTAACCCATAAACCCCACGCAAAAAATAGGAATTTTATATTTTTTTCATATTTTAAATCATATACACGGTTTGGGTATATCTGAGCCCATGTGTGCATGTGTTTTTTGAAGGGCAGAGTCATTTATGGAATTTAAAATAGTGTTTCTCAATAATTCGGCCAAGTCTGAAGAGAAAGGGGTGCCCAAGGCCATGAATAAGAGCATCAAGTATATAAAGGTGGTAAATGATACTATAACAGACGCCCCCTAATATATGAGGTCATAAGGGGTACATGATGGCCAAAATGTATTAGGTGTATAGGAAGAATCATGCTAGGACATGGGAGGAGATCACCAGATTCTAACCTGCCAAACCAGTGGAAGAGATTAGAAAGAAAGCTCATGCCAAAGGTGGGCATACCCATGCTCAGATATATTGAAGAATGTCCACATACTAAGTGTAGAGTGGATCCAATATGTATACAAGTACAAAGGAAACTGAGAAATACATAGTTAATGATTTGATCATAGTCGCAAAAGTACATATCAAGGCAATGTCACAATATCACATATGAAGAACTGATCAATGATACTAAAGTAGATATCTAATCATTGAAGTCACATAATCGATCCTCAAAATACCAAGTCAAAAAATGGAATAATGGTACTGCATGCAACTTGAGTGCCATCATATAGGATGTTGTTGTGATGAAATGCAAGATATATGGTGGATGGTGTCACTGGAAGTAAACTGGAGGGACTGACAAGTGAACCATGAAATGTTGATGCAACCCGAGGTCTTCACAGACTACCATGGTACATTTCTACACTATGGGAATAAATGAGCTAGAGTTGACCATGTGAGAAATCATTTGATTACCGGTGTATACCGTTAACAAACATGAGATACCTCACCGATAATGATGATGAGAGTCAAGGTACCCGAGTACAATATAACAAGTGTGAATAAATGAGTTGAAGTCAAACACTTGAGAGAATCTATTAATCAAGAAACATTGATGTATTCTCACTTTCAATAGCGAAGGAGACTTCCACTAATGATTGCAAACCCTAAGGTAGTGAAAAAGGACTCTAGATCATATCCTCAGAGCAATGAGTTGGAGTCAATGGGAAAATATCTGCTGGAAGGAAGGAGTTAAGGCATCCCACATCAATCCAGAGTGAGTGTAACATGCATGCCAATAATGTGGAAGGAATCAGATGAAGAAAAATGAAGTAACCATATCGAAGCATGTTTCTAGCGTACACCAGATGTGGCTAGTGCACAACAGAAACCCTATGAACCAACCAATAGTGAAAGTTGTGACAACGACGATGAATCTGCTAATAGGATCAAATGGAAACCAAGGTACTACAGGAATCCCAATGTGTGATAATGTAAGCTGACGTCGAACACAAGGGAAACCACTCAGTTAAAGACCCATGATACTAATCGATGTTGACCACAAGGTCACCTATCAATGATGGAAATAGGGCCAGGGTGCAGCTCTAGGCATACTCTCAGAGCAATTTTTATGAAGTTGATAAGAGAAGACTTGCCAAAAATAAGTCAATGGAGACCTTCTTAACCAAAATGAGCAAAGGAGCAAGTAGTTGATGTGCTACTAAAGATAATTTTGATAGACCAGGTATGGTCGATAGAATATGAGTCAAGAGACACCACAAAAACATCGACTCAGGTTTACCTCCCTTGAACAAAAGCATGACTCAAATGTGAATGTATGGTAGCATTTGATAACTTTGTATAAGTTTTCCATGTAGGAGGCATAAACAAACTCTCCATACGATTGGAAGAGATAACCAACTAGAGGAGTACTGACTCAATAAAAAGGTTATGGCTCTCCTAAGTCAAACTAAGGACCATCTCAATGGAGGAAAGAATTGTTTTGAGTGATTTGTTCAAGGGTGACACAACTAAGCCAGCTTAAAGCCAAAAGGTACAAGTAGTCAACATGCCATGTAACAGTACAACTTAACATGTGGGAGCCTCTAGGGTATAAAGCCAGAAAGATAGCGAACAAGAAAGAGAATCAATCTTCATCGCAAAAAGTCATGGCGGGACTAAAGTGGACTCCCGAGCCTACTCAATATTTGCAACATGGGAAACATATGTTAGTGAGGATCTAACTAGGAAGCCCATGTAAACGAAGGCTCTACCGTCATGTCATGATTTTATAAGTCAGTGAGTGAAAATGGTTTTAAGAATCATAATACAATGGGGTCGACCCTATGGTGATATATCGTAGTATCAAGGCTAGAATGCACAATGCAACGAAAAAGTGATCTTCCCTAACCTATATGCCAGTGAAAAAAGTGATACCTACGATGACAGGTTAGCGGTCATGGTATTGAAGCAGTAGAAAAAATATCAAAGTCTTCATTTTAACCTAAAAGACAACTTGTCCCAGCACTGAAAGCCAAAAGCTCATAAATTGTATAAAATTTAAAAATAAAACATAAACCTTGTAAAAGTGGTTTTTTTAAAAGTTTTTGAAATTAAAAGTTATAAATAGACCTTTTGACTCAACAAACCTCATTTTTGTTTTGAAAAATTGAGAGAAAGAGATGTAGAGAAAATACTAGCAACCACAATCCACCCTATTTCGCTGCCTGAATAGTTACTAAATGTCCAGGTAATCCTCAAATTCGATCTTTCAATGAATTTTTGTACATTTCAAGCATTTTTTCAAGAATTTTACCATAGGAATATTGTTTTTTAATTTTTACACTCTGCTTATGTGGGTTGGGCATATCAAAGTCGCGTATCAGTAAGCCCTATATACGAATGTGTATGAAGTGAACTGGCGTGTGCGGAGTGAAAATTTTTAAGTTATGAATTTTAATGGATAAAAATGCTCGAATTGCAGGATGAGTATCACATGGAAGGAAAGAGATCATAGTGTAGTAGACAATGAAGTAATGAATGGCCCATTGGCACTAGATGCATTGAGAGGGTGTGGATTATTAAAACTTTCCAAAATACCTAATATTAAAACCAACACATGGTTGTTGGATATTCTTGTGAATTAGTGGGATCGATAAGAGTATTATTTTCAAATTGATGAAATTCCATTGCAAATTGAAGAAGATATGTACTTCATTACTAGAATTTTCTAGAGAGGAGAGCTAGCTAACATGTAAGGGAAGTCTGAAGGATGCCTCAGCATAGATGGTTATATTCATATACTGCCATGGGAACAATGAGAAGGTAGGGACACAAATCCAAATAAAGAATATGGAGAGTCTACCCCTCATAATTATCCTTTTTACCATTGTGAGGGTAGCAAGTTCAACTTCATTGCACTATGTATCGTGTGTTACAATGAGCCTAGCATTTGATTGCCTCACCATAGTATTTGATTGGTGTACAACCCTCCTAATCAATTTGAAAAAGAAACTCACTTCTATCAAAAAGAGTAATACCAAACATTTTGGGTATGGTACCATCCTTTGCACTTTCTTCTTTGAGAGGCTACTAGGGCTTCGAACCAAAGTTCTCTCTACCATCAGTAGCCCAAGAGATCCACGGCTAGGTAGATGGGCTAACATGATGAATTGAAGAGGGGGTGGCGAGGTCCCTAGAACAATATTTGATGACGAGTTTTTCCTTTGGTGGAAAAAACAAGTCATTTTCATTGAGGATTACCCATATGCAGCCATGGACTTTAGATTGGATCTAGATCTAGTGCTTCCCCATGACGCTGCATGGGGTTCCATTGGTAAAATTATTTTTAGGTTTTTAAAGTTAATTGATTTTTTTGGATATCAAAAATTTTGAATTGGAATTAATTTTTATGAGACAAAAATTCCTACAAAATTGTTTGATCATGATATAGATGTGGGATTGGTAAGACTTGAGGGTCTACCCAAGCATAGGCATCATGGAATAGATGTGGAGAGTGCCACAGCTAAGACTAAGAGACTCCTGCGTACCATACAAAGGAACTTGGAGAGATTGACTCACTAGGTACCTATGGCAGCAATAGAGGATCTACCAGAGGCTATGTAGAGATGCATGGTAGGAGTATCACAAGATTGGGTGCGACTCTTTTGACCGGTGGCTACTTCCATCGTCTTCTTCCGAGATGCACATTTGGGGCTGGACCCATATATATATATATATATATTATAGATGACCAAATTTTTGATACACATGATTGGGCTTAAGCCCTAATTTTGTACGACATTTTGTCCCGATTTTGTATAATATTTTGAACATAAAACTTCTATCTATATACAGACGGTTTCATGATGTGATGATCATATATACAGATGACGTTTGATTTTTTTTTTTTTTTAATGTGATGAATGATTATTATGACAATTTAATGCTTAATTAGTTATGGAATTAAAAAATAAGTTTTATGATTGTGGAATATGAATAAATGTGATGAAATTAAATGATATCTGTCATAAACACACTCTCAAAAATTGGCACTATAAATAAGGATCTGTCACACGATAGATGTTTCTTAACTGAGAAACCACCAGTTGTGAATCTAAGTATACTACTAATATAAATACCATGATATATTGCTTTAGTTAGTAAGTTAACCACACTAGTATATTCGGAAACATTGTTTGAAGTAGGGCCAATACATATGCCTCTTGAAACCAACGACTAATAGGATGGATAGTAAATCACCCAAGCCGTGGAAGCCAAATTCTGGGTATGTCGACTACCACCATCATCGAATGCTAGATATACGAGATCATACATCGATACTTGCCAAATCAGATCAAAAATATCAATATCACTATGAAACCTATAGACATATATGCACAAATATATACAATATCTACAACCAAGAATGTGTTAGGCAGAATACTAGCCAGAATAATTTTTATGTTAGAGCCCATTTCTGGGCTTTGACAACTCGTTTCCATCAAAATCAACCAACTCGTAAGATCCATTTTTCATAAATTTTTAATGATAAAAGGACTGTACGACATGGGTTTAACCTTACCTTCCCCCAATACGTATTTTTCTTAGTCATAGACTAGGACAAGGTCACCTTTAGACAAAACCCTAGGTCGCACGACCTTTTAATATTGGACTTTCAATCTCTTTTTATGAGTTTCGTTAATTTTGGAAGCATCTCGATGCTGCTCATCAATATGTTCTAAATAAACGAGGCATTATTAATGAATAAAAGTGTCTGGAAAAAGTTTTACAACTGATTTAAGAGTAGGAATTTCACATTTCACTATGAAGATTGATTCCAAACCATAAACTAGTTGAAAAGGAGTGAAACCCGTAGTAGTCTTAACCGACATCTGGTATGACCAAAGCGTAGGATATAACATGATATGCCAATTATATTGATCCTTATTAATTTTCCTTTGTAGGATAACTTTCAGGGATTTATTCACGGCTTCCACCTTTCCATTAGCCTGAGGATAGTAAGGAGACAAATTCTCCTTCTAGAAACCCAACTTGAGAGCCAATTCAACCATCATCTTGTTCTTTAAATGACTACCATGGTTAGTGACAATATCCTTTGGAATATCGAAGTGAGAAATGAATTGATTGAAAAGAAATAGGGTTATTATTTCACCATCATTCACAACAGTGATAACAGCTTCGACCCATTTAGTAAAGTATTCCACTGCTACAATAATATACTTATGACCCTTTTCCGAAGGTTAGTTGCAAGTTGTAAATTCAATGCCCCACTTTGTGAATAGATAGATGGTCATAGCAGGAAAGAGCGAAGTTGGATGAGTGCCCATTTTCCGAGTATAAACCTCACAAGGATGGCATTTTTTGACCACTTCAGCACAATATTTGAAAATCAAAGGCAAAAAATACCCTGCACGCAAGATTTTTTGGGATGTAGCAAGCCCAGATAGATGACCACCACAAGCTCCACTGTGGAAATAATTCAAAAATGACTCAAATTCTTCTAATGTTAAGAATCATCTAAGGATTGAATCAACCTGACAATGATATAAAGTGTCACCGATAATAACATAACTTTTCACTAGGTGACAAAATTTTCTTCGCTCATTCTTTGAAAAAGAGAGGGGAAACTTCGAAGTCTATAGATATATTGTAATATCTCCATACCAAGGATCTTGTGAGGAAATAAGAAAAATATTGTCATCGCGAAATGATTCCTCATAAACTATTTCTTCTTCACAAGGCAACTCTGAGATTAATTCCACAAATACTAACGATTTCTTAGATTTGGCTGAGAAGAACTTGAGATTGAATTCTTGTAAAATAACAATCCATCTGTTATATTTTCCCTCAATCACTCACCTATGGAGAGAAAACTGAAATGGGTTAACAACCGCAAAGACAAAAGTTTTTCTAGGTAGAATATAGTGTCTAAGTCACTTGACAACATGAACAACTGCAAAAGCTAATTTATCTACAGAAGAATATCATAATTCAGGACCTACCAAGCCTCGATTCAGATAATAAATCATGCACTCTTGAAGAGCATCATCTTCCTGTACCAGAGCCATACCAATGGTTGATTCTGCCACAACAAGATATAAGAGGAAATACCTGCTATAGTTGAGTGGACTCAGTAAAGGAGAAAAGGTCAATTATTTTTTCAAAACATCGAACGAGTGTTGAATGAAATTGTCCCATAGAAATGGAACTCCTTTCTTCAACAATCACATAAATCACTTTGTAATCTCAGCATAATTGACGATAAATCTCCTCAAGAATTTGGATTTTCCTTGGAGACTTTGAGGTTGACGGATGAGAGATGGGGGAGGTAATGGAAGTATTGCCTCAACCTTGAAAGGATCTAGATGAATCCCTTCAATAGATACTATGATTCTCAATAATAAACCAGATGTGGCAGTGAAAACGAATTTATTCAGATTCAAATGGATTTGATCAAAATGACATTATTAAAAAAATAATCAAAGAACATGAGGATGATCAATTCTCTCTCGGGAACGAGAAACTAGATCATCCAAATAAGCTTCAATGATATGTTTGATACTATTGAAAGCATAGGAAATGGCCTCTAAAAAGTACCTCTATCACTTTTAAGGCCAAAAGGCATTTTTTCATATAAAAAAGTACCCCAGGGGGAGATAAAAGTTGCCTTATGTTGATCATCAGGAGAGATAGTAATTTTGTTATAACCTGAGAAACCATCCATGAAGGAGAAAATCTCATTTCTCACATACTCATCGATAACTTAATCAATAAATGGTCTGGGAAAATTATCTTTAGGACAAGCCTTATTTACATCCCTAAAGTCTATGCATATGTGGATCGTTCCTTGTTTTCTATCAATTGGGACTGGATCCGAGACCCACTCAATCAACGAAACAGGGTATATGAAACTTGCCTTAAGCAGCTTCTCAACCTCGGCTTTGATAGTTTCCACTTTCCTAGGGTTTACTAACCAAATATTTTGCCATATAGGCTTGCATTCGCGTAAGTCTTGATCCAATCCTAGATTATTTATGGATCAATTCCAGCAATTTCCTCATAAGACCAAGCAAACACATCACGAAATTCTTTAAAAACATTTGTATAGATTTAAAATTATTTAGGGGAGGATTCGGCTCCAATGAAAACATTCTCGATTACATTGAGATTCCTGGAGATGTTCACTGGAATAGTTTATGAAATGATATACATGTTCCAATCAGAAAAAACCTGTGCTGGAGCCAAAGGGTTTAAAATTGTGTAAACATCACCAGTTGACGAAGGACTAGATAAACTTTATTCTGCTTCACACAAGTTTGGGAGAAAATATGACCCATGATGCAAATCATTCCACGGTCTGTCTATACACATAATTGTTGCTAGGATTTCTTCCTCAGATGGTAAAACAGTATCAAGGAAGTCTATAGAAGAAGTAGAGTCAAGTGTCCAAGTTGGAGCCACATCACCATCCAAATCCTCGGTGAAAGATGAGTAGGATCAGAATCTGTAGTGTTAACTAAAAATTGATACGTAATTTTTGTTGTAGACATAGGATTGTTGGGTCATGGAAAAGGTATGCATTTACTATTAAACTCATCATCCTTTTCCTTTATTGTTATCCTTTCTATATCTCAATGCACTAATCTATTAATGAGTTATGGTAAGAAATACATAAATTATCTACAGTTACACTTTGGCTAATTATTACCTTCCTTTTTGTAGGAAAACAACAAAAGGGACAAATGTTGTTCCCTATGGAGAAACAACAAACATCGGCAAGCTAAGGAAAGAACGTAGCAGTTGCAGATACGTCCAAAAGCAAATCAACAGGATCAACACAAGAAAGGAAATAATGTCTGAAGATGGAAAAATGTTGTGAATCCCTCAGGATTGAGAGATCCTGAGGGATCGTGTTTATCACTTATCTTTGTACCCTTTCTGATTATAAAAGAGATGTTTTGTAAGAAGAAAGGGGGAGAAATTTCTGTATTATTGTAATTGTAATTGTATTCACAGACTCTCGCTGTCAAGAAGAACATGAATATATTGTAATGCTCATTCAATTTGATGATTAATATATAAGTAAAGTTGTTGTTCCCTCGCGTTTCCTGAAGTAACTTAGCAGTGTTTCGCCTGACAGCTAAGGGTGCGGCCCCTGGTGGATTCAAATTCTCTTCTTATGCCATACATTTCCAATTCTTGCAAGTGTGATGGTTTGATAGTATTCTTGCTTTCTGTGATTTTATCACTGCGTTGTTTATTATTTTCCAATATTGACAAAAGTTATCTTTTCCTTCCTCCTAGGGTTCTCCTTTTGGTTATTTTTTTACTTTTGTCCTGTTCTTGTCCTCCTTGTTTTAAAAAATTGATGCTCGTTTTAATTACTATTTCCTTATCAATAATTTTATGAATATTATTATTCCTATTTGTTACTAAGTTTCAACCTTACCATATAAATAAAATAAAAATAAGAATAGAAATATAGATCAGTTTTAACCAATACTCATAATTTATTCCATTAAATCATAATTAAAATAAATAAATAAATAATTAAATAAATAAAATTTTCTAATATATAAACCCCTTTTCTCATCTCTAGCAATTCAAGTGATTAAATAAATTAGAATTAGGTATCTTAGTATAATAATTAAAATAAAATAATATAACATTCTATTATATAAAAAACCCCCCTTTTTACGTATATGATTAAATAAATTATAAATGAGTTAAATTGAATAATTTATTAACCTAAGAAAAATATATTATTATGATAAAATTGAATAACTAATATATTACAAGTAGTTATTTATTCTATTACCTTTGACTTATTAATATTTTAATATTATTTTTAATCTAGCCATTTTAGATAGCTGTTGATGGTCAACCCAGTCAACCTAGCCATTTGGATGATCTGCTCTCCCTATATAATTGGCAGCCATGTTCTAACTCCTCAACTTGTCCTGACGATGAAACACACTAGTTGGTTCAAAATGCATCGACAAAGGTTTTCTAGATGTGATTTACGTCGAAAATATTCTTAATAAATGGTATGGATCAAAGAAGCCTCAATTCAACAATTGACAAAAGCTCTTCTTTTTATATAGATTGCAAGATTGTCATTGATTTAGTTTTCTTTCATTTCAGATCAAGTTTCTTAGATAAATATTCCGCTTGATATAATCAACTATAAATAGTATTGACTATTGCTATTGAAACTCTCAGATTGATATTCATTTTCTGTTTATATTAGTTGTTGAAGATTTGGTTTGATCTAGATTAAATCAGTTAAAGAGGGATGTGTTATCATTACTGTACTCTCAACTGATGTTGTTGTTACTTTGATGAATGTAATATTTGATTTAAGATTGAGTTTTCTTTAATTGCAATGAGAATTTACTATATGCATCCATTTACTCTTGTATTTAAAAGATCTATACTACAATTTAGAAACATTATTCTCTGAGTTAAATAGCCACCACATACTGTGTACACTCTTGAAATAAGAATACTTTCCCGGATTGATAATTAATGTGAGGATAATTAGGAGTTTGAAAAGGCACCTTTTATCGACCAACATTTTGGTGTCGTTGCCAGGGAGAGGGTAGCCAGTTATAAAGAGTAATGTATGTCTGATGATCATTGTTGAAGAAGAATTGGGTTTTGAAAACGGAAGGTAAGAACCTACATAACTAGCAAGTAAAGTGCTTGCTCCTCTGCCCGCTTTTCAACACAATTATAGAAAACTAAAGTAGGTACTTGCTGCTTGTCTGTTGAGAGAGAACTAGGTATTAAAAATGAAAGGTAAGAACTTGCGTACAGAACACATAAAATGCCTGCTCCCCTAACCACTTTCCAATAGAATTGTTAAGAACTTAGGGTAGAGGTAAACATTTGAATTGTGTGTATGAATGACTAAGAAGAAAAAACCTGAAAATAGTCCAATTCCACTACCCAAACCCGACAAATCTAAGGGACCGATGACCCTTGGACGATAAACTTTCATAGACAACATCTTAAAGAAAGCCAAATCTCAGCCATCAGTAGGTCTCAAAAAAGTTGCTTCTAGACAACCTACTATCTCCCTTCAGGCTACAGGCTCACCATCTGTAGCCTACGCTGAGGTCCACAGCAAAACAAAAGGGACTAATTAGAGTTTTCAAGAAATTGAAAATTCTCACCCAATTTCTTTACAAGAAGGGATTTCTTGTAATCTTCATGAAGGAGGAGGAGAAATAGGGGAAACAAAGGAGCCAAGATCCCCTCAAATAGTAATTCAACAAGGAACACCCAATATCCCAGACTAAGGGAGTGTTGTTAAGATCATCCCTACCCCTTCTAATCATCCTAGGAATAAATCTCTATAGATCCTGGAAGGGTATTGGAATATATTTGATCAAATGGAAAACAAGCCACAAACACCTTAGACCTCTACATTACAGTATCCCATCGTTGACACAGCTATCAACGCACCCATGAAAGACATCCCTCTCTAGAATATTCCCACTTTTCATGGACTGACATCAGAGGATCCAAACACATTTCTATTTGAGTTTGATGTATTATGTCGGGGTTATGATTATACCACCGACCCCAAAAGCTAAAGTTGTTTCCATCTACATTAAAAGGAGCAGCCTTGTGTTGGTTTATGGGATTAGGTGGAGGCATAATAAATGATTGGGATCAAATGAAAACTTCCTTCTTAAAAAAATATCAGGACTATTGCAGATCTAGGGAATTGAAAGATGAAATATTCCAAATGGTAGCAAGACCTAGTGAAACATTAGAAGAATATGTGGAATGATTTCAATATAACCTCCAGCGGTCTCCCTATGCAACTTTGCCTTTACCTAATAATGTAATAAAAACTACACTGATTAAAGGGATGAAAGAACAATGGATAGAAACATTAAATATTATGGGTAAAGGTGATATATATCAAGAAGAATATGCTAACATTATTAAATTGTGTATCAGGTCCTCGAGAGGCAGTACAAGATTGAAACCGACATAATGTGACATGACCTCTAGGGACAAAAAAATCTTTGGTGGAGGTATAACTCATGCAGAAATTGGCAACCTACTAGAGGATTTCAAAACAAATATTTTGGAACTCTGACAATGCAATTGGACATTATGCAAGCCAAGCAAAAGCAGGCTGAAGCAGAACAAAACTTGGTGATATTCTGTCCTAGATGCAGGAAGAAGCATAGTCACAAAGAATGCCCACTGGATATGGTGCAAACCTGCGCCATATGTAATAAATATCATACCATAGAAAGATGCCCATCACTCCCAGGGTTAAAAGCGGTCTATAAGGAGGCAGAGGAAAGAATTGAGAAAATGAAGCTCAGATTAGAGAAGGTCATGAGTCAAATGGATACTATTTTCTCACTGTACACTGATGTCTTGGCATGCAGATCTCCTGCCAATAATTATGCTTTATTTTTTCTAGAAAGATATTTGCAGCTGAAAATCAAAGTCGTCAGGGTTAGAAAACTGTTAGAATTAAAAACAATGGAGTATTTCATAAACTATTGGAAACAACATGGGGTAAAGGTTCAGAGATTTCTGTGTGAATTTTATTTACATAATTTTGTATTAGAGGAAGAATTCGAAAAGAAACCTAGTCATTTTATGGGGGATGTGCAATTCCAAGCTTTTATTTCATTCATTGTCAACCAATTGAAATGGTTCAAGGCTCATAACACATTCCAGAGGCAGGAAAATGCACTGGACCTTTGGGTCAGAGGTGAACCAAAACACTCGTTACAAATGTTGCCCAATCACAAAAGTTTGATGTAAAGGGAAGGAGTAATCAAAATTTTGGGGCCTATTCAGAAAGAAATTGTCCAGAAGGGGGTAGAATACTTCCTCTCCATTCAGGAAAGGTCCTTGGCTGCAGCCATGTTTAGGTGGACAATTTCCAATAGAAATGTACATAATAGAGAGCTGTTTAACTATAAAAATTTTAAATTTGTTGCAGAACTATTTGTCACTTATAGCAATCTCATCTTAAGATAAGGCCCTTATTTCCTAGATTGTTGGTTCCGCAGCCCTATTATCTAGTATCCTACTGAAGGGTATTGGGCTATATATGAACTTCCTGAAGGACAAAGAGGGCACATCTTTGAGCTCCTAGCCAAGAATCATGGTTTTAGACCACTTTACAACATCCCTTCTCTAGCTTATTCCTTGACTGCTCTGCATATGAACTACATGGTTTTCATGAGGACATGAAAAAGGGTATGCAGGGGAGTATGCTCGGTCATGGAAAAGGTATGAATTTACCTTTCGTTCTGCAAGAAAACAACAAAAGGGACAAATGTTGTTCCATATGAAGAAACAACAAACATCAACAAGTTAAGGAAAGAGTGTGGTAGTTGCAGATACATCCAAAAACAAATCAGCAGGATCAGAACAAGAAAGGAAATAATGTCTGAAGATGGAAAGCTTTTGTGAATCCCTCAGGATCTTTATCACTTATCTTTGTACCTTTTTCGATTATAAAAGAGATGTTTTATAGGAAGAAAAGGGGAGGAATTTCAGTATTATTGTAATTGTAATTGTATTCATAGACTCTCGCTATCGAGAAGAACACGAATATATTGTAATGCTCACGTTTCCTAAAGTAACTTAGTAGTGTTTCGCCTGGCGGCTAAGGGCCCAACCCTTGGTGGATTCAACTGCTCTTCTTGTGCCATACATTTCAAATTCTCACAAGTGTGATGGTTTGATAGTATTCTTGCTTTCTGTGATTTTATTTTTTCACTGTTTATTATTTTCCAGTATTGACAGAAGCTCTACATTTTATATAGATTGCAGGATTGTCATTGATTTAGTTTGATTTCATTTCAGATCAAGCTTCTTAGATAAATATTCCACTTGATATAATCAACTATAAATAGTATTTACTATTGCTGTTGAAACTCTCAAATTGATATTCATTCACTGTTTAGATTAATTATTGAAGATTGGGTTTGATTTAGATTAAATCAGTTAAAGAGGGATGAGTTATCATTACTGTACTCTCAACTAATGTTTTTGTTACTTTGATGAATGTAATATTTGATTTAGGATTGACTTTTCTTTAACTGCAATGGGAATTTACTAGATGCATCCATTTACTCTTGTACTTAAAATATTTATACTAAAATTTAGAAACATTACTCTCTGAGTTAAATAGCTGCCACATACTGTGTACACTATTGAAATAAGAAGACTTGCCTGGATTGATAATTAATGTGAGGTTAATTAGGAGTTTGAAAAGGCACCTTTTATCGACCAATAAGTATATGCCATTCCACCCACTTTCCCTACATTTAATGTGGTGGTAGAAGAGGGTAAGGGCCAAGGATCCAAAAAATAATGAGTTCTGAAGAAATCCCTTCGAGAACGGGCCTTGGATGATGAAATGGAATTTATTTGAGAAATAGGAAATCAAAAGTACTGATCAATGAGGAATAAATTCCGCCTCCTAAATTCTCAGCAGGTTGCTTGTGATTATTCACCAAGGGAAGGGATGAATCAAATAATGCATTGGATTCTTTCGGAGAATACTCCTTATGATCAACACTAACAATTATCCCTTAATGCAGAAAGAATAAGATGTGAAATAATGATGATACAATAACATCCATTTCATAAATCCAATTTCATCCCAAGAGAAGATTATAATCCAAATTTGCATCAAATATTTCCACTTCAATATTGACCACCTTGTCCCCAACAGAGATGGGAAAGGATAGAATAATTCCATGTGGCCTATGAGAAACACCATCAAAAGCAATCAAGAGAGTCGGTAAAGGAACGATTTGAGGAGATCCGATATCTTTCCAACATACAATAGACATGACACACGTGGAGGTTCCCTCATCAACTATAGTTTGAAAGATATTGATCTTTCAATATGTAGATTTAATTTGAAAGCCATGTGATGAGCTAGTCTCTTCTTAATATTTTACATATCAAATGTAAAAATACGAGAGTTTTTTAGATTTATGGCCCTGATCACAGTGAGCAACACACTCCTTTGTGATGGACATGACTAGAGTACCTCTAACGCAGACATCACACAAGGGCTTTGAGCCAGTTCTTCAACAATGGAGTAGTTCTTGGCAACCTTGGCGTTAGGGTTAATCGTCGAACATTTTGCAGACACTTTCAACATCTGAGTATAGACTCAACTATGGGCCTCTCAATATGGAGTGGCTCTCGGACATTGGGAGAGGCCTTAGCCTTATAGGATTTTGGTTCACCATATCATTTGATCTTGTAATGATATCAAAATGAGAACTCATCATATATACAATTGATGGATTTTCCCCTTCCTAGTTCCCACCTGTGGGGCTTCTAGTATTAGCATTCGTGTCAGCACACATTTGTTGCCCTTGGGGAAAAGGGTTACCTAGAACTTCGTGGGATCTAGAAGAACCCTATTGTACTAACAAGCTTTGAACATCCTAAATTTTAGGGAAAATATGAGTTAAATGGTCTCTGTTCCACAATTTCGAAGGAAACTTAAATTTATTTTTGGATTCCTTTTTATGCTCCCCGGTATTATTACTAGGTTTGTTCACATCACCCATCCTATCCTTATCTTTCTTCTTTACTCATCATTTTTCTTCCCATCGAATTTTTGACTTCCTTTGGGGTTAGAGGATTGGACAACGTTAATAGCTGAAGGTTGAGAAGGCATAGGCACTGACTGTGATGCCTGAATCGAAGAAGCAATTTGTAAAGACAACTGTTTCAACTCACTTAGTAGGCTATCCATGCTATTATCGATTGATTTGATAATCCCATCTAGATGGGGACCTGGCTTTAGTTTGGCTAAATCCATATTGGATCGAGGAGCATCAGGTAAAATCTTTTCAAGAATTCCAGATGGAGAATATATAAGTCCTAATTGTTGGGCTCTAAAGATAGCCTGTTCTTTAGTGAATACTCTGGAGAGAAATACATCATTAGAAATTTCTAGGCGTAAATATTTTAAAAACCAATCGAGAAGGAATTCATTAGGAATATAGGCTTTGATGAGTCTCTTACTTCTTTGCCATTCTCGAATATGGTAAAAAATGCGAGTTGCCTTATCTTGTTGGAAACCAGCCAATAACTCAATTCCAGAATCATATCAAATGCGCGACTGAAAATTTTTCAAAAACATAGTAGCCAATTCACCAATTAAAAAAAGGTACATTAAGCTTTGTATACCATTTAGTAGCACTTCTAGTTAAGGTGCACTGAAACAATATTAACCTGATTGAATCATCAATTAGGGATTTAGATGAAAAACATATATGGAATTTTGTTATAAGGTGAATTGGATCCTCCCGAGACTTTCCTTCAAATTTTGGAATATCTGATGGAAGTTTGGTGGGAACCGAAGGCCATGCCAGATTATATCAGATGGGATCATTCATCAATTTTAAGACATGTAGAAAATTTATGGTTAGCAAGAATGGTAAGTGTCGAGCAGCTTGAGAATTCCACCCACTATGAGACGGTTCCCAACATTTTAAAAAGAATGTCCTAGATTTTTGGAGGCACCAGGTTGGCAAGGATTACTCATAGAACAAACTAAACTATAAGGAAAACCTTATGGTCCAGAAAAATTCAGAGTTTGAGCAACTCCTGCCAAAAAGTTACGATAACCAAGAATATTTCCCCCAAGTTAGGTATTAAAAGGAGAGGAGAGCCCTTGGTATGGGTTCAATGCATTAATGAAGGGAAAAAATGTATGAAAGGAACTTACAAAGGAGTAAGGCATATTCACTTATTGACCAAAATAAAATTGATTCCTGGTTCCTAAACCACCAAAAGCAGGGTTACTCCACCCTTAAAAGGATTATAACTTTAACCTTGAATAGAAAAAGGAAGATATCCTAAAGAAGGATTAGAATGAGGTATATGACCACTTCCAAAAGGAAGACCATGAAAATAGGCTAAACCAATAGCCATCAAAGTCATAATTGTCGAACAACGGATGGGATGGACAGAGGAAATGAGAGAATTGCAGTAGGAGGCATCCCAAAGGGGAAGGAACTAGTGTGGGAAGCAAAATGATGTGTGCCCCCACTCGAAGATGGAATGGAGGTAGAGACAAATATTGCAGTAGTAGGAGTTATAGTAGATATAAAAATAGTACCTCCTCCTTGAATGAAAGAGGAGTATTCTCACTAGTAGCACTCATATCTAGATTCATGTTTCTAATAGTGGAAATGGAGGGAAAATGATGATAAAAACTAGTGCTTGTTGTCCTGTGAGTCAGGGTCCCAACATATAATAGGATTTCTGGATAATTAGCAGGAAGAGGTGAAGAAGGAGCCACAAGGAGACTCAGGAATCTCTTCAACCTCAACTTCATCCTCGGATTGGAAGAGGACCCTAGAAAGGACTTGTGTATCCCTATCCAAAACATGACTTGCACTAGGTCTACTATGTGACACTATAGCCTGACCCATAGGATCAATATCAAATGTGTTCACTGCTACTGATTGAAAATCACCACCATAATTTCTCCTACACCTTCTAGAATAAGGCTCTGTACTCCTAGGTGAGAGTCCACGAAGCCTCCTAGACTAATGAACTAGTCGATCAACCAATTTTAATTATTATGAAAACTTATAAAGACTAAAATAATTATAAATCTATGGCAATCTAGGAGAAAAGAGAACTCACTGAAATGTCCCTAAAGATATAATCAATCAAGCTACTTCTAGGTATTTCTGCTCTAGGTGATTAGGACCAGACACCAAAATACAAGAAAGAGAAATAAAGGACCTTCCAAAGATAGTTTGGGATAGTTTACACAGACCTCCAATCAAAAGTCTTTGTCTGTGGAACTACCCAAGCTTCGTAAGGGCACCCTCCAGAAATACTAATGAGAGTGATATAATGTCTGCCTCATACACCATGGGTATTCCCCCCGCAGTCACCTATGTGGTCCCCAAAAAATGAAACTAAGGTTACCAGTTCATGTCAGCAGCTGGGCAGAACAGTCTTTGGCCAACATCCAACAAGTCGGAGAGGGGCTATCTCTCTTTCCTGCCTTCACTTTCCCTCGTGATTAACTCCAAGAAAAGAAGAGATTTCCCCATCAACTTCATGACACTGGATTTCACTCTTTTAATCAACTTCTATATTTAAATTTATAGTGGCCTTGGAGAGTTAACTCTCCACTCACCTATTCCAAGGCCCTTAGGTGACGTTAATATGACAAATCAAAAAATTCTAGTTCACTTTAAATTTAGCACTTGATTTTAATGGATTTTCTTAGGTCAAGGGTAAAATGGAAGTGCAACTATATGATTTTATGGACGAAAAATAAATCAATAGAAAACCTAGCTACATGCACATGAAACTTTTTCTCTTCGATCAAAGATATTTCTACAAGGTTCTAGGAACAGGCTATGAAAGCAAAAATTCCTTTTTATTTTTCAAAACACAAGCTCACACACTCAAAATCTACAAAAAGACTAAAAATTCTTATAGTGAAACTATCCTAATGCAAACTAAATGCTTAATGCAAAATTCTGAGGACTACTCTTAAAACAACCAAATGTGTTTCTCAAAACAATCAAGAGGCCAAACTTAACAAAATGAAGAACAAATTTAGTCAAAATCTCTTCCCAAAATCAAGTGAATTCAACATAATGAAAAGACTTCACACTTGCTCAAAATGACAAGAAGACCAAAAACAAAACCGAAAAGGAAAAACAAAGGCAACATTTTTTATTTTTATTTTTTTTATTTTTTAATTTTTTTTAAGGACACAAAGAGTTTTCAAGAAAACGAAAGCTACTAAAGGCTTCAAGATCAAATTCAAGCATGAACAACCTCAAATTTCACAAGCCAAAAAAATCATAAGCATGATAATACTTAAAGTGAAAAGAGGCTACAAAATAAAATAAAATGGCCTAAACCACAACATAAAAACTCCAAAAAATACGAAAGAATTCAAGAATACCAAGAAAACTTTTCAATTTTGCAAGAAAAACTTTGTCAAAAACCAAGAAAAAACTAAAAATGCCGACTTTTAAGAAAGAAAGGCAAAGCAATTTAAAGGTTGAGTTATTAATGAATTGGAACCTATTCTCTGTTTCAAAGGCTCAGAACAACCAATAAATTCACTAAGAATCCTTGAATCCAAGCAAATAAACCAACACTTTCCCAAAAACCAAACACTAGATTGATTAGGTCTTTCCACAAAGAGAGATAGGAAACTGAAAATCTGCAAGAAGTAGGACTTTCCCAGATTATCAATGACTAAATAGAACCAAGAAACATCAGGAAAAACCCTTTACTAGACTCATCATTTGAAAAAATTATCCAAAACCAAGAATACACAATTGTGCAGTGACAAACCCGCATGTATACATGACTGCTCGCATGGAAACACATGTATGCATGTGTTTCTTTGGACAAAAGCATGTGTATATGTGATTGTGCAAACTAAAACTCGCATACAGAAAAGTTAGTAAAGAAAAATAAAATTTCTAGGTCTGATCCAGAAGATCAAAATTTTTTCCTAGGTTGCATACAAGTCAAAGATACTGGAAAAATAAGAAGCCAAACAAGCAGGCCTAGATCAAGAAAGAAACAACACAAACTAGGAAATACTAGAAGTATTCCCCAGTGGAGTCACCAATTCTGTTACAAGAATAATACGCCCTAGGGTATGGGTTGAGCACCCCAACAAAGGGAATGGTATACACCAACAAGAAGAAAACAAACAAGCGGTCTTAGTGCTTAAACTGCTAAATTAGGAAGAAGAGATGCTACCCAAAGGTCTTATGTTTGAGGTTGTTCCTGTAGGGCCAAACCCTCTGCTTACTCCAATGCTTCAAAACCTGCAACTCATTCAAGAAAAGCACATATACTAGCAGTAGTTCAAATAATGTTCATGATATAGACGTTGGATCATATAAGCACATAAATATAAAATATGAAATCATACATTAGTTTCATTAAAACATGAACTAAAGCATTAATATCATAAAATTAGGAAGAATACCAAGCTTCTTTATTGATGACTGCAAAAGGATGTGGAAGAATACAACCTGATTCATCCACGACTCCAAGAGAATCCTCCCTCTGCATTCCTCTAGCCCAAGCCTCAACAACCCTATTTCAAATGCATACATATGGATGGCATTTAAAGGAGATGGACATATCAATGAGGAAACAAGGGTTTCCTATAGCTGGGAGTGCATGAGGCATAGGGACAAATCATACTTGATCAGGGAAAAATTGGATATAATGTGAATATCCTATCTTTCTCTCCCTTTAGGCCTTCTCGATGAGGTGTATTTATATCACCTCAAAACATGTTTTTCAGTTGGGATACAGCTAAACCACGCGCTCTTGCAGGTACGCTTTCAGTGTAACACATAAATCCCTCCCAAAAAATAGGGATTTTATATTTTTTTCATATTTTAAACCATATACATGGGTTGGGTATAGCTGAAATTGCATGTGCGCACATGTTTGAAGGGCAGAGTCATGTGTGGAATTTAAAATAATGTTTTTTTGATAATTGGAGCAAGTTTCATGGGAAAGGGCTACCCAAGGCCATTACTCAGAGCATCAAGTATATAAAGGTGGTAAATGATGCTATAACACAATGATAGAAATATCACAACTTTCATCCACAGTTTTCCTCCCCATAGTTTACACCAAATTCCCTCTCTAGGTAGATCGTAATGATTAGCTATAATACTATAGGCTTCCATTGAAGTGAGCATCCCCTATGGTTGATAAACCTATCTCATCTGATATCCATCAACAACAATGGAGATCTTTGATTCCTTCAAAATGTCTTCCATTTGCTGCCACTCTGGTTAGAGGAGGCTATGATTTGAGTCCTCTTGAGTCTCACAATCTCTTTATAAGTTTCGAGGTGCCCTATTTTTCTAATACTCTACCACCACTAAAGCCCCTCCCTGTGTCATGTGCTCTTTTATAATCCACATTTCCTCTCTAGTTATCAATTTTGGGAATGGATACAACGAGACTTCAAAAAATGTGTAGTATCTCCATTTCTAATCCCCCAAAATACATTATTATGGATGAATTGGAGTTGAACTCTAGCTAAATTCTAGATCAAGGACCCCTTCTAGAATCCCTTATGGATAACTAGTGCCACCTATCCCTGCACTAGGAATTACTTTTTCTACATTACATTCTTGCACACTTCTATGCCTCCCTGAAGCCATCTCCACCATAAATTTTTCCCCATGGCTCTACCTAGGGTGTTCAGGTCCCTTATTCCCAACCCTCATCCGACTTTTTAGATACAAACTTTGTCCCACACCACTAGTGTCCATTTCTTATCTTGTCATGCTCCTTGGCATAGGAATGTTTCAAACATGGCTACAATGTCCTTATATACATCCTTAGGTTCCAACAAAACTGGCAGCTAGTATATTGGTAGATCCTCAAGCAATGCCTTCAACAAAACTATGGGACTAGGGAGGTTGACGTCATAGAATGTCTAGTTCCCTAGTTTTTGGGATATCTTATCCTTCATATATTACTAAAGGCACACCTTCAAATAGCTCTTTGCTAAGGGAATTCCCAAATATTTTGTTTGAAGAGTACTAGTTTGAAATCCTAGGATTATTTTTAGATTCCTTTGCACTAATCTATTTGTATGGAAAAAGTACATGAATTGTTTGTCACTATTAATTAGCCTACCAAAGGCATCTAGATAGTCTGAAAAGATTTTCTCGAGAGCTCTTACCTCCTATCTAGTTGGTTCTCCAAACAACATGATGTCATCGATGAATTGTTGGTGAGACAAGGGCAGATTAGGCCCACATAAATGCAGACCATTTAAAGGATGCTTGTTGACTACCTCCTTTATATATCTTCCTAAGACTTTAGTGAGAAAAATAAAAATCAATGGTGACAATGGGTCTCCCTCCCTAAGGCCAAGAGGTTGCCTCAAGGTATGGGAGGGTGATCAATTCATAATAACTAAGAATAAGGGGGATATTATCATGGAGCGGATCCACCCAAGCCATTCCAAGGAGAATCCATGTGCAGTTAGAATTTTAAATAAATACATCCATCTTAGCTGGTCATATGCCTTTGATGGATCAAGCTTAATCATCATTCTAGATATTCGTCTTCTTTTCAAAGATTGAACAATCTCATGGCCTATTCTAACTCCATCCATAATTTAACACCCCTCTAGAAAGCCAAATTACTTAGTATCTTTAAGACGTTTTAATAAGGGTTTAAGCCTATGCATGATAATTGTGGATATTGGTTTTATAAATCGCATTATGAAGAGATATAGGCTGAAAGATGTTAGCCTCCTTATCCTGATGATATTTGGGGATGAGGGTAAGGAAGCTAAAACTCAAAATTTCCCACACTTGTTGGTATTGACATGATTCATAGACCATAACATGAACTTATTTACCAATTAAAGGCCAACAAACCTTGAAAAGGTATGTGATGAAACTGTTTTGTCTCAATGCTTTGTTTTTGGGGTTTTCCTTGACCACTTCTTCAACCTATGTAATGAAGATCTCTTGCATCAAGGCTTCATTATGATCTTGATCCACTAATCTGGGGATATGTGTTGTGACATGATCAATAGCTCCACTCTTGTCTTCTTGGTCGTGAGAGAGAAGATTGATATAAACAACAAAGATCTCGTCCTCCATATCATCTTTCTCCACAATCCTTTTTGCATTGCTTGAATTTAAAGGATAAAAGAAGTTATGGTGTATGTTCTTGATTAAGCCTTTATGGAAGAAACAAGTGTTTCATTCCCCCTCTCAGAGCCATTAGATTCATGATTTCTATTGTCAAATCATCTCCTCTTGTTGTCGATGAGATTCTAGGTCATGCAAGATTTACCCTCCTTTGCTACTAGATATTTTTTCCTCCCTTGTTGGATTATGTTTGCTTGAACTACTTCCATTCTTTCCTCTAGCTTACACTTCTATTTGAAGATATCACCAAAATTTTAACAGATTCAATTTTTTGTTGTGGAGTTTTAAATATTTCACCTTGGTTTGCATGGCATGAATTTGGCCTTTCCCTTGTAACTAGATCTCTTTGCACCACTCTTCCAATTTTGGAAGAATATACAAATGTTCAAGCGAAAATTTCTAAAAAAAAAAAAGGTTTGTTGTGTGGGGCCATATTGATCTCCACCTCCAACTGGATAGGCCAATGATCTAACCCTAGATTAGGTAGGATTGCTACTTCTATGATTGCATCTTTATTCACAAGGCCCTCTATAAGAAAGAATTGATATATACAACTTGATATTTGGTGTGGTCCTCCACACTAATTGTTCCATGTATATATGATTGATTTTGAGATCTTGTTTAAGGTCTTGAAAGAATTTTACTATTGCCTCCAAGCATCTTACCCCACCATTCTTTTCCTCAACATGCATGATGAGATTAAAATCCCCTCCAAGGATCCAACCTCCCCCCTACACTTGTGAATGAATTTCCCTTACCTCTTGCAAGAAGCCCTCCTTTCTCCATAGAAATGAGGGTTCATAAAATGTTGAAAGCCAGAGCCAATCATTTGAACCACATAAAAGCAATTGGCCTATTAGGATGTTTTCATTGCCCATCCAATCATCAAAATATATCCACCTAGGGCCCATTGCATTGTTATTCCTCCTGCACTAGCCTAAGAGTCTATAGCCATAAACTCACTCATTGTCTCGAATCAAGGAAAAGTTTGGGCAAGTGTCAAATTATGAACTTGTGTCTCTTGCAATAGTAGTATCTTGAGTTCCTCCATCTCTATTTATGACTCTAGATATCTTTTATGACCCTTATTGTTGAGGCCGCGTATATTCCATGAGATAATATTCATTGAATTAATGACATTGTGGGGAGAAAATTCTTTGTTATCTTGTCAATGTGTCCATATTTCAAAAGGAATTAACCTGTGGCTCATAGAACCTCCCTTATTGTCTTGTGTCCTTTTTGTTTACAATCATTGGTAGTTTGTTGTTTGGATTTGTGCATTTGAGTTGACCCATTTCTCCCAAATTCCACACAGGACAAGGCCCCTTTTGAAGTAGGGTTAGATTTTCACTAGTGCCCATATAAATGGAGAAATTTCTGTAACTTTCAAGCTATAATTTACTGAGCCTCTACCCCTACACCTCCAAGATAGATGAGATGTTAATCAATAATTCCTTTAAGTTAGAATGTTCATAGGGTTCCTCCATAAGTTTGTTCTTAGCTTGTTTATCTTTTGGAAAGTTATCCATTTCAATTGGTTGTCCCTCTATGGGGCCTCCCCCTTTCTCCTGCAATTCAATTGAGGTATCTTCCTGCATGAGGACTACAAATGAGTTTATGTTTTTACCTATTTTGGAAGACTCCACTTTCCTTTCGAGTGTTGGTTTCTGTGTTTGTATTTTTGCATTACCCCTTGCTCTCGAATCTCTTGTTTCTCAGATATCATTCGAGGTAAATCTTTGAGAAGATTAACATATTCATGGCATCTATGGGACTCAAAGGGTATATGCTCATAATCTAAGGATTGTGACTAGATCTCATTATGATACTCAAGATCTATCAATTCAGGAAGAGTTTTGGATATATATATATAGATACACTCCGAGCAAAGGATGTATGTCATCCCTGATTTGTTATGAGACTTTCACAAAATTTCCTATTCCTTCAAAGGTTTAAAACTCCCAAAAACTTTCCAGGAGATAAAAGAGATGAACCCAGATTGGACCTGAAAGGAACTTATTTTTCTCCAGGTTGTAGCATTCTTCCAAAAAGTGCATAAAATTCCCACATTGTTTATAAGGTAGGGACCATTTTCAAAGACCTTCTTTCGGTCAGTCAGATCTTCAAAAATTACCGCCAAAAATCCTTTAGCTCTCAATTTTATCTTAATGGCACCTTGATGATTTCATTTCAACCAAATCCATTTGACAATGTCCTGCTGATTAGACCAAATGCCCATAAAATTACAGATCAGTCCATCATCTTTCATGAAGCTTCAAGATTATTTTGAATTATTGTGTTATGAAACCAGCTCAAGAAAAGATAGAAAAGATAGATCAACGCCTTAGAATTCAGCCTCTTCGAGGGGGTAAGCTCCTTTACATTACATAAATGAACAATTCTTGGATGATTCAAATGACAAAACCTCCTTTCTATATATAGGAGTCTAAGGAGTCACAATATAATTCAGCCGACCTAACAATAATAATATAAAGCCACAAAAGTAACAATAGAGGGATTCTATGGGGCATAGTAATAACTATATAGGGGAAATAGGGGCACAACAATATTAATAAGGGGTATAACTACAATAGTAATGGGGTAATCACTAGTATTATAGGGACCCAACATGCCCCTCTCCTTCAAAAAAGTGTTGTCCTCAACGCTTGAGTAGTTCTGGATACTTCTGCATAAAATTCTCATCCTCCCATGTGGAATCTTCAGCGGATAAGTTCTTCCACTTGATAAGATACTCTGAAATTGATCGATTTCGTAGCTGTCGAGTTCTTGTTTCTGTGACTGCTTCCGGTTCCAATAAAATTTTTCCTTCCTCGTCAAGTTCTGGCAATATTGTTTGAACTAGGAGCTTGTCGCCTATAACCTTTTTTAAACATGAAACATGGAAAACTGGGTGCAATCGAGAAGCTGCAGGAAGCTCCAATTTGTATGCCATAGTACCAATCTTTTGCAACACCTTGTACGGACCATAATACTTTGGTGATAATTTATTATCCTTCTTAGCTTGCTTGAGGGACATTTGCTTATATGGTTGTAGCCGTAGGAATACCCAATCACCTACATCAAAACTTCTTTCACTGCGATGTTGATCTGCCTGTTGTTTCATTCTATTCTGTGCCAACACGAGGTTATCCTTTAAGAGTTGGAGGACTTGTTGTTGATGTTCGATGTGATGTTCCACTGCCTGAACCTTAGAATTTTCTCTTAAATATGATGTGATGGATGGTGGTTGATACCCATAAAGTGCCATAAATGGGGTCATTTTTGTTGCTGTATGGAAGGAAGTGTTATACCACCATTCAGCCAGAGGCAACCATTTGACCCATTGTGTCTGTTTATCAGATACAAAGCAACGAAGATATCCTTCCAAACATTTGTTTACTATCTCAGTTTGCCCATCAGATTGAGGATGATAAGATGAGCTATGAGCTAACTGAGTACCAAGACAAGAAAATAATTATGTCCAAAAATTTCCAGTGAAAATGGGATCTCTGTCACTTACAATAATCTTTGGGTTTCCATGTAGCTTTTGAATTGTTTCCATAAATGCAGTAGAAACTGTACTGGCTTTAAATGGATGTGATAATGCACAAAAGTGTGCATACTTGGTAAGTCTGTCAACTACCACCATGATGACACTCTTTCCCTCAGACTTGGGTAAACCTGTGATAAAATCCATTGAAACCTCCTCCCAACGTTGGCTTGGAATGGATAAAGGTTGTAATAGACCCGGTGTCTTAATTGTTTCAACTTTATTTTGTTGGCAAACCAAACATTCAGCCACAAACTTTTGAATATCTGATTTAAGGCCATCCCAAAAAAATTCCTTCTTAACCCTGTGGTAAGTTTTTAAAAATCCTGAGTGCCCTCCTAAGGGAGAAGTGTGCAATTCCATAAGAATCTTTTGTTTTAGCTGGGAATTCTTACAGAGGTATAAGCGATCTTTGTACCATAACGAATCATTTTTCCAGCTAAATGTATCAGACGTACTGGAATCTTGTTGTAATTTCGAATAAGTGCCCACACTTCTTCGTCATTCTTCCATTCCTCCCTTGCTTTGTTTATCCAATCTGGTTGGATAATAGAAATGGCGCACAACAATGCTTCCACATCCTCATCCTTTCTTGAGAGTGCATCTGCCACCACATTTTGCTTCCCTTTTTTGTAGATGATTTCAAAGTCATAACCCAACATCTTTGTGACCCACTTTTTTTGCTCTTCAGAGGATAATCTTTGTTCTAAAAAGTATTTAAGGCTATCATGATCCGTTTTTACCTTGAAGTGTCTTCCCATTAGGTAGGGTCGCCATTTCTTAAGTGCATGGAGTATTGCCAACATTTCCTTCTCATAAATAGCTTTGCTTAAAAACTTTCCCTTGATTGGACGACTTTCAAAAGCAATGGGTCTTTCATCTTGCATTAGAACAGCACCAATTCCATTTCCTGAAGCATCACATTCCACAATAAAGGTTTTTGTGAAGTCTGGTGTAGCTAAGACCGGTGCTTGGCACATTGCCTCTTTAAGATGTTCAAAGGCCTTTGTTGCTTCCGGAGTCCATGAAAATGCATCTTTCTTCAATAATGTTGTTAGAGGTGCTGCTATTCTCCCATAATTCTTAACAAACTTGCGATAATACCCTGTCAACCCAAGAAATCCTCGCAGATGCTTTATGGATGTGGGGATTTTCCATTCCTTAATGGCTTTAATTTTGCTAGGTCTACCTTAACTCCTTCATGAGATACAATATGACCCAAATATTCCACCTCCTGGACTCCAAAGAAACATTTGGATCTTTTTGCATATAATTGTTTCTCCTCCAATAGTTGTAGCACCTTGTCAACATGTTCAACATGATCCTTCCAAGACTTGCTGTAGATTAGTATATCATCAAAAAATACTAACACAAATTTTCTAAGGAATGGTTTGAAAATTGAATTCATCAAACCTTGAAATGTTGAAGGTGCATTGGTAAGGCCAAAAGGCATGACCAAAAATTCATAATGACCCTCATGAGTTCTAAATGTTGTTTTTGGAATGTCTTCAGTCTTCATTCTGATTTGATGATATCCTGAATGAAGATCCAACTTGGTGAAGTAAATTGATCCATGCAATTCATCCAGTAATTCATCAATGACAGGAATGGGGAACTTATCTTTAATAGTGAGCTTGTTGAGCTCCCTATAATCCGGACACATGCGCCATGATCCATCCTTCTTGTGCACCAATACTACTGGAGCAGAGAAAGAACTTTGACTCGGTTGAATTATACCAGCCTCTAGCATTTCTGCAACCATACGTTCAATTTCACTCTTTTGGACATAGGGATATCTGTACGGCCTGATGTTTGGAGGAACACTTCCTGGAATCAGATGAATAGCATGATCATGATCACGCATAGGTGGGAGACCTTTGGGAGTCTCAAATACCTTGGAATGATTGTCCAGGACTTTTTGGAGATCTGGAGAAATAGATGATTCTGATGTGGAAACATCTAGCGAACATAATTGTGCAATTACACCTCTTTGCTCCTTTTTTAGAAGCTTTGTCATACCATTAGAGCTGATTATCTTTCCTGGTTTCCCTGCAATACCCCTTAATTCAACTTCCTTTCCTTCCGTAGAAAATTTCATGAAAAGTTCTTGAAAATTAAAAGCTATTGTACCCAGGGATTGTAGCCATTGGACTCCTAGTACAACATCAACACCTCCCATTGGAATGGAAAGCATTGGGCTAGTCAATACATATTCTCCCATGGATAGCTTGATATTATGGCACTTTCCAGAGCAATTTATTGTTCCTCCATTTGCAATCATCACTTGACACTCTGGTGCTGGATATAGGAAGCAATTCAATTCTTTTGCTACCTTACAATGAATAAAATTGTGGGTGCTTCCTGAATCAATCAACACTATTACCTTTTTCTTCTTGATTTGTCCTTCTATCTTGATGGTTTGAGGAGTGGTAATTCCTGCCAATGCATTACAAGATATGGTCAGATTTATTTGTTCTTCATCTAGGCTTTGTTCCTGGAGTATATCCTCTTCTTTTGACCTTTCTTGCTCCTTTTCTTCTTCCTCTTCACAATCTATGTAGAATAATTTCTTCTCAGCACACTTATGACCTTTAGTGTATTTGCTATCACAACTGTAACAAAGCCCTTTTGCTCTTTTTTCTTCCAATTGTTGTGGTGTCAACCTTATAGGTTGTGGAAGACTAGGGGCAACAACACTTCCTTCTTTATAGTTGTGAGTGGTATGCTTCCTGTTGCCATAATTTTGCTTTCCATTTTTCTTGCTAACCTGAATGCCTTCTCTAATGAATCAGGTCCCCAAAGGCGAACATCATGTTGGATATTATCCTTTAAAGACCCTATGAACACATCAATCCTATGCTCCTCTGGAATATCTTTTACCCTTATGTTCAATTTTTGGAACTCCTCAATGTGCTCCATTATTGAACCCTTTTGTTTGAGACTTATCAATTGGCTAAAAAAAGTGTTGCTTTTTGTATCCTCATAATGTGCTATCAATTCTTCCATAAAAATTGCCCAAGTGATAAATGGTTTACGAGAGCAAAGCCATTGATACCATACAAACTGATTTGGTTCCAAATATAAAGTTGCCATACGTACCTTTTGTGTGTTTTGCACATTATTGAGATCAAAGAATTGCTCCATCTGTAATATCCATGTGGCAAGATCCTTGCCATCAAACTTCCTCATATCGATTTTTGGA
Source organism: Pinus tabuliformis (assembly GCA_031772625.1). Lineage (NCBI taxonomy): Eukaryota > Viridiplantae > Streptophyta > Pinopsida > Pinales > Pinaceae > Pinus > Pinus tabuliformis. Next base: position 632,184,399 of record CM062817.1, on the reverse strand, counting down.
ATATGGTGAGTCTTTGATCCAACATTAGCATCTATGGAATCATGATTAACATTTCTTTTGTTCTCATCATGAGTTTGCTTTAGTACCCTTTCACCCTTACGGACCATTTCTTGTAGCAACTTATTCATATTTATCTTCAATTCGTCCATGTCTGACTTCAAATCTATCTTCAAATAATCCATCTTAGCTTCCACGTCAATCATCTTAGCTTCTACACCTTTCTTTAAACAATCCATCTTAGCTTCTACACCTTTCTTTAAACCATCCATCTTAGCTTCTACATCTTTCTTTAAAACATCCATCTTAGATTCTGTTCCTTTTTGTGCAAGGGACAATTGTTGCACTTGGTCTTGTAATTTTGATATATCATGTTGCATTTCTCCCTCTTTTTCATGAGTCATGCTAGAGATTTCAGGTTCCTTACTAGGTGTTTGAATTTTCTTTCCTCGGGGCATCAGTTACCGATAATAATGCTCTACTATTCCCTTTAAATTCCTTCAAAATAAATTTTAAAACCAAGCTTAAGAAAAAATTTAAGAAAATCTACACACCTTTTTTCACTTTGTAGGAGCTCGATATTGCCTCTGATGTATATATGTACTTTCCAATCATCTAGTTCTGAATTTGTGAGCTGTAGTAGCCCTCTCTGTCTTCTTTCGAATGCCACACGTCTGACCCAAATTGGATTCTCCAAGAAAGAGTTATGTGAAATCTCCCACAGTGACTTGCTTATAGACTAGTTCAGTAGAGAGAACTTGTATGACGTGTTACGAGTCACTGTTTCGACCTTTAGATATGAAACATGCATAAAAGAAACTACAGTCCATCCTCTTTTTGTACCTTCTTACAAAATTTCAATTTGATCCTCAGAGAGAAAGTTATGACGATTTTTCCCAGGTCACCTGTTTTGAATGTAATTCAGGAGTCTGCAAAAAGACCAACTTCCTCAGATCATATCTCCGCAAATATTACGCGAAAAGCTCTGAAATTCGGACCCAAGGTTCAGCGCGATTTCTTCTCAAATGTGTTTTTTTTACGACTTCTGAAATGTCACAGAAAAAAATTTATAGCGAAAATTCCACGATGACCTGTTTGGAGCAGCGAAACCCTAGAATCCAAAGCTTTGATACCAAATGTTATGAAACCAGCCCAAGAAAAGATAGAAAAGATAGATCAACGCCTTAGAATTCAGCCTCTTCGAGGGGGCAACCTCCTTTACATTACATAAATGAACAATTCTTGGATGATTCAAATGACAAAACCTCCTTTCTATATATAGGAGTCTAAGGAGTCACAATATAATCCAGCCGACCTAACAATAATAATATAAAGCCACAGAAATAACAATAGAGGGATTCTATGGGGCACAGTAATAACAATATGGGGGCAATAGGGGCACAAAAATATTAATAAGGGGTATAACTACAATAGTAATGGGGTAATCACTAGTATTATAGGGACCCAACATATTGTTTGTGATCATCAACTTTGGATTTGTAGCGGTCATCAGTAAGCCTTTACTTTGCTCTTGATCTTTCCATTGGGCACCTAGAAATCGAAAATCATCTCTTTGTTATGCAACCAACTAACAAATAAATAGACCAATGACTTAAAAATTATCCTCTTCAAGGGGGAAACCTCATTTACATTACATAAATGAACAATTATTGGATGACACATGTGACAATAACTTTGTTGTATATATAGGAGTTTAAGGGGTCACAATATAATCAAAGCTTACATAAAAATAATAAGGTAAGGGAGCAACAATAACAATAGTGGGCTTCTATGGGGTGCAACAATAATAATATGGGGGCTACATATGCACAATAATAACAATAAGAGGCCTAAACTAATAATAATAATAAGGGGACTACATTGGTATTATAGTGACCAAACATGCCCATCTCCTTCAAAAATTTGTTCTTCTCAATGCTTGAGTAGTTCTAGATGCTTCTGTATGAAATTCTCTTCCTCCCATGTGGAATCTTCAGTGGGTACAAGTTCTACCACTTAATGATATACTCTTGAATCGACAGATTTTGTAGTTGTCAGGTTCTTGCTTCTATGGCTGATACGGGCTCAAGTATCATTTTTCCTTCTTTGTCAAGTTCTGGCAACATTGTTTGAACTAGAAGCTTGCCATCGATAACCTTATTTAAGCATGAAACATGGAAAACTAGGTGTACTTGGGAATATGTAGGCAATTCCACTTTGTATGCCATACTACCAATATTTTGCAAGACCTTGTAAGGACCGTTGTAGTTAGGTGATAATTTATTATCCTTATTATCTTACTTGAGAGACATTTGTTTGTATGTTTGTAGCCATTAAAATACCCAATCACCTACATCAAAACTTCTTTTAATGTAATGATGATTTTGATATTATTTCATTCAATTCTGCACTAGAGTGATGTTTAAGAGTTGGAGAACTTCTTGTTGATGCTCGATGTGATCTTCCACTTCTTGAACCTTAAAATTTTCTATTAAATATGATGTTATGGATGATGGGTGATATCCATACAATTCAATAAATGGCATCAGTTCTGTTGGAATATGGAATGAAGTGTTATACCACCATTCAACTAGAGGTAACCACTTGACCCATTATGTTTGTTTATCAGATATGAAGCAACAAAGATATCCTTCCAAACATTTGTTCACTATCTTAGTTTTCCCATCAGATTGAGGATGATAAGATGAGCTATGAACTAATTGAGTACCAAGACAAGAAAATAATTTCGTCCAAAAATTTCCAATGAAAATGGATCTTTCCTACTTACTATAATCTTTGGCTTTCCATGAAGGTTTTGAATTGTTTCCATAAATGAAGTATCAATTGTATTGGATTTAAAAGGATGAGATAATGCATAAACATGTGCATACTTGGTTAGTCTATCAACTACCACCATGATGACACTCTTTCCTTCAACCTTGGGTAAACCTATGATAAACTCCATTGGGACCTCCTCCCAACGCTGACTTGGAATGGATAAAGGTTGTAACATACTGGAGGTCTTAATTGTCTCAACTTTACCTTGTTGGCAAACCAAAAATTCTACCAAAAAATTCTAAATATTACATTTAAGGCCATCCCAAAAAAATTCATTCTTAACCCTATGGTAAGTTTTTTAAGATCCTAAGTACCCTCCTAAGGGAGAGGTGTTCCATTCCAAAAGAATATTTTGTTTGAGTTGGGAATTCCTACAAATTATAAGCGATCTTTGTACCATAATGAATCATTTTTCTATCTAAATGTATTAGATATATTAGTATCTTGCTATAACTTTTGAATGAGTGACCACTGTACCTCTTCATCCTTCTTCTATTCATGCCTTGCTTTGGTTATCCACACATGTTGGATAATAGAAATGGTACAAAGTAATGCTTTGACATCCTCATCCTTTATTGAGAGTGCATCTACAACAACATTTTTCTTCCCTTTTTGTAGATGATTTCAAAGTCATAACCCAATATGTTTGTCACCCATTTTTGCTTCTCTTATGAAGATAATCTCTATTCCAAAAAGTATTTAATACTATCATGATATGTTTTAAACTTGAAGTGTCTTCCCATTAGGTAAGGTCGACATTGCTTTAGTGCATATTGTATTGCTAACCTTACCTTTTCATAAATAGGTTTTTGTAAATGATTTCCTTTGATTGGATGACTTTCAAAAGAAATGGGTCTTCCTTCATGCATTAAAACAACACCAGTTCCATTTCCTGAGGCATCACATTCCACAATAAAAGTTTCTGTGAAGTCTAGTGTAGCTAAGACCAATTCTTGGAACATTTCCTCTTTAAGATGTTCAAAGCGATTCATTTCTTATAGAGTCCAAGAAAATGCATCTTTCTTTAGTAATGATATTAAAGGTTCCACTATTCTCCCAGAATCCTTAAAAAACTTGTGATAATACCTTGTCAACCAGATAATTCCCCAAAGATATTGTATGGTTGTGGGGATTTTCCATTCCTTAATGGATTTGATTTTCTTAGGGTCTACCTTAACACCCTCATGAGATACAATATGACCCAAATATTCCACCTCTTATACTCCAAAGAAACATTTGGAGGTTTTTGCATATAATTATTTCTCCTCCAATAGTTTGATCACCCTGTCAACATGATGAACATGATCCTTGGAAGACTTGTTATAGATTAGTATATCATCCAAAAATACTAACATATTTTCTAATAAAGGGTTTGAAAATGGAATTCGTCAAACCTTGAACCGTGGAAGGTGCATTAGCAAGGCCAAAAGGCATGACTAAAAATTCATAATGACCCTCATGAGTTCTGAATTCTAGTTTCAGAATGCCTTTTGTGTTCATTCTAATTTGATGATATGTTGAACAAAGATGCAACTTAGTGAAGTAAATTTCTCTATGTAATTCATCCAACAATTCATCAATGACAGGAATGGGAAATTCATCTTTACGAGTGATATTTTTGAGCTCCATATATTCTGGATACATACACCGTGATCCATATTTCTTGTGCACCTATAATACTGAAGTAGAGAAAGAACTTTGACTATGTTGAATTATACCAACGTCTAACATTTTTGCAACCATACATTCAATTTCACTCTTTTCGGCATAAGGATATATGTAAGGCCTAATTTTTGGAGGAACACTTCCTGGAATCAAATGAATAGCATGCTCATGATTAGGAATAGGTGAGAGGCCTTTGGGAGTCTCAAATACCTTAGAATTATTATCCAAGACCTTTTGGAGATCTGGAGAAATAGATGATTTCGACGTTTGAACCTCTAGTGAGCATAATTATGCAGTTACGCCATGTTGTTTCTTGTATAGAAGCTTTATCATGCCATTAGAGCTAATTATCTTCCCTAGTTTCCCTGCGATGACCCTTAATTCAACTTCCTCTTCTTTCAAAAACAAATCCAAAGTTCTTGAAAATTGAAAGCCATCGTCCCCAATGATTGTAACCATTGGACTCCTATTAGAACATCAAAACTGCACATTGGAATGGAAAGAATATACTATTCAATACATATTTCACCATGGTTAGCTTGATATTATGGCACTTCCCAGAGAAATTTATAGTTCTTTCCTTTGCGACCATCACTTGACACTCTAATGTTGGATATAGGAAGAAATTCAATTCCTTGGCTATCATACGATAAATGAAATTATGGGTACTAGCTAGATCAATTAGTATTATTACCTTTTCCTTATTGATATATCCTTCTATCTTGAGAGTTTGAGGAGTGGTAATTCCTACCAATGCATTAAAAGTGTAATATCCCATATCAAGAATATACCCCAAACACAAGCAAACTCCAACCAAAGGTGGACTGGGAGGGCATTTACCAGATATGTCGCCTGTAAAAAGAGGATGAGATCCGAAGGCTACCTGGCACTTTCCAGACTCTATCTAAGAGTACAATAGAAACACACAAGTGGTATAATAGCCGAGAATGCTCACAGAGATACAAGTAACAATGGCACTATATATATCAAATAAACCATAAACAAATACACAAGAAATTCAGAGAGAATGCTAAGCCATTTTATTATATTGAGTAATAAAATGAGTACATGAGGTGATCAGGAAGATGGCACACCTACTTTTACATGGCAAGTGAATAAATACACAAAAAATGGCAAAGGAATGGCCCCTCTCTGATCTGCGTCCAAGCTGCTGGGAAAACTGATGTGCTTCTACTGCTGCTAGAAATAAAATGAGGATTTCGGACTACTCCCCTCCTTAGAAAAATATGAAACTCTGGAATCGAACTCTACTCCAGAAACCCAGAAAAACCTAGAAATATTTCCTGGAATGGCCGACCCCTGAAAATCACCCCCTTGGGGTTCTCCACAGTTCCTGACTGCTCTGCACTACCACTGAATAAAACCCTCCAAAACTCAACCCAGAACTCTGCCAAACTCTTCTAATATTCAAGAGTTGATCTCTTGCTAAATCCCTTGGCTCAAATCCTCCACAAACCCTCAATCCAGACTGCTCCCAAAAATAACTATGTCCATCTGCCAGTGTTGCGCAGTCCTCCAAAACACTAATAAAACCACTGCTGAAATGTTGAAGATACTGCTATTGAAATGCCAACAAAAATACCTTTCCCGAGCAGGCACTCGAAGTCCCCTGGGGCTAAGGGTGAGATCTCCGAACGACGAAACTCAATGGACTAAACAATGTTGCAGACTAGCTAAACAGCCAACATGCTCTAAGCCAAAATGACTATCACAAATGCACATAACCGAATGTTCAAAATGAGGGGGCTCCTATATCTTTTATAGCTTCTACCTCTCTCAATACCAATGCTCAACTTCTCCTGTGTGATTCCCCTTTTGCCACGTGTTCCTCCCCTCCTGTGCAGTCTTTCCATGTGTCTGTGTGGGCTCCGTTTCTGCGTCCCGCTTTTTGCTGCCTTGGCTCTCCCTTTAAGTCACAACGGTGTGCTACTAGGAAGTGACTTTTATTCTAAAAGTGATTTATGTCCCCCTTTCTCACTTTTTTATTTACAAAATAACTATAGAAGACAAAATTTGGCAAAATCAAATATTCCAATTAGCTGGGGCTAATTAGGAATACTACAATCTCCCCCGACAAAATGTTGCTTGTCCTCAAGCAACTGAAGTGATGGATGCTGTAAGATCTTCTCATTCTCCCAAGTGACATCCTCATCTGGAAAATTCTTCCACCTCACCAAGAATTCTCGGACTGTCCTGCTCTGCAGCTGTCTTATAGACATTTTTGTGCCTTACATCTATAAGCATGAAATGTCCATAAACAAAGGGATCCTAAGTCCCTAAAGATGTTTTTCCAGCTCCTAAAGAAACAAGGTCAACAAATTACAGCTTCTCCCAGAAGTTCTTCACCAGAAACTGCTCAAAACTAGTCAAATTAGGATCAATTCAGATGCTCCACTAGCTGGCTGCGTTGAAAAGCACCCAAATACACTGGCTAGGTGTGTTGCAACGGACTTGAATGCACTACCCAGGTGCGTTGAGCGGGAAATGACAAGTGGCAAAGTCATTCAACGAGGTGGAGAGACAATGGAAGCTTCCAGAATCTTCTCCAATGACACTTGCCTCACTGAATTCGACCAGTGATGAGTAAGAGGCTCTCAGTCTCCAAGTGGAAGCAAGAACTGACAGAGAGAAGCCACAAGTCAAAACATAAGCTGACTCATCCTCTCTGCTTACATCTATATATGGATCCCTCATCCCAGAGATCTGGAGGCTGGAATTTTGTACTTTGCAGAGAATTGTTGTTGGTTTTGAGATTGAGATTAGTGCATTGGGTGATTTATGCTTTGTTGGAGGTGAGGAAGGGATTCCTTTGCTGGGAGGTAGATGCTGGATCGGGACTCACTTGGTTGTATCTTCTTCTGGATCTTCTTATTATATCAATAAAACTATTTGAGTTTCTCCTACATGCTTGTGTATCAATGATGTTTTGTTATATTTGCATGTTTAGCTTAAATCTAATCCTAAGCTATTTATGAATGTAAATCTATATCTTTGTGTAGTTTTCCTCTTTTGTGATCTTGCAGGAACTTGGTGAAGCTAAGCAGGTAGGGGAGCAAGTAGCTGGAAGCTGCCAAAGAGGAGAGCGATTGGATCGACAAACTAACGCAAGACACATGTTAGTTCATCCTTCCTCTTCGTTTACATTTCATAAAGAAGAATACGAAAGTAGTTTTCCTTGTTTGTTGCTAAGGCACTGTCACACCTTAGAGTGGGATAGGGGCATTCTGAGTAGATACTTTTCCCAACAACAAAATGGCGACTCCATTGGGGATCGTGTCTAGTTAGTTTGTTTGTGTTTCTCTTGTTGTTTGCTTCATAAACACAGAAGTAGCAATCGAACTGCATTTGCCATTATCAAATGCAAAGTAGCTGCTACTTCAATCCACCCATTGGATTTGTTTATGATTTGAACAGCTGATCCACAAATGCTCTAATTGCCCTTTGTGATAGCTCTTAGTCCTCCTTTAAATCATCCCTCTAATTGTACCTTACTGATTGCTTTTACTCGGCCAAAATCCATAGATTAAACTGCAAACCGTGACCCAGAACTCGGATAGAAGTCTCGTTTCTGCCCCAGCGCAGGCTCTGTGAAGAGGTTCTGCATTTCAACGCAAGTCCCGAGAGGGCTACTTGCACTACAATTCAGTTTCTCTGTGCAACAGGTGCGCTGATCAGCCCTTGCCCTGTGCAGCTGAGGTTCTTTGCTTCATTTTGTTCAGTTTTATCTCTGATTTTTGCAGCCTATTATCAGTGTGTGTACCTATCTGAAAACCCCTTTTCTTTGCCTTAATTCCACCTCCTTTGTACAAAAAGACTGTAGGTGTTCTTTGTGTATTTGTTACATCATTTACAGTTTTCCATTGAAAAGCAAAATAGTCATACTGTCGTCCTTAGATTTAGATCTGTCGTAAGTGTCGATTTTGATCTTAGGAGAAAGTTTCTTTGCTATTGACAGTTGATTATACTTTTTACTTTTGCTTTCGTTTGAATTTGTCTCTTTCTAGTGTCGAAACGAGTGTTTATTTCAGAATCATAAAGTGTCGTAATCTTATCTACCCTTTTTGATTTCGGAAAAGAAACTTGTTTGTTTTGTTCACTTGAAAGCAAATTCAAATTTGTACATCAACTTTCTTTTTAGGCATCAATATTAAGAAAGTGAAAACAAATACATGCATATGTGCATTTGCATATTGATAGTTTGTATGGTTTGATTTAGGAAAAGTGCATTTACAGTGTGCTCTTTGCTCTTTGAGAAAAGATTGTGTCTTTCTTTTCCCTTTGTAGCTAGGATTTTCATTGTTGAAAAGAGATAAAAGCTTGCTTATCATCTTTAGATTTCATTTAGGAATTAAATCTACATCTCGTGGTGATCCAAAAAGGCAAACTTCTAAGAAAGATCAACTTAAAATAAATTGAATGAATCTAACAACGCTTTGGAACTTAACGCACAACATAGAGGTCTAGGCTAGAGACATGTTCCGGCGTCGTAAAGCCTGGTAACTGTTGTCCTCACTGATGGTTGGGTGATTCCTCCACTGTGAGACGATAAGTGCCAGTACGGATTGTGCTCCCACGTACCATCGAGTATATATTGGGAGACCCCTATAGGCTTAAAACCTTTTATCCATAGGAAGCCGTGTCGGCCGCCCTACTGATCGCAATGCATCAAACACAGCATTCAGGAAGATTGACTGCCGTACCGTAAAACATATTCTACAGTTTTGTGATTGGTTTGGCACACCCTCTACCTAGATCTCCAGAGCAGTCCCTTTCGTTCCTTTTTAGACTCCTTAACGGAAAAGGTCCATCTGAGAACTTGTCACTTCAGGCTCATTAAAAATCGAAGGAGACTAGAGTCATCTTTTGTTTTTTCTCGACTCTTTAAAATTGAAAAAACAAGTTGTGTCCAAGCATCTTAAAATTTATTTTAAACGGAATATTCATACCCTTTTCCTATGTTGATATTAGGTTGAGAAAATGGAGTCTACCAACCAAGGAATTCCCCTTGGTGGAAATCCTAGTCCCTTCTCCTCTTGGGGAGATGTTGGTGCACCCCATATGGCCACATTGTCGCTTCCAGGATTGACAATTGGCTTGCCAGTCTGGCTCTTCTCAACCAATGTCATTCAGAACACCACTATTCCTGAACAATCGAATCAACAGTTAGACCAGTCCAGAGTTACCCACCAACCTTCTACTTCCTCTAATTCTTCCTCTCCTCCTTCCTCTTCGCTTGATGGGGCTGGCAAAGCCAAAAGTCAAGTTCCTAAGGAGAAGAAGGAAAAGAAGAAGAAAGAGAAAAAGAAGAAGGAGCCAAAAGCGAATAGGGGCAAACGAGTGTCGTCTAACGAAAATCCACACACTGCACTGACCAGGCCTAAATCGCCATGTGTCATTTGCAAAGGAGACCACTTTCACAGAGATTGTCCTTGCATCCCTCAGATACTAAGGAACTGGTCTCCCCGTTTGCACAATCCAGTGGCGTCAACCTCTGATAGCCATGTTGAAAGCACACCATCAACTAGCGGAAGTGAAGTCCCAAGACAAAAAGGGAGAGCTAGATCTCCCTGTAAACTGTGCGAAGGCGATCACGCCATCCACTGTTGTCCCTTCTTAGACGAAGCTAAAAGAGTTTTGGATGATCGTCCGGTTTCACCGTTACGACTTCCTCCTGGATATAAAAAAACTCTTGCTGAGTCCTTCATTAGTTGAGAATCCAGCTGGCCTGCTCAAGTGGTCAGCTGAAGCGCCTGTCATTGAAGATGAACCAGCTGAATCCATACCCGACGAAAGTCAAAAGGTCGAGGCGGCAGTTGACCCGGTCTTGCCTTCAGAGGTTTTATCTTCGAATGACGCAGTCACTGGAGAGAACAAGGATGACACCGTCCAAATTCTCTTCATCAACATAGACTTCGACGAACACGGGGGCAACCTACCCATTCCTTTACCGCAAGAAGGAAGTTCGTCAGAGCCGTACCCGGCTGTCTATTCGGTCCCACCTCCGAGCAACCTAGTTGTCTCCTTCGACTGGAATCAACTAGGCAGACCCCGTTTACCAGCAAGCATACCATTCAGAATTATCGTCCAAATATATAGAATGGTCATGGCTGGTACCATCATAGACGAAGGGGCTTCTGTGAGTATCCTTTCCTCTATTGCTTGGAAAGCGCTTGGTTCGCCATCGCTTTTGCCTGAGACGAGAAATCTGACAAGTTTTGATAAAGGAACCAGTCAACCTTTAGGAATCCTCCCCAATGTGGCCATAACATTGAAAGGGAAGACAGTTCAAATGAAGGTAATGGTCGTTCAAGGACCCTTGGATTATAACCTACTCCTTGGACGAGACTATATTTATTGCATGGGGGCCATCGTCTCCTCACTCTTTAGAGTAATGTGTTTTCCGCACGAAGGAAGAGTGGTCAAGCTCGTGGACCAGCTTTCATTTCCTGGATCACGCATCGCAAATAGTCATATACCATCCCTAAATGGTCTCTTCACGCAAGAAATGTCTCAACCCACGGTCCGTCCTCCCGATGAGCGCGAGTAATTCGGAGGGATATGACTGGAACCCAAGGGGCATGCGTCCTGGTCTACTTTGGCAGGAAAACTTCGGGTATAGGGTAGATTTCCGCGGGAGAATATGACTAGTCTGTACCCCGTCCGTGATTGAGATAGGGGTTATTCTAGAACAAGATTCTCTTGTCAAGGTTATGTGTTTGGCGCTCGTTGTCACTCACCTTTGTTTATCTCGGTAAACATCACCGGAGAAGTGTTTTGTTTGCTGCGTGAATGAGACAATCTTTGGTAACCCGAAAGAGGTAGGCCTTTCCTGATAGAACAAATGTTTTGTCTGCAAATTGAGGGGTAACCTTGAAATCGTACTTTATACCTGGGGGCATGCAAACCTTTTGGAGTGCAAGCAAAGAGCGGTTATTTATCTGTTTTTTGGATTAGTCATTTCCTAACTTGCATAAAGAAAGGATGTGGGGAAAAAATCTAAATGTTGCCGTTTTTATATGAGACTTTCTTATCATATGACTGGATTAATCGAGCAGTTTTAGCACATAGTTCATGCTCGTTAAAAAATAAACATAAGACCGAGCAAGTGTTTCAATCCACGTTTAAGCTCGTTAAAAAATGAACTATCCTCCGGTAAATAACCACCGTGAATGTAACATTATCAACCATTAAAGACTTGGTCGTGTTTGCACCGTCACCTCCACTTTTCCATTGGCCAATCATTCACCTCCATTTGATTGTTTACCGATTTTGAGGAACAACTGCGAAGAGTGATTTCACTAGCCATCCTTGTGACACTGCCGTGCTTGAAAAATTCCAACCCTTACCTAGAATCAGCTGATACCCATTTTATCACTCGTTCCTCAAAAGACGAGTCTTCTTTAAGCTCTTTTCATCTGACTCGTAAAACATGAAAAGATTGCCGAGTTTTGGCCTTCCAGCTCGTTAAAGTGACCGGAAGTGCTATCCCTCCTCTAGATTTTAATCTTTTTGGACCTGAGGGATTATTGCACAAAAAGATCGAGCGCTTGTCTTGTTCGGCTCGTTAAAACTATCGAAAATTCATCCCTTCTATATTGTTTTATACTTTTTCAGACTTAAGGGATTAGATGACGAAAAAGGAATTTCGGAGTTACCTTTACGTACCTTTTCAGACTCTCTAAAAATTAAAAGGACCGAGTTATCTTTGTCGTTAATCTCGTTAAAAACATTAATAGCGATAAACTTGTCTTTAGACGAGAACGAGTTTCACTATCGCTAGGCTTGTTAAAACATACCGATGGGTTTGCCCGAAGGGAAAATTATAGAACAAGCATACGTTATCCTCCTCAAGCTTGACAAAAATAAAGAGGTACTGGTCAGCAATGACTGGGGAAAATTGGGAAGAAACTCAAAGAATCTTTATTGGTAGCAAGTCGCTCTTGAACATGACACTTCCACTCCGTGCCTGAGTCGGGTTGGGTTGTTTCATTCACCGGTCACATCACCATGGTCTCGCCATACCATCCACATTTTGGGTAAATGCTACCGATCCATCACATAAGTGTCGCCGACATGTTCAAGAGAAGTCATCCAGAGAAGTCACCCGTGTCCCATCCACTACCATACATTATACTTCATTCTTTCATGACCGCCACCCTGAACCATATATCATCAGATCGTTTTCACCTCCATCAAAATCATTTGCTCCGTTCCGTGTCATTAATGTGGGATTCATCAAGGCCCTCCTTTGACGGATCGCTTCTTGTCGACATCAGCTCATTATCCAAGAAATTGATCTAGGGACACCCCATTCAGTACTTTGAAGCTTGCATGCCTCAATGGCAAGTTTCTCACTTTCGGCGACAAGTATACATCAATGACCTTCGACCGAAAGATTTTGCGTGGTGTTCGACGCCAAGTCCTTTATTCACACCACGTGAATTGTACTGCAGTACCTTGAGGGTCATCATCCTTATCGGTGATTCCTCTCGCGCTTGTTAACAGTTTACATCATTGACTGGTAATCAAGCGATGTTTTTCACATGGATCGACTTGTACTTCGAGTGAAGATCGGATGAGATTGAAGACCCCGGATCTAGTTTCATCCATCCGGGCTGCGATATATATTCAGGAAAAATAAATACATTGATATGTACAACATTGCAGCACAGATGATCATCCTACCAAAAGGATGATGACTTCATCAGAATCATCAGTCTACCATCAGACGATTGTCTGTCCTGTGTACATAAAAATGAATTTATAAAGCTGAGCATGGGAATGCCCGCCTCAGCTAGATCATGAAAACAGTATGAAAATAATGTATTGTATTGTATCTTATTATAGGTCTCCTCCCAGCATTGAAAGAACTTCGGATCCTCCTAATAAAGCATTTCAATTGATAAACGGCCTCATACTTTAGGGGGCAACTGTTATAGACATTTTTGTGCCTTACAGCTATAAGCATGAAATGTCCATAAACCAAGGGATCCTAAGTCCCTAAAGATGTTGTTCCAGCTCCTAAAGAAACAAGGTCAACAAATTACAGCTTCTCCCAGAAGTTCTCCACCAGAAACTGCTCAAAACTAGTCAAATCAGGATCAATTCAGATGCTCCACTAGCTGGCTGCGTTGCAAAGCACCCAAATACACTGGCTAGGTGCGTTGCAACGCACTTGAATGCACTACCCAAGTGCGTTGAGCGGGAAATGACAAGTGGCAGAGTCATTCAACGAGGTGGAGAGACAATGGAAGCTTCCAGAATCTTCTCCAATGACACTTGCTTGACTGATTTCGACCAGTGATGAGTAAGAGGCTCTCAGTCTCCAAGTGGAAGCAAGAACTGACAGAGAGAAGCCACAAGTCAAAACATAAGCTGAATCATCCTCTCTGCTTACATCTATATATGGATCCCTCATCCCAGAGATCCGGAGGCTGGAATTTTGTACTTTGCAGAGAATTGTTGTTGGTTTTGAGATTGAGATTAGTGCATTGGGTGATTTATGCTTTGTTGGAGGTGAGGAAGGGATTCCTTTGCTGGGAGGTAGATGCTGGATCAGGACTCACTTGGTTGTATCTTCTCCTGGATCTTCTTATTATATCAATAAAACTATTTGAGTTTCTCCTACATGCTTGTGTATCAATGATGTTTTGTTATATTTGCATGTTTAGCTTAAATCTGATCCTAAGCTATTTATGAATGTAAATCTATATCTTTGTGTAGTTTTCCTCTTTTGTGATCTTGCAGGAACTTGGTGAAGCTAAGCAAGTAGGGGAGCAAGTAGCTGGAAGCTGCCAAAGAGGAGAGCGATTGGATCGACAAACTAGCGCAAGACACAGGTTAGCTCATCCTTCCTCTTCGTTTACATTTCATAAAGAAGAATACGAAAGTAGTTTTCCTTGTTTGTTGCTAAGGCACTGTCACACCTTAGAGTGGGATAGGGGCGTTCTGAGTAGATACTTTTCCCAAAAACAAGTTGCCTCTTCATGGTATCAATGATAGCCTCCAGCTGCAATGCCAAATGCCCCTCATCATCCATAGGTGGTAACTCATATGTCATTGTTACCTGCTACCCCAATTCCTTTTTTAGGCATGATACATGAAAAATGTTATGGATCTTACTGCCTTGGGGTAGCTCCAACTCATATGCAACCTGTCCAATCCTGCGTATCACCCTATATGGCCCATAAAAGCGAGGCTTGAGCTTTTCAGCCCCCTTCTGCTTCAGTGATCACTATCGCTATGGCTATAATCGTAGGTAGACCATGTCTCCCACCTCAAACTACCTCTCTACCTGACCCCTATTGGCATACAGCTTCTGCTGGTTCTACGTTGTAGCCATGTTAGCCTTGAGAGCTCAGAGGGTATCCTCACTTTCTTGGATCCAAATCTTGGCTCTAGGAGCCCTGCATCACCAAACATCACGTCAACAAAAGATAAAGGATGATACCCATATAAGGCATAGAATGGTGACATACCAATGGATATGTGATGTGAAGTATTGTAGCAATACTCCCCAGATGCAGACACTCAGCCATGCTTGCTACTTCCCACTGACATAGTTACGCAAGTAGCCCTCCAGCCACTTGTTAACTATCTCTGTCTGCCCATCCGTCTTTGGGTGATAATTGGTACTCGGAGTCAACTCCATCCCCACCAACCGGAAAAGCTCCTACCAAAACCCGCCCATGAAATGGCCATCCCTGTCACTGACGTTGGTCTTAGGAAGACCATGTAGCTTGAAGATCTCCCTAAAGAACAACTCGGCCACCTGTGCTATAGTGTAGTGTGCCGATATGGCAAAGAAATGTGTGTACGTTGTTAGTTGGTCAACGATGACAAAGATACAATCCTTGCCCTGTACCGTGGGAAATCCTGTGATGAAGTCCATCGAAATGCTCTCCCATTTCCCCTTTGGAATGGGTAACGACCGCAATAAACCTGCGGGATGGCTCATCTATCCCTTGTTCCATTGGCAAACATCACACTCCCTGATATGCCGGAGTACATCCTCCTTGAGGCCCTTCCAAGAGAACCTCTCTCTAATGGCCCTATAGGTTTTGGTAAACCCCTGATGGCCTGCTAATGGTGAATCATGTGAAGCCTGGACTATCCTCTTCTTGAGCTGAGACTTCTCAGTCAATAAGATCTAATCCCTATAGTAGATGATATCATCGATCACCCTGAACCTATCAGCTGCCACCTGCCCATCCAGAATATCACATGCAAACATGTCCTTGGAGTACTCTACTAATAGTGGAGTCCTCTAGTCTGTATCTAAGCTCATAAGAGGCAACGTGGTTGGTCTACATGAAAGGGCATCTACTACCATGTTGTTCTTACCCTTGACGTACTCAATGTCAAAGTTATATGCTTGGATCTTATTGATCCGCTGCCTCTCCTGCAGCTGCTTCTGCTCCAAAAAGAACTTAAGGCTGTTGTGATCAGTCCTCACCCTGAACTTGTTCCCCACCAAATACTGTTGGTACTTAGCCAATGCATGCATGATGGCTAGCATCTCCTTGTCATATATAGAATACAACCTCTCATGCGGAAGGAGCTTCCGGCTCTCAAAGGCTATAGGGTGACCTCCTTGCATCAATATTACATCGATCCCCTCTCCTAATGCATCACACTACAGAACAAATGGCTGTGTAAAATCTGGCAATGCAAGCACTGGGCAGCTGCTCATAACCCCCTTGAGCCTGTCAAAGGCTCACTGTGCTATATCTGACCAAATGAATGCCCCCTTCCTTGTCAATTCTATCAATTGTGCAGGAAGCTATGAGAAACCTTTGACAAAATTCTGGTAGTAAGTACAAATGCCAATGAATCCTCAAAGTTCCATCACGTTTCTCAGCTCCGACCAATCTCTGATGGCCTTAATCTTCTCCTCGTGGACCCTCACTCCATTCACTCCAATGATGTGTCCCAAGTATAACATCTCCGTCAACCCGAACTCACATTTGGAGAGCTTGGCATAGAACTATTGCTCCTCCAAGATGCGTAATAATGTCTCAATATGCTGGAGATGCTCCTCCCACATCCTACTGTAAATGAGTATATCATCAAAGAACACCAACACAAGCTTCCTCAAGTGACTACGGAATATATGATTCATGCAAGACTGGAATGTAGTTGGGGCATTGGTTAGCCCAAAGGGCATCACCAAAAACTCAAATTGCCCATAGTGACATCTGAAGGTGGTCCTGAGAATGTCCTACTCCCTCACACGAATCTAATGGTACCCTGATCTCAAATCAATCTTTGAGAAGAACCATGCTCCTCTCAACTCATCCATCAACTCATCGATCCTAGGTATGGGGTACCTGTTTTTTAGTTTCCTTTTGTTCAAGGCCCTGTAGTCAATGTACATCCTCAATGTACCGTCCTTCTTCTTCACCAACACCATAGGAGAAGAAAAAGGGCTCGTGCTCGGTCAGATGTGCCTAAGAGGCAGCAACTCCTGAATGACCCACTCTATCTCATCCTGATAGGCCTTGGGATGCCTATAGGCAGTAGTAATCATTGCATGTATGCCCTGCTCAAGCTCAATAGTGCACTCAAACTCTTGGTTTGGTGGTTGACCCGACGAAATCTCCCCAAATACTATGGCATACTGGTCAAGGATGGACTGTATCTCCGGGTGCACTATCTACCCTGTAGTCCCTGCCTACAATGCACGTAGCTCTACTACCCACTCTATGTCTCCCTTCCAGAAGACTGCCTCCATCCGATGAGTCGAGACAGTCTGAGGTAGATACGTATGCTGTCCCCATATCTTCTCATGCCTCCCTGTCTTCTCATCATCCCACTCCATCTCTAGGGTCTTCCAATCCGTCGTGACCTTCCCTAGAGTGATGAGCCATTGAACACCTAGTATCATGTTGGTGTCCGGAATATCGACCATGAAAAATTGGTCAGTCAATGTGTAGGTTCCCATCGTCACTAAAAGCTCTGGAACATATTGAGCACACGTCATGGTCTGATCTCTTGGGACCAAGACTGAAAATCCATCGAAGCTCTCTATCTGTATGCCTCTCTGCTCAGCCATCTATGCATCGATGAAGTTGTGAGTCACCCCACTGTCAACCAAAACTGACACTCACTGGCCACATACCATCCCTCATATGGTAACATCATATACTTGGGAACTCCTCGCAATGTGCAAGGGCCCCTTCGGTGGGTGCAAAAGGTGCACCACCTGCTGCTGGCAGTGGAGGTGTCAAGGGTCCCTGTCCATCATGGCTACCTCCTGCCTCCACACCATCCTCATCATCCTCTTCTCCATTTCTCTCGAAGAAAAACTTAATGAAATGTGCCTTGCCAGCAACACATCTATGTCCTAGTGCCCATGGCTCCTAACATGTGAAGCACAGCCGCTTCTTCTTCAGCTCCCTCTTGACATCATCATCAATCTGTACTCGTCCTGGATTCCCCTTTGGAGGTGGAATCCTCACATCATTCACCTTAGACTGGAATGTTTGTCTCTGGGGGTAAGGTGTCTGGGTCCTAGGTAAGACATCCTGTAGGTCCCAGGTCCTACTGATAACATCCTGAAGGGTGGTCGGTCTAGCGGATCTGACTAGACCCTGAAGTGGCTCTGCTAACCCCTCAACATACATATAGATCCTCCATGTCGTGGATAGATCTAGAACCATCACTGAGACCCTCAAGAAATCTGAAATGTAGTTCTCTAGGCTCCCTGTCTGTTTGAGCCTTGTCAGCTCAACAAAATGCTACTATGGATCTCTCTGATCAAATTGCTCCATCGATCTCCTAGTGAACTCGGCATATGTCGTCACCATGGAGTGTCCTAGTGTAACCATCCCATGAAATCACTAATCTTTGGCCTCACCATCCAAATGCAATGTTGCCACCTTGATGGCCTCTGTCTCCAACATCTGGATAAGCTGGAAATAAATGTCCAGCTTCTCCACCCAAGACCTTACCGAACTGTTTGATGAGCCATCAAACGTAGGCAAGTGGAATCTACTTGTTGCACAGTGGGTGTCACCATCATGATAATGTCGGTGCCCTCTATGATGGTCGCGGGGTCTACTATCCCACTGGAGTTGAATAAAATGACAGAATGAGAGGGCTTCTCTGAACTCCTGCCCATAGGCCTGGTACTCTGCAAAATAATCACCCATGTGTCTAGGCTCTGCCTCCTGCTAGGCTACGACCCCCATGTCTACTCCTAAGAAAGTGGGCATGGTAGAGCATGTAGGGGCATGTGAGGCCACATGCTGTGTAGTATCATGCTACCCAGGAAAATGGTGGGATGCACCCGGTCCCTCACCAACCTGGAAAACCGATGGGCTCTCATGCTATCTGGCCTCTATTACCGTGAATATCTACCCCATCACATCAATCTACCTCGACAGATCCTGCACTGATTTGAGGAGCACATCCGAAAATCTCTTCCCATCATCATCTGCCATTGGAACCTCCTGCTCCGTGTCCACCACTAGCTCCCTCTATTCTGCATCCACCATAAGCTCCTCCTATTCTACGTCCACCACTGGAACATAGTCTCCCTCTCCGTAGGTATTCTCCAACCTATGCCCAGTGTCTCTGTATCTCCGACCTCTGTAACAGGTATACGGTTTCTCCCCAGGTGTCATATATTGCAAACTCCATAAGCTAAGCCAGATATATTCTCTGATACCACTGCAATATCCCATATTAGGAATATACCACAAACACAAGCAAACTCCAACCAGAGATGGATTGGGAGGGCATTTACCAGATATGTCACCTCTAAAAAGAGAAAGAGATCCGGAGGCTACCTGGCCCTTTCCAGACTCTATCTAAGAGTATGATAGAAACACGCAAGTGGTATAATAGCCAATAATGCTGACAGAGATACAAGTAATAATGACACTATATATATCAAATAAACCATAAACAGATACACAAGAAATGCAGAGAGAATGCTAAGCCATTTTATTATATTGAGTAATAAAATGAGTATAGGAGGTGATCAGGAAGATGGCACCTCTACTTGCACAAGGCAAGTGAAGAAATACACTCAACATAGCAAAGGAATGGCCCCTCTTTGATCTGCGTCCAAGCTGCTATGAAAATTCCTGCACTACTGCTACTGCTAGAATTCAAACGAGGATTTGGGACTACTCCGCTCCTCAGAAAAAGATGAAACTATGGAACTGTACTCTACTCAAGAAACCCAGAAAGCTTTCCTGGAATGGCCGACCGTCGAAAATCACCCCCTTGGGGTTCTGCGCAGTTCATCACTGCTCTACACTGCCACTAAATAGAATCCTCTATTTCTCAGCCTAGAACTCTGCCAAACTCCTCCAATATGCAAGATCTGATCTCTTACTCAATCCCTCAACTCAAATCATCCCCAAACCCTCAATCTAGACTGCTCCCAAAAAGAACTGCGTCCCTCTCCCTGTGCTGCACAGTCCTCCAAAACACTGATAAAACCACTGTTGAAATGCTGAAGATACTACTACTGGAATGCCAACGAAAATATCTTGCATGAGTAGGCACTTGAAGTCCCCCGGGACTAAGGGTGAGATCTCCGAACGGAGACACTCAATGCACTAAACAGTGCTGCAGGCTAGCTAAATAGCCAGCCTGCTCTAAGCCAAAACGACTATCACAAATGCACGTAACCGAATGATCAAAATGAGGGGGCTCCTCTCTCTTTTATAGCTTCTGCCTCTCTCAATCCCAATGCTCACCTTCTCCTACGTGATTCCCCTTTTTCCACGTGTTCGTCCCCTCCTGCGCAGTCCTTCCATGTGTCTGCATGGGCTCCATTTCTGCATCCCCCTTTTGGCCCCCTTGGCTCTCCCTTTAAGTCACAACGTTGTGATACTAGGAAGTAACTTTTATTCTAAAAGTGAGTTATGTCCCCCTTTCTCACTTTTTTATTCACAAAATAACTATAGAAGGCAAAATTTGGCAAAATTGAATAGTCCAATTAGCTGGGGCTAATTAGGAATATTACAAAAATATATGGTCGGATTCATTTCTTCCTTATCGGGGGTTGGTTCCTTGCGTATATCCTCCTCTTTTGATGTTTCTTATTCCTTTTATACCTTGTTTTCACAATATATGTAGAATAATTTCTTCTCATCACACTTATGACCTTTATTGTATTTGTTATCACAACTGTAACAAAGTCCTTTTTCTATTGTTTCCTCCAATTGTTATGGTGTCAACCTTGTAGGTTGTGGAAGAATAGGAGAAACAACAGTTCCATATTTATAGTTGTGAGTGGTATACTTCTTGGTTTCCATAACTTTTCTTTCAACTTTTCTTGCCACCTTGAATTCCCTCTCGAATGAATTAGGTTCCCAAAGGTGAACTTTATGTTGGATGTTATATTTCAAATTCACTATGCACAAATCAATGCAATGCTCCTATGGAATATTGGTTACCATAATATTTAATTTTTCAAAGCCTTCAATGTGCTCCACCATTGAACCGTTTTGTTTGAGATTTATCAATTGGCTAAAGAAGGTGTTTATTTTTGTATCTTCATAGTGTGCTGTCATTTCCACCATATAAATTGACTAGGTGACAAGTGAATTATCAGAACAAATCCATCTATACCATACAAATTGGTTCGGTTTTAAATATAACTATGCAATACAGACCTTTCGTGAGGGTTTCACATCCTGTAGATCAAAATATTGCTCCATCTACAATATCCATGTTACCGAATATTTGTCATCAAAATTCCTCATATCTATATTTGGAATGTGGTGGTTATTAAACCCTACATTGGATTCTCTAAAACCATAATTCATTTTCCTTTTGTCCTCATCCTAATTTTCATGGATTACCTTGTCACCACCGGGAAGCCTTTCTTGGAATAACTTTGTTAAACCTTCATTCAAACCTTCCATGTCTACTTTCAAAACTTCCATAATAGCTTCCATCCCATCCTTCAAATCTTACATGTCTTATTTTAAACCATCCATGTCATCTTTGGTTTCTCTTTGTGAGAGTGAAGTTGGTTGGACTTGGTCCCCTGATTTTGATATATCATGATGTAATTCTTGCTCTTCATGTGTCATAGTAGATCTTTCTAAGGGCTTAGTGGGTTTAGAATTCTTTTATTCTGGAGGAATTTTAGATCCCAATACATAAATATATGCTTTAATATTCCCTTTGAATCACTTCAAACTGATTTTTCAAACAAAAAATATGTCAATATAAAAAAAATACACACCGTATTCTTGCTTTTCTGGAGCTCGATATTGCAATTGTTGTATCTATGTAATACCGTATTTCCAAGGTATGAAATTCATTCATATGGTATCCCTATGAATCTTCTTTACATCACCATCAGTCATATCAATATTGGATTCTTCAATATATATTTATGTCAGATCTCCCACAATGGCCCGATTATGGACTGGTTTAGTAAAGAAAAGTTGTACGGGATGCTACTTGTCAAAATTTCAAAATTCGACACTAAAATGTATATAGATGAAACTAAATTCCATTCGATTTCATCCACTTTTTATATAATTCAAATTTGATGTCTGAAACAAAATTTATGACAAGTTTTCCTAGGTCACTTGTTTGAGACTGAATTTTGGAGCATGAAAAAACCCCAACTCCTTTGGACCATATCTCAGAAAATATAGCGAACTAAGGTATGAAATTTTGGCACAATGTTTACCAAGTGTTTGACTCCACATGGTTGTAATTTTATCTTCTGAAGCTTTTTATAAAAAAATTTATAATAAACATTCCACGATGACCTGTTTGAAGCAGTGAAACCCTCGAATCCAAAGCTCTAATACCAAATGTTTTGCAACCAAATCAAAAATAGATAGATCAATGACCTAAAAATTATCCTTAGAGGGGGTAACCTCCTCTACATCACATAAATAAAACATTCTTGGATGATAAAAATGACAAGACATTCTTTGTATATAGGAGTGTAAGCCGTCATAATATAATCATAGCCTACATAAGAATAATAATGTAAGCACACAAAAATAACAATAGTGAGTGTCTATGGGGAGAAAAATAACTATATGGGGGCTACATGGGCACAAAAATAACAAGAGGGGCACTACATCAACAATAATAATAAGGAGACTACATAGTACACTCGTATTATAGGGAATAAAACACATCCTCCCTGTCCATCGGGTCAACCATCGCCCCCCAAACCTTTAATGATGTGCCTTAGACAATGTTACGATAGGAGTGGGTTCCCCCCTTGCCGCGGTGGCATTAATGGAACCAATCGATGTCTCAACCATTTGTAAAACCCCATATTTTTCTAGATCATAGCCTTGAAAGACCTATTATGGCATATCTATTACGATTTCATATAGAGAAATGTTTAGAAACATCCTGAAACACATCCAATTGTTGAAAATAAACTCTATTTCTCTCTGTCTTTCTCCATAAAATGATTATTCACTATTATTCATATAGTGTTATTGATGGATTAATTATTGTAGCAAGACAATTTTGATATTTAGAGAATATATCAACTATAGATTAATGTAGGAGCTATCTTATTTGTATCAAACATCTTATATTCAACTAATCAACGAAGTCCTAAATAATACAAATAACTTGTATATAGATTACAATATATATGATGAGGAATAACAAATATTAGTTACAAGAGAAGTAGCAGTTAATATCTCTGACACCCTCCCTCAATGAGTACTTGCATTGATTTGTGGCCATTGTGTGATAAAGTATTCATTCGTATATTTAATCTTTTAGAATATTATAGATTGAATTCCATCAAACTATCTCCTAATCCTCGTAAAGGTGTAGCTCCTTAGTTGAATTCTCAAGTTCCACTCCTAAAATTCTATATCATGGATCTCACAAAGTCAATTATTGGACCACACCATGCCACATAAACTCCCTAGTATACCACTCTCATGTCCTCGACAGCTAATGAGTGATCATTCCCTAGATCTACATCTTTCGAAGAAACTAGACAACCATTCATATTCAGCTTTACTTCCATTGGAACCCTTGAAGATACATTCCTTCATAGTACTAAATTATTTTTCTATTTGTAATCACTAAAATACTCATTCTATTGCATTGTAGTGGCTACAACCACCCTCCAAAATTTTGGCCTGCAACAATTTCAGAGCCTC
This sequence comes from Pinus tabuliformis, assembly GCA_031772625.1. Lineage (NCBI taxonomy): Eukaryota > Viridiplantae > Streptophyta > Pinopsida > Pinales > Pinaceae > Pinus > Pinus tabuliformis. The sequence goes on along the minus strand of CM062817.1, from coordinate 632,160,751 downwards.
CCTTGGAGAGTTTCACTTGAGGATTGCACACGCTTAGGTTCACCCCGTGAGCTCGTGTGAGTCTTTACATTCACCTTGATTGTTTATTGCACTCAAGTATCTACAGGTTGATGTCTAAGTCATGGTAGTGACCATGTTATGGTTATGCAAAAAGTATTTGCTTCGAACAATCAATCACAAGTTTCACGCTTGTCACTTACATCGTCGGTCAGTCATGTTGAACATGTGTGTCCAGATAGGCTGGTCATTTTGTCATCAAGTCACGCGAGTGCGTGTCTGTATCATCACCTATGCATCTTTTAATTGTTCACACACTTAGTCATTTTTTCTAGAGTTAAGACGACGAGACTCCTCACTGACAGTTAGACCATCACCCTACTTTTAATTTGATCAACTGTCAACTAGAACAAAGCAGAAGCACCAAGCTTGTTATTTTAAGCTACACTGACCGCGAGCTATTCAATCAACACTCATGCTAGCCACCTGGATAGTCAACCAGTTGTTCATCTCAGAAATTGTGCAGTGCTCATGAGCAGGCCTCTCGCTTACCATCAGTCAACTTAGCTCAGAAATTGCATAGAGATGATCACCAGGCTGACCTCCTGGCCTTAATGGCATTTTCCCAGCCAGTAGCTCCCAGTAGCAGACTACTTGTTCACTCTAGGAATTATGCAGTTTTTGCTGCCAGTGACCCGAAAACTAACTGGAAGTTCCCTATAGGAATTGTGTACATTCGGCTGCCAGTGACCCCAACAATGAACTGGCAGTTCCCTCTGGGAATTGCACAAGTCTGGCTGCCAGTGACCCCAACAGCTAACTGGCAGTTCCCTCTGGGAATTGTACAAGTCCGGCTTCAAGTGACCCCAGTAGTCAATTGGCAGTTCCCTCTAGGAATTACGCAAGTATGGCTGCCATTGACCCCAGTAGCCAACTGGAAGTTCCCTCTAGTAATTAAGAAGTTCTAGCTGCCATTATCCTGGGCAGTTCCATAGAAAAATTTCTCAATCCCTGCTTGTTGACCCCTCATGCAGCTCAACCCATTTGTCTAGAAAATTGTACAAATTTGGCTTTCCAACCACTGCTGACTGTTCATTCTAGAAAATGCATTGAGCATGCCTGCCCTACCCTCCGGTAGCCCCGACTATCCATCCTAAAATTTGTGCAATTTTTCCTCCCAGCCAAGCCAAAACTCAGAGACAGTCACTTATGACTCAGATCATCTATCTCCATCACTCAGTGACTCTTGCATAGTTTTCAACAACAGTTGCCTGGAGCCATGATCCTGCATCATAGCCCTATTGCTTCTCCTGGTCACCTACATCTGAATGATCATATGTTATGGTAGACTAGGAGATTTTCGATTTGATGTTGTCTCATCATGAGTGACTGTAGGTACAGGTACACCCAAAAGCATGTCAAGACGATGAATGGGATGAAAAAAGGGAGCACATGCAGATGGACAGGTTCAGCAACAGATGAATGAACAAAGCATGCGAAGTGGAGGAACGCGAAAAACATGCACCTTTGCGAACAAGTGAGCCTGTCAAACCTTGCAGCATGAAAGAAAGGAACAACATACTAAAGCTTCATCAAGCGAACCAAGGACCATTAAAGACTCTGCGCACTTTGCCACGCGGAGGTGAAGCTATGATACACCATGAAGACATCCATCACTTAGCAACACTGTAGCTCGACATGTGCTCTAGCAACAACACAAATGTACCAGCATTGTCTTGTCATGTCTTGTCGAGTCAAGTCATGTTTCCCACATCTCCACTGTGGGTTTATTGTTGATCAATGTGATGTAACATGGAATTCCAAGAGACCCACTTGTTGAACATAGAGTCATGTAAGTCAAAAAGTCATGGAAGTTGAATAGTCATGAGCGTAGTCGAACAGCCACAAGGGCTAGTTTCACCCTTGGCTATAAATACCCCCCTCATTTGTACACGAAAGGAATTTTTACCTCAGCTCCCCCAACATAGCCAAGAGAGACTGTAATCTTTTCTTTGAGGAGTAAGTAGTGGCTCGAACGCCCTGCTGATGAGGTTAGTGATGTATGGTGTAACGATGTGTCATGGAACATTCGCTTAATTCAGAAGCCTGTAAACAGGCCAACACATTTTCACGCATGTATTGTAGTTGGTGTAAGATTGATTTTTAACACTTGTAATGCATGTTGCTTTAACCATGTGTTCTAAATATGAAATGATTCATTTGTTGTAATGAATAATCTATTAATGGAAGTGCATTTTATATGTTGTTAATGTTGTCCCATTGTGTCCACTTCTCTACTAGACATCAGATAGAACTTTCACATGAACCTTGTTGTAACAACTGTTGCACTCATCTCAGATTGATCCATGAGTGTTCTACGTGTTATCTTACCTTGTATGTCATGACTACCACATCCGAGTGGACTGCTCCACCGGTAGCTATGTATGCCCTTTTTGTTGTGTGTTCCTAGCCGAGTTGGGATTGATCCCTTTCGACCTGGAACTCACCTTCACCTTTTCCCCCTCACAATGAAAGAACCATTGACACAAGTACACTTACGCTCACCAGGAATGCGAACCTCACTTCTCGAAGGAAAAGAAAACCACTCTCTTGTGCTGACAAGTAAGAGTTGAGTCAAATCCTTAAGACAATCACAACTGGGCCATCATACCAAATGGGACTCCCACACCAAACGGTGTGATGTCTAGTTGGGACTTCATACAGGGTGATCCCTTGAATGTTGGCAGGTCCATCATCATCAAAATTTCTAGTGCTAGAAGTAGGGAAACCAGTTGTACATGGTTGAAATTCCCCACACTCACTCATCAACCATCTGGTCAAGGAAGTAATTTGAAACCCCTCTCTCATGACTCTGCAATTAGTTACTCCTCACCTCCTATAAGTGAACATGAAATTTCATATCAACACCTTCACTCCGTCCATCCCATCACTCACGAATTTGTGAAAGCAGTTAGACTGATCCTAGGCCTATAGTACCTTGCACATGCATCTAAGAAGCCAAAGGCCACTCCCACAAGAGTGGTTGTATCATCAGTGGAAGAAGCAGTCCTTGCTACTCTTGAAGGTTTGAAAGAAGTTATTGAAGACGGAGAAGAACCTCCAATCTTCTTTGAAGACAGGCAAGGCACTCTTGTGGTCTTGGGATCAAACTACGGCATGGAAGGTGGAGGGGAAGGTAGCAGAGGGAGTGGAGATGGAGACGAACTGACAAACTCAGATCCAAAACCATCAGATTCTGAAGGAGATAAATAATACAAAGAGGATGAAGAGATGGCTAATGTAAATCTTGAATGGATGACTCTAGGAGCATTGGATCTCCTGAATGTTCTGCATAATATGTCAAAGCAAGCGGAGAGAATGAACATGAATTTTAACCCTAACAATGTGGTCAAGGCCAAAGACCAGTTAGACAAGTTCTACCTACAACTACAAACCGTTGAGGTACGTTATGACGATGTAGCATGTAGATTTTTTCCATGTATCTTGGATGATTGGGAAACTGCTTGGTATCACAGCTTTCCACACAACTCTATATAGAACTGAGGTTCTTACAAACGTATGTTCCTTGAAAAGTTTGTTGATGACAAGACTCCATCCATGCTACTCAAAGAATTGGAAAGACTCAAGGTGGAGGGAAAAGAGAAAGTGAAAGACTTCAATTAGAGGTTTATGCATATCTTGAACAAGTTTGCAACATACACCAAACCTCATGAATCCATCATTGTTGATTATTACACATCTGTACTTCCAACCACCATTGTGCATTTCGTCGAGTGAGCTATGAAGCCAACACTGTTAGAAAGCTACGAAGAGGCTATTGTTATTGAGAAAGACTTTTGTGCCATTGGAGTCATCAAGGATGATGAATCAATGAAAGACTTCAAGGATGCGAGCAAGGGTGAGCAAGGGCAGAGATAAGGAAGCAACTGATATTGAAAAACTCACTCACCTAGTCAAGAAATTGATGACCGAAATGTTAGAATTCAAGAAACAAAAGACGGACACATTCACGAATGGTCATTCGCGCAGATAGAGGCAGGCAAGTAGTTCATCAACCGGCTCATCAAGCAACAGCTGGTTTGGTTCCAAATTTGTGCAAAAGCTTATGTTCCAACTCGATCAATGTGTTGAACCTAAGTAATACTCCTTCCATGAAGAATTTCATCCTGGGAACTCTTGTTCATATTGGAAGCGAGTTGTTACCTCTGTCTGTACCCATACACTCGATGCAGATGGCGACATATAGGACCAATTAGAAGACATTGATGATAATGAAGAGGTTGCACTGAATGAAGCACTAAGTTCTGGGAATGTTGTAAGGTCCCTATACTACTAGCATAACCCCTTATTGTTATTAGCGCAACCCCCTTATTATATTATTATGCCCATGTAGTCCCCATATTGTTATTATTGTGCCCCAAAGAAGCCCACTATTGTTATTATTATGCCCTTACATTATTATTGTTATGATAGCCCTAATTATATTATGACCCCTTGGACTCCTATAAATATAAAGGAGGTCTTTTCATTTGTATCATCCAAGAAATTTTCATTTGTGTTATGTAAAGGAGGTTGCCCCCTCGAAGAGACTGATTTCTAAGATGTTGATCTATCTTTTCTATCTTTTTGTGAGCTTGTTTCATAACATTTTGTATCAGAGCTTTGGATTCTAGGTTTTCATTGCTCCAAATAGGTCATCGTGGGATTTTCTCTATAAATATTTTTCTTAGACGTTTTAGAAGCTAACAAAAGAACCCATTTGAGCTGAAGTCTCTCTAAACCTTGGGTCTAAGAAAAATATTTCCTTAGACTGATCTTCTATATTAGTGGCCTTTGTTCCTGCCCGTAGGCTTACAATCTGATTGACTGATTTCTCTAACTCCCTCTCTAACTACTGACTCACTATGCCTTTTAGGCATACATTTATACAAAATGTCCTGGTTAACTAATTCTGGTTCAAATCCTTAATCTACTGAACTAGATCCTGAATATCCTCTAAGTCCACTTTTAACTCCAGTTAATCCTTGAGAATCCTCTCTAGTTCCTTGAATCATGAGACCAATAAGAGTTACAATTGATTTCCAACTCTCTCAATTCCTAGTAATCACTCATGTTATCCTACGTTTGAGAGCATTTAAAAATATCCTCACAATATCTAATTAATTCATATTCTAATCACTCAAAACACTAATGATTACATACATAGGAATCCAACTTGCTTGAGAACACAAGACCCCCTAAGTAAACTAAAACATAATGAAATTGCTGAGTTGTATGATCCTACATCAGACTCTAAAGGTTAAAATAATCATGATCTCCCAATCATGTGATTTTGTCCCTTGTCCCCCTGGATCCCATACTTTGTTCTATAATTTTCCTTTGGTTGGTGATGTTGTTTGTGGTTGTTCTCCAGGTTTCCACACTTTATGTTGCTTTTCTCCACTAACTATGCTTTCACAGTCTATTGTTGTCTTTCTCTTTCTACTGCTCCTTGGTCTTCTTATTGTTGTTTTCTTCTGAGGCACCTTCATCATCAATTATATTATTCTTTCAATATCTATGTCCAATTCATCCTTTGACTGATAATTACTTTACCAATTGTTGTTGTACGCTATCCACTCATCTTCAAACTACTATTTACTGCCTTCTCTTTGAAGTTGTTGGACCCTTACTACCGCCCTTTCATCCTTACCCTCTTGTTGTTGTCCAAACAACCTTTGTTTAATATTTGTAAATTTACTTTCAAAAATTAAATTGTCATCCAATTTCCTTTGTACTTAGTTCCCATCAAATACATCACTATGTTGTTCATCAGTTCTAACATATTTTCCTTCTTCTTCCTTGACAACCCTCAGTAATTGTCCTTCACTTTCTTGATTGATTCTAACAATAAATTTAACTTCTTCAAGCATAGTATCTTCATGCTTTTCTTTTTCCTCATCAGCATGTCTGTCCTGGCAACTTTCAATCTTCTTCAGGTCTAAAAATGACTTCTAAATTTGAAACATGTATGTCTCATCTCCAACAAATCCTATAATCATAAAATAATTATCAGAATTAAAAATATAAGTCCTCATTACCTTTTCCTTCTCTCGCAACATCTCAGTATGTTTCTCTGAGTTTTCCTTCAATCCCTTTGTCTACACATCATTATGTTGATTTAAACTCTCCTCCGTATCATTTGTTTCAATGATATCTCTTTGCTCTGGTTCACAATAATGAACTCCTCCTTCTGTAATGTCAATTTGCTAAACTTTCATTACCATCTCCTTTTCCTTATGATTGTCATTCATGACAATTTCTTTGTCTTCCTTTTTCAGCAATCTATCCTGAGTATATATCCTCTACTTTTCCAACTCCCTTCTTTGAAAGTCTAATTTTCCATATAACTCAATAATTTCAATTGGAGTAGAATTTGGAAATTTCACACAATTTTCCATACCTTCCTTTTTTATTGACAAATCATTAGATGTCCTTTCTCCCTTTGCTAAATCTTTTGCATAGACTTCTTCTTTCTTAACATCTTTCAGTAGATGTCCTTCTTCTTTAATACATTTTGCCTTGCTATCCCTCTGTAACCCTTCTTCCAGAGTTATCCTTGTCTCATCATCTACATTAATATTCTCCTGCATTTGTTCTTTGTCAATAACATTAATCAAATTCATTAGATTACCTGTTTGAGATAATATTCCTTCATTCTTCATCAAAATAAGATCCCGACCTTCCATCTCAATGATAACTTTAAATGACTATCTTCTCTCATTGAGTAACTCATCCATAGACTCTTCCTGTTGTATCCAGTCAAATTCTTCTTCTTACGAGAAATTTTGTTTGTCACCTTTTACTTCTAGATCTGCATCTATTCTAAAGACATCTTCAAAAGGTTGTTTTTTTCCCGCAATACCTAAAATCATACACAAACTATCAGTTTTAAAAACATGAGACCTTGTTGTCTCACTTGATGCTTTAGTCATCGTATCTCCTTGTTGTTCTGAATCCTTCATATGGTTCATACGATTTTTCACAGATCTCCAGTCTTCATCTTCACCTAGAAATTCACCCTGTTCCGTTTCACAAATGGAAACTTCCATTCTCAACTCAGCTTCTCTAAGTTCTTCCACCAGCCACTCACTTGCCTCTATTGTAGCCTTTCCTGTAACTTAGACCATTTCACTGCCTTTTTCCTCAAGACCCAACCTTTTCTTTACTTTTTTTCTAGTATCATCGTTAATACATTAAGTTGTTCTTTTAACTCTGCAATCTCCTTGTCATGTTCCTCTTGACTCATTCTCTTGCCATTTTCCTTGGCATCCTCCTTCTTCACTTTTCTTCTATTGTTGTCTTCCCTAGAACCTCTATTATCTCTGTTATGACTATCAGTAGTCATCTTCTTCTCTATCTTCATGAGTTCCTCACTCACTTACTATGAGCTGTATTAAAGCCTCCGCAACATCAAGTCCTCCCTATTGCCACTTACCTCACCAAGCTTTCCTCTGTACTTGGCCTTTTGGCAAGCACTTGGTTATCTCTTATATGGAACCTCTTTGAGCACTCCTCTTTGCTCCTTCTAGGCTTCAACTCATCTGCACCTTTTAAGAACACAACTATCCTCTTTTACTTCATTCACAAATGAAATACTAGGTTCTGACCATCTCTTGTTTCAATCAAAAACTCTTACTAGCTTTCTTCATCCCTTAGAATTTCTACCCACACCCTTTGTGGAATTTCCTTTGTGACCTACAACAATACCTCTACAGTATCAAGTCTCCTTCTTGCTACATATTCCTCAATAATCTTCTCTCCTATGAGCTCACTCTTTTAGCATTTCTCTAGTTCTTTCCTCTGGAACCAATTGATCACTCCTTGCTCTAGGTTGCTGCAAACTTCTCACCTTCCTTTGTTGTCACCTATGTATCAATATAAAGACCACACGTTCTCCAATCTTCCAATAAAATCAAAATAAAAACATACCATCTCACCTCCAAGACTTTTGAACGATCTTGCTCTACCATTCACCTGCACTTTAAATGGATTGTCCTCTATTCCCTTGCTTCTGCGATTCTCCCAATATCCTGCTATACTTTATCTCTGTGTGCTTACTATTTGTCAGATTAGAATCTGATCTCCTCTTGCCTACATTTATCACCATTTTCTTGTATACAGACTTTCAAAACATAACCCTGTTATAAGTTCTTTTCAAAGAAATTTTCATGCAGAATTTCATTGTGTTACTTTAATATCAAAATTTTCACCCACAATTCTTCTCTGATACCACTTTGACATAGGAAAAACTTGTGATACCCATAGTATACATATAAAATTCATAATCTCATCTATCCCAGGAATTTCATTGACCTGCCTGGTCAAACCTTCATAAATTAAGGTTTAAAGCCCCTTAATTAAATCTCATGCAAAATGATTCAACAACTAATCCCAATTTGATCCTTAGTTAATCCTTTGGTGTGGAACCTTATACCTCAACCATTCATCTTTTATAATAACTGTGGTTAATTCTTTAACTGCACATATTAATCAAACCCCGCTCTACATGCCAACTCGTCCTTTATCACAATCGTGGAGTTCAAAGAACTCAATAAAATGTGTATTTAGAACTCTTGTCTTGCGATATGCGATTACCCTTTCCACCATTGATGTCGTCCACCAGATCAACAGTTGTCACAATCTCACATCACACCAACATGTGACTTCATCACCTCTCACATGCGATATGCGATAACGCAACCGAAATTGAAATAGAATGAAATCGTGCCTATGACCTTTTCGGATTTGCTCTACCCAAGCCTTATTGCTCAATCTCCATCATTGATCTTAACTTTAATCTGATGGCTGACGTCCTCCCCAATCAACAGAGCTTATAGGTCATCCTACGTCATAGATCAAAACCCATTTGATCTGATGGTCCACGATGATATCGTATAGACCACTTGCATGACATTTAACTACCTTATGGAGCGGATAAGGATTATACAAACTTAATTTATAAATGTTCGGGTCCTCCCTTGAGGTTAAAGTTCGATCTCTTTACGACCCGATATCCAATGGATGATGAAGGCCATCAGATCCTATAGTCTGCTACCCTTCAACTAGCATGCGGGTTATCAACCAACTTAACCCTACAATTGACTTTGATGTAAGCATTGACTGTGGGATCAACAGTTAGGATTTACTACGGGACTTCAACCACAATCAAGGGAATTTGTTCTCTCCTACCCTGGTTGATCTTTACTTTAGTTTTATGCCATTTCTCAATATCTTTCTGTGGTTTCATCTTCCTTCAGTTTTCTAGTCCTTCGTTGTTTTGCCACAACTCTCTCCTTATCTTAACTCCACTCGTGCCTTTATGCTCCTCCACCTTCAAAGTACCACTAAAGGCTTCCTCCTATACTGTTGATGTGTACAAAGTTGTGACACCTCTCCATTACTCTTCTCTGTATTTCGCCTCCCTTCTAGATCTGCACCTACAACCTATGTTAGATCCACCTATAACCTATGTTACGCAGAATAACTCAAGATCATATATAATATACATCTCAATTACTCAATACATAGACATGAACTCATAATTGTGTTGTCTATTTAATAAACATGTATTTACACAGGAACTCTTTCCTTGGCCTGATCTTCTATATCAGTGGCCTTTGTTCCTACCCGTAGGCTTACAATCTGATTGATTGACTTCTCTAACTACCTCTCTAACTACTGACTCTCTATGCCTTTTAGGCTTACATTTATACAAAAGGTTCTGTTGAACTAATTTTGGTTCAGATCCTTAATCTACTGAACTAAATCCTGAATATCCTCTAAGTCCACTTTTAACTCCAGTTAATCCTTGAAAATCCTCTCTAGTTCCTCGAATCATGAGACCAATAAGAGTTACTATTGATTTCCAAATCTCTCAATTCCCAATAACCACTCATGTTCTCCTACATTTGATAGCATTTACAAATATCCTCACAATATATAATTAATTCATATTCTAATCACTCAAAACATTAATGATTAAATCCATAGGAATCCAACTTCCTTGAAAACACAAGACCCCCTAAGTCAACTAAAACATAATGAAATTGCTGAGCTATATGCTCCTACATCAGAGGCTAGTATAATTCAACCTAGTCAAAGTTCTTTCTCTACTCCAGTAGTATTGATGCATAAGAAGGATGGGTCATGGCGCATGTGTCTAGATTATAGAGAGCTCAACAAAATCACTATTAAATATAAATTTCCCATCCCTTTGATTGATGAATTATTGGATGAATTGCATGGATTAACTTACTTCACCAAGTTGGATCTTCATTCATGATATCATCAAATAAGAATGAATATTGAAGACATTCCAAAAAAAACATTATTGAAGAAAGATGCATTTTCATAGACTCTAGAAGAAATGAAAGCCTTTGAACATCTTAAAGAGGCAATGTGCCAATCATCCGTCTTACCTATGCCACACTTCAAAAAACCTTTACTGTAGAATATGATGCATCAGGAAATGGAATTGGTGATGTTTTAACGCAAGAAGAAAGACCCATTTCTTTGAAAGTCGTCCAATCAAAGGAAATTATTTACATAAAGCTATTTATGAGAAGGAAATGTTAACAAGACTACATGCACTTAAGAAATGGTGACCTTACATAATGAGAAGATCCCAGTTCAAACATTATTGTTAAAACTTGACAAGGAAGGAAAAATCATACTGGAACATAGAGAAGTGACATAAACAAGAACTTAGCAACTATGAAATCGATCAATTTCAGAGTATCTCATCAAGTGGAAGAACTTACTTGTTGAAGATTCCACATGGGAGGACAAGAATTTTATACAGAAGCATCTAGAACTACTCAAGCATTGAGGACAACACTTTTTGAAGGAGAGGGGCATGTTAGGTCCCTATCCTACTAGTGTAACCCCTTATTGTTATTAGTGCAACCCCCTTATTATATTTTTGTTCCCATGTAGTCCCCATATTGTTATTATTGTGCCCCATAGAAGCCACTATTGTTATTATTGTGTCCTTACATTATTATTGTTATGTCGGCTTTGATTATATTATGACCCCTTAGACTCCTATATACAGAAAGGAGGTCTTGTCATTTGCATCATCCAAAAATTGTTCATTTGTGTAATGTAAACGAGGATTCCCCCTCGTAGAGGCGGATTTCTAAGATGTTGATCTATCTTTTCTATCTTTTCGTGAGCTGGTTTCATAACACATTTGGTGAATGCATATCAGTGCTCACAAGTAGTCTCGAAGACGAAGACCGAGAAGCAGCCCCAAAAGAAAAATGATCGCTACAATATTAGGAGTAAAGGGGCACCCCTGACACTTAAGAAGATGCAAGACGAAGTGAAGCGACTGATAAAGAAGGTCGATCCACGAGCTGCCTCAAAGAAAAAATAGAAAGCAATTCCGAGAATACAACAATGGATAAGAAGACATCCATGAGCAGCAAGTTGCAGAACAGTCCGCCAGACAACACGAGCACTTGTTCCACACTAGACACCTCGGTGAGTCTACCACCTCTGGGTTACGACATAGTCAATGACATGAAGAAAACTTGAGTGAACATTAGTTTTTTCGAGTTAGGAAAAGTCTAGAGCTAACAAGATATCTTGCTGTACACATTAAGATGAATGGAAATGGACAACACAGCCTCTATGAGCAAGGGAGCATGCACACCTCTCGGATCACTATCCACTATGATCAATACACTATGAATGGAAGAATCAAACTCAGGTTTCCCCCCATTCCTGCTTTCATTCGAATTTTCCAACTAGAATATCCACAACTTTTTGGTTCGTTCTGGTGTGACAACGAATGTCATGCCACTCTCCATTGCTAAGAAGATCAATGCACGATGGAGAAAAACATCCATGAGAATCATCCAAGTTGATAGAACATCAGTACTAGCCGCGCGTGTACTATGAGACGTGATCATACAACTATCACATGATAGTCGAGTCCACTAGTGCATCGAGATAATTGTTGTGGACATACCAAAATCATATGGTCTGCTGCTCAGCAGAGACTAGTCTAGCAAAGCTAGACAGATACTTTGCTACAGAGTGGTCTCACTTGTGGCTTTCATACAACAGAAAATGCAACCAAATCCGGGTGTTATTGAAGAGGTATGTGAAACAAAATGTCACTCCCCTTGATGGTGAGAACGAACCACTGGCCTTCGCCAAACTCATGTTTGGCAACTGCTTCCTAGAAAATACATAGGAGTATTATCTTACACAGCCAACGCCAACATCATCAGACAAGTAGTTGGGACTCCTTCCTCACCCAACTGATGATAATTTAACTTGTATAGTTTGTTGTTCGGTTAGTAGCAGTAATAGAAACAACAATAGTAGTAGCAGTACCATCATGCCAAATGGTCCATGTACAGATAAGTTGTGGACCATGAGTCTTGATAAATCAGGAATGCATGATGACTCAAGGACCAAGTGCATCACAGTCATCCAAAACAATGAAATATGCACGATTTCGATCTGTTTGAAGTTCAGAGTCACAAACAATGATTCTAAAGCACTCATGTTGAACACACGAAAGGCCAGCACTATGAACAAATAGAGCAACATGGGGATCCACCATGATCTGAAGATGGCTAATCTCGGTACAAGTTACACACTGCAGCAGCGGTGAATCATTGACCGCTTGATTGAATAGTACCAAGATGGGCCCGCATGAGTAAATGATGACCTGAGTACCCACTACATGTGAAAAATCCAACATGAGGTTCCAGGTAAAGGAGAAGACAAGACGTTATAGCAAAGAACATGTAACACATGCATATTGTTCAAAAAAGGTTGATCAACATTTTAATGTTTAGATTAATTACAAAATTCGTCATCACACTTGGTTTTCTGATTTAAATCCTCCACATAGGAAATCTAGGAAGATTCGCTTATGCATTGACTTCAAAAACTTGAACCATTTCCGTAGTAATAATAATTACCTCGTGCCATCATCCGAGCCCATGTTGCACACAGTACCTGAGACAATAGTGTTGTATTCACTTGAAGGTTTTCTGGAATGCCACCAGGTTCTGGTAGGAGAGCCTGGTGGATGGGAACTGGTCCACGAGAAACTTGGCTCACACAACTATCATTTGTAATTACTCGATGGGAGGATTAATAATATTCCTGTCAAATGGCCAAGTCCTCAAACATTAGTTCAGTAGGTCGGGCCACACCCATGGCTTGTACATAGTCTACTTGCTGCTTGTTGTTTCATTTGGTTTGTTTTGCTTATTATCTTTTCTTTTGCTATGTTTTATTCCGACTACTATTTTTGTTCACGTGCATTTTGTTTGTTTGATATATTACTATTTTTGTTTCTAGAAATAAGTGTTTCCAGCTACTACATTTTGGATTTTGAATAGGGTATGTGGCTAAAATTTGAAGAGACTTGTCACACTGCAACACTTGTCTAGTCTTGTGTCCATTTTCTCTGTGTTTAGTTACAACCTTCGACTGATGAAGTCTTGATGGAAAATACGAATCATCTGTAAGGGAATATTTGGTCCAACCGTGAACCTGTGTCCACACTAGGAAGCCCCATGTCTGTACTGAGCCTTCTGCTCTGTGTGTTCAAGCTTATACAATTAGTAGAAATGGATAAGGGGAAAAATCTAAATGAGCAAACCTATGTTAGAGGTCTTACATGCTTCTCTAAAGGAACAACCTCTTCTTCTCTCAATAAGTTTGGGTCCCTCTGTCGCCCCAAAAATAAATAAGTTCCTATGCAGAGTTCTCTTTAAAAAAATACAAAGGCAAAAGAAGACAAAGGCTTCCTATGTAGAGAGGTGGAGCATGCAACTCCATTGGGGTATTGACAGGATGGCTCAATGTGGAGCAATGTGTGTGTTCCTATGTGACTTCGCTGAGGTACTGTCTAGGCCTGATTGCAGTGGAGCAACACCAGAGATGAAAATTTATACTTTGAAAATCTTCAACTCACGAACTAAACTACCCTTCCCAAATTTGAAGCACTGAGATCTATGCTGAACTTTTGATTGTTTTTGACTAAGTTAGAAAGGGGTGAACCATGTATGTCCATGGGGTAAGTGGGGAAAATGAGGTAACCTACACAACAACTTAATACTTCCTGAAAGACCAAGGTTTTGTGCTAGCAATGAACCAAAACATAGAAGATAGATTTCTACTAGTGTGTCGCCAAGTGTTGTAGCAGCTACAACCACCCTCCAAAATTTTGGCCTGCAGTAATTTCAGAGCCTCCCTTGGAGAGCTTCTCTTGATGACTGCACACACTCAAGTTCACTCCGTGAGCTCGTGTGAGTCTTTACATTCACCTTGCTTGTTTATTGCACTCAAGTCTCTGCAGGTTGGTGCCTAATTAATGCTTGCGACCATGTTCTGGTTATGCTCAAAGTCTTTGCTTCATATGTGTTTGTTGTGTTCGCCATAAAGGCATATGTCGCACTCACACATGGAGTCATATTAATTGTCGTGCAAGCATCATCTCGATCATGAATGATCAATCACGAGTGTCACAATTATCGCTTGCACCATCAGCCAGTCATGTTGAGGATGTGTGTCGAGATGGTTTGTCCGTTTCATTGTCAAGTGATGTGAGTTTGTGTCCGTATGATCACCTATGCATATTTCGACTGTTCACACACTTAGTCATTTTTGTTGAAGTTCTGACGACCAAACTCCTCACTGACAGTCAGACCATCACCTTGATTTTGACTCGATCGACTGTTAACTAGAACTACGCAGAAGCACCAAGCTAGTTCTTTTAAGTTGTGCTACCCGCAGGAAATTCAATCAGCACTCATGATGGCCACCCGAACAGTTGATTGACTATTCATCTCAGAAATCGCATAATGCTCATGAGCAGGCCTCCCGCTACCCATCAGTCAGCTCAACTCAGAAATTGCATAGAGATGATCAGCATGATGGCCTCCCGGCCTTAGTGCCATTTTCCCAGCCAGTAGCTCCCAATAGTAGAATGCTTGTTCCCTCCAGGAATTGCGCAATTTCTGTTGCCAGCGACCCTAGCAGCCAACTGCCAGTTCCCTCTAGGAATTGCACAAGTCTGGCTTCTAGTGACCTGCACAGCCAACCGGAAGTTCCATATAGGAATTGCACAAGTCTGGCTATCAGTGACCCCAGCAGCCAACTAGCAGTTCCCTCTGAGAATTGCCTAAGTCTGGATGCTAGTGACCCCAACAGCCAACTAGCAATTCCCTTTGGGAATTGCGTAGTTCTGGTTGCCAGTCTCCGGGTAGTTCCCCAGAAAAATTGTGCAATACCTACCTACTAACCCCTCATCCAGGCTGACCCGTACCTCTAGAAAAATTGTGCAAATTTGGCTATCCAGCCTCTATTGACTATTCGTTCTGGAAAATGCACAAAACATACCTACCTTGCCTTGCTACAACCCAAACTGTCCCTCCTCAAATTTTTGCAAGTTTACCTCCCAGCTGAGAAAGACCTTTGCAGAAAGTCACTTTCAACTTAGATCGTCAATCTCCATTCCTCAGTGACTCTTGCAAATTTTTTAATTAGCAGTTTCGCAGAGCCATCATCCTGCATCACAGCCCTACTGCCTCTCTCTGTCACCCACATCTAAATGATCATGTGTCATGGTAGACTAGGAGGTTTTGGATTTGATGGTGTCTTGTCATGAGTGATTGTAGGTACAGGTACACCCACAAATATTTCAAAACGACGAACAAGATGAATGAAGGGATCACATGCAGATGGAAATGTTCACCAACAGATGAACAAACGAAGCATGCGAAGCAAACGAACACAACAAACATGCACCTTCATGAACAAGTCAGCCTGTCAAACCTTACAGCATGAAAGCAAGGAACACCATACTAGAGCTCCATCAAGTGAACCAAGAACCATCAAAGACTCCACGAACTTTTCCATGCGGAGGTGAAGCTATGATACACCATGAAGAGATCCATAACTTATCAACACTGTAGCTCAACATGCACTCCAGCCATAGTACGAATGTACCAGCATTGTCTTGTCAAGTCATGTCGACTCAATTCATGAGTCCTGTTGCCCACATCTCCACTATGGGCTTGTTGTTAATCAATGTGATGTAACGTGGAAGTCAAAGAGAGCCACTTATTTAACATAGAGTCATGTAAGTCAGGAATTCATGGAGGTCGAACGGTCATGAGGGTAGTTGAATAGCCACAAGGGTTAGTTTCACCCTTGGCTATAAACACCCCCTCATTTGTACATGAAAGGACTTTTCACCTCAACTCCTCCAACATAGACAAGAGAGTCTGTAATCTTTTCTTTGAGGAGTAAGTAGTGCCTCCAACAGCATGCTAACAGGGTTAGTGATGTATGGTGTAACGATGTGTCTTGGAACTTTCACTTAATTCAGAAGCCTGTTAAGAGGCCAACATGCTTTCACACATGTATTGTATTTGTTGTAAGATTGATCTTTAACACTTGTAATGCATGTTTCTTTAACCACGTGTTCTACATCTAAATTGATTCATTTGTTGTAATGAATAATCTATTAATGGAAATGTGTTGTATACGATGTTAATGCTGTCCCGTTTGTATTGACTGCTCTACCGGATAGTAGATAGACCTTTCACATGAACCTTGTTGTAACAATCATTGCACTCATCTCATACTGATCCATGAGTGTTGTACATGTTACCTTACGTTGTATGTCATGACTGCTACATCCGAGTGGACTACTCCATCAGAAATTGTGTATGTCCTTTGTGTTGTGTGTTCCTAGCTGAGTTGGGACTGATCCCTTTCAACCTGGAACTCACATTCACCTTTTCCCCCTCACATTGAAAGAACCATTGACACAAGTACACTTACACTCACTAAGAACATGAACCTCACTTCTCGAAGGCAAAGCGAACCACTCTCATGTGTTGACAAGCAAGAGTTGAGGCAAATCCTTAAGACAATGGCAACTGGTCCATCATACTGGATGGGACTCCCACACCAAATGGTGTGAGGTCTAGTTGGGACTTCATGCCTGGGTGATCCCTTGAATGTTGGCGGGTCCAGCACCGTCAACATATTGACATACTTGCATTTACCTTGATACAAGGGTGCCATCTATTGTACTTCCTAGTTATCTAGGAAAGAAATCTAAATATTGAATGTTCGTGAGTTAACCTTATAATTTGACATATTTCATATGATTTTATAAATTCATCATTATTCACTTTACATGAATCTAATATAATCACACACCATTGAAATAACCTAAATCATCAAGGCTATTACAAATCCTATATTCCTTTAGCTCATTTGCTCAAATTCCTATGAAAGGTTATGACTAGTATTGTCATTCCTTTTTATTGGAAAGCTAAAGTTACAAAATATTGTGTGTATGATCCTTGCAGTAATAATGCCTTGATGAAATTCCAAGCATCTGAAATGTAAGTCAATAGTTTTCTCCCCCTATAACTTGCACCAAATCCTTTAACTCGGCTAGATCAACTCAATGTTGATTTATTATAATTTCCAAACCCTCTTAATGACATAAGATATATTGCTCATATGTGGATCTCCCAACTCACCATTTGGTATTCATGCATGGAAATTTGCATAGGTTCCTTATTGGTGTTCTAACTGGGCCACAAGAACACCCTTCTCACTAGAAGCCACACTCACTTAAGAGGCATTCAGATCACCAACTTGTTGTGTTAATTCTATAGCTAGTCTATAATTCTCACACATTACAAAGTCTACATGTAGCTCAAAACAAGCTTAGACAAAGAAAATTTCACACAAACAAACTACTTAAATAAACATAAGCTAACCTATTTCTATAGCAAATTGATGTGACCTCTCTCTCATATATTTGATCCTTTTGTGAGAAAGTTACACCTAGAGTAGCTTTAATACCAAAATAGCATTAGTACACAATACTATTCTTAGAATATTATTATTACGCACAATAACATATATTTATATAAGTTATGGCTTAAGATAAAGTATCTTAATTAGACAATCTAGATAGTTGAGAAAATAATTCAATTAGTAAATTATTTGGAAAAAATATTTTATACCCAACAAATTTACAATTTCAAAATATAAACATTTGAAATAAAAAATTGAAAATTTTTGAATTTAAACATAGCATAAATAAAAATTAATATCCCAACATATATACATAACATATATACATATCTAGGAAACTTGTCATATTTTAATATCCTATCATAAGGGTTTGAAATATACTTTAATATATATCCCCATGAAAAAGTATAATATCCCGGAAACTTATCATATTTTAATATCATATCATAAGGGTTTGAATATATTTTAATATATATCCACATGGAAAAGTATAATGCATATAGTCTTGATTTATTATATTTTATTTATTTTAACTCTTTTATGTTTTGCATAGAGTATTTAATGATTTTGATACATTCCTATAACATTTTATTACTATGATTATTACTTTTATGTTTTTCCTAAGGCATTTGATGACTTTGATACATTCTACAATATTTTATCTCTATAATTTTTACGGCATCGATATGGGATATTTCCCAAAATAATAATAATAATTTATAGGATATTCATAACAGTGATTGATCAGGAATAACACGCACATCAAAGTTAAATACTTCGTATTTTGAATCGGTTATTATGAAGAATAATTAATCAAAGAATTTACGTTGTCTGATTCATTGGGGTTGCTATATAAATTAAATCATGGTTGACTCTTGAAACTATTATAATGATAACTATTGATTCCGAATGGTGGGGCATCCTATTCATTACACATGCAGGTTCGAAGTACATTTTCTGCATAAGTTCATGGTGGTTATAAAAATTTTAGGCATCTAATACCGGCCTTGTGCAATGCAATATGTGTAAATTCGCCAAAGATTACATTGCGCTCCATTTTTCAAATTCAACTCCGTTATTGATAGAGGAGATTAATTGGATTATGATCCAGCACAGGTTATTTCCTAGGCAACCTAAAAAGCAAATGTGCTGGGTTGCTCCATCTAGCAAAAAGAAAATGGTTTGAAGCTTCTGTAATTTTATTTTTTCGCAGACAAAAAAACAGTCTCTTTTATTGAAATAAAAGCAATTATATAGGCATAAAACATAGGCTTTAATCTCACACTATTACCAATGCAGAGCCCAAAGAACCAGAACCAACCATCTGAGAGAGGAGTACAGAGCATTGATCTGCATTGAACAGAGGCTAAGCAAGCCCACCCAGAACAAAAAAACAGAGTTGATATCAAAAGTATCCCAAAAGTCCTGCAGTAGTGTATTCAAAAGCTGATGCGAAGAAGCGAGAACGAGAAAGAAGAAGGGGCCAAGATAAAAAAAAAAAAATGACCAAAAAGGAAGACAAAAGGCCGTTCGACACCTCGACCCTCTGTCTAAGGCCTCCGGGCAATTGTGCGACGGGCGCCGGGCAAAGTCGCCGTGCACGAGGGCGCGGGCGGGCGCGCGACGAACGGAAGTGCGACGGGAGTGCCGAAGAAATGCGACGATAAATGCGACAATAGGAGAGCGACTTGCGACACTTGCAAAATGAGCGTGGACCGAAAGACGATTTATACCCAATGATGCGTGGGCGTTCATGAGGGCTGGCCGATGATACCATGGAGAGTTTGTGGGTGTGCAAGCCACACATTAGGGGGTCGGCTTAACAAGTGACCACCCCTTCACCCATGCGTATATATGGATGGCGCTTGGGATCATTTGGAATCACTTCAATCATTCAAACATAACACATTTACGCAGAGCAAGAAGAAGTGCGCAGTTTTGGTTGGAGAATGCGCATAGCTGATTCTTGGTTGATGGTTGGCAAGGTGTGCCGTATGTTGGGTGATGAACGTGCAGATTTGTGCAGGGCTTGAGGAGGAGTTCTAGGTGTCTCGGGTGAGCACCCTCCTACCATGCAAGATTGGTACAAGTGTTGTAAAGGCAGTTCTATGCCTCGGTTGTAAATTTGACTAAGTATAGACTTGGAGTTTTGCTAAGTATACTTGATGATTGTACTATTGGAAAACTGATATAATATATTGTCGGGCAGACTCACATTACGGGGAGTTGCCCCTCCCCTTTATACTTGTTGCAATTGTTGATGTTCTTGTTATAATTGCTATGGATAATGAATGAGTATGGGCTTCATTAAGTATAAAGGATAATTGCATGTTTACATGGTTGCGAAACACAAGCTACGTAATGTTACTGTGAAAGTAGGCGTAGTCCACGAATGTTAGTATTGGTGAAAAGAAAGCATTCGGTACTGCCGCACCTTGCTACAAGCAGTTGGAAGACTACCGCAGGTGTAGGGGCGTGACACTCTATAATTTATCTATGCATGGTTTAACAAACACTGGCTTAGTTTGCAAAACAATCAGTCGCGTATCACCGATTTTCATCTCAGGGAACATTATTAGCCTATGAAACAGGTGCACTAGTGCAATCATTCACCTTTGATTGATCATGAAGAGAAAAATGGATGATAACCTAAAGATAACACATATGTTAGAAAGTAGCACATTCCATACTTCACTATCATTTTCACCTGAAATTGGGAGGTTCAGAGCCTCATGTCAAGCATGATCATCGATTATAACATACATGCAGTGGATTGAGCAGTGAAACTATTAATTATGATGAGAAGACCCCAACAAGTAAAATAAAAGTTTTATAAGGCAACCAGTAGGCATCGATGTGAGATCCTTAATGGAGTTGGTTTTGGCTTGCTAGATAAGCAATTACTTCAGCATGGTGATTATTTATAGAGTAAAGGGCAGTTTACAACATAGTATGGTATTTTATTTTTTCTATTTGTTTTCTTTAGATAAAAATAAAATATTTTCTAATTAAAATAGCAAACGATGTATAATAAAAAATAAAAAGATATGGAAAAACCATTAAATAATAATGAAGGTATATTTTCGTTACTTTTAATTATCTTAAATTTATTAAATTTGTTTAATTGATATGATATGTAAAAATCTATTCACTCTCATTCTTAATCATAAACATTTTTTCTTATAAATATTAAAAATATATAATTTTTTATATTTATTTAAAAATAATTTCAATATAACATTTAAATAAATAAATAAAATATTTTAATATATATATATATATATATATATATATAATATGTTTACTATAACAAATTATTTCAATTGGGAAAGAGAAGAAATAATTGAAACTAAAAAAATTAGTGTTTAATAATAATAATAATAATAGAGTTGTAATTTATTCAATTTTTCATATAAAATTAATATGTAGCATTTAAAATATTATTAATAATAAAAATTAATATAAGATATAAATAAATATTTGAGTACATATTTCAATCAAAACTATAAATGAAAAAAATATTGCACTAAGTGTTATACAAATAGGAAAGGTGGTCAAGCATAATGTAATATGACAAAGATAGAATGTTAAACAATTTTAAATAATTGCTCAATATGATATATTTATATTCATATGTAGAATTTATAAGATTAAAAGATATTATAAAATAAAACCCACATTTAAAGGGTTATTACCAAATACCATTGATCATAAACAATAATTTGTTTTTAATAGTATTTTAACACAAGAAAATAAATATATATTTTAATAATATAAAATATTGCTCAAATTTAGAAAGTTATTATCTAGTAACATGGCAAATACCATGAGTTACTTAATACCATGGGCTCATAAATAGTGAATTGTAAACTAACTCAGCGTAGTATGATAAATATGTTGTAATGTGATGTACTGTTTAGTATTTTGACTAAAATTACATAAAAGTAAAATAAAATAACCATATAATTATAATTATCAATAAAACATTTTCACTTAGTTAAATTACATAAAAACAATTAAAACAGTTTAGATTCATTTAAACTTTGGATTTAGAAAGAAGTGTTGCAAGAATTCAAATATGTTGAGATGCAAGCTTCTTTTAGAGTGGAAAGAGAGTTAAAATGTATCTAGGCTACTTCTTATTGTTAATACATGTCAAATAATTTCATTATTTTACATTTTTTGACTCTTATTTTTTTAGTCAATTTTATCTAAAATACGACAAATACTTGTTGCAATATCATGGATTATTTAATAGCATAAATTGTATTGTATTAAACTTATTCAAATATAGTAATAATATTTTAAAATAAGAAAAAATATAATATATTTAAATAATATAAAATAATATTGTGACTTAAAAAATTATTATCTAATACCATGAGAAAATATCATGGGCTACTCAATATCATGAATGGATAGATACTAAACCCTAAACCAATCTAGCCAAATATAGTAGAAATGTTGTAATGTGATGTCTTCTTTAACATTTTGACTTGGTCAAATTACAAGTAACCAAATCAGTGTAGATCTACTAAGTGCAAAGAGATCAAATTTCTTGAAATGAAAAATTCTTTTAGTATGAAAAAATATTTGACCTCTCACAAATACAAAATTAAAATGAATCTAAAATAATTCTTATCGTTAAAATTTCTCAAATTATCTAATTATTTTCCATTTTAACCTTTATTTAGAAAATATATATATAAATAACAACAATTTCCACTCCAAAATATTTAATCTTTAAAAATATAAAAATATATCAAATCAGTGTTTAAAATATATCTATACTAGTATTTTGAACCAAACAAACTATATACCGACTATTATTTTATAAGAAAAGAAGACATGCGGATAATCCTCTTTGGTACAAAAACGATAAATATGAAGCCTGAAATCACAGTCGTGATGACCAAAGCTATATTCCGGACTGACATGAGAAACATACAGTGCAATATGAAGACACCTTATAGCATCGTGCAAAGTAGAGTCATCACATCGAGCGTGCCATATGACACTGCAAAGAAAGCACCTTCCATTTGATTTTGAACTACTTTATTTTCATTAATGCATAGGGTGAATACATGAAAATAATGTATATATATATATATATATATAACACGTAAATTTTTCAGTGGATAAGTTAAACTACTTCTAATTAAAAATCCATTGCATGATGTCAATGTTGTACGATATTTGGTATCTTGGGAACTATTTTTCCAGTTGAAATTTCATAGCTATGTTGGTACGACCTGTAATTTTCAATATAGCGTAAGACTCTGATCATAATCTCAGTGAAAAGGGACGATATCAAAGATTTCAAACAATAATCACCTCTTGAGTATGTACCTGCAAACCAAAGTGGGGTCAATAAATTAAATAGAAGTGACAACCATGGTTGCCAGGATGTTAAATAACTAATAGTGATGGCGATTTATCAACATTTTCAAGGGATCCTGTGCACTACGGTGAAATTTTAGATGGTCATCAAGTATATTATAGCTGCAATGCCAACAAAGAATCTATATATTTGTTTATTACATAAATATCATACAGACGAAGTTTAATATTTGTGAGGATATTCTCATACAGAAATTATCTATGATAGCGACGTGGTTAAATTGAGTGACTGGATTCTTGCAAGCTAATCTATAAATTTGGGTTTAACATTCAAAGCAGCACCGCTTACATCGAGCTACATGGAAATGACAACAATCTGAATGTCTATGGTTTGTTAAAAGGAAAAATACGTGGATGAATGGATAAATTATCATTATATAAAGAATATTATTGTATCTAAAAGGTTTTAAATTATTTCAAAAATAACCATAAATTTACTTTTAAGTGTTTTTGTTCTAAAATTATTAGAGCACAAATACAGATCTGAAGAATAATTTCACAAATTTGTAAGAAATTGAAAAGAAAATTGGAATTGAGAATGAATTTAATTACACAATATTAGTTTGATAATCAATACATAAAGCAACTAAATTAAACTTAGTTTTACATGCAATAACTATGGATAACTAAAGCTAAGTGTGTTTTATGCTCTGTTTATGTGCACATGCACCACATGCAAGCACTAGAGTTACTGCAAGTGCGTAGCACAGGTAAGCACTCGAGTTAAATCACTAAAGACAAATGCACATCACATGCAATAACTAGAGTTGAACTAAAGCTAACGCTAACTAGGTGCATCTACACCAACAACCCCAGGTAAGCATAACTTAAGTGTTTATGATACAAAATGAATGAGTCCCTACAACAAGTCACTTTAGGTACCCATATAAAATGCATGAAAAGAGGAAATAGGGACAACCCATGGGAAAATAACCCCCCACCAAAAGATAATGCAAAAAGTAGAGAAAAGACAATTGCTAGGAAGTCGTGTCCTTCACCCCGAGAAGATCTCGCAGAAATCGAAACTTCTTCTTAGTGAATGTCTTGGTGAAGATATCGACACTTTCCTTGGAACTGGGACAATACTAAAGATTGATGATCCCATCATGAATTATTTCTCTAATGAAATGCATGTGGATCTCGATATGTTTGGTCCGCTACTTCTGCACTAGATCTCTACAAAACTTCCTAGTTTAACTATCAAACCAAATGACAATTGGACCATGGAAAATGATACCAATATCAGATAGGAAATGTTCTGGCCAAGTGGATTGGATAGTGGCATTGACTGCTCCTTTGTACTCGACCTCTGCTTATGATAAGGCAATGACATCTTGCTTCTTGCCTGACCAACAAATTGGGTCAGATCCTAAACTAAGTACGTAACCGGAGGTGGACTTGTGATCAATGTTGTTGCAAGCCCAATCTCAATCGAAGAACCCAATGAGATCCAAAGAAAAATTAGCTGCTAATTAATGAATCCCATAGGCAATTTCCCCATGTACATATCTTTTGGGAAATCCAAAGAGTTGGCAGTTATAACAATTTCCCTTATTATGACATTAACATGTGATGTTTTCATTATTAGTATTAGATTTATTAATTATCTTTTCTTATGATCAGGATTAATTCCAAACAAAAAAAATAAGAGAACACAAGATATAGGCATGTTGCCACAGAAAAACCCCCATCGAGGGGAAAATGCAGCCACAAATTCATCCTTCAGTAGATTCAAGATGAGACAATGAAGACCCTTAGAACTTAGGTTTGAGACTTCCTTAATTTCCCTTATTATGACATTAACATGTGATGCTTTCATTATTAGTATTAGATTTATTACTTATCTTTTCTTATCATTAGGATTAATTCCAAACAAAAAATAAGAGAACACAATATATAGGCATGCTGCCACGGAAAAACCCCCATCGAGGGGAAAACGCAGTCACAAATTCTTCCTTCAATAGATTCAGGATGAGACAATGAAGACCCTTAGAACTTAGGTTCGAGACTTCCTCCATCCATCAAGTCAACAATTCCAGTAGCATTCATTCTTCTTCACACTTCACCAAAACAATGGAGGACCATGAATTCATCACTAAAATAAGATCATGTCATATACTGTGGCAACAATTTGATAGCAGTGAGATACATCACTGAAATGTTAAAGCACCAAACTGTGGTATCTTAGAATTGTTGTGGCACCGAACTGCGATTCATGTACCCTATCTAAATTCCTTTAAACTTAGACCGAACACTGATCCTTCTTCACTGTTGTGGCAAAAAGTTATTTTAATAGCACTGCACCTCTCACAATTCGACCTTCTCTTTCAGAGATATCTGCACTTCAATTTTAGAGATAGACCGAGCTACATTTCAGATATAACCAAACCTATTTCCTAAGACATGCGAACTTGTCTTTCTGTGATTCTATGTGAGCTTCTATGTTTATATAATGTGAAATCCTCACTCCCATATATATAGTTGTTTTTCCATATATGAGATGACATGATATCTTGAAGAGAAGCATCATTGTTATGAGCCGACATGAGTTATTTTGAGGATAACCAACTTGATGAGGGTTCTTTGGACAATAAGGATACTTCGATGGATGGAGGAGTCTTCTCATTTTGACTTTGATGATAACCTATAGCCTTCAATGGAGAGGCGTGAACTATACATTTGCCACAAGCATGAAACCCATCCTTTAACACGTCAAAAAATAATAATAATATTTCTTTTTTTACTTTATTTTGATAAATATATTATATTTGACTTAAGTATAATAATGAATACTAAACCTAGTAACATTTTCCAACACTACCTCTTAATTAGGGAGGTATTCATATTTTTGTATAACCAAAGAGGTACATGGAAGATATCGACACATCATCTATGAAGAAGTTTAGGCACCGCAATGCCATGTACTAGATTCCTAACCAGGGAAATCTATCCATTGTTCTCTCAACAATTTAGGCACTGTAATTCCACAGACTAGGTTCTTGATGAGGGAAATCTATCCGGGTGGGAATAAGATGGACTCAACATTTTTGGCTCTCTCGGTACCATCATGCTTACCTGCTAACCACAAACCCAGAAATCGAGGTGTGTATCAGAGCTCAACGACTAACACCACCCTTCCAACTTTGAGACCTATACATCAACACAAAGTGTCACCCAGATGTCCTCCTAGAAACTTCTTCACACATAAATGCCTCAACGCCCCTTGATCGACCAGATCAAGAACAACAAATCTTTCGAAATCAAGCTAATTGGTAACCATCACGCTATCAAAATCCTTCAAGAGATTTACCTGTACAAGCACAACCCCAATCAATAATATACTTTCATATGTACATAATCAAATACAAACCTTTGGTGTCTTCCACACAACTTAATGTTTCTTTTCAACTTTTCATAGTAGGATAGTCAATTGAATCTCCGACAAAATATTACTCAATCATATACTTTGTTTTCCTACTTCTCATGCAACAACATATCCTTCAATCAGATGCTAATTTCCTTCTTTCAACAAAAGCTCAAGATGTATTCTCCAATTTGATTCTCTCACTCATGTCCTTCACTGAGACTTACGATTGTTAGTCCTGGTCTAGGGCATGACACATGGAGTAGAGAATTATAGCTGTCACTTCGTCTTAATTAGAGAGGATTTATTTATTCGTATACAAAGAATATTCTCAACAATCCTCTTATCACAAGGAGATTTTATCCACGCTCCTTCTTAACTTAGGGAGCTCTACTACTTGTTTACGACATGGGAGAAGCCTTCATGGCTTCCATCCTTCTTATCAGATTCATTCATATATCATGCTTATCGTATCAAATTTATTTTACTATCATATTCACCAACTTGAAGATAATGTACCTGCACAACTTAGATAACAAGTACAAAAAAAATTATAGAAGCATGAAGTTAGCCATATAAAAAAAAATTATAATAGTGGAGGCATTTACAAACATAATCAAAAAGAAAGTATACTTCAATACTTCAACTTCTTGCCCAAGTTTTTTTTACAAACTTTAACTCACATTTAAAACACATCAATCAAACTCATTATATCTAGTGTTTCAATATTCTTTCAACAAAAATTTCCTTCATATAGCAAAACCTAGAAACAAATCAAATCAATGAATCTAACAACTTTCAGAATTCATATGTTAGACTCCTCACTAAGATTTGTATACATATCCTAGATTTCATATATGAGCCTCAACAATTGAAACCAATCACAGCTTAATCATTAACATATCCAACTTCCACTAGGGTTAGTTGCAAACCATAGATTTTCAATCAACCATCAATGCCAACCAAAAATTGGATTTCAACGATCTTACCCAAATCTCAAATCACCATATCAAATATTTTACTTCTACTAAGGTTCAACTCCAAAACCTTATAACTTAATTTTCGCAACCTCAACAATAATTATATAAATAGATCTCAAGTTGTTATATTAGACATACTAGAGAATTTAATTGCTACTACGGTTTAGGTGCAAAACCCTATATTTACCAAACATCATTATCCTAGAACATAAGACCTTTTTTAGGGATTGTTTCCGAACCCTAGGACTCATGACCATTTACACTTAAGTCAACACATATATCTAGGAATTCATCAGTACATCATAAGCACATCATATGTCAGGCAATGTGAGACATATACCATAATAGAACAAGCTAGGGTTTCAACCAATGGACACATTCCTAGGACTCTAAATACATAACAATGGTTTTTCTTATAAACCCAACCAAGCCTTAAAGATCTAGGGTTTCATAACATAGCAAAGCAAACCCAAAATTGAAAAGGTTAGGGATTTCAAACAAACATCATTCAACCCTAACAAGTTAATATTTCATGATCATATTCAGATCTAAAACATTACATCATCAATGAAAAATTTAGATAGAATTTCGGAATAGCCCTAAGAAGGTAAGGATTTCACACATTGTCAACATACCTTAGGTTAGGGTTTTCTAGAGAACCTATCTAGGGTTCTACAAATTCAATTAAGAATACAAGGAGGGAAATATTTATCAAGTGATAAATCACATAGAACAAGAATCATTATGATTCAAGAGAGCTAGACATAACGATGTTAGTAGCACAAATTTCAAAATACGATGAAGATAATTTTATAAGATGTATGGTCTAATACATACCTAGAAATGCTTCATGACAAACCTTGTCGGAATTACTTGAATCGTAAGCCATTGTATTTTATACATGTAATATACCTTCAAGGAAAACATGTGATACCATGAATACGATTTAATTTCTTAAGTTAGATCTCCTATGTAACCATGGAGGATGGAATCCTATAAAAGTTATTCCTTCTCTCATTCAAGGACTTATACTTGACATCCTAGATTACTTATAATCTCTATAAGATAAGGATTCATGTTACAAACTTCACCCTAGACTAGCCATAAATGAGAATCATTGAAAAACTAAAATGTTATGTACATACGTACCTTGTGATTACATACCTATAATTTGATAAAATATTGGACTTGTTGTGGTAACAATACTTGGTTCTTTGTATTGAGATCCTCAAAGAGTGGTTCCTTCAAGCTGGTTCCTTGTGCTAGTATTATGATATGAGATCCTTGATCTATCTCTACACGAAGTTGTGTTAAGTTCTATTTCTTCAATGAGTGGAAGGCAGCATATTCTACTTCATTGTTATATATCAATAACCATAACAATGCCTCAAATCTTGTAGTACTTCAACCATATATTACTTGAGCCTCAATTCTCCTTATCGCCATGAAAAGTATCATTGTAGTGATGCTTATGATGATAGGCATCACTGTAGTTTTAGCAAGACCTATTCTCTGTGACAGGCACCACTGTAACAATATTGAAACGCATCCATATTACCAAAACTTATACTATTATGATAGAACATAGTAGTATTCACTACATTAGCATCATTGAAATATCCCCAAGTTGAGGTCATTGTGGTCATGTGATATTGCTAAATTGAGGTCATTATAATAGCGCCAAATTGAAGTAGCACAGAGGATGAATTGATATGGTGACTGAGCTAGCAGTTAGACCCGTATTCTTCTACCTGTGGTAGTACTGAGATCCTCCTACTGTGATGGCACCAAAACCTTCTTACTGAGGTGGAAGTGAATTATTATTACAATGGTGACACTTAAATTATCTCACTGAAGTTACACTGAACTTCGATCTCCTGAAGTATCTGAACTATCTTGCTAAGTTTTGCACTCTAGTTTCTCTATGTAGTTGTATTTCCTTTTAGAAAGTGATATCATCCTACTAACCCATTCTAAAATAACTGAACTTATTCACCATGAGGCATATTGAGATCCTTCTTCTTGTTTTATCTCACTATACTCTTAGTTCTATTAGCCTGGAAATGGTATTCAAAACAAATGCAAACAAAATCTTTCACTAAGTGGTGTTTAAACTGCCTTTGATCATGACCTTAGCTCTGATCACATATTTGGAAATATAAGGAGTTGGAAGTTAAAATGATTTCCCTTATTATGAGATTAACTTGTGATTTCTTCATTATCATTATTATATTTCTTAGTTATATTTTCTTCTCATGAAGAATAATTCCAAACAACAGAAGAAGAGAACACAAGATATAGGCATGTTGGCAGGGCCAAACCCCCCTCAAAGGGAAAACCCTGTCACAAATTCTTCCTTTAGTAGATTCAAGATGAGATGACCAAGACCATTACAACTTATAATTGAGACTTCCTCCATCCATCAGGCCAATAGTTCCAGCAACGACCATTCTTCTTCACACTTTGATCCTTGTAATGACACTGAACTCGTATCACTATGAGATCGCTAAAACATGGGAGGAGCATAAATTCATCAGTGAGAAAAAATTGTGTCACACATTATGGGAGCAATGTGATAGAACCGATACAAATCACAGAAATGATAAAGCACCAAACTATGGTATCTCCGAATTGGTGAGGCTTCGAATTGTGGTTCCCGTACCCTATCTGTATTCCTTTAAAATGAGAGCAAATCCTGGTAGTTCTTCATTATCGTGGCACAAATTTATTGTAGTAGCACTGAACTTGTCTTTTAGGGACAAACTGTTGGGTTGTGTTATATTCTTTCCACGACTAGCCCAAGTAGTTAACTCGGGGGGTTAGAAGGGGGCCAGATCCCCCCCTTTGTTGCGCCAATTGCATACAGAGTGGAGTCACAAGGGGTTTGAGGGGTGCAGGTAACCCCACTCTATTGGGTCCAGTGCAGTGCCTTGGAAATTTTTGTTTTTAGACCCTATATTACGTTGGGCGGACCTACCTATGGCTTTGTGCATGATTTTCGCACATGGTTTTGGACTCGATGGTTTTCGGTCCATGGTTTTGGATGCAATGGTTTTCGGTCGATGGTATTGGATGCTTCGTCACATATAAATATGTATTGTAACATTGAAAGCAACATAATGAAAAATCAAGCTGGTAGTCCCGGTTTTCGAACCCAGGGGAAAATCTCTATGTATGTGTTTTATGTGTTATGATCTCGAATTGTTTATTTTTTGTGTTTTAGAATTCATATGCAGGTAATTTCTGTACAGGGTTAAGACCTACATTTAGTATCAGAGATGTTTTGGCTTCAAGGGGACACCTTTGTTATTGAGGGGTTTCGCTCGGGCCTGTGGTAGATCCTGTTCAATGGGAGATTGGCGGGATTGATTCTAGTAGTGAAAGGAGATGGTGAGTAGTGGAAAGATAGAGATCGAGAAATTTAATGGTCAGAGTTTTGAGTAGTGGAAACTCAAGATGGAGGATATGTTAGTGGATAAAGATCAGTTGATCGCGGTAGATCCAGGTACTAAACCAATGGGAGTGTCTGATGAAGAATGGAAGAAGTTGGATTGGAAGGCAAAGAGCACAACATGATTGTGTGTCTCAGATTCAGTATTGTTGAATGTATCAGGGGAAGCTATGGTGAAGGCTTTTTGGGACAAGTTAGGGACTTTTTAACAATCTAAGTCTCTGGTGAATAAACTATTCCTAAGGAAAAAGCTGTATAACCTAAGGATGAAGGATGGAGACTCAGTGACAAAGCATCTGAATGAATTTAATACTATTGTGAGTTAGTTATCGTCTGTTGATATCAAAATTTTAGATGAAGATAAGTGCATTATTTTGTTGTGTTCTCTACCAGATTTGTAGGATAGTCTGGTTATTGCAATAGGTAACAATGAAATTGCCTTACAGTTTGATGAAATAGTCTCATCCTTGCTGACAGAGGAGATGAGATGGAAAAATATGGAGAGCCAGAATGGTGATGCCTTGTCTGTACGAGGATGGTCCCATAACATAAACAAAAATAATTCATCGAGTGGGAGATCTAAATATAGAGAGAGATCTAAATCTCCAGGGAAACCTGTAAAGGTGGTGTGCTAGAAATGTGGAAAGGAAGGGCACTACAAAAGGGACTGTAAATATTAAGCTCCCAACAAAGGAAAGGAATCTGATGATGCTCCTTCTGCAGAGGCGGAAACCACCTTAGATGAAGGTGGGGATGTGTACACAGCTTCTTCAAGTACACATGTAGATCATGAGGCATGATTGATTGAATCAAGTGCATCCTTTCTGTTAGACTCAGTCTTGTCAATCGTCTGTCAGAGTCAAATTCACCAAGGTTCATTTCTCGTCATTTCTCGTCATTTGCAGTCATCAAATGCCATTTTAGTCAACAAAGAGTCATTTAGCTCCTAGGTCTAGGGTTAGTTGATTTGGTCTTCAACCATGTCCAACAATGCCAGCAGGGAGGTTCCTAATAAGTTTTCACTTCACAATTTTCATCACCAATAAAGCTGAGAATGTTTCTTCTTCAAAACCCTGTTTTGAAGAAGAAATCGTTAAAATTGTTTGTTGTAATAAATATGTAAATTTTCAGTTCTACAGCTCTTCATGCACAGCCTCAACCCTCATTTTGCAATGTGGATTACACTCTTCAGGAAGCTTCATCAAATAATGTTGGATAATCCAAGCAGGAGCATAAAATTGCAAGTCATTTCTACAATGAATTTAATTGTAAGGAAGAGTCATCCAGGCATAGAATGAGAACAATTTGGTCAAATATTATTTTACAAAAGCTTGTCTAAAATTTTATGGAAGAAAGTTGGTGCAAATGCACAATTGCAGGCAGTTCAGATTTTGTTCCTCCTCTTAAATTGTCCAACGTTGTTTAAGCTCTTCTGTGGCTGCAAAGAAGATATTCAAATGCATTTCAACAATAGCAATATCAGCATGGGAATTTCAGGGATGGAAGGCACATGTGAAATGGTTTTGCAGGCTCTAGTCACCTTGCCAAACTTCATGCTAAACATCCCTGCAAGCAGACAAAGAGTCTCATCATTAAAAAAAAAAATCAAAAATGAAAAAATTGTAAAACAGAGTTTGTATCAAAGTTGTCAAAGTGCCAAGTTCTGCAATGTAAACAATGGGTTTTGAAGAAGCAAAGATTAAACCATGTCTATATAAGATATTTCTTAAAGCCATTCATTCATTTGCACTCAATGAGATATCGAAAGCTTAAAAGAGAAGTCGAGTGTGAAGATTGGAAGAAAAAAGTTGTGATATTAAAGCCATGACTGTGTAAAGACGGCGCGTGGCGCACACAACAGGTGGCGTGATGCACTGAAGGAGTGCGGCGCACTAGGCACTTTTACACAGTGCAAATATACACTGGCGCGACGCACTCACCAGGCATGGCGCACTAGGATTGGCGCGTGGCGCATAAGCCTGTAATGTGAATTTTCTGCCAAATCTTCTCCGAGTTGGATTTTTCTTTCTATCTGTCTATTTGACAGTGTTTCTGGTGTTGAGCTGTAGTTAGAGACTGTATGGAGACAAGCAGATAGGTATGGTGTTACCAGAATTTGTTTTGTTAACAAAATGGATTGACTTGGAGCAAACTTTTTCAGGACAAGGGACATGATAGTAATAAACCAAGGGGAAAAACCTCTTATTCTGCAAATTCCCATTGGGGTGGAGGAACATTTTTAGGGACTTATTGATTTCGTGAAAATGAAGGTTGTGTTGTGGTCTAGAGAGGAATTGAGTGCGAAGTTTAGCTATGAGGATATTCCAGCAGACCTTCTAGATTTAGCCACAGAATATAGGAATCAAATGATTGAAACTATAGTAGAACTTGATGATGATGTGATGGAGAAATATCACGAGGGAAAGGAACCCGACGAGAAAACAATCAAGAGATTGATCAGAAAGGGCACCATATCTATCAGTTTTGTTCCCGTTCTTTGTGGCTCAGCATTTAAGAACAAGGGTGTGCAGCCTTTATTGGATGCTGTTGTGGATTATTTGCCTTCCCCTATTGACTTGCCACCAATGAAGGGAACAGATGTTGATGATCCAGAAGTAACCCTAGAAAGGCGTGCTAGTGATGATGAACCATTTGCCGGACTTGCTTTTAAAATTATGACAGATCCCTTGGTAGGATCTCTTACATTTGTCTGAGTTTACTCTGGCGTCCTCATAGCTGGATCATATGTACTTAATTCCAACAAAGGGAAGAAAGAAAGAATTGGACGTTTATTACGAATGCATGCAATTAGTCGAGATGATGTCAAGATTGTTGTGACAGGGGATATAGTAGCACTTGCTGGTTTGAAGGATACAATAACAGGAGAGACTCTTTGTGATCCTGATAAGCCAGTTGTGCTGGAGAGAATGGACTTTCCTGAACCTGTTATTAAAGTCACAATTGAACTGAAAACAAAAGCTGATGTGGACAAGATGTCTATGGGTCTTGTCAAGCTTGCTCAGGAAGATCCTTCTTTTCACTTCTCAAGAGATGAAGAGAGCAATCAAACTGTTATTGAAGGTATGGGGGAGTTGCATCTTGAAATCATTGTTGACCGTTTGAAGAGAGAATTCAAGGTCGAGGCTAATGTCGGTGCTCCTCAAGTAAACTACATAGAAAGAATATCAAAGATTGCAGAGATCAAGAATGTGGCTATGTCTGAAATCGAGATCATTTTTGTCGAGATAGATGGTGTAAAGGTGTCCTAAACCATTACTTCGGTGTGAAATTATTTTGCTCAAGAGGTTCCAATCCACTCCGGTGCTACATCAAATGTTGTTTTTACTTTGATTGAGGGAAGTGAGTCTACCCTTCCTCCTATAATCAATGCTTTCGAGTATTACCAGCGACTTCAATCAGACTACCCAACATATTCTCAAGATATTGATGCTCTTAACACTATAAAAAGTAGAGTCGACATAAAAGGTTGGATTTATGTTGACCCTTGCTATTTGATACCGTAGAATGGAATTCGCTGTGATAAAACTCTGGGGAAATAATAATTTCTGAAATAGATTTGCCGGGAAGGGATCTAACAGGATCGGTGCCTAGCGATTTTGCAAACTTGACTCGATTAGCCCATCTGTCTCTCGAACATAATCTCTTCACGGGACCAATGCCAAATTTGGCCAATCTATCCAATTTGGAGTGACTATATTTACAAAACAATAAAATGAACGATACTTTCCAGAAACTGATCTTCCGGACATGATCTTAACGCAGGATTACATTGAAAAGCACGGATGTTACATGCAAGATGTCATCATACTAGCAAATGACAGTAATGTAATTGCCGAATGTTGAATGTAAAACAATTCATCTGCGTATTCATGATCCAAATTGAATGAAAGTGGTGTTATGTCTTAGGTGGCAATCATTGCATACTTTGGCATTCGATCCAAAGAACATATGTGGCGGATTTGACCCAGATTTTTGCATTAAAATATTGGAGACCTTTTCCCTTCTGTAAAGCGGCAAATGCATCTCCAGAAATTTGAGGAGGTTGATGCAGAATTTAAAAGAGGGGAAAAAAATGACTTGGAGGGATTCAGATTGAAGCTGAAGAATGTACTTAAAGAAAAATCAGATATTTTCAATTTTGATGCACCACAAGGGGATAAGGTTAAACTAGGGGAGCCTAGGTGGAAAGAAAGGTATTACAAAGAAAAGTTTACGGCCCACGCTCCAGAAGAAATCAATGAAGCTAGAAAATATGTTATTTTGAAATATACTGAAGGATTGTGCTGGGTTATGCGCTATTTCTACCAAGGTGTATGTTCGTGGCAATGGTTTTATCCATATCACTATGCTCTGTTTGCATCTAATCTGAGGGATATGGATCGGTTGGAGATAAGCTTTGAACTAGGGAAGCCATTCAAACTATTCAATCAGCTCATGGGAAATCTTCCAGCTGCAAGTGCAAGTGCTCTTCTTGAACATTATAGACCCTTGATGACTGATCCAAACTCACCTATTATTGATTTTTATCCTACTGACTTTGAGATAGACATGAATGATAAATGCTTTGCTTGGCAGGGTGTGGCAAAATTGCCTTTTATTGATGAAGCTCGCCTACTCACGGAGGTTAACAAGGTTTAGTGCACCTTGACGGTAGAGGAAATGCGCAGAAATACTGTGATGTATGACTTGTTATTTGTGACCGTGAGCCATCCATTGTCACCATATGTTTTTCAATTTATGATAAAGGTAGCCATCTTTCAGGGCAGAAAGGACTTGGAGTAAATGAAGAAATTGATCCTAGAGCTAGTGGGGGGATGAAAGGTTTCTTTTGCCTTTGCGATGGAGAAGCATGCCCCCCTATCTGTTGGCATTATGGCATAGGTGTGATGCTATGGTACAGGTGTTGTCCTTGATGGCAACTCTCTCTGATGACAGATCTCAGTTCAGACTACAAGAATGAAGAGAAAATTCATATACGTAGGTTCATTAAGATCAAGTCGCGTATACACGCAGGTTGGACTTTATAAAAGTGCGTATGTGTATACATGCACTTTCATGCAAGGAAAAGCACGTATATGTTGGAAAGCTTACCTTTGGTCCATGGCAGTTAGTCCTTGGAATTTGAACCTATGGTTTTGGACCATGGTATCTCGACAGATGTGTTGATCCCTAGTATTGAGTTGATGGTATTGTGTTACTATGGTTTTGGAGCGTGGTATTGTGAAGGGCCTAAGGCTATAAAAGGAGAAGAAGATCATTAGGCAAGGGCAATTGAAAAAGTCTTGAATATCTAATGAAGAAAGAGATCTAGTATTGGGTTTCTGGGTTGATGATGCATTTCTTGATCTGAGGTAAGAAGGGATCTCACCGGTCAATGGAAGACAAGATCTAAGGATAGATCAGGATCAAATGGTTTGAAATGAACTATCTTTATATGGTTGATTATGCTTATTCTAGATCTGCATACTGACGCATGTTATGTTCTGAGCATGACTGATGTCTGATACAGCTGCAAAGTTATAAGAAAATATTTTTAGATCTGTACGCAGGTTGGCCTTGGAAAAAGTGCGTATGTACGCGGGTTTGATTCATTGTAGTAGCGTATACATTTTGAAGTTTGATTTTTGAATTTGCAGTTGGGTCTGATTGTTATTGCAGAGTTTTGTTGTCCGCTCTGTGTTCTGGTGATTGGGTTGTTGACTGGGTTTCAGTGTTTCAGTGATTCAAAGATTGATGATGCTAGTATTGATTGTTTTTATGCTTCAATGATCTTTATGGGTCTAGTATGAAAATTGGATGAATCGTGGTCTTCAGATTGTAGTGTTGTGCTTCAGGAGTATCCAGTCTAAAAATGTATGAAACGTGGTACCTGGAGGAGAAAAGATTGTAGGTCGGCGCCTACGTACTAGTATCTTAGCTAGTACAAGAGCAAAGGGGGTTGGAGCTCCCTTCCAGGAGAGTCTGGAAAACGAGAGAAGGTTGTAGCCTTCTGTAGGTTGTAGCCTGCATACTGGTATAAGGCTGCACCAGTACAAAAGATTGTAAACTAAAGTTTCTTATTAAGGAAAGATAGAGATGACTTGCAGCAGGTGGTTTTCACCCACATTGGGTTTCCACCTTATATCATGGTGTTCATGTGTGCTTCTTGTGTGTGATGATCTATTTTGTTTACTGCACTTGCTTACTGTTCATATGGTTAATGAAGATCTGATGCCTAACTAAAGACTCATATTTAATGGATTAACTGAAAAATAATTATTCTGGATATACGCTAGTTGCTTTAGACACAGTAGTGTATACACGCGGGTTCACTTAATTTAAGTAGCGTATATGTATCTAAGTATGGAAATGAAAAGTTTTATTGATTAGATAATACTGATTCACCCCCCCCCCCCCCCCAGTATTATTTCCAACAATTGGTATCAGAGCAGGTCCTTCAGAGAAGCTTGATCGCTTGAAGGAAGATCGTTCATCATGAGCAACTATGAGAGGGAAGCATCAATCAGGCCACCGATTTTTGATGGGAAAAACTTCAATTATTGGAAGGTAAGAGTTACTGCCTATCTTCAATCACTTGGTACAGAAGTTTGGGATATCATAGAGACAGGCTACACTTTTCCTTCAGCTACTCCTACAGATTCAGCCGAGAAGAAGAAATATGAAACAAATGCTAAAGCAGTCAATACTCTGTTGGGATGCTTATCCCAATCAGAATTCGTGAAGGTTATGCAATATAAATCCGCAAAGGAAATATGGGACAAGATTGTCTTGAGCTATGAAGGAGATGAACAGGTAAAGCGTGCTAAACTTCAAACTCTCAGGATTCAGTATGAGAATCTCAGAATGTATAATGATGAAAGTGTGGCTAACTATTTCCTTAGGGTAGATGAGATTGTTAATTGCATGAAAAACTTGGGTGAAGAAATAAAAGAGGCTATTGTGGTTGAAAAAGTCCTAAGATCCTTGTCCCCCAAGTTTGAATCTAAAGTGTCCGCTATAGAAGAAAAGGAGAATCTACGAACTCTCACCATGTCTCAACTACATGGAATTTTAACTGCTTATGAAATGAGAAAAGGAGGTCCATCAGACAGGAGAGAAGCTGCCTTCAAAGGAGAATACTATGAATCAGGGCACGAAGAAGAAGAAGAATCAAATTTTGTCAGAAATCTTCAACGGGGTACTGGAAGATTCAGAGGTAAGTTACCTTTCAAATGTTTTGCTTGTGGAAGAGTAGGTCACTATGCTGCCAAATGTCCTCATAAGGATAAGATTGACAAGGGAAAGGAACCTGTTAGATGGAACAAGAAACAAAATGCAAACAAGAAAAGCTATTACACTCATGAAGATAGTGATGGTCTTTCAAATAGTGACGAAGGTGAACGAGGTAATGAATATAAACTTTTAATGGCTTTTGAAGATGATGACTACATGGATGCTATAGATGTAGAAGGTTTTTGTGAAGAGATGACTAATCTCAAAGTGTGCTTAGAAGAGAAAAATGCAATTATTGATTCTCTACAATGCCAACTGGCTGAAAAGGAAAAACATCCTGAAAAATTGGAATGTGAAATTGTTTGTCTTAGAAAGGAGATTGAGAAAACAAAATCTATTAATCTTAAATTTGTTAAAGGATCTGAAACATTGGATGAGATTATCAATGTGCAGCGTTCTCCACTGATCAAGACAGGTCTGGGATATAATGGAGAAACATCTCAAGCTTCTACCTCCAAAAGTTATCTTGATGCAGCAAGGAGGAGCGAGAAAAGGCCTAATAGAAGTCATCAGGTGAATCAGGGACAGTTTACCTCAAGAACGAATAAAGACTATCAAGAAAATCGGGGACAAGCTACCTTAAGGACAAACAAAAGCTACAATCAGCCACAGGTAAAATCTTCCCAATTTACCTCAAGAATGGATGTCAATAGAAACTACAATCGGTTGGATGATAGATTTGATAATCGCAAGAGTTTCTTCAATGGCCAATGTTTCTCTTGCCATAACTTTGGTCACAAAGCAGCTCAATGTGTTGCCTATAAGACAATCATGACTAGAGAAGCTCAAAAACAAAGGAATATGACTGGGACCACGAAAAGGACTTATAACAACTTTTCGGTCCTTGAAAATGAAGTTGAATGTTCTATTTGTAATAACTTTGGTCATGAAGACTCTGAATGCAGGAGCAGGTTTTGGAAGACAACACAGAAGGAACAAACCTCAAGTGCCAGAACATGGAGAATGAAGGAACCGCAACCAGAAAGATGTGGGATAGCTTTTTATGCAGAAGGACAGGAAAGTCTATGGTACATCGACAACGGATGTTTGAAGCATATGACAGGGGACAAAGAGAAACTTGAATCATATACTGCATTAGAAAAGGGAAAGAAGGTTTCTTTTGGAAACGATATCTCTACAGCTATAAAAGGAAAAGGCGTTGCTCAGTTGAAAGAAAAGGTCAAAGCTGGAAATGTTTTGTATGTTGATGGATTGAAGCATAATCTTCTGAGTGTCAGTCAGATGTGCGATCAAGGAACCGAGGTAATATTTAGATCAAATGAATGTCGCGTTCGTGATCTTGATACAGGTGAAACAGTGATCAAAGGTAGAAGGACTCCAAATAATCTATACATATTTCAAGAAGGACAACAACAATGCTATTTGAGCAAGAATGAGGAACACTGGTTATGGCACCGGAGGTTGGGACATCTAAGTTTTTCACAAATAAGGAAATCTTGCAAATACCAGGCAGTTCGTGGTCTTCCAGATATCAAAATTCCAGACAACACCATATGCAAATCATGTCAGTTTGGAAAGCAAACCAGAACTAACTTTCCAGAGAAGGAAGGATCATCTGGCATGCCTCTTGAGCTAGTCCATACAGATGTATGTGGTCCATTTAGGAAAAGGACACCTCGAGCAGAAGAATACTTGATATTATTCATTGATGATTTATCCAGGTTTGTTTGGTTGGGACTTATGAAGCACAAAGATGAAGCATTCGAAAAATTCAAATCCTTCAAAGCCTTGGTTGAAAATGAATCTGGTTCCAAAATTAAGTGCCTCAGGTCCAACAGAGGTGGGGAGTTTACCTCAAATGAATTTTTCGATTTCTGTGAAGAACATGGGATAAGAAGAGAATTCTCTACAGCTAGAACTCCTCAGCAAAATGGAGTGGTGGAAAGGATGAATAGAACAGTCCAACAAATGGCTCGTGCTATGCTTGATGAGTCTGGAACTCCCACAACTTTCTGGGGTGAAGCAGCATATGCTGCGGTTGTTATTCTCAACAAAACAAATGTCCGAGTGAACCGAACTCAAACTCCTCATGAGCTCTGGTATGGTGAGACTCCTTCGGTAAAGCATTTCAAAATTTTTGGGAGCAAATGCTATATTAAGAATACTGATGAACAACTTGGCAAACTTGAACCTAGAGCAGATGAAGGCATTCTCCTTGGTTACTCTCCTTACAACAAAGCATATAAGTGTTACAATAAAAGACTTGGAAGAATAGTTGACAGCATTGATGTAGTGATTGATGAAAAAGGATACATTCCTAGGCAAGTAAATCATGAAGATATCGAAGAAGATGAAGACTACCCTCCAAATCAGACTGATGATGAAGAAGAAGAACCTCAAGAGGCACCAGAGGAACAGATAAGGATAGAAGAGAAGTCTCCATCCAGGTATGTTCAAAAGAATCATCCAGAATCTCAGATTTTGGGACAGAAAGAGGTAGGTGTACAAACAAGAAGAACAATAGCAGAAGCCTCAAGATATTTGGCATTGCTCTCCTCCACTGAACCACAAAATGTAAAAGAAGCATGAAAAGATGAATGTTGGGTCAAGGCTATGGATGAAGAACTTGAGCAGATCGAAAAGAAAAACACTTGGGAGTTGGTTCCTAGACCAAAAGATAAGAATGTCATAGGGACAAAATGGATCTTCAAAAATAAATTAAATGAAAATGGAGAAGTAGTTAGAAACAAGGCAAGACTGGTTTGTAAGGGATATGCTCAACAAGAAGGAATAGACTTTGAAGAAACTTTTGCTCCAATTGCTAGACTTGAGGCCATCCGAATGTTCCTTTCCCTCTCTAGCTTTCAAAAATTCAAAGTATTTCAAATGGACGTGAAGTCAGCCTTTTTGAATGGAGACTTAGAAGAAGAAGTGTACATTGAACAACCAGATGGTTTTATCCTTGGAAATGATCCGAATCTTGTATGTAGACTTAAAAAGGCTCTCTATGGGCTTAAACAAGCTCCAAGGGTTTGGTACTATCGGTTGGATAAATACCTTCATCAACAAGGTTTTTCAAAAGGATCAGCAGATAGCAATCTCTATATAAAAATTGAAAATAACAAATTGCTAATACTTTTTGTGTATGTAGATGATATTATCTTTGGCAGAAATGAAGAGGCTATGAGTCAAAGCTTTGCCTTGGTGATGCAGTAAGAATTCGAAATGTCATTACTTGGAGAATTGACATACTTTCTTGGATTGCAAATCCAACAAACTGAAGGAGGTATTTTCTTGTCTCAAACCAAGTACCTCAAGTAGATCTTGAAGAAGTATGGCATGGAAAACTCGAAACCATTATGTACCCCCATGGTTACAGGATGCAGCCTCAGTGCTAATGATGAATCAGCAGCAGTGCATCAACCAACCTATAGATCCATGATTGGGAGTTTGCTTTATTTGACAGGTACCCGACCAGATATTATGCATGCAGTGGGAATAGTTGGAAGGTTTCAAGCCAACCCAAAGGAAACTCATCTTCAGGCAGTCAAAAGAATCTTCAAGTATCTTCAAGGGACTCAAAACTATGGCTTATGGTACCCTAGAGATACAGATCTCACTCTTCATGCTTACACAGATGCAGATTGGGCCGGAAGCGTGGATGACAGGAAGAGCACAAGTGGCGGTGCATTCTTCATGGGTTCCAGATTAGTATCTTGGTTCAGCAAGAAACAGAGTTCGATTGCTTTATCTACAGCTGAAGCAGAATATGTGGCTGCGGCATCTTGTTGCACACAACTTCTTTGGATGATGCAAACCTTGCAGGATTTTCAAATCAATTGCACTCCACCTGTCTCTATCTTATGTGATAATACAAGTGCAATCAGCATTTCAAAGAATCCAGTCATGCATTCAAAGACCAAGCACATACCAATCAAGTATCACTTTCTCCGGGAACAAGTGCTTGAACAAAAGGTCAAGTTGGAGTATGTTCCTTCTAAGGAACAAGTTGCTGATATTCTCACCAAACCACTGCCCAGGGAAACTTTTGAATATCTCAGACAAAAGCTGGGAGTCGTTGATGCTTCATCCTGTTGTTGAAGCTTGTCTGTTCTAAAGAAAAGTTGGTGTACGCGAGTTGGATAAGGGATATCCGCGTACATACGCCGATTTATGCAGGTGCAGTAGCGTATATGGAGTTCTGAAGAAAATCAGCAAGGGAAGACTCTGGTTGGAGAGAGTCTGAGATGGGTCTGTCAGAGACCATCAGGCACAGCTTCAGGGGGAGCAGATGAACTTCTAATAATGCATTGTTGGCATTACCTTAGAAGCTTTTGCTTCTAGTTCACAACTGTTGTTGGTTTCAGGTAGAGCAGAGGAAGAAGGAGCACAGAAGGAAATCTTGGTTGCTGATCTAAATGGTGATTAACAGATGCTGCTAATGACTTTCATAAGTCTTGGTCTAGATATTTCGTCTCTATGTCATGTATCTCTTTTGTGGTATCCATTTTATTGTGTCAAGGTCATGTAACGGCCTATTTTTGTTTCCCCACTATGCCTGGGATGATTGATGTAATGTAATTGGTTGTCATATGTAAATTTCTGATGTATCCCCACTTGGCTGGGTGGATGATCCCCACTTGAGTGGGCAATGGATGTATGTATTGAATCTTTTGGTGATAGGAAAGTCTTTTATAATGTATAAGTCATGGTTCTTTTGAAGAACATCTTTTTGCAGATCTTGCCTACAGTCAGGGGGAGCATGTTTAGCACAGCAGAATAGAGATATCAGCATGTACTCAGGGGGAGCACAGCCCTTTGCCCTTGATGACAAAGGGGGAGAATGACTTTGAGGATCTTGGGGTTGCCATCAAGTCCAAAGGGGGAGATTGTTGGCATTATGGCACAAGTGTGACGCTATGGTACAGGTGTTGTCCTTGATGGCAACTCTCTCTGATGACAGATCTCAGTTCAGACTACAAGAATGAAGAGAAAATTCATATACGCAGGTTCATTAAGATCAAGTCGCGTATACACGCAGGTTGGACTTTATAAAAGTGCGTATGCGTATACATGCACTTTCATGCAAGGAAAAGCGCGTATATGTTGGAAAACTTACCTTTGGTCCATGGCAGTTAGTCCTTGGAATTTGAACCTATGGTTTTGGACCATGGTATCTCAACAGACATGTTGATCCCTAGTATTGAGTTGATGGTATTGTGTTACTATGGTTTTGGACCGTGGTATTGTGAAGGGCCTAAGGCTATAAAAGGAGAAGAAGATCATTAGGCAAGGGCAATTGAAAAAGTCTTGAATATCTGATGAAGAAAGAGATCTAGTATTGGGTTTCTGGGTTGATGATGCATTGCTTGATCTGAGCTAAGAAGGGATCTCACCGGTCAATGGAAGACAAGATCTAAGGATAGATCGGGATCAAATGGTTTGAAATGAACTATCTTTATATGGTTGATTATGCTTATTCTAGATCTGCATACTGACGCATGTTATGTTCTGAGCATGACTGATGTTTGATACAACTACAAAGTTATAAGAAAATATTTTTAGTTCTGTACGCAGGTTGGCCTTGGAAAAAGTGCGTATGTACGCGGGTTTGATTCATTGTAGTAGCGTATACCTTTTGAAGTTTGATTTTTGAAGTTGCAGTTGGGTCTAATTGTTATTGCAGAGTTCTGTTGTCTACTCTGTGTTCTGGTGACTGGGTTGTTGACTGGGTTTCAGTGTTTCAGTGATTCAAAGATTGATGATGCTAGTATTGATTGTTTTTATGCTTCAATGATCTTTATGGGTCCAGTATGAAAATTGGATGAATCGTGGTCTTCAGATTGTAGTGTTGTGCTTCAGGAGTATCCAGTCTGAAAATGTATGAAACGTGGTACCTGGAGGAGAAACGATTGTAGGTCGGCGCCTACGTACTAGTATCTTAGCTAGTACAAGAGCAAAGGGGGTTAGAGCTCCCTTCCAGGAGAGTCTAGAAAATGAGAGAAGGTTGTAGCCTTCTGCAAGTTGTAGCCTGCGTACTGGTATAAGGCTGCACCAGTACAAAAGATTGTAAACTGATGTTTCTTATTAAGGAAAGATAGAGACGACTTGCAGCAGGTGGTTTTCACCCACATTGGGTTTCCACCTTATATCATGGTGTTCATGTGTGCTTCTTGTGTGTGATGATCTATTCCGTTTACTGCACTTGCTTACTGTTCATATGGTTAATGAAGATCTGATGCCTAACTAAAGACTCATATTTAATGGATTAACTGAATCATAATTGTTCTGGATAT
This sequence comes from Pinus tabuliformis, assembly GCA_031772625.1. Lineage (NCBI taxonomy): Eukaryota > Viridiplantae > Streptophyta > Pinopsida > Pinales > Pinaceae > Pinus > Pinus tabuliformis. The sequence continues at coordinate 632,116,129 of CM062817.1, read as the reverse complement.
ACGCTAGTTGCTTTAGACACAGTAGCGTATACACGCGGGTTCACTTAATTTAAGTAGCGTATATGTATCTAAGTATGGAAATGAAAATTTTTATTGATTAGATAATACTGATTCACCCCCCCCCCCCCCTCTCAGTATTATTTCCAACACTATCTTCACTTCGCCTATCAAGGGGATGGAAAATATCACAAACAATCAAGTGCTTTCTGTTATTTACAAGTTCCCACCAACACACAAACACATTACACGGCCTCCTAATGGAGTAATAAAGCCCAAGAAGTCTGTATGTGAGAATGATGTAAATAAACCAACTCTATGGCATGAAAATAATGGGAGGAAGGCACATGATCGAGAAAGGCCACACCATACTGGACCTGCCTCAGCTCCTCATCTAGGAAAATCTGCTCATCGTCTTATTGCCAACAGTCTACAATTAAGGAACAGCAGCTCACAGGATGTAACACTTAGTGTTCAACATGAAGCTCGTACTGGGGAGGTACCAACATGATTTATAGTCCAAATTCATATCCAAAATGAGATCATAATCTTGGATATGAACATGGATATCCTTCAGATAGCTTTAAAAAATATAACAGTAGAGTGTATAATGGCAGTCAGAATCATAGTCAGGGTTATCCAACCTTTGCTTGTGATTCTTATGGTGGAACATACAATGACAGTCAGAGTAATGAGTAGGGTTACGTTGTATCTACTTTCAATAGTTATGGTGAAAGATATAATGACAATCAGAATCATCGTCATAGCTATGGTAGTTCTTCACACCATCAATTCTAGTTTGGTGTCCCTATTGATGAGTACTATGGTTACCAAGGACAAAGGGACATTGAGTAGCAAAATGGCAGAATAAATTCCCACTTATATCAGGATAGCATGACATAAGTCTTCAAAACAAGTGACAATTCATTATTCAAGAATCGATTCCATAATGGCATACCACAAACAAAGGCTTTTTGCTCGCAGTAATCTTTTGGAATGTGATTACCAACGACATGGTTCACTTCCAAATTATCAAACCAAAAACGAAATCCAAGATTCCTCGCGCTATTTAAAGACACTTTTCTACATCAATTTGATTTTAAAGAGACAAGTCGAATAACTTCCGATGTGTGCCTCAGTGGAAAGAATGCACTGCTACAAGCATAATTCAGCTGCAACAAATTCTTAAGTACCCTGTAGTTTGGGTGTAAGCTCGATGAAATAAACTCATTACTTGACTCGAATTTTTCTTTGGGTCGAATACTAGTTTTATTCGTAAAGAATGAGAGAAGAATATAATCTAAACTTAATTGAGACTCTTTGAAGTTGGTTCCAGTTCGGTCTTAGAAGAATCTTGGCTGGAGTATCAGTGAGAGGGATAGATCAAATTCTATAAAAATGAATTTTCAGTCCATAATATAAGGGAAGGGGGGAAGGCGTTGAACACATCAATATTGTTGTAAACAGTGCATAAAGGAGGAGGCTTTGAATGACACAAAAGGTGAAAAAGTCGAAAACCAAGCGGTGAAAAAGGCACAGGGAAGGCAAAAAGTCAGAAACCGAAAAGCCAAAATTTAAATCAGAGACATCTACCAGGGCAGAGAAACAGGATTCGATTTCCTATTTTTCACTTCAGTTATGATCTGCAGCTACAACTGTCATTCTTTTTATTGATTATCAAAAAGTTTCAAGTGAAATAATGAAACATTGTTCTGTCAATAGAACAGATGGACGATTCATTTCATATCCTCAGGATTTTAGTTGTAACAACTCCCTATTTTCATCGATCTGTTTTCCCATTCCTGAAGTTATTTATTGTATGAAAAATTATGTGTGAGGGGTTCTGAGTTCTGGCAAACAGTGGGAGAGCTGTGAAGGAAAACTTCACTGTACAGTTTTTGACAGGGATTTAATGAAAAGATACAGCTCTGACTCCTGAGATTCTTGTGGTGTGAATTTAGCATTTGTCTTTTCCTTTGTTTCATATGTAGCTTGTTATGTTTCCATTTCATTTCATAATCATTTCTAAATGAATACTTTTAAGTGAGAAAGGCAGAATCCAGTTTGTTGCTCTACCTTGGGAAGGTATTCATGTTTTTTGTTTTCTTCTGTTTGATAAGGATTCATCTATTTCCCTTGTCAACCTCTCAACGTTCTTTTCATTCCATATAATTTCAAAATTGAATGCTAAATTTATTGCCTGTCCTGCCTCCTGAGATAATCTGTGTCTCGGATTTAATCTCCCTGCCCATGCTATTCTCGATCCCATGCTACCCAGAAAACCCAGTCATTTATCAGATTACCCCTTTCCTATCCATTTACTAGCCTAAAATCAATTCCCATTTTTAGTCATCTTGCACCCGATTGCTCATTTTATCGAGATTGACTGGAGAGAGCCCTCTCCTGTCCTCGTAGGGCTAGCTACAAGGCTGAGCTTGGTTTGATGTTGCCTCGAGTTTTGCCTTCTTCAGCCTGAGGCAGATTCGAGCGCTAACATAGTGGCGACCATACTGCGGAGAAAATGGTTTTCTTGAAGATTGTTTTTCCCCAGTACATATCTCAAGTACAAAGCTGATTGTTGATGGTGAACAATGATCAACATAAGAAGACGGCTGAAATCATTCACCTGGCGACTCCATTCACTGAAGAATCCATGCAATCAATGCTTCATGGTGACTCCACTGAAAAGGGATCAGTAGCTTTGACATTTCTTAAGATGGATCGAATTGCAAGAAGATACGCTCCCATGAGCCGAGATCACATCCTAGGTTTTCCAAATAAAATGCCCAAGGTAGATTGGTCAAATAATTTGCCTGTGTTCAGAAATGTGGAAGGTAATGACGCTGCTCTTCATCTGGTGAAATTCCACATTCACGTGCATAAATTAAAGATCGATTTTCCTGAAGACTGTTTGATGAAAATGTTTATGGCTACTCTGGAAGACGAAGCCCGATCTTGGTATGAAAGCTTGCCACTTGCTTCCATTTATTGTCTAAAGGATTTTTATTCAATATTCTTTGAGAAGTATAAATAATCTTGTCCATCATTAAATCTAGTTCGTGACTGTTGCAAATACACTGATGGTTTTATTGAAAGCCTTGAAAAATAATATGAGGATGATAATTTTATGGATGAAGAAATCATGGAAGCATGCTATGAAAATCCGTTTCAGCAGCCTACAGAACTCTTAGAGGAAATTTGTAGCAGGATCAAAATCAGCAGGTTAAAGATTTCCATATGACTGAAAATGATGAAAAAAGTAGTACTATTTCAGATCTGGTTGAAATAAATGAGGATACGCAGGAAAATGATGTTCCAATCTCTGAAAATGATGATGATAAACCAGATCAAGAGATGGATTGTGACAAGGAAAAACATGTTGTTCCGGATCTCATAGAAGAGAATTGCACTGTTGAAGCTACCTCAAATGAAGAAGACAGAGTTACAGGCCTAACTGCCCTCATCTCATCAGAACACAACCTTCCTACCAAGGTAATCCAGTCTATTCATGAGCAACAAAATGAGACCTTCATTCAAGTAAGTGAAAAGGCTCCTTTGGATGAATCTTTAGTAGATGGTAGAAATGTCATTTGTGCGCTTCAAGAATCATATGAAGTTTCTCTTCTTATGATTAATGAATGTAATAAGGAACATGAAAACCTGGCTGTCATAACATATGAAGATGGCCTACAATACATTCACACCGCAGAAGATCAAAACATTCAAGATTTCCATTCAGATTCTTATTCATATGTTTCATGTGTTGAAATGTTTTTCCAAGAGGAGATCTGCTCATCTATTTGTTCAAAAATTTTTGGGGACCAGGAGCAGATTTTCACTGAAATACATTTTGAAGAAAGATCAGAATCAAGAGAAAAAGACATCTCGTTTTGTCAGCAGGAGGTGGCAATAGCAAATCTTCATGTTTTTCAGGATCCAATGGCAGATTTGTTGCAGTCAGCTGTGAAAGTGTTTATTGCAGTGTTCGATGATCAAGGAGATCATGTTAAATTAGCTTTTTGGAGACCCAGTTATAAACATCTAATGCTGACCAGAAGATCTGATAGGAAGAATTAGTCAAGAAGCCATCTTCTTGATTGGTTGCATTGGCATTTTGATATAGTTTGATCATATATCACCTTGTAAGAAACACGGGTGGCCATGTACTGCCACCCAGCTTTAAGTTTTAAGTTCAGGTCTTAGTATTTTTTAGTACAGTTTGTCGAGTCAGTTTTTCAGTCATTTCAGTTTCACAATTGAGTCGGTTTGAGTCCAGTTTCAGTCAATAAATGCGTCAAAGTTTGTGTTGGTTGTCGAAATAATGACTCCATAGCCCAATGGACGAAGGCACTGTCTGCTCACCCAAAGATCTGCAGTTCTTGGCACCTCCACGGATGGGCAGCTGCCATCCCAATTGGAGCCAATGTTAGACTCAGTCTTGTCAGTCCTCTGTCAGAGTCAAATTCACCAAGGTTCATTTCTCGTCATTTGCAGTCATCAAATGCCATTTTAGTCAACAAAGAGTCATTTAAGCTCCTAGGTCTAGGGTTAGTTGATTTGGTCTTCAAACATGTCCAACAATGCCAGTAGGGAGGTTCCTAATAAGTTTTCACTTCACAATTTTCATCACCAATAAAGCTGAGAATGTTTCTTCTTCAAAACCCTATCTTGAAGAAGAAATCGTTAAAATTGTTTGTTGTAATAAATATGTAAATTTTCAGTTCTACAGCTCTTCATGTGCAGCCTCAACCCTCATTTCGCAATGTGGATTACACTCTTCAGGAAGCATCAAATAATGTTGGATAATCCAAGCAGGAGCATAAAATTGCAAGTCATTTCTACAATGAATTTAATTGTAAGGAAGATTCTTCCAGGCATAGAACGAGAACAATTTGGTCAAATATTATTTTACAAAAGCTTGTCTGAAATTTTACGGAAGAAAGTTGGTGCAAATGTACAGTTGCAGGCAGTTTAGATTTTGTTCCTCCTTTTAAATTGTCCAACGCTTTTTAAGCTCTTCTACGGCTGCAAAGAGGATATTCAAATGCATTTCAACAATAGCAATATCAGCATGGGAATTTCAGGGATGGAAGGCACATGTGAAATGGTTTTGCAGGCTCTAGTCACCTTGCCAAACTTCATGGTAAAAATCCCTACAAGCAGACAAAGAGTCTCATCATTAAAAAAAAAAAAAAAAAATCAAAAATGAAAAAATTGTAAAACATAGTTTGTATCAAAGTTGTCAAAGTGCCAAGTTCTGCAACGTAAACAATGGGTTTTGAAGAAGCAAAGATTAAACCATGTATATATAAGATATTTCTTAACTCCATTCATTCATTTGCACTCAATGAGATATCAAAATCTTAAAAGAGAAGTCGAGTGTGAAGATCGGAAGAACAAATCTGTGATATTAAAGCCATGACTGTGTGAAGATGGCGCGCGGAGCACACAACAGGTGGCGGGGCGCACTGAAGGAGCACGACGCACTGGGCGCTTTTACACAGTGAAAATATACACTGGCACGGCCCACTCACCAGGCGCGGCACACTAGGATTGGCAAGTGGCGCATAAGCTTGTAACGTGAATTTTCTACCAAATCTTCTCCGAGTTGGATTTTTCTTTCCATCTGTCTATTTGACAGTGTTTCTGGTGTTGAGCCGCAGTCAGAGACTGTATGGAGAGAAGCAGATAGCTATGGTGTTCCCAGAATTTGTTTTGTTAAAAAAATGGATTGACTTGGAGCAAACTTTTTCAGGACAAGAGAAATGATAGTAATAAACCTAGGGGAAAAACCTCTTGTTCTGCAAATTCTCATTGGGGCGGAGGAAAATTTTTAGGGACTTATTGATTTGGTGAAAATGAAGGCTGTGTTGTGGTCTGGAGAGGAATTGGGTGCGAAGTTTAGCTATGAGGATATTCCAGCAAACATTCTAGATTTAGCCACAGAATATAGGAATCAAATGATTGAAACTATAGTAGAACTTGATGATGATGCGATGGAGAAATATCTCGAGGGAAAGGAACCCGACGAGAAAACAATCAAGAGATTGATCAGAAAGGGCACCATATCTATCAATTTTGTTCTCGTTCTTTGTGGCTCAGCATTTAAGAACAAGGGTGTGTAGCCTTTATTGGATGCTGTTGTGGATTATTTGCCTTCCCTTGTTGACTTGCCACCAATGAAGGGAACAGATGTTGATGATCCAGAAGTAACCCTAGAAAGGCGTGCTAGTGATGATGAACCATTTGCTGGACTTGCTTTTAAAACTATGACAGATCTCTTTGTAGGATCTCTTACATTTGTCTGAGTTTACTCTGGCATCCTCACAGCTGGATCATATGTACTTAATTCCAACAAAGGGAAGAAAGAAAGAATTGGACATTTATTACGAATGCATGCAATTAGTCGAGATGATGTCAAGATTTCTGTGACAAGGGATATAGTAGCACTTGTTGGTTTGAAGGATACAATAACAAGAGAGGCTCTTTGTGATCCTGATAAGCCAGTTGTGCTGGAGAGAATGGAATTTCCTGAAACTGTTATTAAAGACACAATTGAACCGAAAACAAAAGCTGATGTGGACAAGATGTCTATGGGTCTTGTCAAGCTTGCTCAGGAAGATCCTTCTTTTCACTTCTCAAGAGATGAAGAGAGCAATCAAACTGTTATTAAAGGTATGCGGGAGTTGCATCTTGAAATCATTGTTGACTGTTTGAAGAGAGAATTCAAGGTCGAGGCTAATGTCGGTGCTCCTCAAGTAAACTACAGAGAAAGCATCTCAAAGATTGCAGAGATCAAGAATGTGGCTATGTCTGAAATCGAGATCATTTTTGTCGAGATAGATGGTGTAAAGGTGTCCGAAACCATTACTTCGGTGTGAGATTATTCTGCTCAAGAGGTTCCAATCCACTCCAGTGCTACATCAAATGTTGTTTTTACTTTGATTAAGGGAAGTGAGTCTACCCTTGCTCCTATAATCAACGCTTTCGAGTATTACCAGCAACTTCAATCAGACTACCCAACATATTCTCAAGATATTGACGCTCTTAACACTATCAAAAGTAGAGTCGACATAAAAGATTGGATTTCTGTTGACCCTTGCTATTCGATATCATGGAATGGAATTTGCTGTGATAAAACTCTGGGGAAATAAGAATTTCTGAAATAGATCTGCCGGGAAGGGATCTAACAGGATCGGTGCCTAGAGATTTCGCAAACTTGACTCGATTAGTCCATCTGTCTCTCGACCATAATATCTTCACGGGACCAATGCCAAATTTGGCCAATCTATCCAATTTGGAGCGACTATATTTACAAAACAATAAAATGAATGATACTTTCCAGAAACTGATCTTCCAGACGTTATCTTAACGCAGGATTACATTGAAAAGCACCGATGTTACATGCAAGATGTCATCATACTAGCAAATGACAGTGATGTAATTGCCGAATGTTGAATGTAAAACGATTCATCTGCGTATTCATGATCCAAATTGAATGAAAGTGGCGTTATGTCTTAGGTGGCAGTCATTGCATACTTTGGCATTCGATCCAAAGAACATATGTGTCGGATTTGACCCAAATTTTTGCATTAAAATATTGGAGACCTTTTCCCTTCTGTAAAGCGGTAAACGCATCTCCAAAAATTTGAGGAGGTTGATGCAGAATTTAAAAGAGGGGAAAAAATGACTTGGAGGGATTCAGACTGAAGTTGAAGAATGTACTTAAAGAAAAATCAGATCTTTTCAATTGTGATGCACCGGAAGGGGATAAGGTTAAATTAGGGGAGACTGGGTGGAAGGAAAGGTATTACAAAGAAAAGTTTATGGCCCACACTCTAGAAGAAATCAATGAAGCGAGAAAAGATGTTGTTTTGAGATATACTGAAGGATTGTGCTGGGTTATGCGCTATTTCTACCAAGGTGTATGTTCGTGGCAATGGTTTTATCCATATCACTATGCTCCATTTGCATCTGATCTGAGGGATATGGATCGGTTGGAGATAAGCTTTGAACTAGGGAAGCCATTCAAACCATTCAATCAGCTCATGGGAAATCTTCCAGCTGCAAGTGCAAATGCTCTTCCTGAACATTATAGACCCTTGATGACTGATCCAAACTCACCTATTATTGATTTTTATCCTACTGACTTTGAGATAGACATGAATGATAAATGCTTTGCTTGGTAGGGTGTGGCAAAATTGCCTTTTATTGATGAAGCTCACCTACTCACGGAGGTTAACAAGGTTGAGTGCACCTTGACGGCAGAGGAAATGCACAGAAATACTGTGATGTATGACTTGTTATTTGTGATCGTGAGCCATCCATTGTCACCATATGTTTTTCAATTTATGATCAAGGTAGCCATCTTTCAGGGCAGAAAGGACTTGGAGTAAATGAAGAAATTGATCCTAGAGCTAGTGGGGGGATGAAAGGTTTCTTTTGCCTTTGCGATGGAGAAGCATGCCCCCCTATCTGTTGGCATTATGGCATAGGTGTGACACTATGGCACAGGTGTTGTCCTTGATGGCAACTCTCTCTGATGACAGATCTCAGTTCAGACTACAAGAATGAAGAGAAAATTCATATACGCAGGTTCATTAAGATCAAGTCGCGTATACACGCAGGTTGGACTTTATAAAAGTGCGTATGTGTATACACGCACTTGGAGGGATTCAGATTGAAGCTGAAGAATGTACTTAAAGAAAAAATAGATATTTTCAATTGTGATGCACCACAAGGGGATAAGGTTAAACTAGGGGAGCCTGGGTGGAAAGAAAGGTATTACAGAGAAACGTTTACGACCCACGCTCCAGAAGAAATCAATGAAGCTAGAAAAGATGTTGTTTTGAAATATACTGAAGGATTGTGCTAGGTTATGCGCTATTTCTACCAAGGTGTATGTTCGTGGCAATGGTTTTATCCATATCACTATGCTCCGTTTGCATCTAATCTGAGGGATATGGATCGGTTGGAGATAAGCTTTGAACTAGGGAAGCCATTCAAACTATTTAATAAGCTCATGGGAAATCTTCCAGCTGCAAGTGCAAGTGCTCTTCCTGAACATTATAGACCCTTTGATGACTGATCCAAACTCACCTATTATTGATTTTTATCCTACTGACTTTGAGATAGACATGAATGATAAACGCTTTGCTTGGTAGGGTGTGGCAAAATTGCCTTTTATTGATGAAGCTCGCCTACTCACGGAGGTTAACAAGGTTGAGTGCACCTTGACAGTAGAGGAAATGCGCAGAAATACTGTGATGTATGACTTGTTATTTGTGACCATGAGCCATCCATTGTCACCATATGTTTCTCAATTTATGATCAAGGTAGCCATCTTTCAGGGCAGAAAGGACTTGGAGTAAATGAAGAAATTGATCCTAGAGCTAGTGGGGGGATAAATGGTTTATTTTGCCTTTGCGATGGAGAAGCATGTCCCCCTATCTTCACTTCGCCTATTAAGGGGATGGAAAATATCACAAACAATCAAGTGCTTTCTATTATTTACAAGTTCCCACCAACACACAAACACATTGCACGGCCTCCTAATGGAGTAATAAAGCCAAAGAAGTCAGTATGCGAGAATGATGTAAATACACCAACTCTATGGCATGAAAATAATGGGAGGAAGGCACATGATCGAGAAAGGCCACACCATACTGGACCTGCCTCAGCTCCTCATCTAGGAAAATCTGCTCATCATCTTATTGCCAACAGTATATAATTAAGGAACAGCAGCTCACAGGAGGTAACATTTAGTGTTCAGCATGAAGCTCGTACTGAGGAGGTACCAACATGATTTATAGTCCTAATTCATATCCAAAACGAGATGATAATCTTGGATATGAACATGGATATCCTTCAGATAGCTCTCAAAAATATAACAGTAGAGTGTATAATGGGAGTCAGAATCATAGTTAGGGTTATCGAACCTCTGCTTGTGATTCTTATGGTGGAACACACAATGACAGTCAGAGTAATGAGTAGGGTTATGTTGTATCTGCTTTCAATAGTTATGGTGAAAGATATAATGACAATCAGAATCATCGTCATAGCTATGGTAGTTCTTCACACCATCAATTCCAATCTGGTGTCCCTATTGATGAGTACTATGATTACCAAGGACAAAGGGACATTCATCAGCAAAATGGCAGAATAAATTCCCACTTATATCAAGATAGCATGACAGAAGTCTTCAATACAGGTGACAATGCATTATTCAAAAATCGATTCCATAATGGCATACCACAAACAAAGGCATTTTTGCTTGTAGTAATCTTTTGGAATGTGATTACCAACGACATGGTTCACTTCCAAATTATCAAACCAAAAACGAAATCCAAGATTCCCCGCGTTATTTAAAGACACTTTTCTACAACAGTTTGATTTTAAAGAGACATGTTGAATAACTTTCGATGTGTGCCTCAGTGGAAAGAATGCGCTGATACAAGCATAACTCAGTTGCAACAAATTCTTAAGTACCCTGTAGTTTGGGTGTAAGCTCGATGAAATAAACTCATTACTTGACTCGACTGTTTCTTTGGGTCGAATACTAGTTTTAGTCATAAAGAATGAGAGAAGAATATCATCTGAACTTAATTGAGACTCTTTGAAGTTGGTTCCAGTTCGGTCTTAGAAGAATCTTGGGTGGAGTATCAGTGAGAGGGATAGATCAAATTCTATAAAAATGAATTTTCAGTCCATAATATAAGGGAAGGGGGGAATGCATTGAACACATCAATATTTTTGTAAACAATGCATAAAGGAGGAGGCTTTGAATGACACAAAAGGTGAAAAAGTTGAAAACCAAGCGGTGAAAAAGGCACAGGGAAGGCAAAAAGTTAGAAACCGAAAAGCTAAAATTTAAATCAGAGACATCTACCAGGGCAGAGAAACAGGATTCGATTTCCTATTTTTCACTTCAGTTATGATCTGCAGCTACATTTGTCGTTTTTTTTATTGATTATCAAAAATTTTCAAGTGAAATAATGAAACGTTGTTCTGTCAATAGAACAGACTGACTCTTCATTTCATATCCTCAATACTTTAGTTGTAACAGCTCCCTATTTTCATTGATCTATTTTCCCATTCCTGAAGTTATTTATTGTATGAAAAATTATGTGTGAGGGGTTCTGAGTTTTGGCAAACAGTGGGAGAGTTGTGAAGGAAAACTTCACTGTACAGTTTTTGACAAGGATTTAATGAAAAGATACAGCTCTGACTCCTGAGATTCTTGTGGTGTGAATCTAGCATTTGTCTTTTCCTTTGTTTCATACGTAGCTTGTTATGTTTCCATTTCATTTCATAATCATTTCTAAATGAATACTTTTAAGTGTGAATGGCAGAATCCAGTTTGTTGCTCTACCTTGGGAAGGTATTCATGTTTTGTGTTTTCTTCTGTTTGATAAGGATTCATCTATTGCCCTTGTCAACCTCTCGGCGTTCTATTCATTCCATATAATTTCAAAATTGAATGCTAAACTTATTGCCTGTCTTGCCTCCTGAGATAATCTATGTCTCGGATTTAATCTCCCTGCTCATGCTATTCTCGATCGCACGCTGCCCAGAAAACCCAATCATTTATCAAATTACCCCTTTCCTATCCATTTACTAGCCTAAAATCAGTTCCCATTTTTAGTCATCGCACACCCCATTGCTCATTTTATCGAGATTGACTGGAGAGAGCCCTCTCCTATCCTCATAGGGATAGCTACGAGGCTGAGCTTGGTTTGATGTTGCCTCGAGTTTTTCCTTCTTCAGCCTGAGGCAGATTCGAGCGCTAACACTTTCACTTCACTCCCCATAGAGAGTGGTTCTGCGAGTATGAGAAATATGATGGTGGTGATGTCTTCTTAGGGGATGATAGGAAGGCTAGAATCATTGGTCGCAGAAAAGTAAAGTTGAAGTTGCAAGGTGGAAGGGTTAGAACACTTCCAGGTGTTCTACATATTCCTGCATTGGCTATAAATCTAACTTTTGTAAGAAAGATGGATGATGTAGGTATAAAAACAGTGTTCGAGAAGGATACTTGCAAGATGGTTCAGGGATCACTGGTTTTGATGCGGGGAGTTAAGATTGGAACTCTGTACAAGATACAAGGTAGCACTTTTGTTGATGGGTGCAACAATTCTATGGTTCATGAAAGTGGAGCATAAAATCTAGTGGTCTGTAGAGAGAAGACCATGATGTGGCATCAAAGGCTTGGAAATATTGTAGAGAAGGGCCTTCGAATACTTCATTTTAAAGGTATGGTAGAAGGCATGAGTAATAGCTCTCTGGATTCTGATTTCTTCAAAAATTGTGTATATGGGAAGTAGAATCGGGTGAGTTTCCCCTCTGGTGGTAAGAGGGCGAAATAGATATTAGAGCTTGTGCACAGTGATGTGTTTGGACCTGTGAAGGTTCCATCACTGGGTAAGTCTGTGTACTGCGTATCATTTATAGATGACTTCTCAAGGAATACATGGATGTATTTCCTTAAGAAGAAATCTGAATTCTTTGATAGGTTTAAAGAATTTAAGGCTCTGGTGGAAAACCAGATAAAGAAGAAGATAAAGGTGTTGAGGACAGATAACGGTGGAGAGTTTTGCAGTAAGGAATTTGAAGAATTCTATAAGAAGTGTGGCATAGCACGGTAGAAGACTACTTACTCCATATACACCTCAGTAAAATGGAGTTACAGAAAGAATGAACAAGGTGTTGATGGAAAGGGCAAGAAGCATGCTCAGTGGTGCCAGGTTAGGACAAGAATTCTAGGTAGAGGTAGTGGAGACAACATGTTACTTGGTTAATAGATCACCTTCATCAGTGTTGGAGGATAAGACTCCACAAGAGGTATGGACTGGTAAGAAACCCTCTCTTTCACATCTGAGGGTATTTGGATGTGATGCATATGTACATGTTCCAAAGGAGAAATGAACCAAGTTGGATAGTAAATATGAGAAGTGCATCTTTATTGGGTATAAGGATGGTTTAAAGTTTTATAAGCTTTGGAACCCAGTAACAAGGAAGGTTGTGTACAGCCGAGATGTGGTGTTCAGAGAGGTGAAACATGTTATTAAACATGAGGTCCAACCAAAGGAACCTGAGAAGATATAGTTTGAGCTAAAGGAGGAAGAATCAGACTCCACAATAGAGGAGGAATCAGAATATGAAGAGCCACAAAGTCCAGGTGTGAGAAGATTAGTTCGAGAAAGAAGACAGCCAAAAGGGTATAGTCCATCTGCTTTCTGTTCAAATTTTTCTTTATCTATTACTGATGATGATCCCAGAACTGTGAAGGAAGCAGTAGATTCAAAGGATGGGAAACTCTGGAAAGAGGCCATGGTTGATGAAATGGCATCTTTGCACAAAAATGAGGCTTGGGATCTGGTGTAGTTGCCGGCCAAAAGGAAAACCATTGGCATCAAATGGGTGTTCAAGAAGAAGACAAAAGCAGAAGGAAAGGTGGAGAAATATAAAGCTTGGTTCATAGAAAAAGGTTATTTCTAGGTGTCGGGAAATGATTTTGGTGATATTTTTTCTCCTATTGCCAAGGTAAATTCTATTAGATTATTTTTATCTATTACTACTGCTTTTCATTTTGAGGTAGAACAGATGGATGTGAAGACAAAATTTCTTCATGGGGATCTGGAAGAGGAGATGTACATGAGGCAACCTAAAGGCTTTGCGGTGAAGGGTAAGAAAGAACTGGTATGCAAGTTAAAGAAGTCTTTGTATGGTTTAAAATAGTCACCAAGAATGTGGTGTCAGAAATTTGATACATTTATACGGGGACTTGCCTTCACCAGAAGCAAAGTAGATCATTGTGTGTATTTTAAATTAATTGGTGATTGTGTTATTTATCTGATCTTATATGTGGATGATATGTTTCTGGTTGGAAATGGCAAAGAAATTATCTAGGATTTGAAGACCCATTTGTCCTCCAAAATCGACATGAAAGATCTTAGTGTTGCAAACTATATTTTGGGCATGGAAATTAAAAGAGATCAGACAAAGAGGAAGATCTGGTTAAACTAGAGGAATTATGTCGAGACACTATTGCAGAGGTTTAATATGCAGGATAGTAAACTAGTGAAGGTTCCTATTCCTGTAGGTGTAAAGTTATCTGGTGAACAGTGTCCCAAGACACAAGAAGAGGAAGAGGACATGTCCCGTGTTCCATATGCAAGTGTAGTTGGTCGCCTGATGTATGTGATGGTCTGTACTAGACCAAACATTGCACATGTAGTGGGAGTATTGAGCAGGTTTATGTCAAAACCAGGGAAGAAGCGATGAACAACAGTGAAGCGGGTTTTCAGGTATTTGCGTGCCACTAGTAATTATGGTTTGTGTTACCAAGGAAGACTAGGATTGGACAGAGTGTTGGATATTCATGGTTTTATTGATGCAGACTGGGCTGGAGATATGGATTAGAGAAGATATAAAAGTGGGTATATGTTTAACCTATTTGGAGGTGCAGTCAGTTGGATGAGGAAGAAACAATCTATAGTGGCATTATCAACTACAGAGGCAGAATACATGGCAGCCACTCATGCAAGCAAGGAAGTAGTTTGGTTGGAGAGATTGTGTTCAAGTATGGGGTTAGTACAGGGAGCTATAAGGATAGACTGTGACAACCAAAGTGCAATTTTCTTGGCAGAGAGCCCTGCATATCATTCAAAGACAAAGCACATTGATGTTTAGTATCACTTTGTGAGGGATATGATAGAAGACAAAAGGGTGTTGCTGGTAAAGGTGGACACTTTGAAAAATCCTGTATATGCATTGAAAAAATCTACTAGATCTAAGAAGTTCTTTTCGTGTAGAGAAACAATGGGCGTTGCAGGGATGGATAAATTACTAATATCTCTTGTGGCCCCTTATGGAAAGAAAACAACAAGTTGGAGAATGTTTGGTTGTTTTATATTCTTTCCACAACTAGCCCACATAGTTAACCAGAGGGTTAGAAGAGGGGCGGAGCCCCCCCTTCGTTGTGTCGATTGTGTAGTGAGGGGAGTCACAACGGGTTTGAGGGGTGCAGGTAACCCCACTCTAAAATTTTGTTTTTGGACCCTATATTAGGTTAGGCGGACCTACCTATGGCTTTTTACATGATTTTCGCACATGGTTTTGGACGTGATGGTTTTCAGTCCATGGTATTGGATGCTTTGGCATGTATAAATATGTATTATAACATTGAAAGGAACATAATGAAAAATCAAGATGGTAGTCTCGGTTTTGGGATCCAGGGGAAAATCTCTGTGTATGTGTGTTTTATGTGTTATGCTCTCGCATTGTTTATTTTTTGTGTTTTAGAATTTGTATGCAGGTAATTTCTGTATGGGGTTAAAACCTACACAAACCAAACTATATTTCAAATATAACCAAAATTATTTCTTAAGACATCCGAACTTGTCCTTCTATGAGTCTATGCGAGCTTCGGTGTTTATATAATGTGAAGTCATCATCCTCATATATATAGTTGTTTTTCCATGAATGATCCGACATGATATCTTGAAGACCAATGCCATTGTTATGAGCAAACATGAGTTATTTTTAGGATAGCCAACTTGATGAGGGTTCTTTGGACAACAAGGAGACTTCGATGGATGGAGGATTATTTTCATTTTGACTTTTCCAATAACCTAGAGCCTTCAATGGAGGCTTGATCTATACGTATGACCCAAGCATTAAACCCATGCTTTAAAAACAAAAGTAAAGTAATAATAAAATTATTTTTCACTTACTTTTGATAAATATATTATATTTGACTCAAGTACAATAATGAAGACTGAACCTAGTTACATTTTCCAACAATATCGAAGGATGTGATTTTGCATCTTTCCAGTGTAACTCATGTGGCTCCTACATGTATCTGGAAACTACTCCTACGACATATGAGAGATCAGGATGGGAGTGAGTGAGATAAAGAATACTTCCCACAAGTTAATGATAGAATGTGCAATCAACCAATGGTGTGTCTTTGTCATTCTCTAGCTTTATCCTTGGTAAGAAAGGTGTGGCCGATGGCTTGCAGTCACTCATGTGATATAATGCCAAAAGATATCTAGCATGCTTTGGTTGTGAAATGCTAATCCTATAACAACTCTGATTGACCTCTAGTCCAAGGAAGAAATTCGGCAAGCCCATCTCTATCATAGAAAATTATTTATGTAATGCAGTCTTAATATCAGTAATGGAAAAAGCTTAACTACTTGTTATCAAGAGATCATCTACGTAGAGTATTATGATCAACAAGGAGTCAATTTTCTTCAAAAAATAATCAGATTTTCAGCGTACAAAATTTTGAGATAACAAATAGGAATCCATCTCTGCATACCATGTTGTAGGTGCTTTCTTGAGGCCATAAATGTGCTTCTTTAGTTTTCTTAAAAGAGATAAATTTTGCATGTATCCATGTGGATGCTCCATGTAGATTTTCTCCTTGAGATCACCGTGAAGAAAGACATTCTTAACATCCATATGACGCACCTCCCATCCTTTTGCTACTACAATGGAAAGAGCTAGCTGAATTGAATCCATTTTTTTCCATTGGAGCAAAAGTCTCATCATATTCAATGCTATGTACTTGATGAAAATATTTCGTCACTAGTCGTGCCTTATATTAACTAACTTGGCCATTTTTTGCTTTCTTTGTCCAGTAAACCCACTTGCACCTCACAAGTTTATGATTGGAAGGTTGCGGAACCAGATCCCAAGTTTGGTTCTCAATGAGAGAGTTGTATTCCTCATCCATAACTACTTCCCGTTAAGGATGCCCAACTTCTGTTGCATAATTCTATGGGTCAGATGCATGCATAATATAAGCATGCATGGGCATGCATGGATCCATAGCGGAGAGTTCTTTTGGATCTTCCTTGAACTAAGGTATAGTGGCATGATCATCTAGGAGATCACTTATGTTGTGCCATTTTTGTCTTGAAGGTGGTCACGAATATTTTGAACTACATGAGGAAGTATGATCTCGATGTTAAAAAAATGGAGCAACATTAGGTTTGATAGGAAAAGGTTCATCTAGATTTGAATTATTTTCTAAAGTATCATTTTCATACTCATCAATTAATGGTGAGGGAATATTTGTAACATGTTCATCTGGTGATCAATGGAAAGAATCTTCTTCAGACATTACACTCCTTTCGATAAAGAGAACTTCATTGTTAATGTCAAGAAATATGTACCCTTTAAATGGTTCAGAATATCAAAAAAACATGCATTTATTACTCTTATGCTCCAAAGACTTTCTCTCCTTTGTTGGAATGCAGGACATGCTCTAGATTTGAAAATGTGAAAATGATTGACTTCATGTTTCATGCTAGTCCAAGTGTCAAAAGGTTTTTTTGCAGTAACAAATTTACGAGGAGATCTATTTTGGATGTATGAGGTACAATTGGTAGCTTCAACAAACAATTTTTATGAAATATATCTTACATGCAACATAAAATTGGCCATCTCTTTCAAAGGTTTACTCTTCCTTTTCACCACCTTATTATGCTGTGTAGTGTAAGGAATTTTATGCTGCAACTGTATGCCTGCTTCATTACAAATATTCTAGATATGTTTGTTGACATATCCCTTCCCATTATCTATGCGAAGTATCTTGATGCATTTTCCATATTTATTTTCCGCATGCACTTTGAAAATATTTAGATGTTGAAAACCTCAGACTTGAGTTTCAAGAAGTAAACCCAAGTGAATCTCATGTAATCATCTATACATGACAACACATGTCTTTCTGTTATTGTTGAAAATATTGTAATGGACACATGAGATCACTATGTACAAGCTCCAAAGATGAATAAGCTCGCCATTCATGCCCCTTCTCAAACTTGTCTTGTGGATGCTTTCCAAGAGCACATCCATTACAAACACCATTTGAAAATTCAATCGACGATAATAATTTAAACATCCCATGATTTCTAAGTTGTTGCAAATATTTCAGATTCAAGCGCCTGAATCTCTTGTTCCAAATCCCACTTTCTTCATTTGCATGCATAAGTAGCAAAAGGGAATTTTATTGAGGAGCAAAATCATAAAATGTATACAAACGAGATTGATCATTTACCTTGCCAGATGTAATCTTCAAGTTTGTTTTCATATAATAAATTCTCATGGAATAAAGGGTAAATTCCACTTTCCTTATGGTGCCTATGTGTGTCATCTGATACACTAAAATAAGATTCACAAAAAGCCTTGGAATATGAAAGACATTCTTAAAGCTTCCATCTTCAAATTGCACTCTTCCTTGTCTAGTTACTTCAACTACAGAACTGTCCCCATTGAGAATTGGAGGTCTCGAGTATGCATGAATAGAATAAAATGATTCCTTTTAAGAAGCCATATTATGCAAATCTCTTAAATTGATGACCCATTCTTGCGGTGTAGAATGGAGGGAAATCAAAGCATGACCATTGCCCCTTGTTTCTGATGGTTTTTTCTCCATCTTCTTCTTGGCACATTCTAGAATGTGATGACCAAGATTATTTTGCTAAAGAGTCTTTGCCATTAGATCAATAGCCTTGTGCATGGAAGAGGATTCGATATGATAACCTCCATTACAATAAGGAAACTTGGAGTTTCCTTTCATTCCCTTCTTACCCTTGGAGCTGGAAGAATCGCCAAGAGGTTTTGATTTCCTCCCTTTCTTAGATCTGGAGCTCTCTTCTTTCCTTTTCCTTTATATTGTTAATTTGGTTTCAAGTTAGAATTTCCATTCTCATGCATGGCAAGTGCACATACATTTGGAGACTTTAATGAACCCATTTTTATGAGCTTATCTTGCTCATGAATGAGAGACTCAATAAATGCATCAAGTTTGGAAATTTTTCGTTTATCTCTAGTTGCAAATCTAATTGTATGAAATGTAGAAACAAAAACAACATATTTAGCGCTTAATTTAGACAAAAATAAAACTATCAATTGACCTTCCTATTTGGATTTATCAATATTGCAATCTTGTAATTGTAGAAGAAATGATTTTAATTTTGTAAAGAAATCTTGAATGTTCTCAAAGCTGGTTGGATATAAGGAATTTAGCTCATTTTTGAGAATATGAGCTTGCATCTCATCTTTCCTTCCAAAACAATTCTCCAAGATTGTCCAAACCTCATTCAGAGTGCTACATTTGTCTACATGGAAACACAATGTTGGAGATATGGAGAACAATTGAAGACCAAAATCCTTGTCCATCCTGTTGAATTATTTGGATTTTTCAATGGAAAAATTTAGTTAAGCTTCCATATTCATAAGTATCCAATACAGGTCCTTGCCTCTGAGGTGAAGCAAAATCTTTGGCTTCCATTGGAAGTAGTTATATGGAGTTAGAATAGATGAATATGAGAACTCCAATTTTTCACCTTGTAGTTGTAGTAACAATTGCAGCAATTATTTAATATTTTGATTTGCAAATCAAATCTCTGAAAATTTTCAAATTCTTTGATCTTCAAACATGAAAAATATTGTTGATGCACCTTCTCCAAGATCCTTTAGCTTTGATACCATGTAAAAATATTAGATCACAAATACAAATGTTGCTAAAGAAAAATTGCACAAACTTGTAAGAAATTAAAAAAGAATATTGGAATCGAGAATGAATTTTACTACACAATATTGGTTTGAGAATAAATACATAAAAAAACTAAGTTAAGATTAGTTGTACATGTAATAACTATGGATAAATAAAGCTAAGTGTGTTTTATGTTTTGTTAATGTGCACATGCACCACATGTAAGCACTAGAGTTAACTAACTAAATCCAATTGTACACCACATGTAAGCACTCAAGTTAACTAACTAAAGTCAAGTGCACACCACATGTAATCACTTGATTTAACTAACTAAAGCCAAGTGCACATCACATGCAATAACTAAAGTTGAACTCTAGATAGTTAAGGCTAACTAGGTGCATGTACACCAATAGTTATGTAACAAGAAATATGTAAAACTAACTATATATAAAGTTAGAAATGAAATCCATAGACATTGAACAAGGGAGTTCATTACAAAGCAAGTAGGTTGTAGTGCTTAGGGTAACGTAGAGAATTGAATTTTTATCACTGATTATTAAACAAGTTAATGGATTCACCACGCACTTTGCAGATTGGTCATGTACCCCAAAATCCATACTTGAAAAAAGGTGTCGGTTTCTAATCCACAAATTTAGGGGATTTGACTATCATTTAACAATACTTTCTTACATTGGCGAAGAGGATCATAATAAATATTTTTCTTTCCATTCATTTATCTACTTTATATGTTTTACAGTTGCTGATTTTACCAACAAATTTGTGGTTCTCCAAGACCACAGTTTCCTCTCATAGAGAGCCTTTTCGTAAGAAATCCTAAATACACATTATTATAGTCCTTCTCCCTTATGATTTTTTTTCCTATTTCAGTTTTTTGGCCATTAATTATATCATCTTATGAATTTTTAACATCCCGACTGGTTTTTGAATTGAGAGTAATAAATAGTTTCCACTTAGTTATGTGCATATATATATCCCATGAATTTAAGGTGGTGTACTTCTATCCATCTTGGGTCCAAACATAACATCGGATAATATGTTTTATTGGAGCTTATCACTATATTTACCTCATGGTGTTGTTCCTCCTTTTTAACCCTGGGGTCTCAACACAATATAATTAAGGTGAAACTTTTTCGGTGCCTTTTATGCATGTAGTGTACAGAGGCCCTAACAGATGACCACATGAACCGGTGACATAATTCTAGTATGCATTAACCTTATTGCCTAGCTACCATGTGAATTATCAATTTGAACGACCAAGATTACGTGGAGCAATCTAGTGGTAGTCGAGACTAGGTTTTGGAATTGAATAGGAATCTAGTTGTGTCCCATTTCTATTTCTCATTTTGTCATTTTTGTTGGCTAACACATTGCTCTGTAACTGAGTAATTTTGTGTCTTCTATCAATGTTTCCCATGTCATCTATGGTTCAACGTCTTGTAGTGTATTTCATATACTTTTATTAACAGGTTAGTGTATTGGCAGGTGAGACTCAGCCATTATCCAACACAAGATTGAGGCTCGGTCGCTACCCAATGCAAAATTAATAGGTCTACCTCTACTTCTCCTAGCATTTTTCCTCTTCATTCCTAATAAGATCTCTTGGGTTAAGTCTTCTCTGACTCATAATTACCTACCCTTGTTGACAATTGTCTAACCCACCCTTGTATTTTTGTTTTGTAGGCTGCGACTTATCGTGAAAGGGCCGAGTCTTTTATAACATGCCTTCTCTTTCCAATAATTGATATACCTCCAGCAACGATGAGATTATTTGATTTTGGCTTTCATGAATACTACCATCCCTCAGGAAGAAAACCCCTTTTCTTTCACGTTATGCCCCTTTTCCTTCTTTTCGAATTTTCTGATTAGTTAACACAAAATTGTACATGGCAACAACCTTCAATGATAACATATTTACCAAGGAAATTACAATGGGGGGATTCGGTGTAGCATATAATGTCTAAATACCCTTTATTCAATAAACCTTAAGACTTCCCCAATAGTCCTCTAGGCTTCCTCATGCAGGGACAGAAGCCCTAAAAGCATCCAATGCATCATCCAAAAAGGGTTGTTTTTTTGTGCAAGTAACACCCTCTAAAATGGGCACTCTACATAATGAAAATATGGGGTTCAAAAGTGGATTTCCAAACCTTCTATGGCCTCCCAAAAGTATAATTCATACCCCAATTCCTTCTTCAAGTGTATACGTGTTGATTTTCTAAATGCAATATAGACTAGCACAATATTTCTGAAATAGTGATAATTACTTTTTATGTTGACATTATTTTAACTTATTCAAATATATCATTAAATTATACTTCAGAAATTCAACCATACAAGAAAAATAGAAAAATAGATATCACAATGCACAAAGAGAAGATAAGATTTACCCTGGGAAAACCAAACAATGGGACAAACCCAACAAGCTTTTCAATAGAAAAATTATTTTGTTAAAAAAGAGACACATATGAAACTATGATAAAACTTGGTCAAACCCTCAAATTCAAGCCTCTCAATCTAATATAGAATTTCACTCTACCTTATTTGATCCAAAATTTCGGCCCTCCTGCAACTGCCAATTACCTCATAATTTCTCCCAATACAACAAAACTTCCCAAAAAATATGAAACAAAAGGGAGAGAATCTATCCACATGTGCGAGCTTGGGATAGAGAGAAAGAGATGCAATTGATATTATTTTTTTTCCTCTCTATCCTCCTTGATATTTCCTAAGGTGCCTATAAATTGTCTTCTTGATGAAGTACGAATTGGTGGTGGAGGAATGAGGCCAAGATGCCTTTATATAGTGATCTACTAGGTCAATGTTGATTTAGAATCATCTTTAGGCATAACTTGTCTCCATTTGCTTCATATAATCTCAACATGTATTTCACTTCTAGTATATTCATCCCTACACTCTCATGTCAATCCCACAGGCCTAGCATGAGGAGAGATTCATAAAAAAGATCCCACCCAATAGTCATCCAAGACTAACTAGCTTTCAAGTACACAGTGCCATTCTTTTTTCATATTCACAAAGAAAAAACTTAGCATAATTTAACTTCTTGTTCACCATCCCTTACTTGGAAAATATTTTTACTAAAGGGAAGTCACCTCTCAATGTTGAAAAAAAAATGATGACATGAGGGTTTACTTAGACAATGAGAATTCTATAACTCAACTCTTAAGAAATATTAATGACCAAATCTACCTTGATTGCATGAGGAGATGCAAAAGTGTAGGTGTAGTGTTGTTTTAATCAATCCTAATTGACCGAGATTGCAACATTTAATTGTCAACCTAGGGTAAATATTTTTGTTTAAATGGAGTTTGCACTATTTGTGTTGATACACTACAACCAAGAATGAAAAAAATAGAAAGAACAGTAAAAGGTATTGCTGAAATCAAATCATTCATGTAGAAATATAGACACTCCATAGAATTGAAATCACACTTCACAACTACCAAAGTAAGGGCATTCCACACAATAGCTAATATCTAATCCAGCTGGTTACTACCATTCTATTTGATTACTTAATTTAACGACATAATATAAATTGGAACAATAGTGAAGGTAATTCACAATTTGTACAACAACAATAGGAAACCATATGAAAAATAAATAGAGCAAGAATGTACACTACCTCTAGCACTGCACTCCATCCCAAAGAGGAGGGCCCTTCCTCCTTAGAAGGGGCACAAGAATAACATGAAATTAATTAACGAATCAGCTGAAGAGCAGTAACATCATCATCATAGTGATTTAATATTAAAAATAATTAAGAGTTATAGAAGGAGACTAACATTATCCATCTATATGTCGTCCTTGTACATAGGAAATCAAGTTTCTTTTATAGTTATTACATTCCCGAAATTAGAAATAGACCAGTCATGAGAATCTCACGATTCTCATGCTGATAAAAAATAAAAGCAGTTACAACCTATTTCTACCACTTGGGTTTGTTGCTTCCAAAATAAAAAATTCCTAATGTCGAGAGTTGTTATGTGGAATAGTACCCACACTTTCCAGCTCTGGTGAGACAACATCTTATGTTTGAATAATAGTTCAGGATGTAATGGAAATCATTGGCGACATCACCCTTCATGTAACAACAGTTGTTTGTATCAGCGCGTAGTGTAAAAGCTTCCTGTAATACCATTCAATGTGTAACAATGACCTGTAACAACATATAGGGTGTAACAACGAATTGCTCTACATTGCTTTGTAATTGATCAGCATTGCCTGTTTACTCCATAGCCTTGTTCCCACGAGTAACACCTGAAAAGGAGAAGATCTTCCAAAATACTCCTTCAATGCTCACCTGAGTTACCCAAAACAAGGAATAAAGTATCATATTATTTAGTAAAATATAGCAAAATAACATGACAATGGAATAGGTTATAAAAGTGAGACAAAGGGTGGTTAATCATGTAAAGTTCATAGGCCTGGAGGATAAGAGGATCAAAACTAGGGAAAGAAGGTGCCGAAAATAGGTAAAAGGTCACACCCAACATGTCCCCCCAATTGAAGCAACTGCATGTCCCCATGGAGAATCTCAGCTTCCCCTACTATACCTCTGATGTAAGTCTGTAAAATTGTAAGCACCAGCAGTGTCTTCACCCATAGCTCTGTACCCTTGAATGGCCATCAACTGATGTGGCCAGGATTATTCTTCATAATAACATAGGTGGTAGTCCAACTGATACTCTTCTACTGGCAACCAAATCAAAAGAAATTTAAATCTGAGCCCAATCTAGAATGCCCCCAATGTCTGCACGATCCGAGCATACTCAGGCACCCGTGTAATAGCAGCAATGAAATTTTTGTATTCAAAAGGATCCTCTTCTTGAAACTCAGCACTACAGGATTAAGAGTGTTTTAGACATCCTGTTAGCGCTCGACTTTTCATATGTGTATGCAAATTGAGGAAAATCCTCACAATCCTTTTCCTATAGATGACTGACTATTCCCTGATCTCTAGAGTGCTTAGGAATAGTTTAAACTCAAACCTGAGTTCATAAACCATCACTAGTTCTGCTTTGGCCAATAATGTTGTACTTTCTTCATTAATTTCTATTGATTTCATGGCTAGATGCCACTCAAGATGGTTCCACATAAACGAATGAAAGGCCCACAACTAAAAATCTCCCATACAGGAGAAGACACTTGCTACCATTTTCACGTTGACATACTCACACATGATATCATGTAAAAATAGCTCGCAAAGCAATCTCTGTTCATCAAAATCACAGTAGCAAAAAATATCAAGAAAAGTTCTTGTCGAAGAACCCAAATAAGACCTATTCTCAAAAACTCCTTTTAGTTCAAATAAATAATATCGTTCCCAAAGGAACACTGAATACAATGGGGACGGGAGCCTACATGCTAGCAGGTTTAGGGCAAGATAATGGAGCTTTGTCTTATCATTTGTCAGGTCTGACACCTGTCGCTATAACTAATACAACTATTCATCCTTCTTCTTTATGACTTCCTTGTGCCTCTGTGCTTCCCATTCTCTCTCCCATTCTTCCTTTAACCACTTTTCCCTAAGGGAATCCATCATCCTTTTGTGTGCCTTCAGCGAGACCACCCCTCTTGCAGACAGAGTGCCTACTACTTCCATTTCTGTAGCTTTGGTAACAACAACATCTTTTCAGAACACCATCCTTCATCAGGACCCAGTGTCCTCCAACATGCACTATCAGTTGAGGGTGTAACAGCCTCCCAAGGGTGAAACTACTCTGCTTCGACTACTTGTTCTTGTGTAATAATAGCTTCGTTAATGGATTTTGTTACAATTTCCTTCTTTCCCTGATTAGCTTCTATTCCCATTGTTGGTTCTTATGTAACATCATTGTCATCTACATACTTTTGTATATTGCTTTTCCCTAGGTAGGCTTATGTCTCCACTACTAGTTCTTGTGTAACAATAGTGTCAACCATAGCTCATGGACGCCAGATACTCCTTCCTTTCCTTGGTTGACTTTTGTCTCCATTGTTGGTTCTTGTGTAAGAGAAGTGTCAGCCAAGGGCTCATGTGTATCCGCTACCAGATTAATTTCTTTGGACTATGACATCAGAATTGCTGGTTCTTATGTAACAACAATGTCCTTAACAGGTTTCTATGTGTCAGCCTCTCAGATTTCAGTTTGTGTTTCACTCGAGATGGTATCTACTACACAGACTCTAAACCCGCTGTCAATAGCTTCTCAGCACAGGCTGTGCACACAGTACCTGGGACATCTCACTTCCTGGCCCTATCCATGGCCTCAGCTAAAGTGTCTAACCCTAGGGCTCTTACCTCTACCTTCCCCTCTATAGTTGTTCCCTTAGCTCTCTATTTTATTTTTCTAGGTTCTCAATTTTTAACAACAAGGATTGAGTTTCACTCTTACCAGGTGAAGAAGGTTCTTCTAGCTGAGCCTGCTCATCATCCTTCTACTCTACTACCTCTTCATTCTTCTTTGACATGGATGGGGATTCTCGGTGCTCGCTAACCCTTGTTCTCTACTTTGGCCGCCTATCACCAATTGGTTTGCCGACTCGCCTCTTATCAACCCTTACTATTGAACGTTGGGGCTACTAGTTTGTGACCACTGGAACTTCCTCATATATCTTGGTTTGTCTCCTGCGGGTGGTCTTAGCCTTCTTCCTCATGAATTCCTCCCAATTCCTACCCTGGTGGCTTAAGGTGTCCAACACACTGAGTTTGATGAGGCCATGGTTGGTGATGCATGTTTCTGGATGTGCAGATGTTTTCACGGTAGTATCCATATGTTTAATGTTTCCCAACAAGAAGTATGGAATATTTATCAAAAATCGATGCCAAAGGTGGTTTAGCAATGGAAAGTGGTAATTGGACACAATTGTCACCCTTCCCTCACAGGAAATGTACTTGATGAGGTAAAGGGCAACATCAGCCCATGGCTAGGGAAGTGACAACCTATCAATCCCCCACCCTTTCTTCATGAGTGACTCTTCCTCTTGGAGGAAATTCCTCTTCAGGGAGGGGTCATTAACCTTCCTACTAAACAACCTCTTTTCTTCCACTAGTAATCCCATCACTCGATCAACCACCTCTTCTGTAACCTCTAGCTTCAAACCCCTAACCTCCATCTGATTTCCGTCTAAACTCTTTGCAAATTCCATTGAAAATCTTCCATCTCATCCCTCCAACCTCTTGAAAAACTCAAACCAGCCTACATCCTTGAAAGTTTGGCATGCTTCGAGGCAATTCTCCAAGGCCTCTATTGATCCTTGTCATGCCAAATTGCTACTCCCCCTATTTCTATGCAAATTTAGTGCTGTTTTTCTTCCTTTTCCATTCCTTCAAAAGTTTTGAACTAGTCGACACACTACTTAGCTATTTCAGCCTGTAACTATTATTTTCCCACTTCTCTGAGCACTCTGAATGGGGGTTAAATGCTCCAGTAGGGGTAAATGGTAGGTTCTTGTAGGTGGGAATTTCAAATTAAGATTTTGCAATCATGGTTCATACTTCATAGTAATATTTCCTTATTAATGTTGGGTTATGAGAGGTATTGTCGAAGGCACACTTCCCTTTTTTGGTATGATCGCGCATTAAGTAACAATGATTACTAGATCACCGTGCCTTAATTGCGGATTTTTTAAATAATCACAGGTCATGCAAATGTCATGCTGCAATGTTATTCATCGTCCTGCCCCCAGCTTAAATGTGACAGCCGACCTCAGCCGTCAAAAGGGTTGTTGTGTTAAGTTTCCATAATTATCGAATCAAGTGAATATGGATATTACCTTTTTATGACGTACCTAGGTGACATGGGGAGAAGTCATTGGTGACGAGATGTGTAAACTTAACTCCAGTGGAGAGATGCACGAACTTAACTCCGATGATGAGAACCACAATTATGGCTGTTGTATGTTGCAATAAATATCTTATTCCACTTATTTCTAGAAGGCATCGACTGTTACAGGTGTAATAGCCAAGATGACTATTATACATTATTAATTTTTACAAAAATAGAGAAGAAACAATCATGTAATAGCACCATTGTAAAGTATGATTTGAAATAAGAAATGATGTTACAGAGTGTGTAACAGCCGCCATAAGGAACTGCTACAAAAATTGTCTGCCTGCTTCCAGAAAAAGTTTTCAAAGCCAGATTGTTTCATTAATGTTTTTTTTTTTTTTTTTTTTTAAGTTTGAAGTTGTAATAGTCACCAATTGTGGTTGATTTTCAGTTGTTACACTTATTGGAAAAATTAGAATTTTTTGCAGCACAGGGGGGCTTCCCCCTGTTGCTGTAATCTGAAGATTTGAATTTATGAGAATGTTGATGAATGAATCCCTTGAAGTAGGTTTGTGATATAACCGTAGATGGTGCCCATTTTCAAGTAATTTTGTCCTTCTACTGTCAATGGTTACCAAATTTATAGTCTCATTTTCATAGAATGCATCTACCTCATAGGGACCTAGGCATATGGCGTAGAGATTACACTTGAAGTATTTGAATCTTGAGTCAAAAAGAGAGCCCAATATCCTTGCTGGAACTTCTTCTTCTTGACGAACCTATCGTGCCACTTAGCTCTCTTCTACTGGATAATATTTGTTCTCTAGGTAGCAGCTAACTTTTTCTCTTCCAATTCATTAAGCTAGTTCAATCTCTGCTTTTGCGTTGTAGCCAGATCCAAATTTACCTGCAATGTTGTTCTTAGTGTCTTGATTTCGAAATCAATAGGGAATAATTGATTTTCTCCATACACAAGTTCATATGGTGAGAACCCTATGGTATTCCTCTATGTAGTCATGTATGCCCACCACACTTCCAGATGTTTGTCAACCCAATCCCTTTGGTGTCAGGACATAGTCTTCATAAGAATATCCTCAATGAATTTATTAGTGCTTTCTGCCTCGCCATTTTCTTGTTGATGATAAGGTGTTGTGATTCTATCATGGATTTTATATTTTTCAACCAACTTCTGGATCATATGGGACGTAAAATGGGGCCTTCCATCTGTGACCATTTGGTTGGGTATGCCAAATCAGACAAATATGTCTTCAAACAGAAAGTCGAAAATAGCCTATTTTGTGGCTTTGGTTAGTGCCTTTGCCTCAATCCATTTTGTGACATAGTCAATGCAGACCAAGATGTAATATTTCTATCCAGATGAAGGATTAATTGGTCCCACAAAATCTAGGGCCCATTTCTCATAGGTTCTAAGACGATTTGGGGCTATAATGACATGTCATCTGATTCCAGTGGTTGGCTCATCCTTTGGCAACTATCACATCCCTTCACACACTTCTTGGCATCCTGAAATATTTTTGGCTGATAATACCCTGTCAAAAGGCCTTTCTACCCTATCCGCTTGTTTGTGAAGTACACTCCACAAGGTTCCTCATGATAGGCATTAAGGATGTCAAATATCTCATCTTCTCTAACACAACGTTTGATCTGGAAATCTAGTCCAGTGTCATATAGATTCCCATCTATCCAGGTATAGGTAGAATTTCGCTATATAATATTTCTTTTCTCTTTGGACGACAAATACTATGGAAACTTCTGTGCAGTAAGGTAATTGGCTATATCTACATACCAAGGTAACTAAGTAGAAATATAAAATAGATATTCATTAGGGAAAGAATCCTTAGTAGGAAAGAAATTGTCATCAATAGTTAACCTAGAAAGGAAATCAACTACTACATTATATTTTCCAGGTTTACCGACAATTGTGATATCAAATTCTCGTAACAGTAATAACCAGCCTATAATTCTACCATTGGTAATTTTCTTATTCATTAAAAAAAAATGGCATAGTGTTCAGTGTTTACAAATACTTGATACCCGATGATATAATGTCAGAATTTATTGATGCCATGCACAAATGATAAGAACACCTTCTCAGTCACTGTGTAGTTGAGCTCAACCAAGGTTAGATTTTTACTTATGTAGTAAATAACATAAGGCTTCCTATCCTCTAGTTGGCCCAAAACAACACCTACAACAATATCAGACACATCTGTTGCTATGTGAAATGACAGTTCCCAATTAGGTCCTCACAAGACCAGAGCTACTCATACACAACATTTCAGCTTTAAAAGGGCCTACTCACACTTTCCTATCCACAAAAAGTTGACATCCTTCATGAGAAAAGAAAATAATGGCAATGCAATTTTTGAAAATGTTCCTATAAATCCCCTATAATACCTTGCATGCCCCAAGAAACTACGTACCTCTTTTTGCATCTTGGAGGTTGGAATTTTCAGAATTACCTCTATTTTTGCAGGGGTCTACCTTGATCCTGTTAGCAGAAATGTAGTGTTTCAGCATGATCCCTTCAGTCCTGATAATTTGACATTTTTCAGTGCTCACAGTAACATTAGTCTGCACACATCGTTCCAACACTTTTTCCAGATTAGCTAATTCTATTTCAAAATAATCTTCATAAGGTGTAAAATCATCCATGAAGATTTCAAGGGAGTCATTCAACAAATCAGAAAAAATTCCCAGTATTGCCCTCTAAAAGGTTGCTACACATTCCAAAGTCCAAAAGGGAGTACTCTGTATGCAAAAGTTTCCCAAGGGAAAGTAAAGGTTGTTTGATCTTGATCCTCTAGGGAAATATGTATCTTATTGTAGCCACTAAACCCATCTAAAAATAAAAATAATTTCTTTCCAAAAAGGGTATCAAGGACCTGATCTATAAATGGTAAAGGAAAATGGTCCTTTTGAGTGGCCTTATGGAGTTCTCTGTAATCCACACAGACTCTCTAGTTGCCATTCTTCTTAGGACGGTGATAAGAAACGAAACCCACTAACTGTCAGATATCAGATAAATAAAATTAGCACTTAGAAGTTTTTGTAATTCTTCCTTCACCACCACCATTAGTGCAGGCTTCATGTGGCGATGCGATTGTTTGAATGGTTTGGAGCCATCCTTCAAATAAATATGGTGAGTGCATAGGTTAGGATGGATGCCTTTAATATCCATATAGTTCCATGAAAATGCCTTTCTAAATTTATGTAACAACTGTAACAGTAGTTGGCTTTGCTCAGCAGTTAGGTTGGGGTTAATATTAAAAAAAATTCCTGGTTCTATTTCAATTGGATTGCTCTCAGTATTTGGAGTGGTTCTCATTTGTTCAAAATCTATATCTTATACCTCTTCTTCCTCATTCACATTTTTAATAGAAGCAATAGAAAGCGAGTTACTAATAAGACAATTAATGATGTCTTCTTCTGTCTCATCCTTAAAATACTAGGCTTTCCCTAGAGTGAGGAGTGGTAGGGGAAGATCTGATTCAGGCTCAAGCTCATCCCATGAAGGGTTGTATAAATCCACATTTGGTTTTAGGGGGTAAATATTGGGGTTCTTTATCGCCTGGCAATCTGAAATCACCATAGACCCAGATCTGCAGGCTATATATCCATCTGCAGTGGCCAGCCACGGTCTCACTAATATCAAAGGATGTCCCCCAAATTGGATTTGGGCTGTAAGATAAGAAATTTAGGCGGATACCTCCAGGAAGCTATTGTAATCACAATATCCTCTAACACCCCCTTGGGTTTAACAGGGGATCTGTCCGCTAATTCAAGTACACTAGGAGTATGTCTAAGTCCATGTAGTCCTATGGTGGTGAAGGGGTCCTTTGTCATTACATTAATGGAAACCCCAAGATCGATCAACCTGTTAGATATGGGTTGATCATTAATGTAGACAGTAATTATAGGATTTCTGGGATCATTATACTTAGTTAGAAGAGGCTAAGTAGAGATTAATTCAGATAACTTCCCCATCACATGTATAGTAGCAGGGTCTTTAGGCTTCTTCCTAGGTTTCTTGATGCACAAATCTCACATCGTTTTAGCATAGATAGGTACTTCTTTAAGGGCTTGTAGCAGAGCAATTCGTACATGAAGATTTTGAAACTCCCTAAGAAAATCCTATTTGGGCTATGAAGTCATTCCAGGTTCAGCCAATCTCTAAGGATACAGAGGGCCTTGAGTTACATTAGTTAAGTTGGCTATTACAGGTGTATCAGCCTTTCCCAAGTTGGTTGTTACAGCAGTAACAGTCCTTTGCAGGTTGGCTATTACAGATGTAACAACTTCATCGGTATTAGTTGTTATAGGCGTAGAAGCTGCCTTAGAGCCTATGATATCTCTTATGGAAGCTTCAAATTCCTCCTCTGTAATGATAGGGCAGTGACTTGGTTTAAGTACCTTACCTAACCACAATTGAATTTCATTAAGCCCCACGGGGGTAATGAAGTAGGTCTGGAAGGTAGTCGGAGCCTCTATGCCTTGTGTTTCTTTATTGTTCAGGTTTGGGTTAGGTTTCACAGGTTGTTGGGATTGCACAGGCAGTGTAGGAGCAAGATTTTGGAAACGTGGTAACTGCAGCTGTTGTTGCATTGGTAACCCACATAAAGCTGGATTCTATGCATTTCCTCTCTAGTTCTAGTTTGAAGGGTATGGTAGAGATTGAGGATATTGGATAGAGGGAGATGGAGACCAATAGTTTTAGGGTGAAGGAAACTATGCTGAAGAAGGAGCAGATATTTCCATGGATATTGCTAACTATTATATGCATTATTCCATGAATTGAAAGAGGAAAAATATTGACACATACCTGGAGGTCATGGTTGCCATGGCCTCCATGGTGCAATGAAATAAGAGGAAAAATCATCCTCGCTTGACTCTCTAATTACTGACTTCAGTATAGGAAGCTCCAAAAATTGACATGTCAAATGTTCTGGCTTGCAAATATTAGACGAGATGATGTTCTTCAATTCACATTCCCGCAAAGAATGCTTCTTCGGCCAATTTGGATAGAACAAAACCAAAGGTGTATCAGCTTCTTCTTGTGTCTTCTTAATCTACGTTGTCATTATCTAGGCAGAGAGAGTACTGAGGATATCGATCTTGAAATTTTCAAACAAAATCCCGATCTTTTCTTTGGTTACTCCTCCTCCTGCAAATTTTTGTATTCGGGCAGAGGCATCTCAAATTTTGCTCCCCCATTAGATGATCCTCTATAGCATCTCAGACAGAGCTTTACAATTTTAAAATGGTTCCTATGATATATCCCCCTTCCCTAGTACGTTCATGGTGTCAAGACCATTGCCACTCATTCCTCTGATAAATATGGTCTTCAAGATTTCATGGTCTAAATCATTATCTTTAGACATTTGTAGATTATAGTGGAACCACTCTGCATAGTCTTCCAGGCTCTCATCCACCTTCTATGTCATTCTGAATACTTCCTCCCTTAATTTCCTGGTTCTACAATAGTCTTGGTACTTTGATAATAACGTCTCCTTCATATCATTCTATTATCACTATAAAAGTTTTTAAAAAATTTGGACAACCCGCATGGTTCCTTAGTTTTTGTGTTAGACATGATCAAGTCATTTTTATGTTTTTAGAGTCTAAGTCATAGGGTTAGAGTCTCATTTCCATCATCAAATAAAGTTCAAAAACCTTGTTTTGCCCCTTATGAATCCCATATCATGTTTTAAGTTTCATGTGTCTAGTCATTTCAAAAACTTGAACGTGCTACAAAACTGTCTAGGCGTTTTCATAGCGCAAAGCCCTGAAATTACACTACATGTGCTACGAAATTGGGGATTCGTAGCTAGTCATGTCTAGTTGTCAAATCCACTAGAATCCATTAAAATGTTCATCATCAGGTGTTAGTCCACAAACCTTTCCTCTCACATTCAACCATTCATATCCATCATTAGATTCGTTAGGGGTCATTTGTCATTAGTCATTTTAAATTTCAAAAAAGAAAAGTTGATCTTGGTCATATTTATGCAAGAGACACTTGGTGTTGTTCTTGGCCTGAGTAAACAAGCCCAGGGTGAGCAGAAACCAAAGTTCTTTCACAAGTTTCAAGCGAGGTAGTTCTTCATCAAATTCAAGTGAGGTAGTTCCTAAATTAAGCAAGGCAATTTTCTTCCAGGTTTTCTATCTATAGGGATTTCAAAGAAAAAATGTCAAAAGAAAGAAGAAATCACAGGTTAGGTCGATGTCTATGAATGGAACCTGAAGGCTTAGATGCTCTCACAAAAGATAAGTCAATTGAATAAGCCTTCAAAAATGCAGGTTGCTGGAGGTTCTGTGAGAAACTATAGGGAGGACATAACCAAGTGACCAAGGAATTTGCTCTAAATTTCACAGGTTCACATACAAAGGCTGGAGTTTTAGATTTGCAAATTTCTCCTGAAATTATATCTTTAGTGACAGAAATTTGTAGAGGTCAGGAAAGGTGGTTTAAGAATTTCAAGTTTGAAATGGCACCCTGCAAGATATTCTTGAAGCCAGAATCTGTAGACGAAGATTTAACTAAAGCAGTGCCAAGGGGTTATTTGAAAGATACATATGCCAACCTACTCTCATGCATACAAAGGTACTTCACCTGTGAAGGAAGATACCACAAGGTGTATTCTTATCATTTCAAACTCCTATTGCATTTCAATAGGATAATCTCTCTATATCTATCTTTCTTTCTGTTTCGAAGTTTAGGCAAGATGTTTGATAAAATACAATTGAAGAAAGACGCATGTGAAACTTCATTGTTCCATCATGGCTTAGCTATATTAATTTTCTTGCATGAACTTCAAAAGGTAGATAGAGAGTGGCCTACATTTCTCTTTATGTCTGGTTTTAGAGTTGAAATAGGGTTTAGCCCTACGGCTAAGGAAATATCATTACTAGAGACTAGTTACCCTGTAGCAACAAGGTCAAGAAGGTTTGTTAAACTGAAGGCCAGAAAGAAAGTTAAGGAGCCAGTGAATGAAACACCATTAACTGTTCAAGATACTCCTCAGAATTGACAGAAGAAGAAAGTTCAAATTAAGGAAGTAGCACTAGAGCAGTCCATTCATGAAACAATCTAGAGGAGGGTAACTAGAAGTCAAATAGCCAAATAAAAGGCTAAAACAATGGTCGCTGATGAAAGCCCAATCTCAAAAGGTAGTTTGAATGATCTTCTTCAAGCTATTGACATTGAAGAGTCCCCTATGGTCCAAGTAGACTTCATTGAATTAGGTGAGGGCAAGTCAAAAAAGGTGAAATAATCTAAAACATTACAGTTTGATGATCAGGTTTTAGAATTTGTCTTCAAGCCTAGAAGGCCTACGACTAGGTAGTCAAAAAGGTTACAAGAGGCAGAGACGGAGGTAGAGGAAATAGGGGAGATATCAGGTTTTTGTTAAGAGCCCATGGTTCAACCATCACCTATGCATGAAGATGAAAGAAACAGAGTAGTCAATACTCAAGAAGAAGAAAATAGCTATGAGGGAGTTAAGAAGAAATTGAAACTTGCCAATCTTGAGATTGTTAAACTTAAGAAAACGGCAAGGAAACATGTCGCTGAGAAGGCCAATTTCAACAGAATGAAGGCTTTGTGGGAAGCTAAAAAGCTTCAAAACCTCAAGTAGTTAGCAGAAAGGGTCAATACTTTACCTGGTCTGTCCTTGCAATCAAGGAAGCAAGGTATGTAAGATGGATCAATGGTAGACTAAGAAATAATATCAAGAGAATGAAAGGAAAAATTGAAGACCTTGAAATTCAGTTGAGCAACTCTAGAGGTCAGCCTCAGCACAAATGAACAGGGTAGTAAGTGACCAAACCCTAATACAATTTTGGTTGAAACAAAGACATTACTTTTTGAAGATTTTTCAAGGATGGGGAATGTTAAGTATATATGGCATATGTACCTAATGGAACAGCTGTAAAGAATCCTTAGAAAGAAAATTTTTGGATGAAAACTGTGTAAATTGATTCACACAGCAGTTTTGTAGCGCACTACGAAACTGTTGTAGGTGACATACACAGCAGTTTCGTAGTGCACTACGAAACTGTTGTAGGTGCAGTTTTGTTGTTTTGATCAATTCTCAAAGGAAAGAAGTGGTTATTTTTTGGACAATGATGTTGCTGGAGAATTTGAGGAGGACACTTATGAAAGTTTGAAGCTCAAGCAAGGGAAAAACTCAAAGGATAAAGGATATATTTAAAAGTAAAGTTTTGCACTACAAAAGCAACAGTCAGTTTTGTACCACATCTAGATTGACCTACTTCATGCACCTTCAAGGATTTTAATTTTTGCACAAAGGAAAGAGTAGGGTTCTATGGCTAACTTAATATATGTTACATGATTAAAGGGGCTAGTTTTGTCATCAAAATATTCAAAGAACATCATTGAAGACCAAGGCTATAGTGTAGCGGACATATTCCTAGTTTTCAGGGTAGATAAAGGAGAAGATATTAAAGGCCAGCACAAGGGTTATGGACATTACCAAGGTCGAAGTTAAGAAGGAGCAGCTGTCAAGCATCGAATTCAATTCCTAGATTAGGTTGTTGTTATCATAATAAGGAGTTGTACTCATAATTGTATTAGGACTCTAAGATAGTCAGTTAACTGTCACTTGTAATTAATAGTCTGTATTAGGTATGAATAGGTGTCAACATAGGAAATTCGAATTCCTCTCAAGTTGGATCAGGGAATCCAAGATTGTAATGATAACTCTATAAAAGAAAAGAGGTGGAATTCCTCAGGGTTGGCAATTTCCAAAAGAAAGAAGCACACTGTGTTATTGTAGTAGACTGTATGTTTTCATGTTAATACAGAGATATTGGCTTCACTACTCAAGATTCAGAGAGGGTTTTTAATGTTTGATTTTCTCATGGCTTTCTTCATTTACTTACTTGCAGTGGTATAAACACATGATACTTAGAATTCATTGATAATTCTCTAACTTCCTTCATGTGTTTATAAACTGTGTTCCTTGAACTATATCTCTGTTTTGCTGATATATTAAGACTCTTTATGCCCTGACTTCCATGTTAAGCTGATCTTGTTGTTGTAATGAAACATACATTGACTCCATAGCCTAATAGATGCTTTTTGATTGGCATTTCAACCATTTATACCTTTTTGTCTGATTTTTCCATAGAGTTAGCCATCTAATCTTCAAATTAAAATCTTTAACCTAGTGAGAGAGCCCTCTCAGGTTGAGGAGGCTAAGCCTCAGCCAAAAGATTGGTTTGAAATAGTTACTCAAAGTCTTCTTGATCAGCAGCCTATCAGGGCCTGGTTTTGTGATAACACATTCCATGTTTGAATAGAAGCAGAGCCCAGTCCCATGAATCATCTCAATGTTTCTCCTTTCAAACTAGCAGGAAATAATTTTAGTTTCTAAGCATCTGAGATATATTCATAACTACTACGATATCCCTGATTGAGAACTCAAAGGTCGTAATAGTAGCATATGTATTAGCACTGTTTTCATTGTTGTATCCCATGATTAATCCTTCTAACCCTTGCTATAACAAATGTTCTTCAAACTACTTTGTGATGGTCTTCTAGGTGTGATTGACGGCTCAGTTATCCTCAAGACTGGTTGTTTAACCGCACAACCTAAATCTCAATATTGATAAAATAATATGTTCTCTCTCATATCAAGTGTTTGATTTTCCCCCACAGTCTCCCCTTGTCCATGGGTCCTCAAGTTCTGACTACTAGCTTCCCCTTACTGCTCCTGGATTGGATTCTTGATCTTGGGAGTGTGGGTGCTAGCTTTAGAATGATATAGCCCAGGGATAGAGGAATCAGAGGTTTCTTTTCTTGTCATGGGAGTGACATATTTTTCTGGACCTATTTTCCTTGCATCCCTTTGAGAGCTTTATTGTTCCTTTTTTTCCTTAGAGATTGGTTCCTGGATAAATTATTTCCTTCCCAAATCTACACTCTTCCTTTCCTTTTTACGACCTATTTTTCCTGTGACTAATTAGAGTGGGGTTAGTTTTGGTATCTATATAGTTCCTAAAATTACACACATGGACCCTATGTGTATTAATTCACACACTAAGTGTCTCAGTCTTCGA
Source organism: Pinus tabuliformis (assembly GCA_031772625.1). Classification (NCBI taxonomy): domain Eukaryota; kingdom Viridiplantae; phylum Streptophyta; class Pinopsida; order Pinales; family Pinaceae; genus Pinus; species Pinus tabuliformis. The sequence continues at coordinate 632,078,728 of CM062817.1, read as the reverse complement.
TAGTGGTGAGCCCACCCAGGTATGTTAGAGCAATGCGTAGTTTCTTACCTCTCGTCTTACCACCCAATGACTAAAGAGTTGAATACACACTAAACAAAACAGAAAAATTTTATTCCCTAAGTTCCCTAGTGAATGGTGAGCCCACGTAGGTATGTTATAGTCATGCACATGTTATTACCTCTTGTCTTACCACCCAACGATTGTGGACTAGGAGCACTCTATCATCAAACAACCAATTTGGCTGACGGTATCCTCAACTGCCATCCCTGATAACAACGCCAAAATGTAATGTTGTTTTAATCAATCCTAATTGACCTTAACTGCAACATTTAGTTGTCAACCAAGGGTAGGTCTTGTTGTTTCAATGGAGTTTTCATTGTTTGTGCCGATACACTACAACCAAGAATTAAAAAAATAGAAAGAACAATAAAAGATATCAGTGAATCAAACTATTGAAATCAAATAATTCATGTAGAAATAAAGACACTCCAAAGAATTCATATCACACTTCACAACAACTAAAGTAAGGGCACACCACATAGTAACTAATATCTACTCTAGATGGTTACTACCATTTTGTTTGATTACTCAGTGTAACAATTTAATATAAATTGGAACCACAACCAATATAATTCACAATTTGTATAGCAACAACAGGAAGCCATATGAAAAATAAACAAAACTGGAATGTACAGTACCTCTACCACTATAGTCCCTGCCATAGAGGAGGGCCCTTCCTCCTTATCAGGGGCACAGTAATAAGACTAAATTAATTAACGAATTAGATGAAGAGCAGTAATAGCATCTTTGGGATTCAACTGCGTTAAGTAAGTCATTCAAACGTATGACCATTTCCATGAGAGGTAGTCGTAACTGACTAATTTCTCATGATTTTTGAATAGTTCACTTAGCACTCATTGCATCGGGTGATGCTCACAGGGGTGAAGAAGTGGGATTGAAACTAGTGAAATGTGGAGAACAAATCACATAGCATCAATCATCACTTCCGGGGCTTGCACCCGGTAACCAGGACTTCCCAAGAGGTCACCCATCCCAGAACTCCTCTGGCTCAAGCGCGCTTAACTGTGGAGTTTTTCCACAATCAAGCCCACTTAGCTTGCTACCCCATTTGCAAAACCTTAGCAAGTATTGTGCCTCATGAACCATTCAAGTAGAGATCCCTTGACTCTTTTTGAATTTAAGTATGGGGGATTACGCAGTGCATTATATCATTTTTGGGATTCAACTGCGTTAAGTAAGTCATTCAAACGTATGACCATTTCCATGAGAGGTAGTCGTAACTGACTAATTTCTCAACACGTAGTGTAATAGCATCCTGTAACATCATTCAATGTGTAACAACAACCTGTAACAACATACAGGGTGTAACAACGAACTGCTCTACCCTACTCTGTAATTGATCAGTGTTGTCTATTTACTCCATCACCTTGTTCCCACGAGAAACACCTAAAAAGGTGAAGATCTTCCAAAATACTCCTCCAGTGCTCACCCTAGTTAGCCACAAAAAGCAATAAAGTATCGTATTATTCAGCAAAATATGGAAAAATAACATGACAGTGGAATAGGTTATAAAAGTCAGAAAAAGGGCAGTTAATCATGTAAAGTTTATAGGCCTGGAGGACGGGAAGATCAATACTTGGGAAAGAAGGTGAAGAAAATAGGTAAAAATTCACACCCAACATCTCCCCCCAACTGAAGCAACTACATGTCCCCATGTAGAATCTCAGCTTCTCCTGCTATACTATAAAATTGTAAGCACCAACAATGTCTTCACCTGAAGCTATGTACCCTTGAATGGCCATGAACTGACGTGGCAATGATTCTTCTTCATAATTAGATATGTAGTAGTCTGGTTGATACTCTTATACTGACAACCAAATCATAGGAAATTTAAATATGAGCCCAATCCACAATTCCCACAATGTATGCATGATCCGATCATACTCAGGAACCCGTGTAACAACAACCACAAAATTTCTGTATTCAAAAGTATCCCCTTCTTGCAACTGAGCACTACAAGCTTCGGTGCATTTAAGACATCCTGTTAGTGCTCAACTTTTCATATGTGCATGAAAATTGAGGCAACTCATCACAATCCTTTTCCTATAGATGACTGATTGTTCCTTGATCTCTAGAGTGGCTAGGAACAACTTAATCCCACACCTAAGTTCATAAAACATCCTTGGTTCTTCTCTCACCCATAATGTTGCCCTTTCTTCTTTAATTTCTTTTGATTTCATGGCCAGATGCCACTCAATATGGTTCAACATAAACAAAAGAAAGGCCTGCAACTATAAATCTCCCATATAGGAGAAGACACTTACTACCATTTTTGTGACGACATAATCAAACATGATATTATTCAAAAATATCTCGCAAAGTAATCTATGTTCGTCAAAATCATAGCAGCGAAAAATCTCAAGAAAAGTTTGGGTTGAAGAACCCAAATAAGACCTATTCTCAAAAATTCCTTTCAATTCAAATAAATAATATCGTTCCCAAAGGAACACTGGATATGATGGGGATGGTTGCCTACATGATAGAAAGTTTAGTGCAAGATCATAGAGCTTGGACTTGTCATATGTTAGGTTAAAGATCTCTCGGTGTAACTGATACAACTGTTCATCCTTCTTCTTCATGGCTTTCTTATGCCTCCATGCTTCCCATTGTCTCTCCCATTCTTCCTTTAACCACATTTTCCTAAGGGAAAACATCATCCTTTTACGTGCCTTGAGTGAGATCACCCCCTCTTGTAGAGAGAGTTCCTACTCCTTCCATTTTTGTAGCTCTGGTAACAACAACATCTTTTAAGAATACCATCCTTCGTCAGGACCTAGCATTCTCCCACATGCATTATCAATTGAGGGTGAAACTGCTCCACTTCGGCTGGTAGTTCTTGTGTAATAGTGGCTTCATCAATGTATTTTGTTACAGTTTCCTTCTCTCCCTGATCAGATTCCATTCCCACTATTAGTTCTTGTGTAGCAGCAGTGCCATCCACAGACTCTTATATATCGTTTTTTCCCTAGGTAGGATTTCATCTCCACTGCTAGTTCTTATGTAATAGTAGTGTCAACCACAAGCTCATGGATATCAGCTTTTCCTTCCTTTCCTTGGCTAACTTTTGGCTCCACTATTGGTTTTTTTGTAACAACAGTGTCATCCAAGGGCTCCTGTGTACCCACCAACATATTACTTTCTGTGGACTACGCCATCTTAGTTTATGTTTCTTATGTAATAACAATGTCCTCAATGGATTTTTGTGTGTTAGCCTCCTATATTTCAGTTTTTGTTTCTCTCGAGATGGTGTCTATTGCACAGACTCTAAACCCTCTTGTCACCAGCTTGTCAGCATAGGCCATGCACACAGTATCTGGGACATCTCCCTTCCTGGCCTTGTCTAGGGCCTCGGCCAAAGTGTCTAACCTTGGGGCTCTTTCCTCTACCTTCCCCTTTGCTAGTTGTTCCCTTAGCTCTCTATTTTATTTTTCTAAATTTTCAATTTTTAATAGCAAGGATTGAGTTTCACTCTTAACAGGTGAAGAATGTTCCTCTGGATAAGCTTGCTCCTCATTGTTCTACTCTACTGCTTTGGCTGCCTATCAACAATTGGTTTGTTGACTAGCCTCTTACCAACCCTTACTATTGAAGGTTGGGGATGCTCCTTTGTCACCAATAGAGATTCCTCAGATGTCCTACTTTCTCCTGCGGGTGGTCTTGGCCTTCTTCCTCATGAATTCCTCCCAATTCCTGCATTGGCATCTTAAGGTGTCCAAAACAATGAGTTTGATGAGGCCATGGTTGGTGACACATGTTTCTAAATGCACAGTTCTTTTCACGGCCACGACCATATGCTTAATGTTTCCAAGCAAGAAGTAGGGAATATTTATTAGTTGTCATTGCCAAAGGTGGTTTAGCAATGGAATGTGGTAGTTGGACACAATTGTTTCCCTTCCCTCATAGGTGATGTACTTGATGAGGTAAAGGGAAAAATCATCCCATGGATGGGGGAGTGACAGCCTATCAATCCCCCTCACTTTCTTCACTAGCGACTCTTCCTCTTGGAGGAAATTCCCCTTCAGGGAGGGGTCATTAACCTTCCTGTTAAACCACCTCTTTCCTTCCACTGGTAATCCCATCACTTAGGCAACCACCTCTTCTGTAACCTCCAGCTTCAAGGCCCTAACATCCATCTGATTTCCCTCAATATTCTTTGCAAATTGTATGACAACTCCATTGTGTGATCCCTCAAACATCTGGAAGAACTCAAACCAGCCTACATCCTTGAAAATCTGGCATGCTTCGGGGCAATTCTCCAAGGCCTCTGTTGACCCTGGCTCATGCTGAATTGCTTCTCCACCCATTGCTACACAAATTCAGTGTTGTTTTCCTTCCTTTTCCTTTCCTTTAGAAGTTCTAGAGCAGTCGACACACTACTTAGCTGTTTCAGCCTACAACTATTCTTTTCCCACTTCTCTGAGCACTCTGAATGGGGGTGCAATGCTCCAACAGGGGTAAATGGTAGGGTGGTGCAGGTGAGAATTTCAAATTAAGATTTTGCAATCATGGTTCATACTACACAGTAATATTGCCTTATTAATGCTGGGTTATGGGAGGTCTCGTCGAAGGTACACTTCCCTTTTTTGGTATGATTGGGCATTAAGTAACAATGATTACCAGATCACCATGCCTTAATTACGAGTTTTTTAAATAATCACAGGTCATGCAAAGGTCATGTCACAATGTGATTAGTGCCCCCCCTAGCTCACATGTGACAAACAACTTAGGCCATCAAAAAGGATGTCGTGTTAGGTTTCCATAATTACCAAATAACGCAAATAATGATATTACCTTTGTATGACATACCTGGGTGACATTGGGATAAGTCATTGGTGGTATGATGAGCGAACTTAGCTCCATTGACGAGAACCACGATGATGGTTGTTGTATGTTGCAATAAATATCTTATTCCACTTATTTGTAGAAGTCATTAGCTGTTATAGGTGTAAGAGCCAAGACGACTATTATATGTTATTAATTTTTACAAAAATAGAGAATAAAAGGCCATGTAACAGCACTATCGTAAAGTATGCTTTGAAATAACAAATTTTGTTATGGAGTGTGTAACAGAGCCCACAAGGTGGTTTTCAATTACTACAGAAATTGTTTGTGTGTGCCCAGAAAAGGTTTTCACAGCTAGATTGATTTATTATTATTATTATTATTTTTGTGAGCTTGAAGGTGTAAGAATTGCCAACCATGGTTGATTTTCAGCTGTTACACTTATTGGAAAAATTAGAATTTTTGCAGCACAGGGGGACTTCCCCCTATTACTATAATCTGAAGATTTGAATTTGTGACATTGTTGATGGATGAGCACCTTGAAGCAGGTTTGTGATATAACCGAAGATAGTGCTCATTTGCAAGTAATGGTGTCCTAACACTATCAATGGTCACCAAATTTACAGTCTCATTTTCATAGACTCCATCTATGTTATAGGGTCCTAGCCATCTGGTGTAGAGCTTACCCTTGAAGTCTTTAAATCTTGAGTCATATAAAGGAGCCCAATCTCCTTCCTCGAACATATTCCTCTTGAGGAACCTGTCATGCAACTTAGCTCTTTGCTGCTAGATAATCTCTGTTTATTGGATAAAAGCTAACCATTTCTCCTCCAATTCATTGAGCTGGTTCAATATCTTATTTTTCACTATATCTAGATCCAAATTTACTTGCAATGCTGTTCTTAGTGTCTTGATTTCAATCTCAATAGGTAATAAGGGATTTTTTACATACACAATTTCATTTAGTGAGAAGTCCATGGTATTCCTCCATGTAGGCCTGTATGCCCACATCACTTCTGGAAGTTTGTCAGCCTAATTCGTTCGATGAATGGCCACAATTTATTAAGGATCCCCTCAATGACTTTCTTAGTGCTTTCCACTTGGCCATTTTCTTTTGGATGATAAGGTGTTGTCATTATATGATGGATTTTATATTTTTCAACCAACTTCTGGATCATATGGGATGTAAATTAGGGCCCTCCATCTGTGATTATCTCCCTGGGTATGTGAAATCAGACAAACATGTCTTCAAATAGAAAGTCTAAAAGAGCCTGCTCCGTGGCTTTGGTTAGTGCCTTTGCCTCAACCCATTTTATGACATGGTCAATGCATACCAAGATTTAAGACTGTTTTCTAGATGAAGGATTAATTAGCCCCACAAAACTAGGGCCCATTTCTTAGAAGGATCTAAGATGATTTGGGGTTGTAATCACATGTCATATGCTTGTAGTGGTTGGCCCATCCTTTGGCAAATATCACATCCACTAACAAACTTTTTGGCATCCTGAAATATTGTTGGCCAATAATACCTTGTTGAAAGGAATTTATACCATGTCTGCTTATCTGTGAAGTGCCCTGCACAAGGTTCCTCGTGACAAGCTTTAAGGATGTCAAAGATCTCATCTTCTCTAAGAAAACATCTAATCTTAAAATCTGGTCCAGTGTGATAGAGACTCCCATCTATCCATGTATAAGTTGCACTTTGTGGTATAATCTTTCTTTTCTCCTTGGAGGACAAATATTGTGGAAACTTCCCTGCAACAAGATAATTGGTTATATCTGCATACCAAGGTGAGTAAGTAGAAATAGCAAAGAGATACTCATCAAGGAAAGAATCCTCTGTAGGAATGCAATTGTCATCAATAGTTAACCTAGAAAGGAAATGAACTACTACATTATCCTTTCTAGGTTTATCGACAATTGTGATATCAAATTCTTGTAACAACAATAACCAAAGTGTAATTCTACCATTGGTAATTGTCTTATTCATTAAAAAACGAATGGCGGAGTGGTGAGTATGTACAAATACTTGATACTCGATAGTATAATGTTATAATTTATTGATGGCATGCACAACTACTAAGAAATCCTTCTCGGTCACTGTGTAGTTCATGTCAGCTGGAGTTAGATTTTTGCTTATGTAGTAAATAGCATAAGGTTTCTTATCCTCCAGTTGGCCCAAAATAGTACCTAGAGCAATATGAGACGCATTTGTAGCGATATAAGACAATAGTTCCCAATTAGGTCCTTGCAAGATTGGAGCCACTGATACACAACATTTCAGCTTTAAAAAGGCCTACTCACACTTTCCTATCCACAAAAATTTGACATCATTCATGAGCAAAGAAAATAATGGCAATGCACTTTTTGAATTTTTTTTTTTAAATCTCATTGTAATACCCTGCATGGCCCATGAAACTATGTACCTCTTTTTTCATCTTGGGGGTTGGAAATTTCAGAATTACATCTATTTATATAGGGTCTACCTTGATCCCGTCAAGAGAAATGTAGTGTCCGAGCACGATCCCTTAAGTCATCATCATGTGACATTTTTCATTGCTCAAAGCAACATTAGTCTACACACATCATTCCAATAGTTTTTCCAAATTAGCTAATGTCGTTTTAAAAGCATTTGCATAAGGTGTAAAATCTTCCATGAATATTTCAAGCAAGTCATTCAACAAATGAGAAAAAATTCCTAGTATTTCCCTCCGAAAGGTTGTTGGTGCATTGTAGAGTCCAAAAGGGAGTAATCTCTATGGAAAAGTTCCCAAGGGAAAGTAAAGGTTGTTTTATCTTGATCCTCCAGGGAAATCTATATCTGATTGTAAACACTAAACCTGTCTAAAAATGAAAAAAAAATCTTTCTGGAAAGGGTATCAAGGACCTGATCTATAAATGGTAAGGGAAAATGGTCCTTTCCAGTGGCCTTATTGAGTTCTCCGTAATCCACATAGACTCTCAAAATGTCATTATTCTTAGGGATGATGACAAGCGGTGACATCCACTGACTGTCAGATATCAAATAAATAAAATTAGCACTAAGGAGTTTTTGTAATTCTTCCTTCACCACCTCCTTTAGTGCAGGGTTCATGTGGCATTATAGTTGTCTAACTGGTTTGCAACGATCCTTAAAATAAATATGGTGAGTGCACAATTTAGGGTGGATCCCTTTCATATTTGTATAGTCCCATGCAAATCCCTTTTCTTATTTCTATAGCATTTGTAATAGCAGTTGGCTTTGCTCAGCAGTTAGGTTGGGGTTAATATTCAAAAACATTTCCCCATTTTCATATTTTAATTAGACTGTTGTCAGTGTTCAGAGTGGTTCTCATTTGTTCAAAATCTATATCTTCCACCTCTTCTTCCTCATTCACATTTTTAACAAAAGTGATAGAAAGTGAGTTACTAATAAAACCATTAATCATGTCATCTTCTGTCTCATCCTTGAAATACTGGGCTTTCCCCAAAGTGAGGAGTGGTAGGGAAAGATCTGATTTAGGCTCAAACTCATTGCACGAAGGGTTATATAAATTCACATTTGGTTTTGGGGGGTAAAGGCTGAGGTTCTTTTTCACCTGGCCATCTGAGGTCACCATAGACCCATATCTGCAGCCTATAACTACACTTTCACTAGCCAACCATGTCCCCCTAAGATCAAAGGATGTCCCCCAAAATTGGCTTTGGGCTGTGAGATAAGAAAGTTAGGCCTGACACATACTTGGAGGTCGTGGTTTCCATGGCCTCCTTGGTGCGATGAAATAATAGAACTAAACATCATCACTTGACTCTCTAAGTAGTGCTTCAGTCTAGGAAGCTCCAGACATTGACTTGTCAAATGTTCTAGCTCAAAATTATTACACAAGCTGATGCTATTCAATTCAAATTCCCTCAAAGGATGCTTCTTTCAAAAATTGAACATAACACAACCAAAGGTGTATCAGCTTCTGCTTGTTTCTTCTTGATCTGTGCTATCATTATCTGGGTAGAGAGAGTACTAAGGATATTGGTCTTGAAATTTTCAAAAAAATTCCTCATCTCTGCTCTGGTTACTCCTCCTGCAGATTTTTGTATTTGGTAAAGGCATATATAATTGTGCTCCTCCCCTTAGATGATCCTCTAGAGCATCTTAGACAAAGCTTTACAATTTCAGGGAATGGTTCCTGTGATATATCCCCCTTCCTTAGTAGGTTTAGGGTGTCAAGGAATTAATCCATCATTCCTCTGATAAATATGGTCTTCGATATTTCATGGTCTAAATCATTGTGTTTAGACCTCTGTAGATTATAATGGAACTACTCTACATAGTCTTCCAGGCTCTCGTCCTCCATTTCTGTCATTCTAAATACTGCCTCCCTTATGTCCCTATTTCTACAATAGTCTTGGTACTTTGATAAGAACTTCTCCTTCATATCATTCCATGTTCGAATAGAAGTGGAGCCAAGTCCCATGAACCATCTCAAGGCTGCCCCTTTTAAAGTAGCAGGAAATAATTTAAGTTTCTGAGCATCTGAGATATAGTCATGGCTCCTCTGACATCCCCGATTGGGAACTCAAAGGTGGTAATAGTAACATTTGTCCTAGTGTTGGTTTCATTGTTGTTGCCCATGATTAATCCTTCTAATCCTTGCTGTAACAAATGTTCTTCAAATTGTTCTTGTGATAGTCTTGCAGGTGTGATTGATGGCTCAATTATCCTCAGGACTGGTTGTTTGACCAAACTACCTGAATCTAGATATTGATAAACCAATAGGTGCTCTCCCATCTCAAGTGTTTGATGTTCCCCCTAAATCTCCCCTTGTCCCTTGGTCCTCAAGTTCTGGCTTCTAGCTCCCCCCTACTACTCCTGGATTGGATTCTTGATCTTGGGAGTGTGGGTGCTAGCTTTAGAATGATATGGCCTTGGGATAGAGGAATCAGAGGTTTATGCCCTTGTTATGGTAGTGACATCTTTTTGTGGCCCTGTTTTCCTTGCATCTCTTTGAGAGCTTGATTGTTCTTTTTTATCCTTAGAGATTAGTTTCTAGATAAATGTTTTCCTTCCCAAATCTACACTCTTCCTTTCCTTTCTACGACCCATTTTTCCTATGACTAATTAGAGTGGGGGTAGTTTTGGTATCTATATAGTTCCTACAGTTACACACATGGATGCTATGTGTATTAATTCACATGCTAAGTGTCTCAATCTTTGACAGTGGTGAGCCTGCCTAGGTATGTTAGAGCGATGCACAAGTTCTTACCTCTTGTCTTACCACCCAGTGGCTGAAGAGCTGAAGAGATGATAAACAATACACTAAAATTCCATCCCATAAGTGCCCTAGTGATCATAATGGTGAGCCCACCTAGGTACGTTAGAGCGATGTGAAATTTCTTACCTCTTGTCTTACTGCCCAACGATTGTGGACTAGGACCACTCTATCATCAAACAAACAACTTGGCTCGCTGTATTGTCAACAGTCATCCCAACAATGGCGCCAAAATGTAGTGTTGTTTTAATCAATACTAATTGATCAAGACTGAAACATTTAATTGTCCACCCATGGTAGGACTTGTTGTTTCAATGGAGTTTGTACCATTTTTTCCGATACACTATAGCCAAGAATGAAAAAAATAGAAAGAACAGTAAAAGATGTCGCTGAATCAAAATGATGAAATCAAATCATTCATGTAGAAATAAAAAAACTCCACAAAATTGAAATCACACATCACAACTATCAATGTAAGGGCGCACCACACAGTAACTAATATTTACCATATCTGGTTACTACCATTCTGTTTGATTACTGAGTATAACAACATGATATAAATTGGAACATCAATGAATGTAATTCACAATTTGTACAGCAACAACAGGAAATAATATGACAAATAAATGAAACAAGAATGTACACTACCTATACCACTGCAGTCTCTGCCAAAGACAAGGGCCCTTCCTCCTTAGGAGGGGTGTAGGAATAACACGTAATTAATTAACAAAGCAGCTGAAGAGCAGTGACAACATCACTGTAGTGATTTAATATTAAAAATAATTTAGAGTTACAAAAGAAGAGTAACAGTACTATTCTATATGCCGTCCTTGTAGATAGGAAATCCAGTTTCTTTTATAGTTATTACATGCCAAAAATTAGAAATAGATCAGTCATGAAAATCTCACGATTCTCATGCTGATAAAAAATAAAAGTAGTTACAACCTATTTCTAAATACAAGTATAAATTAGTTAGGATTGCAACCACTTTGGTATGTTTCTTCCAGAATAAACAATTCCTAATGCTGACAGCTATTATGTGGAATAGTACCCACACGTTCTAGCTTCGGTGCAACAGCACCCTGCGAGTAAATAGTTGTTCGAGATGTAATGACAATCACTAGTGACAACACCCTTGATGTAACAATGGTCCTTTCTATTAGCACATAGTGTAATAACATCCTGTAACATCATTCAGTGTGTAACAACAACTTCTAATAGCATACAGGCTGTAACAACGAACTGCTCTACCATATTCTGTGATTGATCAGCACTACCTATTTACTCCATGGCCTCATTCTCATGAGAAACACTTGAAAACAAGAAGAGCTTCCAAAATACTCCTCCAGTGCTCACCCCAGTTAGCCACAAAAAGGAATAAAGTATCGTATTATTAAGCAAAGTATGACAAAATAAGATGATAGTGGAATAGTTTATAAAAGTGATAAAAAGGGCGGTTAATCATATAAAGTTCATAGGCCTGTAGGACAGGAGGATGAAAACTGGGGAAAGAAGGTGCATCAAATAGGTAAAAAGTCACAGCCAACAGTAGGCTTGATGGAGATGTTGAGTCTATACTTTATTATATCTTCTACCATTGAAAACACCCAATTTTTTTTTTATCATTTTACCTCATTTTCTCGCTTTTTCATTACCCTTATTAAACTATTTCTTCATGAATATACCTTGATAGCTTATGAATGTTAAATTAGTTAATTATCATTAGTTTCCTTTATTTTTTATGAACTCATGAGGATTATGGTTGGTTTTACTAATGATGATTTTTCTTAGTTTAGTTATTGTAGCTCTTATGCAGAACCTATAATTGGCCTTCAATGTTGGCATACCTACAGAAATCCTAGAGAAATTCTAGAACATGGCTTTTGTTCATAGAGACAATGAAATGGATTCATGTTATCTAGATTTTATGTAGGCCAATCCCATAATCCTCCATATCAAGATCAACATTTTAGTCAAACCATGTCAGGAAGAAATGAATAACAAACTTCAAATGCAACTTTTGGAGAAAAAAAGAAAAATATATAAATTTTATGACATGGATTTTGTGCAAAATGTCCCTATTAGGATACTCAGAAGTAGATTCTCTAGAAAGTGTGTCAATTGGGAGATACACGTGGTTTTTTCAAATGGATTTCTCTTATTACATCCATTTTCAAGTTGCATCCCAAATGGAGCACCCATTCAACAAATAAAGCAAACCAATATATTCTTATATAGTTTGATGTTAGAAACAAATACGTAATCAGATATTGAGTTGTATTCTAACCAAGATATACCAAAAATTTGAATATAATATATTGTAAATTATTTGTAAAATTGATGGTTCAAGATTGGGGGGAACTAGTTTCAATTCACCCCATTGCTTCTTTATATAAGTGTACAGAAAAAGAACAAGAATAGGGGTTATTGAGAGAACCTAGGTTTCCAAATCATAAACCATTTATGTGATGTGAATATTCTTGATCAATATATAATTGTAGTTATTGGTTGCATTATGTATTTTTGATATTTGTCCTTAATGACAAGTTGTTGTTCACTAGCATTTAAGATCATTGGTGGTGTGAATTGATTTTGATCATGTTTCTTCTTAGGTATAATGGCATCAGTTGGAAGGGGCCACCAACTCATCCCATGCTACCCTAGCCCTTTCCTCTCTATAATATAATATAGCGTGGTTTCTTCATTTACAGTCAGATTGTACATATTTTTTGGGACAATGAATTCACAATTTACTTTCTTATTTGTTTGATTTATTATTTAATTGTCTGATGATTCTTTCTTAGATTCAATGGAAATATTGATCATTGAATGGAAATGATACACATTACAACCCTCCTAGCTGTCTAACTATCTAGTTCAATCAATGTGACAAACCTGTAACTTATGAAGTAAGAGCTTTATGTCCAACCCCACTTATCACCACATCTCATTTATTTTCCCTTTTTTTACATACATTTGGATTGTTGTTTGGTATAATTGAGATTGATTTCTAAAGGGAAATTCCATATAAGCTGCAAACTTTCTTGTTATTTAAATGTTCAACTCATCTAATGTGATAGGCATGTTTCATGTCAAATAAGGGTCTCTTATGCAACCCTAATTAGCACACATCTTATATAATTACATTTCGGGTGAGTGCTCTTAGATAGATACTATTGTGTGCTATATCTCATTGAAGATAGGGTTATATATATCCTTTAAGTCCATGTAGCCTTGGTTTTTGTGTTTCTAGGTTTGGTTTCCATTCCATAGTAATAGCTTAGCAAGCTTATTAATGCCATGAAACCTACTCATAAGGGTTGCATATCTAAGTTTACAAGGTCCTAGCTGATGATTTAATGCTTAATATTTAAGAAATTAAATTGAATAATAACCCCTGATTTGAATAACCATGCCTCATCATCTACATATGTACTTGAATAAGTGAAGTACACATCCCATCATCATCCAAAAATATGTATGCTTCTATATAAGGGGCATCATTAGATATGTTCCCTTTCTCTATAGATTAGATCTAGAGTGATTCTTGTAATTCCCTTCCTTTTCACATCTCTAATATAACTTTATAAATTTTCTTAAAGATTCATATGTACCTTTATATTTAGATCTTCCAGTAGTGTACTTATTTTTATTCCTTTTCTAGGAGCATCCTCTTATAGACAAGACATTTGTGTTCTAACTTTCCATGTTTTTCGAACTCCTCCCCTTTGATAACAAGGATGAAACTATATTGTCAATACTTAAAATAGTTGCATTACTTCCTATGTACACAAAATAATAAATTGATGAGTGTAGTAAAGAACATAACAAATTAATACACATATATTCATCTAAACTATTAATATAAATAGATAATAATTTATCTAGCTAGCTCAAAACTATGCACATTAAATTTATCAATCACTATCTTTGAACTACTTGTCATTTACTTTAACTATAAGAATTGGTTCAACATATCTACCACTATAAGAAGTTCCACCATAGGGCTGAGAAAAAACCTTACTAACAAAAGACTTCCCTTGAAGCCAAAACTACATTGATACCAAATGTAGGTTTATAGCTAGTTATTGAAAATAAGTTATTAATAAAATAGAAAATAGAAAATGACAAACGTATAGATTGACATAAATATTTTACACTAGAAACCCTAACTAGAAAAACTAATAATATCTTCGAATGTATATATATATATATATATATATATATATATATATATATATATATATATATATATATATATATATATATATATATATATATATATATATATATATATATATATATATATATATATATATATTACGTGGAACGATAAAATACCAGTCCATTTACGCTATACTAGAACACAATCATATTTATTTAACCAAAATTACAAAACCATTCAATAAACCATCATGTGCTACAAAATTCTTAAAAGAAAAAAATTATGTGTTGAGAACTTCCAAAGACGAACACAAAAAATTGCCCATTTTTTTAGGGTGTTCCCCCTAATCTTCTATGCAAGTGCCCTTCTACCCCATTGTGAATCCCCAAGTAGTGGGTGCTTCACCTCCCCTATGCGCCCCCCTGCTACACCAGTACAATGCATAAAACTTTGAGGTAGTCATGCAAATAATGCAACACATACCTAATACCTCTGTCTCTCCTCTCTCCCTCACTATCTTTCTCTATATATTACCCTATCACTCTCTCCCTCCCTTTCTATATCTCCCTTATTCCATCTGTACATGTCTCTTTTTTCACTCTCTCACTCTATTCCACCCCCACATAAAGTTCCATAACTACATCCTTCCCTCTTTATCTGCCCCCCTCTCTCTTCTTCCCTCTCTCTCTTTCTATCCCTCACCTCCACATTTGTAAATATCTCCCTCCCTATATAATTCTCTCTCTGCCTCACTGCCTCTCCCCCATTTACTCTCTCTCTATATTTGTATACATTAGAGAAATTTTGATGTCTAAAATGAGACTGCTAAGGAATATTATAAAATAATAATCTAAATAATAAAATAATATTATATTACATCATCAAATTTTAGAGGGGAAAAAGAAAAAAATATGTTTTAAACTCATATTTTAAAATTATCTCCCTACAAGTTTACTCAAATTTTGAGTGGAATCACATGTTGGATGTGGAATTTAATCCCTCATCCAAGGAGTACCCATGTTTCATACTTTCCATGGTCCTTGCTACACAAAAGATGAGAAATGTATGGCAAAATGTGATTGGAATCGCGTTTTCATGTATTTTTTACTTTTCGTGGAGAAGGGTCCATCAAAAGTATGCAACATGGGAACTCCTTGGAAATGTAATTATATTCCACATCCAAGGAATTCTCCCTCTTGAAATTTGAGTAAAATCATAGGGAGTTAAGTTTAAAATACAAGTTGAAAAGGTAGTGTTTTTTATTTTTTAGTATTTTCACATTTTTACTCCAAAAATGGTGAATCATCCCCCATGGTCGATATCATCATCTTCAATCCTATTGGTTCTTATAAAATTGGTTTGGTTCTAAATTTTTCCTTTGAGGCCCATTTCTTCCCTCAAAATTTCTCTAATGTCTTTTTCTTTGCCCCTCTCTATCTCTCTCTTCCTGCTCCAATTATATCTCTATCTCGCTCCTCCCTCCTTCTCTCTCTCCACCTCACTCAATTTCACTCTCTATCATTATATCCCGACAAAGATATCATTGTTTCTTCCCCTTATCTCTCTCTCTCTCTCTCTCTCTCTCTCTCTCTCTCTCTCCTTCCTCTATTAATCACTCTATCTTTTCCCTCCATATCTGTCTCTACACTCCTCCCTTTATCCTTACATATCTTTCTCTCCCACTCCCTCCCCCTCTCTCATTCTCTAATTCTCCCTCCAAATATCTCCATGTCCTTCTCTTACTCTCTCTTTCCCCTCCAATATCTACCTCTCACTCTTTCTCTTTCCCCTTGTCCCTAAACTCTCTCTCTCTCTCTCTCTCTCTCTAACAAACCCCCTCTATACTTGTCTCTTTTCTTGATGAAAACATAAATTATACTGAGAAGGGTTTATTAGTATTATGTTGAGTTTAAAAACTATTTAAATTAAACATATTCAATAAGAAAATAGTGCATCAAACACATAAAGAATTGGACATGGGATGTTCATGTGGAAACCCTTATGGGAGAAAACAACAAACCTTCTATTAATTTTAATGTTAATGCAAGCACCAACTTCAGTTTGCATCACATAACGTGGGAACTAACCTACTGGAGGCACAAACCCCCTTTTCTTTGCAAGCATCTACTTTAGAAAATCACTAAACCCCTGATATGTAAAGGAACCTAACTGAAGGAGACCCCAATCACCTAATATCCAGCTTTAATATTAGTTTTCCCTAACTTCTCTAAGTTTTTCTTTGCAACACCCTCTCTTCCTCTATTTTTTTTATTGGAGTAGATTTATATCATATCAGAGTAGCTCCCTTACACTATAGAGAAACAATATTTTTATACACAAAATCTTCATATCTTTGTCAATCTACACATTCTGCCTCTACTCAACCCTCCTCTACACATTTTTCTCATGTTGCTGCATATTTTTAAAATTTAGCAATTTCAGTATGTGAAGTACTCATGTGCACATACTCTCTCTCATATTCTATCCAATTAGAAGCACAACCTATATAAGTTTTTTGTAGCACTACTCTGTCTCCCGAAATACCATAATATTACTTGTCTACAAAGGTCCTTTCTTCTTCATAACATGAGAACACAAGAATTTTCACTTCTCACATCATTTATTTCTTATGAAGAACATAAACTTATCTGGTTATGACCTTGTCTTCCACCCCTTTAACAAATTCGACACCTAAAGACACAAATTTCTAAGCCATCCATTTTTAGGTCCCTTGAAGCATGTGATCAAGGACCAAAATTGATGACTTAAGCTCAACAACTCATGGACCTATGAAATCCAACCTTTCCCCTTTTAATGCTTTTCCCATATGAAATATAACATATACTCCTCCTTCATCCTCCAATTGGTGTAGCAATTTATAGGGTAAGTTCCTCAGACATAACACCAAAGGACACCACTCACAAGCAGATCATAGATCAATACACCAATATTTTGACTTGGTTAAAACCCTCAAAGAGGGAAACAGTCCACGGCCTGAGCCAATGCAGCCACTTCAGGAAATTTATTAATAAAAGAATGAAAATTTACATATGCTTCCCTCATAGACAGATTACCCTACAAATGACCCTCCATGCGCTTTAAATAGAAATCATGGACCAATCGGGTGTTAAGCCATGGATCAAGTGTCGGTAATACCAAGGAGAGAATGAACCGTCGAATCACTACATATCGTGACCGTCGGATTGTAAGTTACAAAATGTAGATAGTAAAGAAACACACTTTACCTAACTCTATACTAGACCAAGTTGTACTTAACTATTTCCTATGTGTCGGAATATCCTAACATCCCCCCTTAAGAACAACTTCGGATAGGATTGAAGGATTTACAAATATGACACAATAGGAGAAGGAAGGAGGCACTAGAGCCTATCCCCCCTTAGTGACAACTTCCTGAACTCCAACCATAAATCGAAGTTTAGTGAACTTCGCCTCTGTGAGAGCCTTTGTAAAGATGTCTGTAACTTGATCATCTGTTGAACAATATTGCACTTCAAGAAAATGGTCATGAATGAGCTTTCTGATGAAGTGCATGTGCAGTTCAATGTGTTTGCTGCACTGATGTTGGACTAGATCTTTGCATAGTTGAATGGCACTTTGATTATCACACCAAAGTGTAGTCGGATGCTGCTGCTGAAAGCCAAACTCTGACAGGATCTGACGAAGCCACAAGGCTTCCTTACTAGCTTCTACGGCACCACGATATTCTACTTCTGCTGAAGAAAAAGAAATGGCACCTTGTTTCATGCAAGCCCATGTAATAGGTCCTGAACCAAGAGTGAACACATAACCTGTAGTAGACTTCCGATCATCAGGGTCACCAGCCCAATCGGAATCAGTGAAACCAACCAATAGAGGAGATGCTTCGGCACTGTAATGAATCCCAAACTGAACTGTACCTTGAACATAATGAAGTATTCTTTTAGCTTCTTTCCAATGACTTTCATGTGGGTTTTGCATAAACCGAGCAACAAGGCCAATAAAAAAGGAAAGGTCAGGACAAGTATGGGTTAGATACAAAAGTTTTCCTACAAGTTGACGGTATAAGGTAGCATTAACTTTAGGAGAAGTACAAGTGACTGAAAGTTTGACTCCAGACTGAAAAGGAGAAGGGGCTGGCTTACAGTCTTCCATGTGAAAGTGGCGTAGAATATCACAGGCATACTTGGACTGAGAAAGGGAAATACCTTCCTTGGATTGCAAGACTTGAAGACCGAGAAAATAATGTAAGTGTCCTAAGTCTGTCATTTCAAACTTCCTTTTAAGGCTAGACTTCACATGGTTTATAAGGTTGGGATCACTACCAGTCAGGATAAGATCATCAACATAAAGAACAAGAATGATAAGAGACTTGCCCACTTTCTTGGTGTAGACAGTATTGTCAGAATGACACCTAGAAAAGCCATTTTCCAAAAGAAAGTTATCCATTTTGGCATACCAAGCTCGAGGAGCTTTCTTGAGACCATAAAGGGATTTCTTAAGCCGGCATACAAGGTTGGAGTCTATTTTTATAAATCCAATAGGTTGTTCCATATAGATTTCTTCATGCAAGTCCCCATGCAAGAAGGCGGATTTAACATCCATCTGATGGACTTCCCATTTGAAAGAGGTAGCAAGGGAAAGAACAAGGCGGATAGAGTTCATTTTGGCAATAGGGGAGAAGGTTTCAGTATAGTCAATGACTTCAACTTGTGAAAAACCCTTAGCAACAAGACGAGCTTTATGTTTATCAACTTTCCCATCTAGTCCATACTTGGTTCTGTAAACCCATTTGCATCTAACAAGTTTTTGTCCCTTTGGTAGAGGAACAAGATCCCATGTATCATTTGCCAATAATGAATGATATTCTTCATTCATAGCTACTTCCCAATCTGGATGGCCTGAAGCTTCTGTAAAGGTGTCAGGATCATAATTCACTGAAGCTTGAGCCAGTAAAGAAGAGGCTCTCTCGAACTGAGAACGTGTATGTCGCTGATCTGTAGGATCACCGGCAAGATCACCTGCTGCATCCCGAGTAGCACGGACCCATTTTGGAAGCTGAGGAGCTGAAGGAGGATCCTGAGAAGGTGGGGGAGGATTTTCATCCTTGCTTTCATCATCTGAAGAAGAAATATTTTCAAAAGTAGAAGAGATAGGGAGAGGTGGCTCATCCACTGAACTAGGCTCGCAGGTTGATATATTTTCATCAAACTTTACATCTCTTCTAATGATAACATTTTTGGACTTAAGTGGAATAGGTCTATATCCTTTGACATCTTTAGAATATCCAACAAAAATACATTTTTCACTCTTTGGTTCTAAATCTTTATGTTTCTCATCTAGAATATGGGCCCATGCTTCCCTTCCAAAAACACGAAAGTGACTTACATCTGGTCTGTTTAAGCTCCATGCTTCTTCTGGAGTGATATTATTTAAACCCTTAGTAGGAGTGCGATTTATTATGTAATTTGCACAGTTAATTGCTTCTACCCAATAATTAAGACTAAGTCCTTTAGATTGAAGCATACAATTAGCCATTTCCTTTAAGGTGCGATTCTTCCTTTCAGCTACACCATTTTGTTGTGGAGTATATGGAACAGTATGTTGCATTTGAATTCCATTCTCGGTGCAAAAGTTGATGAATGTGTTTTTAACATATTCTCCACCATTATCAGATCTTAGCTTAATAATTTGATGTCCAGATTGTTTTTCAACAAAGGCCTTAAAGGCCAAGAACATGTTAAATACTTCACTCTTGAGTTTTAAGAAGTATACCCAAGTGCGTCTAGAGAAATCATCAATGAAAGTTAAGAAATACTTGTAGCCAGAGAATGAAGCAACTGGAAGTGGAGCACATAAATCAGTATGCACGAGCTGTAAAGGGGCTGAGGCGTGCCAAGAGGCACGTTTTTCAAAACTGTCCCGATGATGTTTTCCGAGTACACATCTGGAACAAACACCATCTCTGCAAGATACCATTGGAAGACCTGTCACCATATTTTCTTTACATATATTTTGAAGAGAGCGATAGTTTAAGTGACCAAATCGCTCATGCCAAAGTTTGCTCACTTCATCATTATGAGCAACAAATACTGAGGGAAGATTTGATGACCCAAAGTTGTGAAACTTATACAACCTTGTAGATTCATCAGCAATTCCAGTAGCTAAAATTTGTCTAGGATCTCTTAGGTCCTTAATTACAACATCGTGAGGTGAAAATTCAACGATTTTACCTTCACCTGAATGGGTTATCTGGTATACAGATAGAAGGTTGCAGGATAAGGTTGGAACACATAATACATCATTAAACTGACCATTGTCTAGATGAACAGTTCCAGTCCCTACAACACTAAGAGATCTATCATCACCAACATATTTATTTTTGGTGTTACAATCATTTAAAGAAGAAAACATGGCTTTGTTTTTGGCCATGTGATAAGAAGCTCCAGAATCAATGAGCCACTCATGAGAATGAGAAGAATAATATACATTTAGTGCATAGCCAGACCGAGATGCTTAACAACCACATGCAGAAAGTGCCATTCCTGAAGATGAAGTTGAAGTTGAAGATTGCTCCAAATGGATGGTATGCTTCTTCATTGCTACTTCCAAGGCTTCCATCTTCTTAAAGCATTTGGATTCTAAGTGGCCATCTCGATTACAAAAGTTACAATGTCTATCAGTCTTCTTCCCTTTGTTTTTATTTGTCTTATCATTTTGTTGAAATGATTTTTCATTTTGAGGCTGAAATTGCTTAGGACCCTTGTTTGGTTTAGGACCATTCTTTTTAGGATACAACTTCTTAGGATTCTTTGGATTTGGTTGCTACTGGGCGGCTAATGCTTTCTTAGAAGAGTTTCTAAGATGAAGAAGACCAAGGTGTAAGAGTTTTTCTTGTTCTCTTATTAAAGAATCACAAAAGGAATCAAAGGAAGGGGACTTGTAGGTTTGTCCTTGAGAAATGAAGGCTTCTCTTGTAGAATGGAAGGTGGAAACAAATACAAAATAGGTTGGTCCC
This sequence comes from Pinus tabuliformis, assembly GCA_031772625.1. Lineage (NCBI taxonomy): Eukaryota > Viridiplantae > Streptophyta > Pinopsida > Pinales > Pinaceae > Pinus > Pinus tabuliformis. The sequence goes on along the minus strand of CM062817.1, from coordinate 632,057,439 downwards.
AACTTAGTAAGAATGGAGTAGATAAGGCTACTATCTTCTTTCTTAAACTTAACACCTTCCAAGAGAAGTCTAAGGGTCTTGAATTTGGACAAAAAATCTTCAATGCAAGAAAAATTATTGGGGTCCAATGTAAGCAATTCATTTTCAAGTTGATGGGCTTTAAGTTCATTTTTAATTCCAAAGACTTTAGTAATTTGTTGCAGTGCTTCATCAAGAGTATCAAGTTCTGCAATACGGAATCTAAGATCTGGAGAAATAGACATCCCTATCAACCCACGTGCTTGGTCTTGCCTATTTGCCCATTTAGCTACCTTATCTTCATCTTTCAGTTTGGTCTCTTGGCCTATGGCTATTCTGTAAAGACCTTTACTTCTAAGTAAATCCACAATGTAGGACCACCATTGGAAGTAGTTAGTGCTATCAAGAATGACTTGGCATGGACTTTCCATTTTTAACAGAAACTGAAGCTGTAGATGTTGAAACTAAGTGTACCAATGGAAATATCTCCAAAAATTAAGCCGTTTCAAAAAAAAGGTTCTGAAAACGGCTTCCGGATGAAGAAGTTATGGCTTTTTGAAAAAAATTGACGAAGTCGCCGACGAAGTGCAGGAATGAAAAAATCCGCCCCCACAAAATGGAGACTTGAACCCAAGACCTCTACTCTCATAAATTAGCTTTTCACCAAGTGAGCTATACAAAAAGTTTGAGAGAGAGAGAGAGAGAGAGAGAGAGAGAGCGGGGGGGGTTGATGCTTTGGGTTGCGTGCTTGCTTTGAGAAAGCTCTCTTTCCCTACAAAATAAAAAACACAAAACCCAACACGGACATATAAAAAAAAACGAACCTTACGGCTCAAATTTTGCTTTGGCCGGAAACTAAATATTTTCCTCAATGTTTCTGATTTTCCGAGATCACACTAAGGCGCAGCGGAAAAGAGCATACGCATGAGAAAAATCCTTCCTTTCTGTTTCTGATTTGCCCAGATCGCACAGAGTCGCAGGGCAAATAGCATATGCAGAAATGAAAGGTATAGATCCGGTAATAAAAAAAGCTAAATAAACCAAAACCGAAATAAACAGAGAGAAAATAACTGTAAACTGCAAATAAACACTGTATACCTCCAGATCTTAAAAATGACGCAGATAGGGCTACCGGAAACCTTTTCGCGTGAAACAAAAGGGGTTCCTCACTGGAACAGATGCTCCCAACACAACAGAGCAGTCCTCTCAGCCCGAAAGCAGTCAGAAATAGTAGATCTAGGAAACGACAGTCAGATGCAGTTCTACTGGCTTCAGATTTAGATCACCAACAGACACGGCCCTCAAATAGCTCTGATACCATGTAGGAATTTATAGGGTAAGTTCCTCAGACAGAACACCAAAGGACACTGCTCACAAACAGATCACAGATCAATACACTAGTATTTTGACGTGGTTAAAACCCTCAAAGAGGGAAACAGTCCACGGCCTGAGCCAACGCGACCACTTCAGGCAATTTATTAATAAAAGAATGAAAATTTACATATGCTTCTCTCATAGACAGATTACCCTACAAATGACCCTCCATGCGCTTTAAATAGAAATCATGGACCAATCGGGTGTTAAGCCATGGATTAAGTGTCGGTAATACCAAGGAGAGAATGAACTGTTGGATCACTACATATCGTGACTGTCGGATTGTAAGTTACAAAATATACATAGTAAAGAAACACACTTTAGCTAACTCTATACCTAACTCTATATTAGACCAAGTTGTACTTAACTATTTCCTATGTGTTGGAATATCCTAACAATTGGTAGTGTGACACTTGATGCAATAGAAGCTTAAATATCCTTGGATCCAGATGAGTCCGAGGAACTAGGATTTTATCCCCATTCTCATTTAAGGAAAATTTTAGGGGCAAAATTTCACTAATTGGCTATTTTTGTCGACATTTTTTGAAAAAAGAAAATTATTTGCCTATTTAGTTAAAAATTCTCCTATTATATATATATATATATATATATATATATATATATATATATATATATATATATATATATATATATATATATATATATATATATATATATATATATATATATATATGATTAAATGGATGAAATTCACCAAAAAGTTATTAATTTTAATAGTAAATTACATGTTTTTAATTGAATATTCACCTACATTCTATATGTATGACTTTTCCAACCAAAAGAATTCCAAATATTACAATACATAGGAATAATATTTGAATCTTTAAAAAATAACCTACTTCCCTTCACACCAGACTGCACCATTGATAATGTATGAATACCTCTTTTAAGCCTTGTTTTAATTCTTGGATCCATAGATCTAGTATCCAAGTCATTCTTAACCTACCAAACACTCACACAACATGATCCTGAGATGTCTATGATCTTGGAACCTTGTTTATGTGGAATTTTTAGGTGGGACTTATGAACTTTTTCAAATATAGATCTAGGAATTTGATAATTGTGCATGCTACATGCACCTCCATACCACTAGATACATGGATGGTATTTTTCATATAAACTTAAAAATACAAAAAAATCAAAAATAAAAAATCCTTAACACTGTGAAGCCTTACAAAACAACTTAGCAAAAATATTGAGTCTACCACATAAGCTTCCATCTCATTTCGATTTCATATGCCATGTCATATCTTTGCCACCTATCATGCCAAATATTCTCTCTTCCACTTGTTATACCAAATCACTACCACATGTTTTCCATGTCAATCACTCTACCATTACCACCATTCTCCATGTCTATTGACATGTCATAGTAGGGCCCACCTTAGCTTTAGCATTAAGACATCTAAAGCTAGTACTTTCTTATGGAACTTTATGGATATTTTCCAGCATCCATCACATCATCTTCAAGGGAAAATTCTAAGATTCGAGCATTGGAAGATCACATCGAGAATTAACAACAAGGTCTCCAACTCTTAAAGGATAACCTCACTCCGGCGTAGAACTGAATGAAACAACAAGCCGGTCAATGTCACAGTGAAAGAAGTTTTGATGTAGGAGACTTGGTATTTTTATGGCTACATCCATATAAACAAATGCTCCACAAGCAAGTTAACAAGGATAATAAATTATCACCCAAGTACTATTGTCCTTACAAAGTGTTGCAAAATATTGCTACTATAGCATACAAATTAGAGTTTCCTGCATATTCCTGACTACACCCAGTTTTCCATCTTTCATGCTTAAACAATGTTATCAATGACAAGCTCCTAGTTCAAAAAATATTTCCAAAACTTGAGGAAGAAGGAAAAATCATATTTGAGCTTGAAGAAGTCATGGAAACAAGAACCCAACAACTACGAAATTGATTAATTTAAGAGAATCTCATCAAGTGGAAGAAATTACCTTCTCAAGATGTCATGTGGGAGGATGATAATTTTATACAGAAGCATCGAGAACTACTCAAGCATTCAGGAAAACACATTTTTCAAGGACAGGGGCATGTTAGGTCCCTATAATACTTTTGTATCCCATTAATTTTATTATTATTGTAGCTCCCTATTGTTATTGTTGTGCCCATGTAGGCCCCATATTGTTATTTTTATGCCCCATAGAAGCCCAATATTCTTATTTTTGTGTGCTTACATTATTATTTTTATGTAGGGTCTAATTATATTGTGATCCTTTAGAGTCTTGTATATAGTAAGGAGGTATATTCATTTGGATCATTCAATAATTGATCATTTATGTGATGTAAAGGAGTTTTTCCCCTCAAAGTGGCTAATTTTGAAGTCGCTCTTCTATCTTCTTCATGATCTGGTTACATAACATGGAGCATCCCAGATGGGTTTTCATGCCTAGATAAATATAAATAGAAAGACATCTGGTAGTTCACATTTATTTCTCAACTCTTGGAGAGCCAAATGGATGGATATCCATTGTGTTATAGAACCTTGGCGCATTGAAACTTGGAACAAGTATTTCTATATTTCGTCACTTCAAACTCAAGTTATGTTCATTCTTACAGAGTTAGACTAAGTGCTATCGTTGGAAAACTATCTGAGAGGATTAAAAAAAGAATCACTTTTTATTCTAATTTGAGCAATGTATCTGGAGGAAAAATTTCTACAAATATATACTACCCAAGGTCAACCTCCAAAACTTAACAAACAAGATAGAATTCCAACACTCACAGGAACCAAAGAAAACTTCATGTATACAAGAATGTAATTATTAAAAATGGATACTTAACAAGATCTCCTTGAACTTAACATAAATCATTGAAGTTCACATCAATGAAAATAAGATGTTAACACACTAAATACTTCCTCTTTGTGCCTTGAATGACTATCCCTCTCCCTCTCCTTTCCCCACCCTCTTTCCCTATTTCTCTTAAGCTTTTACTCTTTCACTCTCCCTTTCTCCCTCTATTTACCCCTCACTAACCAACCCATTTCTTATCAATAATTTCCTTCTCTCTCTCTCACTCACACACCCACTTGGCCCCTCTATCCTTCCATCTCTTCCACCCCCACGTCCCCCATCCCCCACCCCCACGACCAACCCCACATCAACCATTTCCAATGTGTTAAAGTCCCAAGCTACATGAAATCCCTAACATCCCTACAACTATAAATGTTCCATGTTTTTAGTACTAGTAAAATGGATGCATTTTTAGTTCTATGAATGTGCACATGGTTTTTTTTAGCTGAATTTAATTTTTTGTTTTTTCCTGTTGTTTGTTTTTGTTTTTTTGTTTTTACTAGAAACTTACGTGCACGATAATTTGATTGCCTTAGATATATGCTTGAGACCAAAAACCTAATGGTCTAGGATGGATGTATATATATATATATATATATATATATATATATATATATGTCTTTGATGTTATATTTCTATAAGGCTAAACAAATATCATGAAACTATGTGCACATATAGAGTTGACTATATAGATTCTCAGTACATAATTTTTAAAAAGAATTAATATCACTTCCTATTTTTAATTCATTTTTCTTTGAAATATCAAAATCTTAAGATATATCCATCATTTATTTCCACTATAATGTTTTTTTCCATAAACATTTGAAGAAAAATTGTGCACTAGAGGATATTAAGATCTACAATTTAAATAAAAAAAAGTATTTTTTTATAACATTAAGACCCTTTTAAGTTTCTCTAATATAATTTCTTGTAATTTCAAGGATATAATGACCTTCATAATTTAAGAAATATATACAAAAGTTCAGAAAAATAAATAAATAAAAAATTGTGGACAAAAGCATTGTGTTCTCTATAACTCTACAAATTTTTGTAGCAATATTCCATTATTCAGATACTCAGTGGTTGCACTAACAAACACTTGTTCATTATATTTTTCATGAAAAATAATATACCAATGAGAGGAAAACTAAAAATTCTCATATATAGACATAATCTCCATAAATAAAAATTGTGTATTTGAAAAGGTAATTAATTTGTCTACATATTATCTTTCTATACAATATATAAATTTATTGTTTAAGTACTGTTGAGAGGTTTAATTTATGAATTAATCCTCCAATATTTATATGTCAATCCGGGCTCATAAACATGAGTTGTATTGCGCTTTTTACATTTAGTTCTTGATCAGAGCTTTAATTTTTCCTTTATGATGATCAGCTAAGTAATAAAACACACAAATGCTTGTAAACATACAACTCAAAAGGAAATAAATCCATCTTACCAACATAGGCAGAATCAATAATCGAATTCAACTTAAAGACTTTGAATTCTCTATGAACTTAACCCACTTGATACTGCAACTGAAATCTGGACTTAAATGTCAACTTGATTCTTTACCACAGATTCCAATCTAACAGGCTATGAAAGAGAATGCCTAATCAAATAGACTCCACACATAACTCAATCATTCAAAACCCAAATCCTAATTTCCAACTCTTACAATTTCCACTTGAAGGAATTAAAAGATCTCATCTACTTGGAGTGGTAATTCAACTTTAAACTAAGCAATCAATCCTGCACTCAATGACTGTTCTTAATTCAAAACCTTAGAATGAGACAAGCTTCACATTAGTTCCACTACTTTGACAACAAGTAAAAGATCTTTATGTTGGGAGCTATTTTGAATACTCTGTCTCACACCCTTAGCCAGGCAACTTGATCTCTCACACCCAAATAATTTGCATACATATTTTTAATCTATCATAACCTTAAGAACAAGCTTCAAGCCTTAACTATATTCTCAAGGATGACAACAAATAAAACAACTATAAATTGCTATCAGGTGCACAAAAATGTACTAAGGAAACTATCCTACAGTTGGTAAATCTCAAATTAAACTCAAGAAAACCTATTCAAAATCTTTGCAAACCAGCTTCTCAGTGAAAAGGTAAGTGACACAACTAATTGCAACCTAACTTTACAATCAAATCAAGCATGCATTTGATGGAAATTACCTTATGTTGGAAATAATACTGAGAGGGGGGGGGGGGGTGAATCAGTATTATCAAATTCTTGTCAATCTATCTTCCTTATTTATACTTTGAATAATTCTTCAAATATTGATCATTACTTTGTATGTCAGTATCATAAAATAATGAGCAGGAACAAGAAAAGAAAATAGTCACACAAAAGAACACCAGATATAAGGTGGAAACCCAATGTGGGTGAAAACCACCTGCTGCAATATGTCTCTATCTTCTTTCAATTAGAAATTCCTTTTACAATGATTTTGTACTGGTGCAGTCCTTTACCAGTACGCAGGCTACAACCTGCAGAGAGCTACAACCCTCTCTCGTTCTCCAGCTTCTCCTGGAAGGGAGCTACAACCCCCTTAGCTCTTGTACTAGCCAAGATACTAGTACGTAGGTGCTGGCCTACTGAAGGCTACAACCTTCTCTTTCTTCCAGGGACCACGTTTCAGAAATTTTCAGACTGGATCCATGAACATCAATCAATCATCAAGTATATCTGCATCAAACAATCTCCTTTCCCAATTAGTACTGAATCAAGTAAACACTTCTCTGACAGCTGTACCCAGAACACAGTAACAGTAACCAAAAACCAAATTCTGAACCCAGAATACTGCAGCAATAGACAGAGGCAGCTAGATCATAATTTAAATATATACGCTACTTCAACAACCTGAAACCTGCGTGCAGATCTATAAAGGATAATTCCTTCTTTCAAATATTCAGACACTAATTAACCCAGATTGTCAGATTTATAGATCAAGCATGCGCCTCATATAACAGATCAAAATCATGCAAAGATACTATTATTCAAGCATAAAGATTATCACCCATCAAAAGAACTTATCCTTCTTTATGCACTAAGGTTCCTCCTCCATTCAGATCCAGATCTGCACCATAACCCAATAACAAATATTTCAGATCTAGCACTTATTAGATATTCAATTCATTCGATGATTTTTTGCCAAATGATCTCCTTCCTCTTTTATAGTCTTAGGCCTTCCACAATACCACGGTCCAAAACCATAGGATCGAAAAACTGTTGGACTAACCATGAACCAACCATGAAAGTGCGTGAGATCAACACTTTTGGATGCAATACCACGAGCCAAAACCATAGGATCAAAAAACTATAGGACTAATACCATGAACCAACCATGAATGTTCGTGAGATCAACACTTTTGGATGCAATACCACGGACCAAAACCATAGGATCAAAAACTGTCGGACTAATACCATGAGCCAACCATGAAAGTGCGTGAAATTTTCTCTTCATGAAAGGAACTTTTCTCTACATGAAAGTGCATGAACTTTTTCTCTACATGAAATAAACTTTTCTCTGCATAAAAGTGCGTGAACTTTTCTCTACATGAAATAAACTTTTCTCTGCATAAAAGTGCATGAACTTTTCTCTACATGAAATAAACTTTTCTCTGCATAAAAGTGCGTGAACTTTTCTCTACATGAAATAAACTTTTCTCTGCATATAAGTGCGTGAACTTTTCTCTACATGAAGGAAATTTTTTTTTTTCATGAAAGTGCGTGAACTTTGCTGCACTATAATTTATCATCTGAGATGAGTGGGTTGCCATCAAGTACAACATATGTATCATAATGCCAACAATCTCCCCCTTTGGACTTGATGGCAACAACAACCAATCATTCTCCCCATTTGACATCAAGGACAAAGGGTTATGCTCCCCCTAAGAACATGCTCCCCCTAACTATAAACCAGATCTGCAAAGAAGAACCATAATCCATCAAACACCATAAATGACCATGAAAGAGATAGAGACGTATTGCAGCAATATTCAGACCAGCATCCATGATCTCCTTCTGTACTTCCTCCATAATGCCAACAATGCATGATATGCTCCCCCTGAACCTGTGCCATTCAATCTTTGACCAATCCGCAACCCAGCACATGTACGCATATACTTCAGATGAACCTTGCATACAACCAACAATTAGAAGAGATTCAACAGCAAGATGATGCATCAACAACCCCCAGCTTTTGCCTGAGGTATTCAAAGGTCTCCCTAGGCAATGGTTTGGTGAGTATATCAGCAACCTGTTCCTTAGAAGGAACATACTCCAACTTGACCATTTGTTCAAGCACTTGTTCCCGGAGAAAGTGATACTTGATTGGTATGTGCTTGGTTTTTGAATGCATGACTGGGTTCTTTGAAATGCTGATTGCACTTGTATTATCACATAAGATGGAGATAGGTGGTGTACAAGTGATTTGAAAATCCTGCAAGGTCTGCATCATCCAAAGGAGTTGAGTGCAGCAAGATGCAGCAGCAACATATTCTGTTTCAGCTGTAGACAAGGCAATCAAACTCTGTTTCTTACTGAACCAAGATACTAATCTGGAACCCATAAAGAATGCACCACCACTTGTGCTCTTCCTGTCATCCACGCTTCCGGCCCAATCTGCATCAGTATAAGCATGAAGTGTGAGATCTGTATCTCTAGGATACCATAAGCCATAATTTTGAGTCCCTTGAAGATATTTGAAGATTCTCTTTATTGCCTGAAGATGAGTTTCCTTTGGATTTGCCCGAAATCTTCCAACTATTCCCACTGCATGCATGATGTTTGGTCGGGTACCTGTCAAATAAAGTAGACTTCCAATCATAGATCTGTAGGTTGGTTGATGTACTGTTGCTGATTCATCATTTGCACTGAGGCTACATCCTATGACCATGGGTGTACATACTAGTTTTGCATCTTCCATGCCATATTTCTTCAAAATATGCTTGAGATACTTGGTTTGAGACAAGAAGATCCCTCCTTCCTTTTGTTGGATTTGCAGGCCAATAAAATATGTCAATTCTCCAAGCAAGGACATTTCGAATTCTTTCTGCATCACCAAGGCAAAGCTTTGACTCATAGATTCTTCATTTCTGCCAAAGATAATGTCATCTACATACACAACAAGTATTAGCAATTTGTCATTTTCAATTTTTATATAAAGATTGCTATCTATTGATCCTTTTGAAAAACCTTGTTGATGAAGATATTTGTCCAAACGATAGTACCAAGCCCTTGGAGCTTGTTTAAGACCATAGAGAGCCTTTTTCAGTCTGCATATAAGATTTGGATCATTTCCAAGAATGAAACCATCTGGCTGCTCAATGTACACTTCTTCTTCTAAGTCTCCATTCAGAAAGGCTGATTTCACGTCCATTTGAAATACTTTGAACTTTTGAAAGCTCGAGAGAGCAAGGAACATTTGGATGGCCTCAAGTCTTGCAATAGGAGCAAAAGTTTCCTCAAAATCTATTCCTTCTTGCTGTGCATACCCTTTACAAACAAGTCTTGCCTTGTTTCTAATTACTTTCCCATTTTCATTCAACTTATTTTTGAAGACCCATTTTGTCCCTATAACATTCTTATCCTTTGGTCTAGGAACCAACTCCCAAGTGTTGTTCTTTTCGATCTGCTCAAATTCTTCATCCATTGCTTTGACCCAACATTCATCTTTGCATGCCTCTTTTACATTTTGTGGTTCAGTGGAGGAGAGTAATGCCAAATAGCTTGAAGCTTCTGCAATTGTTCTTCTTGTTTGTACACCTGCTTCTTTCTGCCCCAAAATCTGAGATTCTGGATGATTCTTCTGAACGTATCGAGATGGAGTCTTCTCTTCTATCCTTATCTGTTCCTCTGGTGCTTCTTGAGGTTCTTCTTCTTCATCATTCTATCTTTGAGGGTAGTCTTCATCTTCTTCGATATTTTCATGATTTACTTGCCTAGGAATGTATCCCTTTTCATCAACCACTACATCAATGCTGTCAACAATTCTTCCAAGTCTTTTATTGTAGCACTTATATGCTTTGCTGTGTGGAGAATAACCAAGAAAAATGCCTTCATCTGCTCTAGGTTCAAGTTTGCCAAGTTTCTCATCAGTATTCTTAATATAGCATTTGCTCCCAAAGATTTTGAAGTGCTTTACCGAAGGAGTCTCACCATACCAGAGCTCATGAGGAGTTTGAGTGCTGTTCACTCGGACATTTGTTTTGTTGAGAATAACAACTGCAGCATATGTGGCTTCACCCCAGAAAGTTGTGGGAGTTCCAGACTCATCCAGCATAGCACGAGCCATTTGTTGGACTGTTCTGTTCATCCTTTCCACCACTCCATTTTGCTGAGGAGTTCTAGCTGTAGAGAATTCTCTTCTTATCCCATGTTCTTCACAGAAATCGAAAAATTCATTTGAGGTAAACTCCCCACCTCTGTCAGACCTAAGGCACTTAATTTTGTAACCTGATTCATTTTCAACCAAGGCTTTGAAGGATTTGAATTTCTCGAATGCTTTGTCTTTGTGCTTCATAAGTCCTAACCAAACAAACCTGGAGAAATCGTCAATGAATAATATCAAGTATTCTTCTCCTCGAGGTGTCCTTTTCCTAAATGGACCACATACATCTGTATGGACTAGCTCAAGAGGCATGCTAGCTGATCCTTCCTTCTCTGGAAAGTTAGTTCTGGTTTGCTTTCCAAACTGACATGATTTGCATATGGTGTTGTCTGGAATTTTGATATCTAGAAGACCACGAACTGCCTGATATTTGCATGCTTTCCTTATTTGTGAAAAACATAGATGCCCCAACCTCCGGTGCCATAACCAGTGTTCATCATCCTTGCTCAAATAGCATTGTTGTTGTCCTTCTTCAAATATGTATAGATTATTTAGAGTTATTCTACCTTTGATCACTGTTTCACCTGTATCAAGATCACGAACATGACATCCGTTTGATCTAAATATCACCTCGGTTCCTTGATCACACATCTGGCTGACACTTAGAAGATTATGCTTGAATCCATCAACATACAAAACATTTCCAGCTTTGACCTTTTCTTTTAACTGAGCAGTGCCTTTTCCTTTTATAGCTGCAGGAGTATCATTTCCAAAAGAGACTTTCTTTCCCTTTTCTAAAGCAGAATATGATTCAAGTTTTTCTTTATCACCTGTCATATGTTTCGAACATCCACTGTCAATGTACCATAGATTTTCTTGTCCTTCTGCATAAAATGCTATCCCACATCTTTCTGTTTGTGGTTCCTTTATTCTCCATGTTCTGGTGCTTGAGGCTTGTTCCTTTGTCTGCTGAAACCTGCTCCTGCATTCAAAATCTTCATGACCAAAGTTATTGCAAATAGAACATTCAACTTCATTTTCAAGAGCCGAAAAGTTGTTATAGGTCCTTTTTGTAATCCTGATCATACTTGTTTATTTTTGAGCTTCTCTAGTCATGATTGTTTTATATGCAACACATTGAGCTGCTTTGTGACCAAAGTTATGGCAAGAGAAACATTGCCCATTGAAGAAACTTCTGCGATTATCAAATCTACTGGCCAAATGATTGTAATTTCTATTGTCATCCATTCTTGAAGCAAATTAAGAAGATTTTACTTGTGGCTGGTTGTAGCTTTTGTTCATCCTTAAGATAGATTGCCCCTGGTTTATCTGATAGTATTTGTTCGTTCTTGATGTAATTCATCCCTGCTTTACCTGGTGATCTCCATTATGCTTTTTCTCATTCCTTCTTGCTGCATCAAGATAACTCTTTGAGGTGGATGCTTGAGATGTTTCTCCATTATACCCCAGACCTGTCTTGTTTAGCGGAGAACGCTGTACATTGATGATCTCATCCAGAGTTTCAGATCCTTTGACAAACTTAAGATTAATAGCCTTTGTTTTCTCAATTTCTTTTCTAAGGCCAACAATTTCACCTTCTAACTTTTCAAGATATTTTTCTTTTTCATCAATTTGAAATTGTAGAGTATCAATGATCATATTCTTTTCTTCTATACATGTCTTAAGTCTAGAAATCTCTTCATAAAAACTATCCACATCTATAGCATCCATGTAATCATCATCTTCAAATGCCATTAAAAGTTTATAGTCATTACCTCGTTCATCTTCATCACTATTTGATAGACCATCACTGTCTTCATGAGTGTAGTAGCTTTTCTTATTTGCATTCTGTTTCTTGTTCCATCTGGTAGGTTCCTTTCCTTTGTCAATCTTATCCTTATGAGGACATTTGGCATCATAATGACCTACTCTTCCACAAGCAAAACATTTAAAAGGTAGCTTACCTCTGAACCTTCCAGTACCCCGTTGAAGATTTCTGACAAAATTTGATTCTTCTTCTTCTTCTGGCACGTGACTTGACTCATAGTAGTCTCCTTTGCCTGAAGCCTTAAAAGCAGCTTCTCTCCTGTCTGATGGACCTCCTTTTCTCATTTCATAAGCAGTTAGAATTCCGTGTAGCTGAGACATAGTAAGAGTTCGTAGATTTTCCTTTTCTTCTATTGCAGACACTTTAGATTCAAACTTGGGGGACAATGATCTTAGGACTTTTTCAACCACAACAGCCTCTTTTATTTCTTCACCCAAGTTTTTCATACAATTAACAATCTCATCTACCCAAAGGAAATAGTTAGCCACACTTTCATCATTATACATTCTGAGATTCTCATACTGAATCCTGAGGGTTTGAAGTTTTGCACGTTTTACCTGTTCATCTCCTTCGTAGCTCAAAACAATCTTGTCCCATATTTCTTTTGCGGATTTATATTGCATAACCTTCACGAATTCAGATTGAGATAGACATCCGAGAAGAGTATTAACCACCTTTGCATTTGTTTCATATTTCTTCTTCTCAGCTGAATCTGTAGGAGTAGCTGATGGAAAAGTATACCCTGTTTCTATAATGTACCATACTTCTGTACCCAAAGATTGAAGATAGGCAGTAACTCTTACCTTCCAATATACGAAGTTTGTTCCATCAAAAATCGGTGGCCTGATTGATGCTTCCCTCTCATAGTTGCTCATGATGTTAGATCTTCCTTCAAGCGATCAAGCTTCTTCAGAAGGACCTACTCTGATACCAATTGTTGTAAATAATACTGAGAGGGGGGGGGGGAATCAGTATTATCAAATTCTTATCAATCTATCTTCCTTATTTATACTTTGAATAATTCTTCAAATATTGATCATTACTTTGTATGTCAGTATCATAAAATAATGAGCAGGAACAAGAAAAGCAAATAGTCACACAAAAGAACACCAGATATAAGGTGGAAACCCAATGTGGGTGAAAACCACCTGCTGCAATATGTCTCTATCTTCTTTCAATAAGAAATTCCTTTTACAATGATTTTGTACTGGTGCAGTCCTTTACGAGTACGCAGGCTACAACCTGCAGAGAGCTACAACCCTCTCTCATTCTCCAGCTTCTCCTGGAAGGGAGCTACAACCCCCTTAGCTCTTGTACTAGCCAAGATACTAGTACGTAGGTGCTGGCCTACTGAAGGCTACAATCTTCTCTTTCTTCCAGGGACCACGTTTCATAAATTTTCAGACTGGATCCATGAACATCAATCAATCATCAAGTATATCTGCATCAAACAATCTCCTTTCCCAATTAGCACTGAATCAAGTAAACACTTCTCTGACAGCTATACCAAGAACACAGTGACCGTAACCACAAACCAAATTCTGAACCCAGAATACTGCAGCAATAGACAGAGGCAGCTAGATCATAATTTAAAGATATACACTACTTCAACAACCTGAAACCTGCGTGCAGATCTATAAAGGATAATTCCTTCTTTCAAATATTCAGACACTAATTAACCCAGATTGTCTGATTTATAGATCAAGCATGCGCCTCATATAACAGATCAAAATCATGCAAAGATACTATTATTCAAGCATAAAGATTATGACCCATCAAAAGAACTTATCCTTCTTTATGCGCTAAGGTTCCTCCTTCATTCAGATCCAGATCTGCACCATAACCCAATCACAAATATTTCAGATCTAACACTTATTAGATATTCAATTCATTCGATGATTTTTTGCCAAATGATCTCCTTCCTCTTTTATAGTCTTAGGCCTTCCACAATACCACGGTCCAAAACCATAGGATCAAAAAACTGTTGGACTAATACCATGAACCAACCATGAAAGTGCGTGAGATCAACACTTTTGGATGCAATACCACGAGCCAAAACCATAGGATCAAAAAACTATAGGACTAATACCATGAACCAACAATGAAAGTGCGTGAGATCAACACTTTTGGATGCAATACCACGGACCAAAACCATAGGATCAAAAACTGTCAGACTAATACCATGAGCCAACCATGAAAGTGTGTGAAATTTTCTCTTCATGAAAAGAACTTTTCTCTGCATGAAAGTGCGTGAACTTTTTCTCTACATGAAATAAACTTTTCTCTGCATAAAAGTGCGTGAACTTTTCTCTACATGAAATAAACTTTTCTCTGCATAAAAGTGTGTGAACTTTTCTCTACATGAAATAAACTTTTCTCTGCATATAAGTGCGTGAACTTTTCTCTACATGAAGGAAACTTTTTTTTCATGAAAGTGCGTGAAATTTGCTGCACTATAATTTATCATCTGAGATGAGTGGGTTGCCATCAAGTACAACATATGTATCATAATGCCAACACCTTAGGCTAGAAACTATGTTTTCAATCAACAGTATTAGACTCTAGGATATGGTACCACACTGAAGCACTCAAAACGAAGCAAGGGAAATCACACTGAAAACTAAAACTAAATCGCTCACTTGAACTCCAAAATCAATTTGTGAATTTATTAAGAAACTGAGAATCTATTTGAGAAATAAGATGAGATTAAATGATGTTAAGCTAACTTAATCAATCAATCTAGAAAGCAATATTTATATGGGGCACACACTCAAGAAAATAATTTAGCAGAGAAATAATCGATTTGGACTAAATCAAGCTTATGATGAGTCAAGTTGTTCTGATTAGTCAATCTGGAACGAATGCTCCTATGGCACACACATTTATGAAAATAATTCAGCAGGAAACCAAACAATTTGATGACTGAAAGAAACAAGCAAATGTGATTTATTCAGAATCAACTAAAATCCACTTCAATGCATAATTAAATTCACACTGGATCAATCCTGATTACTCAATGAATTATCTCAACTTTGAATTCTAGGGTTGTTCTGCATTTTCATCGGATGGACCAGCTCACTGCAAGCATTCAGTTTATAATGTGATTAAAACAAGATTTATATAGCTATGATAGCACATTAAGGGAAATATGGTTTGTGGCTTTAGAGAACAGAGTATGACTCTATTTTAGAAGTAGGAGCACTAATCCCATGAGAACCATACATTCAAATTACTGAACTAAAGGATCTGAAAACGAATCACATAGTCAACATACTACAATCTCTTCAAATTCAATAGAAACCTCCACGTAGCATATAAAAAAATTCAAAAACCAAAGATAAATGAGAAGCAGTTATGATTGTCACACAACTATGTTCCTAAGAAATGATATAGAGCCGATCCTATATGGTGGCGGGCCTGACCACACCTGAGGAGCTTATTTACTTACAGGAAATGAAAAGCATTAACATAGCCAATTTGTGAATTCATAGCAAACCATCCAACAAATTGAACTGAACTCAATACCTCGCTATCATAAAAGTATTTTAATTAAAAATATATGTATGGAGATAAAAGATACAAATGATAATATATCCTTTTGTTCACTAGCTTCCTAGTTATTATAGAGCAGCCTTTATAGGCATCAACTTGGTTAAAAACAACCTGAACCATACATAGAAAAATTTAACAGCTTGGCTAAATCGATCTTCTAGATTATATTACTCGAACAACACGTTCGATTTAGAATAACAAACCCTCAACTAACGCAAATATTAGTACCAGCTAAGTTCAGTGAGGATAGTGGAGATCTTTATCATGGCAAAAGTTGAACTTGTTTGAGCATAGCTAGAGGTGGCTCACTCATCTAGAACTATGTAGCCTATTCATCCTTTACATTGGTAAGTACTGATCCCAAAATGGCTGTTGAGTAAAAAAATGGTGGAACATGGTTCATGGACCAGTATTATCCTAATCTCATCCTACTCAGTTCCTGCAATATCCACACTCAACCATATTGATTAGTTAGTTCATTGGTAACAACTCAAATTCGCTAAAATTTAACTAATAAACAGAAAAATGACATAATGAAAAGATTTACCTCGTACTAGGATTTTTATAGTTTTAGAGCAATAAAAATGGTAGGAGAGTAGGTAGAGGAGTAGAAAACAAAAAATAATAGAGGTGGAAAATAGTGGTAGTGGGGACAAAACGGAGCACCAGCATCCTCCCATGCCATTTTGGATGCATGTCCTCATGCATATATTATATCCGAAAAAAAGGAAAATTGTGCTAAACAAAAGGGACTGTGGTCAAAGAATAGTAGTCTTAATTAGTACCTCTATCCTATGTTTTATTGGTGGGGAGCACTTCTGGAACTAGAGAGCTAACCACTGTGCATTCAACTTTTTAATAGGCTTGTACCTTGGGCCTTTCCAACATAGTAGCTACTTGTTCTTTCTCTTCAAGCCATTGTTATGAGCATACAACCTCAGGTTGGAATCTATCACCTGATGATTTACATCCCCGACATAATGAGATAAAACCTTATACTTGTTAGCCTACTCTATGAGTCTAGAAATCGTCTTCTGTAGCTTAATGAGTCAGATCTTCAAATTTTCCTCTGCAAAGTGGGAGCTCTGGTAGGTGTCATTGACTGCTATGATGCATTGCCTTTGGATGATTTCCCACTATGTCATCTTGGCTAAGAAAGGTGCTGACTTTCCTTGGTAGCACTCCTACTTACTGAATTCTAGATGGGAGGTAAGGTTTTCATGTCTCGTGCAATATCTGCAGGCATATTTTCTTCGGATGTGGCCACAGGGGCTCTTTCAAGGGACACTTCAAACTATTGAGCATCAAGATCATGAGATGATGAAATGTGGACGCGCTCTGAGCTTGCACCCTCATCATAGGACCGCTAGGCTTGAGACATGCTCCAAATTCGTCATCGACCCTAGGCAGAGGTCTCGAACAGAGAAGTTGGGGGTTTACTGATCGCAAAAAGGGGTCTCCTACATTTTGAAATTGGTGTGGCACTCTCGGGAATCTGGGAAGGATCTTACAGGGGTTCTAATATTTCGCCCCTTATTAGGAGGCTCAACTCAGGTTGGTGCGACTCGGCCTTATCTCTTTTCAATTTTCTTTTTGTGCCCACCTAGGTTTCCACAAAAACTACTTCTTCGCTAATGTTCAAGTTTTTATCAACTATCTGGGGGAGTTCATGAACATGAGTGGGGGAGTGGGTAGGAGAGGTAGGTGTAGATTCAGATTTAGACATGGGAGTAGTGTCATTTAGCTTTAGTGATCAGCCTACTGCACGTTGTTGTCCTTTGGTTTGATTTTCCTACCCATGAAACTCCTCAACTAGGAAATATTCCCACTACCTTTTCCTCTTCTTGAGCTCAATGACCAACAATATGTTCATGAGGCTATGGTGGTACAATGTGGTCTCACGTTTCCTGCTCTGTGACTGCACCCCTCAAGCCATCTTGTGCAAACTGAATATCAAGAAGTGGGGAATGTTTAATTGTTCGTTCTCTGTAAAATGAGTCATTAACTTAATATGATAAAGGAACACGATTGCATACATCACCTTGCAAGTTATGAAGCATTGCAACATCATGAGAAATGGGTGTCATCGTTCATTGATGAAACATCGTAACACTCCTTTTGCCCAGCTGATAGATTTGTAGGTGGGCTTTAAGAACATGGCACAATTTCAAATCTCTAGTTGCCCTCCTTTAAAAAACTGTTCACCCTCAGCTGGTAGCCTAATGGCTCTGCTCACGAATTCTTCTTGACTCTAAAATTCAAGTTGCCCACTTGGACATGCTCTCCATTGAAACTCCTTGCAAATGCTAGGGTGACCTGATTGTTGAAACCTTGGATTTTTTTCAAAAAGGTCATCCAACCTTTCTCCTCCAAAACACCACTACACTTCTGATATTTCAGGTTGCACGCGAACTCGCTGGAGGTGGGTTTGTGGCGATCAGCCCCCATTCTGCTTGGCTCCTTTGGTCAACTACAATTTTTCTCCTCCCCACTCTTTACTTCCCTTTGGTTGCTTACTAATTCTATAACCATGGTCTCGGACACCCCTCATATTAAAATTTGGATGAATGATCGCCCAATCATCATGATGAATTGGGAGTGTGATACTAATCATCATCATGATGATCATCCTATCCATATCTAGTGTAGAGTGCAAACATCTGATGTAGAGTGTGAACATCATGGTGTAGAGTGCGAACATCATAGCTGAGAGGCGGCACACCCATCTCATGATTGCTGGGAGGTGTCATGAAGTGATGACTAAGTGAGGACAGGGGTAGATATCATCACACAACGAGTAGGAATTATGAGCGGATGTCATTGGTGATTGTGGGTTCATGTCTCATCGAATGTGATGGAATGTAGTCGATGTGAGATTGGGGATAGATAGGTTAGGGGGATATGGCATAGGATTATGAGCGAAATTTAGAATGAAGGATAGGTTTAGAGGCACATTTTCACAGTATACATTTTAACCATTCACTAATCAAATTCAAGAAAAATAAGAGTGCATACCTGAACCACTTAAGATATTAGTGATTTCGTGTTGATTTCCTAATTTTGATGTAGCTTCCAAGAACTTGAATAAAAATGATGTTGACAGGAATAATGTTGAGGCTGCAACTGTGCTCTATGATCCAAATTTTGGAAATGAAATTCAAATGACAGGATCTTTGACCTCTAAAAATTAAGTACATATCCTGTAGATCTATACTTGTGCAGATTAATTAGTAAAGATGATCATCCTTGACTGCTGGTAAAGATGAGTACTGATTAGGAAACATTCTTATATAAGAAAATATAATCCCTTCATGATTCTAGAAAGGCTTCTTCACACACAACAATGATAAAAAAATTGCAGTTTGACAGATTATGGGACACAGACTATTCAGACATAATTTCATAATCCTCTTACTTGATTCCATATGTCATGCTTCTTATTTTTCTTCAGAAAAAACTATTTATCAGTCCATGGGTTTTTAACTAGGCCTAGAGTGATGACTGCTTGGGGAATTTCTTATTTAGGGAGCTAGAGATGTCCAGAAAGAGAGCTCCAAGGGGGTTTCTTTTCCATAACTATTCCTTTGGGCCTGGAAAAGAATAATTCAATGCCTAAAGGATCCCTAAAATACCACTATATTGTTTTAATGAGCCTGAAGTAATTGGTGCTCGAGGCATTCATATTTAGAGAGTTTGAATTTCCCATAGTAGACTCAAGGGATTTCCTTTCCGTAATAATTTCCTTGAGCCTGGAAAAGAACAATTCTATACTCAAGGAATCCCTAGACTAATACTGGTCCATATCATTTTGTGAGCCTGGATTATTCAATGCTCTGGAGCTTCATGTTTAGAGAGTCTGAAGGCCTCCAAAGAAGACTCCGTAGGTTCCTTTTCCATAAGTAATCCATCAGGCTTGGATAAAGGAATAAACTTGCTCGTGGTGAATTCCTCCTTCATTCTACATGGGCTCTAGGGAGAACCACCCGTAGATATGAAAAATAACATCCCACTAGTATATATATATATATATATATATATATATATATATATATATATATATATATATATATATATATATATATATATATAAAGAAATTAATCAGATGAACCAATAAGGGGCTCATCATTTGCATGAATTAGCTCCAACCATGGATCCTTTCATACTTCCTGTAAAAAACGATCATGTGAAAGTGGTTTGTGATAAACTTGAAGACTATGACCATTTACTACAAAAGAACTCTTATCATCATCGATAGTACAAATGTGAACTGAACTGTTATCAAAAACTTCAGTGACTTCATACGGTCCTAACCATCTGGTAGAGAATTTACCTTTACAATTCTTAAACATACTATCATATAACAAGGTCCAGTCACCTGCGTGAAAGAATTTCTTCTTGATAAATTTGTCATGCCATCGAGCTCTTTGGTTCTGCACCAACACAGTCCTATGGTAGGCATCTTGTTGGATTTCGTCAAGCTCATTCAATTACATCAACCTTTGCTCTTGAGCCTCATTTAGATTCATGCCCAATTGGGTGGCAGTTCTAAATGTCTTTACTTGTAACTTTCTTATAGATCTAACCCAGAAATATATGATAATATAAGTAAACCCAAGAATAAGAAGATCGAAATATAGATAGAAATGTTTCTTTATTAATATCAACCCTTAAGGTAGGGCAACACCATACATTCACTCCTTTAGGAAGGAGAACACTCCACAAGCCATATGCCTATTCATACAATATTCCTTAACCTTCTCTCCATGTGGAGTCTCTAGCCTCTATATAGGCCTCATACATACAATACCATGGGCCATTACCATGGTTCCCTCATACCATCGAACTAATACCATGGGCCCATTACATTATTACTAACTACTTGTGGTCCCTTACATGATATGGGTTAACCACCTTTTTTATTACTATGGACCATCCCATTATTACATTATTACATTATTACATTGGGTACCTCCATTTGTACCCCATATTACCCCCCTAGGTATATAACATTCCAACCCCCTTAGCATGTTTCGTCCCCAAAACATGGGAAAAACACAAATAATAAGATCTACTCAAAAGAGTAGTCCACTGGTACCATGCACGTGCATCTAGCCATCCAAGAGAAAGGTGAACCCTCGATCTCGCTGGTGCCTCGCTCGCTTGAGATGGAAGTTGACCGTGGCAACTCTTCTGTGTTGATGTGTAGTAAGTGGATCTGTGCTCCTCGCGATCCATCATGCGGGGGTTGTTGTCCTTGTGGCTAATTGGTTGCCATCTTGTTGGTTGTTTTCTTGCAGGGTGATGTGGGTGATGATATGTTGAAGTTTAACCCACGGTGTCTTTTTCTTTAATTCACCCTTTACTGGAGCCTGATTGTTATCTGGTGCACGTTGTGGTGCTTGCTGTGGTGTCTTATCTTCCAATATTACTTTAACCACTAAGCCCTCATCTGATGTATCATCACCTGTAACCTTTTCTACTTTAGCCTCTATTTGTGTTTGATTGTCGATCATCACTAGCTCATAATCTGAGATGCTAGTCCCTGGAACATCTTCTGTGTAAGCCTCCATGTACTCTACCTGTTTATTGATGGAAACATCCTGTAATGTAATTTTCTTCTTTTTATACCAGAGCTTCAGGAATTTCTTCAGCACATTAATATTGATAGTACCCATAGATTCCATCCAAGGATATCCCAAAACAACATCCATATTATCCGTCTCTGAAGTATAAAAATCACCATGCAACACATACTTATCCATAGAGATCTTCAAATCCTTATACACTTGAACATCCTCATCATCCACTTGAGTGTTTTCAACGTGTTTTACTGAAACTTGCAATTTTTTTGCCAAATTAACATTGATAAAATTATGCTTGCAACTAGGATTTATAGAAACAATGATCTTCTCCTTATGAATCAGTCCATGAACCTGCAATAAGGAGATACCGACAAAAAATAACCCTTTAGGTTTCTTGGTTCCTTCTTTCCTATAAAAGTAAAACCTTTGCTAGGCTGTGTGTCTGTCTGTGTGAGCTTATCCACAAGATTAGATTTACGGTCAAAGTGGTCTATAAGAGTTTTTTTTGAATGTGTCCCAAGTTAAGGGCCTTCCATAGCAACGTTGATGCCCTTGCCACCATTGCCATCTTTCATTGTCCAAGTACATTTTTCCCACACTCAGCTGAGTCTGATCATCATAGATGTAATTCAATTTGAAATGTTTCTCCATTTGGTTGGATGAGAGCCATCAAATTTATACAAGTCCCTCAAATTCTGATCTAGGCCTGCCATCATAAAAAAATGGGCGAAAATTTGAAATGTCACAGTTTAGTCAATATTGCTCAGAATCCTTATTATGGCCTATTTTTGGAAATGGAAAAACCATCGTGCATCTTCCTATGTGATAGAAATCCCAATCTAGGCACTAGAATTTTAGATCTGCGCTGCAACTCTCCCGCTGTCATCAAAATTTTTGCAAAAAAGAGCTATTTTAAATCAGCGATATCTCCCTCATCCGGACTCCAATTCGACTGATTTTTTTTCAAATTGGGTATTTTTTCATCAGAAATCTAGGTATGCAATTATATTTTTCATATCTTGCACCAGGATGTCCAAATCTGCACCACAAACTCGCTGCCCCGAAAAATTGTTTGCAACCCCACTGATTTTTAAATCAGTGATATCTCCTTCATCTGGACTCCGATTCGACTGGATTTTTTTTTTTAAATCAGGTATTTTTTCACATAGAATCCAGATCTACAATTAGATTTTGTAGCTATTCCACCAAAACATACCGATCTGATCTGCAAACTTGCCGCCCCCGAAATCCTGCAAAAAATATAAAAAAAAAAATTCTCCACATTTTTGCCTAAGAAAGTGCTCTTATACCACTTGTTATAGCTCTGATACCAATTGTTATAGATCTAATATGAAAATATATGAGAATAAAAATATACCTAGGAATAAGAAGATAGAAGTAGATAGGTATATAACAAACGCGATGGGCAAGAGCACTTGTTTACCATAGACTAACTTGTAAGGTGTGTGTCCAGTCACATTTTTCCAAGTGATCCGGTAAGCCCATAGTGCTTCTCGTAACTTATCCACCCAATCCATATAATGCAGTTGACTAATTTTTGTAAGGATGGATTCCAAAACTTTGTTCAAGGACTCCACTTTCCCGTTAGCCTGGGGGTGGTATGGAGTCGATTTTTGATGCTTAATTTGATACTACTTCGTGAGTTCCTTGACCAACTTTGACGTAAATTGTGTACCCTCACTTGTGATGATTTCATGAGGCACAAAGAATCTCATAAAAATTCCCTCGAACAAGAATTCTACTACTGCCTTATCAGTGGCAGCATACAATGATTTAGCGTCCACCCACTTGGTGATGTAATCAGTGCACACCAATATATTTTTTCTTCTTTGACATTGGGGAGATGGGCCTGTGAAGTCCAATGCCCACTTCTGAAAGGGTTCAATGGCAATTTGTGGTTGAATAGGCATTTCATCGGAGCCAACTGGTCTTCCCATCTGTTGGAAAGCGTCACAACTCAGAACAAACTTCTTGGCGTCTTTAAAAAGTGTAGGCCAATAGTATCCAGTACGAAGAACTTTGTATGTAGTCCTTTCATCGGAAAAATCATCACTACAAGGCTTGTTGTGACTGGCTCTCAGTATATCATACATTTTATCTTCCCACACACACTGCCTCATAATCAAGTATGGCTCTGTATAAAATAGATCTCCATCGATCCAAGAGGAAATGTCACTATGCTGCACTATATTATGCTTATCTCGGGCCGACATGGTTTTAGGTAGTTTTTCTAATACCAAATAATTGGCGACATCAACGAACCAAGGAGTAATAGTTGAAATGGAAAATAATGCTTCATCTAGAAATTCACTAGGCACTGGTGTTGGAATGCTTCCCTACGCAAGAATCAAACAAGATAAAAAATTAGCTCCCAAGTTATCCCTTCTAGGAATATCAATTATAGTTATATTGAATTCTTATAGAAGAAGCAGCCATCAAGTTATCCTACCATTAGTAATAGGTTTATTCACTAAAAATCTAACAGCAGAATGGTCGGTATGGAAAAATGTCTCATAACCAGTAATATAATGCCTAAAATTTCCTATAGCATGCACAACTGCTAACAACTCTTTTTCCATAACCGTATAATTTAATTTAGCGTGAGAGAGATTTCTGCTAACAAAATAAATTGCATAGCGAAATTTATCCTTCCTTTATACCAAAACTACTCTTAGTGCAGTATCTGAAGCATATGTACAAATATGAACAGGTAAGGACCAATTTGGCCCTCTTAGTACCAGAATTGTAGACAACTTTCCTTCAGTACCTAAAAATCATGTTGACAGTCAACATTTCATACAAATTCAGCATCTTTAGTTAACAATTTAAATAATGGTGCTACAATTCTAGTGAAATTCTCAATATATCGTAGATAATATCTTGTGTGCCCTAAAAACCTTCTTACCTATTTTTGCGAGCTAGGAATAGGGATACAAGAGATTACCTTGATTTTTACTGGGTCAACTTGAATCCATTCAAATTAGACAATATGTCCTAGAACAATACCCTTATTTTGCATCATCCTACATTTATCACTACTAAGGGCTAGATCAACTTCTTGAAAACGAATTAATACCTTCTCTAGATTTACCAAGGCCTGTGAAAAGTCATCTCCATAAACTGTGAAGTCATCTATATAGACTTCCACATAGTCATGGATCAGATCACAAAAAATGGCAAGTACAACTCTATGAAAAGTGGCGGGGGCATTACAAATACCAAAGGGGAGGACTTTGTATGCATAAGTACCCCAAGGGCATGTAAACGTAGTCTTATCCTGGTCATCTTTGGCTATTTGTATTTGATTGTAACCATTGTACCCATCTAGAAAATCAAAATATTTATTACGTGAAAGCGTTCTGAGGACTTGATCAATGAATAACAATGGAAAATAGTCATGCAATGTGGCCTTGTTTAATTCTCTCTAGTCAATGCAGATCCTCCACTTTCCATTCTTCTTTAGAACCACTACCAGAGGTGACACCCACTTAGTGCCAGAAATGGGGTAAATGAAATATGCAGCCAAAAGTTTCTAAAGCTCATCTTTAACAATGTCTTTTAATGCTAGGTTCATACGCCTTTGTGGTTGCCGAACAGGTCTCATTTCTTCATTTGTATAGATATAGTGGATGTAGGTGTCTAGATGTATGCCCCTCATATCCAAGTAATCCTAGGAAAAAGCTACATTTTATTCACTAATCATACTCATCAACTACTCCCTTTGTTCTACAGTCAATCCTGTACCAATATGAAGATTTTTCCTTCAAAAAATTCCACAGGTTCTGTGGTGAGATCATGGCTTTCCTCCATTGCTACAAAAGAGGCAAAGACAGCTGGGTGGAAGGTTTCCTAAAACTCATCACTAACCATGTTGATAACAATTAAAAGAGATGGGATAATCAATATAAGAGCTATCAGCTAAAAACTGCAGCAAAACATGTTCATCAGAATGCTCTTGGAGACCTCCAGACTAATCTAATGACAATAGAGGAAACATACAATATTTGTCTCCATATGGGTTTTCAAGCCATAATGGTACTTCAGCAGTTGTCTGAGCATGTGGAAAAATAAACAAAGTTTAATTGTGGGGACCATTAGAAATAATCATTTCTTTTTTCCTGCATCCTATGACAGCATCAGTAGTTTCCAACCATGGTCACCCTAGAACCATGGGGTGTTCGGGCCTAGAGGTTTTTGGAGAAATTACTACAAAATCTATGGGATATTGCCAAGAGGAAATAGTGACTACTATGTCCTCTAAGGTGCCCATTGGTTTGACGATGCATTTGTCTTCCATTTCTAAAAGGATAGGGGTGGATTTAAGTCCAGGTAGTTGTAATGATGCCATTGTTTATAGGTCATCGCATTTATTGCTACCCATAGATCCACGAGGGTGTTTGACAGAAGTACTCTCTTTATCTCAATGGTGACAATGGGGTTCCTAGGGTCATTTTATTTTGCAAGAAAATTAGAAACCATAGTGGACATTTGGCTTATGATTTTGACATTCTAGTTCTTATGCCCCTTCCTCCCTGATTTTTTAATGCAAAGATCTTTGAAAATTTTGGTGTAAATGGGAATGTATCTAATTGGTTGTAAGAGCGTAATTTTAATGCAATCATTCCTAAGTTCATTTTCCAAATCATATTCAAGCAAGATCTCTTATTTATTTACAATTAGTTTTTCCGAGTACAGTGGTTCATTTGATTCGCATTTCTATGATTGTTGTTGTTTTTCATTTTGCAAATGGTTTTCTAATGATGTGGAGGGCACCTCTTCTTGGATAACAACTGTTGATTTTTCTTTGTTAACTGTCTTTCCTTATTGTAATTGGATTTGATTCATAGGAATGGCAATAATCGTGCACGTAGGAAAAGGCTGATTATCAATGTTTTGCACAGGTTGAGGTAGCCTATTGTAGCTTGGGCTAGGTATGGGTTATGTGGGAAAAAATGTAGGTTAGGGTGTGTACACGGTAGCAGGTGCCTGCGAAGATGATGGGTTAGTAGGTGCATGTAATAAATGATGCAAAGGAGGTGGTGGAAATGTAGGTTATTAATACATGTTGGGGTTATACCCTTGCTAATAGGATTGCATGGTCAAATTATATGAGGTACTTGGCATATTTGGGTAAGGCCCATAGAATTGGTCTGGGGTTGATAGGTGTTGGTATAGGGGTTTCTCCTCCAATTCCGGCTCTAGAAAGTGTTTTCTAGTTACAGAGCAGCTCATGGAGGGTAAGATGCAAGGAAGGTCCAAGGTTGAGTCTGGACATAACCTAGAAAATTTGGGTCTGGAAACATATTCTAATTTTTGCCTCTCCATGTGGGTATTTTGGTGGCTTGAGATTGGTCAATGGTTTCAACGTTCCCCTTGTAGATGGCCTGTAAGTCAGGAAGTTATGGGCACTTATCGATTGAGTGTTCTAAAGTGAAAATTTCATAGATCTCAATGGCATGTAAAGGACATTCCCTATCTACATCTTTGCAGATACACTTGGAACAAAAGACTGCCATGGTTTCTTTTTCAGCCTCTTGTTTTTGTTTGAATTTCATAATGTCTAGCTGGTCACTGATTGTGTTGAGTATATTAGCTTTAAAGTTGTCTAGTAGGTTTCCCAGCTCGACTCTGGTAACATTATTAGCCAAAGTTTTCTTTTGCACATAGTCCCTAGAATTATCTTTAAGTTCACAAAGCTTTTTGCGTACTTTAGCTTGGCTCCAAGAGTAGGTAATATAAAGCTCAATTACTTCAGCAAATGGCTTCTTATATATGTCCCCATCACTAGGAAGGTTTAATGTTTTAGTGCAATCATCTCTTATCCCATTTTGGAAAATAGTTCTGATAATATTTTCATCTAAGTTTGACCCACGAGATTTGTGAAAATTGTATAGGAATCATTCGAGATACTCCTCTAGGTTTTCATCTTCTATTTTGTTGCATACTAAGGATATGATTGATGTCCCTACTCTTACAAAAATCATGATACTTTTTAAGGAAAATTGATTTCATGTCATCCCATGAATATATCATGTGTTGCCCTAGGTTCATGAACCATCTAAGGGTTGCATCTTTTAATGTGGTGGAAAACAATTTAAGTTTATGTGCATCCTCATACTAATTATAATTACGACATAAAATATCGAATTGAAAAAAGAAAGGTGTTGGGGTCTTCAGATGATTTACCATAGAATAATGGGAGAGATGCCATCAGAATGTTTTTCATGTTGATGTCGCGAGTCACATCTAGGATAGGGAACCCGAAGGTAACTTCCTCTTCGTCTTCCTGGTTGTTTCCTCCAAAGAGGTTACCATTGCATCGAGGGCCTTCTCCCTCTTCCTAGCATTCTTCATTGTGTCTATCCTCCCCATCTTGGTGATCCATATCTACAATGGGCACCCGAAGGGGTTTGCTAATTATGGTGTGAACAGGAGGTATTGGAACACGGTTGATATTGGTTGATTGCTCATCCATGTTGTCTTGCAATTCTACTGGTTCTTCTACAGGGTTTTCAAAGACAACCTGTCGAATGGTCCTTTCCCCTTGATCTAAGAATTCTTGATGTAAAACCAAGTTGGTATCAACACTTCCTCCTTCTTGTCTCAGTCCTACATATTGATTAGCAGTGGTAAGAATGGGTATATTAATTGATCCAAAGGTTGCAAGAAATTTGGAACTGGAAATAAATCTACCCTTGCTATCTCTAGGTCTACCTATACTCCTATGCATAAATATAAAAGAAATAGAAACTCAAGAAAAAGAAGTGCTCGGTTAGACTTTGGAGCAACCCCACAAAAGCGGATGCATGGCCCTTCACTCACGTCTTACCATACACTCTCCACCCTCTGATAGTCCTACAAGACCCTAAAGCTAAAATAATAATAGTTACCCGAATAAGAATTACAACTTCCCCGACAACGACGCCAAAATTTTGAGAGTTTTAATTGATGAATTAATCTTCCAATATTTATATGTCAATCTAGGCTTGTAAACGCGAGTTGTATTGCACTTTCTACATTTAGTTCTTGATCAAAGCTTTAATGTTTCCTTCATGATGATAAACTGAGTAATAAAACACACAAATTGTTGTAAGCATACAACTCAAAAGGAAATCAATCCATCTTGCTAACACATACAAAATCAATAATCAAATTCAACTTAAAGACTTTGAAATCTCTATGAACTTAACCTACTTGGTACTGGAATTGAAATATAGACTTAAATGTCGACTTGATTCTTTACCACAGATTCCAATCTAACAGGCTATGAAAGCAAATGCCTAATCAAATAGACTCCACACATAACTCAATCATTCAAAACCCAAATCCTAATTTCCAACTCTTACAATTTCCACTTGAAAGAATTAAAAGATCTAATCTACTTGGAATGGTAATTCAACTTTAAACTAAGCAATCAATCTTGCACTCAATGACTGTTCTTAATTCGAAACCCTAGAATGAGAAAAGCTTCACATTAATTCCACTGTTTTGACAACAAGTAAAAGATCTTTATGTTGGGAGCTAATCTGAATACTCTGTCTCACACCCTTAACCAGGCAACTTGATCTCTCACACTCAACTAATTTGCATACATATTCC
This sequence comes from Pinus tabuliformis, assembly GCA_031772625.1. Lineage (NCBI taxonomy): Eukaryota > Viridiplantae > Streptophyta > Pinopsida > Pinales > Pinaceae > Pinus > Pinus tabuliformis. Next base: position 632,028,265 of record CM062817.1, on the reverse strand, counting down.
TAATCTATCATAACCTTAAGAACAAGCTTCAAGCCTTAACTCTATTCTCAAGGATGACAACAAATAAAACAACTATAAATTGCTATCAGGCACACAAAATTGTACTCAGGAAACTATCCTACAGTTGCATAAATCTCAAATTAAACTCAAGAAAACCTATTCAAAATCTCAGCAAACCAACACTTTGTCTTCTCAGTGAAAAGGTAAGTCACACAGCTGATTGCAACCTAACTTCAAAATCAAATCAAGCACGCATTTGATGGAAATTACCTTAGGCTAGAAACTACATTTTCAATCAACAGTATTAGACTCTAGGCTATGGTACTGCACTCAAGCACTCAAAATGAAGCAAGGGAAATCACACTGAAAACTAAAACTAAATCATTCACTTGAACTCCAAAATCAATCTGCAAATTTATTAAGAAACTGAGAATCTATTTGAGAAACAAGACAAGATTAAACGATGTTAAGCTAACTTAATCAATCAATCTGGAAAGAAATATTTCTATGGCACACACATGAAAATAATTTAGCAGAAAACCAATCGATTTGGACTAAATCAAACTTATGATGAGTCAAGCTATTCTAATCAATCAATCTGGAATGAATACTCCTATGGCACACACATTTATGAAAATAATTCGGCAGGAAACCAACCAATTTGATCACTGAAAGAAACAAGAAAATGTGATTTATTTAGAATCAACTGAAATCCACTTCAATGCATAATTAAACTCACACCAGATCAATCTTGATTACTCAATGAATTATCTCAACTTCGGATTCGAGGGTTTCTCTGTGTTTTCATCGGATGGACCAGCTCACCACAAGCATTCAGTTTATAATGTGATTAAAACAAGTTTTATATAACTACGATAGCACAGTTAGGGTACGGTTTGTGGCTTTAGAGAACAGAGTATGACTCTACCTTAGAAGTAGGAGCGCCAATCACATGAGAACCATACATTCAAATTGCTAAAGTAAAGGATCTGAAAACGCATCACATAGTCAGCATACTAAAATTGTTTCAAATTCAATAGAAACCTCCATGCAACATATAAAAAATTGATAAACCAAAGATAAACAAGAAGAAATTATGACTATCACATAGCTATGTTCCTAAGAAATGATACAGAGTTGATCCCAGATGGTGGTGGGCCTGGCCACACCTAGGGAGCTTATTTACTTATAGGAAATGAAAATCTTTAACATAGCTAATTCATGAATTCATAGTGAACCATCTAACAAATTGATTTGAACTCAATACATCGCCATCATAACAATATTTTAATTAAAAATATATGTCTGGAGATAAAAGATACAAATGACAATATATCCTTCTATTTGCTAGCTTCCTAGTTATTACAGAGAAACCTTTATTGGCGTTGGCTAGGATAAAAACAAATTGAACCATATATAGAAAATTTTAATAGCTTGGCTAAATCGATCTTCCAGATTAGATTGTTGGAACAACCTATTTGATTTAGCATAACAAACCCTCAACTAACCCCAAGATTGGTACCAGCTAAGTTCAATGAGGATAGTGGAGATCTTTATAATGGAAGAAGTTTAACTTGTTTGAGCATAAATAGAGGTTGCTCACTCATCTAGAAGTATCCGGCCTATCCCTCCTTTACATTGTTAAGTACTAATCCCGAAATGGTTGTTGAGTACAAAAATGGTGGAACATGTTTCATAAATCAACACTATCCTAATCTCATCCTACTTAGTTGCTGCAATATCCACACTTGACCATGTTGATTAGTTAGTTCATTGGTAACAACTCAAATTCACTTAAATTTAACTAATAAACAACAAAATGACACAATGAAATGATTTACCTCGTAGTAGGATTTTGACAATTTTAGAGCAATAAAAATGGCAGGAGAGTAGGTATAGGATTACAAAAAGGACAAGAATGGAGGTGGAAAACAGTGGAAGTGGGGACAAAACAGGGTACCAAAAAGTACCTCTAACCATTCCTCCATGTTTGAATTTCCAATGAAATGTCATTAAGGACCGTCAATAGATTTCACCCACCCATACATGGTTAGTTCTTCCTACTATGTCATCTTCTTTCCTTTTTTGTTTTTCTTCTTGTTGGCTTGCTATATCCCTAATAACTCTAATGACTCCATTTTCCTCTAAATGTTTACCCCTACTATGTTTTGAACTCATCATTCTATTGTTTGCATCAAATAATCTTATACATTTTTATTTCTTCTCATAGATTACTTGCCCATATGTATTTAGAGAATTTACTACTCTACTTTTGTCATTTTACTCTATTACTTCTTTTAAGTCCAACCTTCTCTCTCTACCTAGGATCTAGTACATAGGAGTTTTTCTTATAAAATCCCCTCTATCACCTTAAAACCTAGTTCTATGTCCTACATGCACTACTTGACCTTCATCCCCCTCTATCATTGGATGCCCCATATACACCCCTCCATTATTAACTAGAAACTTGTGGTATTTGAATATCCAAGTCTCATTAACTAAAATTTTTAAATAAATTGAGACCATTGTTTGGACATGTTGTTTTTCGTTCCAACATATTGTCATCTTATTCACGTTAGTTAAGAAAAGTGTGTTACTAAAAATGGATTGTACCGTACAAGCCCTTAGTATATTCCAATATAGGAAATTTTATTATACATCAATGCACTTACCGTTCAAAAATATGGTGGAAGTTGTGTAGCTTGAGGCCTTTGATAGTTTATTTTATTTGGAGGAACCTTTTGGCTACTTTATTGATCGAATCATATTTTTTACATCAGGGTATATAAAAAATTATATTAAATATACTACTATACTTGTAGCTTCAGGCGATGACTCATAATGAGTTTACCATATCATAATTTATTGAAATTTACAGTTATTATGTCCTTAACTTAACTCCCTCAAATGGATCCTTTTGTGTGACAAATATCTTATAACCATTGATGTTCAACAGTTATAGAGGCATGAATACAAGTTCATTATTATTCTAGCATTGGAATAAGGGAAACATTTAGGGTTATACATGTGAAAGACTTTGCGTAGGAGATGCAAAACCATAATAGGAACATATAGTATATTTATATTTACAATGAGAACATTAAAAGTATCTTATATTAATATTTTCATAAGCTAATCTCATAGGGAAATAAAATGGTTAATGGTGTATTGATCAGTGACTAGAGAAAAAACATCTTGTGCACTGGCTCAAGACTAAACATTAGAAAATAAAAATAAAATTTCCATATTAAAGTGGTACATGACAAGTGGTATCAGAGTGCCTCATTTAATGTTGAGCCAACAATGGGTCATCACAATAAAAAAAGAAACTGGTATTGAAATATAATTATGAAAATACTGATAACAGGTTGTCTTGTCTCATAAGGTACATAAGTGTTAAACATTGTTATAGGATGGTAGATGAATCTCCTCAAACCATAACAGGTGGGGAAGACTTATATGTTGAATTGGGACGAGGAGGAACTACACCAAACTCCTAGATTATGGAAGTTATAAGAAATGTACAACAAGAATTGGATCAACTTAGAAACATCAATGAATGGTTGTTGAGGGCTAGTGAGGAACAAGAATGTATGATAAGGGAATTGACAAAAAAACCCATTGATAAAAGTGTAAAACCAGAAGGGTTAAAATGGAAAGAGGAAGATACGAAGTTATAAAATTCTAAAAGTGTTGGAGAATCAGATAAAAAATATTCAAAATCACATAAGAAAAAGAAGAAAATGGAGTCGCAAGGAGAATTTTGGAAAATCCAACCCCCTACCCTTGATGAGGAAAGGGAGGAAGATTTAGAATCATGGCTTCTTAACATCATCAAATACTTTCAGGTGTATGAGTATAAAATTTATTTGAAGGCGTGACTAGTTATTTACTAGTTACAGAGAAATTCCACTTTGTGGTGGGAAGGGGCTAAAAGTATACTTCTGTTGGAAGAGAAGATAATTTATTGGGAGGAATTTCATAAGAGGTTTAAATCTCGGTATCTAAGTGAATGATATTATGATGATCGTGCTAAGGAATTCCATTAATTAAGGTTAGGACAACTTACCATGGATGAGTTTGTAAAAAAAATTACAAACTTACTATGGTATGTGCCCTATATTAGAGAGAAGAAATCAAAAGTATAGAGATTTCTAAACTATTTACCAACACCCTACAAGGAGAGGATTGAGTTCAAAAATCCAAATACGATGGATGAAGTGGTAAGGAAAGATAGATTATTTTACCAACAATTCAAAAATAGAAATGAAGGTTCCAAATCATCGCATACCAAGGGTCAAAAAAAAATTTATGAACATTAAAATATAGAAACCTCCCCATCTTAAAATTTTTGGAAAGGAGTATTAGAGGAAGAAGTTTAACAAAGGAAGTGTAAATTGGTTGGCTTAGCCTCACATAGGATCAAATCCCATGGAACTGAACAATAAAAAGAGCATAGGAGGTAAAGAACAAGAACCGCTAGAGTGTTGGGGTTGTCGGGAGTGACATCTATTAAGGGAATATATACATAATATGAGATCAATTTCTAATATTCAAGAACTACTTGAAGCAACTATGATAAATGATGTGGCCAGAAACATTCCCAGAATCAGGGTGGCATTAGAGGATTGGTAGGCTGAGCATCAATCTACAATGATTGAGATCGAAGGTACTATACAAAACCAATATGTTTATGTTTTATTTGATCTTGGGGCTAGTTTAATTTATATTAGCCCCCAATTTGTGGAAAAATGTAATTTGTAATTAGAAAAATTTCAAAATGCATGGTTGCTACAGTTAGCAACTAGTACCAAATGAAAAGTAATACATCAATTAAGATAATTTCATGTGGAATAAAATGGTTATTCCAAAGAAGTGAATTTAAACATTCTTTCTTTAGGATTGTGTGATATATTAATTGCATGGATTGGCTAGAAAATGAAAGAGATGTCATAAACTGTTTAGAGAAAATTGTAAGTTGTGTAAACCAAAATGGACAACCTAAATTGATACGAGGAAAACCAAAACCAGTATCAGTCAAGAAAATCTCATCTTTTCAATTAAAATAGAATGGAATAAAATGATTTCAAGTGTAGATGGTGCATGTGGAAAATGATGAAAAAGAAAAAGAAAAAAAAGAAAGATTAGATACTTTATAGGTCATAACAGATTTTCAAGATGCTTTTCTGGAGTAAATTCCCAAGTTACCCCCTCGTAGAGACATTGATTTCTCTATTGATTTGGTACCAATTGTTGAACCTATGTCTAGATCCCCCTATAGAATGAGTATACCAGAGCTACTAGAGTTGAAAATTCAGCTACGGAAGCTACTAGATAAGGGTAATATCAGACCTATTGTATCACCATGGGGTCTACCTGTGCTACTTATCAAGACAAAACATGGCACATTTAGGCTATGCATTGACTATAGGTAGTTGAGGAAGTTAACTATCAAAAATAAATATCCACTACCCTAGAATTATGACTTCTTTGATTAAGTAATGGGAGAAACCGTCTTTTCAAAAGTCGATTTAAGAATTGGTTATCATTAGTTGTGAATAAAATATAAAGATGTTCACAAGACATGTTTTAGAACTTGGTATGGACATATGAGTTCATGGTGTTACCCTTTGGTATCACTAATGCACTAGCGACCTTCATGTGTTTAATTAACAATGTACTTCATAGATTTGTGTTAGTATTCATATATGACATCCTAGTGTACTCTAAAAATGAGGATGGGAACCAAGAAAATCTTAGATTGGTGTTACATACATTAAGAGAACATCAAATTTATGAAAAAGTTAGTAAATGTGAGTTCTAAGAAAATAGAATTCAGTATATAGGGCACATTATTTCTAAAGGAGGATGAGTTGTGGACCTTGAAAAGGTTAAGGCTATTCTTAATTGGACCACACCTAATGATGTGTCATTAGTTTACTCATATATGGGGATTTCTAGATATTATCAAACATTTGTAAAAGGATTTTCAAAATTATCTTACATGATTACCTCCTTGCATAAAAATGGAATAAAGTTTCAATGGATAGACAAATTCCAAGAAAGCTTTGACAAATTAAAACAATTGTTAACAAAAACTCATATACTAAAAATTTCAAATCCAAATAAGAAATTTACCATTTCTATTGATGCTTGTTTGGAAGGACTTGGGGATTATTTGATGCAAGATAATGTAGTAATAGCATCTGAATCCAGAAAGTTGAAAAAAATTGAACATAATTATGTTGTGTATGATCTAGAATTGACAACAATGATACATACTCTAAAAATGTGGAGGCAAAAGGAAGTTCATTTTGGTAGCAAATCATATCAGTTTGAAATATTTCTTGAGTCGACCTAACTTGAATGCTAGAAAAGAAATGTTGTTAACTTTCCCTAGTGAGTTTTAATTTTATATAAAACACATAAAAGGAAAATAGAAAAAAATCATCGATGCTCTAAGTAGACATTCTCCTTCTTTTGTAGGAAGTTTTGTGAGCAACATTAATACATATTTTGGGGAACATATTAAAGAGGCACTACAACAAGATCCTCAATATTAGGAAATGCAACAAAAAATACGAAAAAAGGATCTTTTGGGCTATGCAGAAAATTCGAAAGGATTAGTAACCTACCAAAATAGATTGTACATTCCTAATGTGCTCATGCTAAAATAAATGATATTGGATGAATACCAGAAGAAACATTATATTGGTTACCAAGGATACCAAAAGATTATAACAACGTTAAGGAAAAACTTGTTTTGGTCAGGTATGAAGAGAGATGTGGTAGAATATTTAGCAAAATGCTTAGAGTGTCAATAGGTAAAAGTGGAATACTAACATCCTATCGGATTACTAAATCCATTACCCATCCCTAAATGGAGGTGGTAATATCAATGGATTTTGTTATAGGGTTACTCAAAACAAAGAATCAACATCACTCTGTCATGATGGTGGTGGACACTTTGTCCAAAGAAGCACATTTTATATCATTGTAGTCTACTTTTGGAATGGCTTAGATTTCCAACATTTTCATTAAAGAAATATTTTGATTTCCTCGTATACCACAAATGATGGTATCAGACATAGATGCTAAATTTACCTCCATGTTTGGATAGCTCTGTTTGGGGTCACGTGGACTCAATTACACTTCAGTACTAATTATCATCCACAAATGGATTGATAGATAGAAAGGAAAAATCAAATCCTAGAATATATGCTACGAATGTATGTGATGGACAGGCCTAATAAAATGGAGGATTATATGCACTTAGAAAAAGTTTCCTATAACAATAACTACCAAGCTTCCATAAAAATGAGTTCTTTTGAAGCTATATATGGTAGGAAGTTTCATATGCCACTCAGTTTGGGTCAACCGGAAGATATGTTAATATTGGGACCTGAAGCTTTGCAAGAAATGGAACAGATAGTGTGAAATATTAGACATAATATGAAAATAACACAAGATGGGATAAAAGTTATGTAGACAGGAAGAGGACTCATAAATAATTTAACGTTGGAGACCATGTGTACTTGCAGGTAAAACCCAAAAAAAGTACTCTCATATTTGGTAGTTGTGCCAAGTTGGCACCATGATTCTGCAAGCCTTTTGAAATTTTAGACAGAGTTGGTCAAGTGGCATATTAACTAGCTCTGCCATATCATATTAAATCTCATAATGTTTTTCGTGTGTCCTTGCTAAAAAAATATATCCATGATAAATCACATGTAATTGATTGGAACTTGATATAGGTGGAATCCAAAGGAGACTTTCTGCCAGAGCCACTATGTATCCTAGATCAGAAAGAGATCATACTTTGAAATCAAGTCATCGCAGGCGTTAAAGTGTAGTGGAAGCACTTTACACCTGAAGAAGCTACTTGGGAATGTGAGGAGATTATGAAATAAGCCTATCCAACATTGTTCAAAAATGAGGCAGCAGAGGAATAACAATCGAGGATAGTGTTATTTTTTTTACATGGGGAAGATGTAACACCCCTCTGTGTTCATGTAAATATTCTTTATTTAGAATGAACTATTTTTAGCAATGGCTAGAAAGCCATAGTAAACTCAATTTGGAATAAATATGGTGATGTAATAAATATATTTTGATAATAAAAATAAACTGAAAGATTTACTTGGAAAAGAACACTTGAGTTAATGAGATCATTATCTAGATTTGGAAACCAATGTGGATGGATAAGATTGAACAAAATTCCCTCAATCTACTCCTAAAAATCCCTAAGGGTTGTTTGTTGAGATTTAATATGATTCAAAGAAAAAAATATATTAAATCTCTCATAGTGGCAAGAAAACTAAGCATTAGGGGAATTTAGAGGTCTAAAATGAACCTCGTAAGAAACATGTATAGCCAAAATAAACTTTCCAAGAACCAATAGGATTCAAGATGATGATGTCAACCATGGGGGATGATTCATCATTTTTGGAGTAAAAAAGTAAGAAGATTAAAAAATAATAAAATAATAAAACTACTTTTTCAACTCATATTTTCAACTTATCTCCCTAAGGTTTAACTCAAATTTACAGTGGAAGTACTTGTTGAATGCAAAATTTAATTTTTCATCCAAGGAGTACCCATGTTGCATACTTTTGATGGACCTTGCTACACGAAAATTGCAAAATACATGGAAAGAAAACGTGATTGCAATCATGTTTTTCATTTATTTCTCATTTTTCATGTGGTAGGGTCCATCGAAAGTATGAAACATGGGTACTCCTTGGATTAGGAATCAAACTTTTCATCCAATGATTGTTTCTACTTAAAAATGGCTAAACCCATCTGGAGATAAGTTTAACTTATGATTTGAAAAAATAGTTTTTTCTTTTTTCCCTCTAAAATTTGATGATGTAATCTAATCTTATTTTATTATTTCCACTATTATTTTATAATCTCCTTAGAAGGCCCATTTTAGACCTCCAAATTCCCCTAATGTAAGGGTGAATAAAGCATTGACAGAGAAAAAGGTTGGCTTTAACGAAGAAGGAAGATACTTTTTCAAAAAATAAAGACAAATCCTAGGCTATGAGGTTGGAAGACACCTAAAAGAAACAAACTAATAAGGAAATTTTGCTAGGGAAGCAAGGCATAAAATACCTTGAGTGAGAATCACAAGAGGTCATTGTTTTTGGAAAAATAAAAGATCTCAACTCAGGGGAGAAACAATGGTGAAGGTTCATTCTTGGGTGGGCATTTGTTCATCCCAAGTTGATCCAGTTGATTATGTTTGAAATTCTGGTCAATGTGCAGTTATATTTTTAATATTATTATTGAATTTATTTGATGTGAAAGTTGTTATGATTTATTATAACTGTTAATTATGTTCTTACTGAAGCATAGTTGTAAATTACATGAACTTTGTTCTTATAAGTTATAGATGCATATTATCTAAATTTTTCTCATTATCAAGAGCATAGATACAAATTGCATCAATTTTCTTCTTATTGAATTATTGAAACATATTATAGGAATTATGATTATATAAATTATGTATTTCCTAAGTTATAGAGAAAGAGTATGGAAGATATAGATAGGTAGGACCTAAGGATCCTACGCCCAAATTTGATAAAATATTATGAAAGGCTTAAATAAATTAGCAATGGGTTGCAATAATGTTTCGTTATATGTACGTTACTATTCACGGTTATGTTAGGTCCCTATTGGTATCCACATATTTGATAATTTACTAACAATTGCAGAGTAATTACAAATTAGTGATGCTTTGTATGCATGGGAACTAGTGAGGTTGGTCAATGTGTAAATGACACAATATTTTTTTATGAGAATATAGGTGGTCCTAGATCGAAATATCAAAATCTAACTATTGGAATGAAAAAACGTAGTACTCTCCTTACTGTCAAATGGATTTCTAGGGTAGGCTGAGCCAACCATGTCTGTATTAGAAAGAAAAATATAACCGGAATGAGTTACAGTTAATATTAGTGCTAAAATTATAACATGGAGTGTCATTTTCTAACTAGAATCACTAAAGATGTAATTTGGAGAATCTTTTGATAACCAAAAGTATTATTTTAGGAGACCTTGATCCAAATCCAATTATACGGATATAGGAAAAAAAAAGTGACAAATATAATTCATACTAGAGCTAAATTGTTTGTAATGAATTATTAGAAATACTTACACAAAGCTCAGGGCATTATTATAAAGTTATATTTGACATTTCCAACCCACAAGATAACTGGTTTATTATATTATTGATGGTGTTGGACCGGCGAACATTGAGGGGATCACCTTGGTATGAAGTTAAAACTAGACCTCACACCATTTGGTGTGAGAGTCCCATCCGGTATGATGGTCTGGTTGCCATTGTCTTAAAGGTTTGCCTCAATTCTTTCTTGTCAGCATAGGACAATGGTTCACTTTGTCTTCAAGAAGTGAGGTTCGCGTTCCTGGTGAGTGTAAGTGTCACTTGTGTCAATGGTTCTTTCATTGTTGAAGGAGAGTGTGAGAGTGAGTTCCAGGTCAATTGGGGGAAATCCCAACACTGCTAGGAACAAACAACACAATAGGACATGCACAGCTTCTGGCGCAGTAGTCCAAACGGATGTGTTAGTGACAACATACAAGGTGAGATAACATGTACAACACTCAGAAAATTCCGAACGAGTGCAACAGTTGCTACAGAAAGCTTCTTGTGAAAGTTCTGTCTGATGTCCGGGAGAGAAATCTACATGGCTGAGACAATGTGTACAACACATTTTCATTAATAGATTATGAATTACAAAAAATGAAGTTCGTATATAGAACACAGGCTAAAGAAAAATGCAGTACAAGTGTTAAAGATCAGTCTTACAACAAATACAATACATGTGCAAAAACGTATTGGCCTTTTAGCAGGCTTCTGAATTAAGTGAAAGTTCCAAGAGACATCATTACACAATACATCACTAACCCCGAGTGTGGGGTGTTGGAGCCACTACTTACTCCTCAAAGAAAATATTATAGACTCTCTTGGATATGTGGGAAGAGCTGAGCTGAAAATTCCTTTACATGTACAAATGAGGGGGTATTTATAGCCAAGGGTAAAACTAACCCTTGTGGTTGTTCCACTACCCTCATGACCATTTGACTTCCATGACTCTTCAAGTTACATGACTCTTGTTTCAAAAAGTAGCTCTCTTGGATTTCCGCATCACGTCACATTGACTAACAACAAGCCCATAGTGGATATGTCAGCGACATGACACATGACGTGACTTGACATGACTTGGCATGACAATGTTTGTACATTCGCACTGCTGCTCGGGTGCATGTAGAGCTATAGTGTTGTTGGGTGATTAATGTCTTCATGGTGTATCATAGCTTCACCTCCACATGGTGAAGTGCGCGGAGTCTTCAATGGTCCTCGGCTCTCTTGATAAAGCTTTAGCATGTTGTTCCTTGCTTGCATGCTCGAAGGCTTGACAAGCTCATATGTTCACAAAGGTGCATGTTCTTCTCATTCATCCGCTTCAAATGCTTCATTTGTTCGTCCATTAGTGAGCCTGTCCCTCTACATGTTCTCCCTTCGTTAATCCCATTCAGCATCTTCATGATTGTTGGTGTACCCATACATGTAGTCACTCATGACAAGACAACATCGAATCCAAAACCTCCTAGTCTAGCATGACACATGATCATTCAGATGCAAGTGACCGAGAGAGGTAGCGAGGCTATGATGCGGGTTGATGGATCTGGGAATTGCTGATGAAAACTTTGCAAGGGTTAGTGACTGATGGAGATAGGAAATCTGAGTTGGCAGTGACTATCTGCGAGGTCTAGTTCAACTGGGAGGAATAGTCTGGATTGCTAAAAGGTAAGGCAGGAATCCTCTACACGTTTTTCCAAATGAACGGGCAGTGGAGCTCGACAACCATATTTGCACAATTTTCTAGAGGAGTGGGCTAGCCTACATGAATGGTCAGTAGACAAGGATTACATAGTGTTTCTGGGGAACTTCCCGAGAGATTGGCAGCCAAAACTGTGTAATTCCTAGACAGAACTACCATTTGGCTACTAGGGTCACTAGCACCCAAAACTACGCAATTCCCAGAGGGAACTACCAGTTGGCTATTGGGGTCACTAGTAGCCAAAACTTTACAATTCCCAGAGGGAACTGCCAGTTGCCTACCGAAGTCACTGGTAGCAAAATCTGTGCAATTCCTGGAGGGAACTGGAGGTCCGCTGCTTGGGGCTACTGACAAGAAAAACTGAACTAAGATTGGGAGGCTGACCTGCTGATCATATCTATGAAATTTATGAGCTAAAATAATTGATGGGTAGCAGAAGGCTTGCTCATGAACACTCCACAATTTCTGATATGAACAGTTGGTTGAATGTTGGGATAACTAGCTGGGAAAGTTGCATAATTTTCTGAGGGAGACAGGGATGAGCACTTGGTGTCTATCCGGCCTGTCTACGCAATTTCTCAATTATTTGAGCAGGTGAGGTCAGTGGTCTCTACACAATTTTTGAGGGGAGTCAGTCCTAGGGTGACTGTTGGGTTCGACTGTCCAGGTGGCCGACATGAGAGCTGATTGAATTGCTTGCGAGTAGCACAATTTGAAAAGACTAGCTTGGTGTTTTTGCATTGTTCTGGTTGACAGTCAATCGGGTTGATGATAGGGTGATGGTCTGACTGTCAAAGGGGAGCCAGGTTGTTAGAACCTTCAGCAAAAATGGCTAAGTGTGTGAACAATCAAAAGATCCATAGGTGATCATACAAACACACACTCGCATGACTTGACGACGAAACGACCAAACCATCCAGACACACATGTTCAACAAGACTAACCGATGGTGTAAGTGACAAGTGTGACACTCATCATTGATTATTCATTGATTGAGATGACACTTGCGCAAATGTGAATGTGACTCCATGTATCAGTGTGACAAATTCTTTCATAGTGAATACAACAAGAATATACGAAGCAGAGACTTTGAGCATAGCCAGAACATGGTCGCAAGCATGACTTATACATCAACATGTAGAGACTTGAATGCAATGAACAAGGCAGATGTAAAGACTCACACGAGCTCACAGTGTGAACTCAAGTGTGTGGAGTCATCAAGTGAAACTCTTCGAGGGAGGCTTCAAAATTGGTGCAGACCAAAATTTTGGAGGGTTTGTAGCCACTACAAAACTTGGAGACACACTAGTAGAACTCCAACTTCTCTATTTCGGTTCATTTCTAGCATAGGGCCTTGGCCTTTCAAGGAGTATTGAATAGTTGTGTGGGTCACTTCATTTCCCCATTTACCCCATGGACATATGTGGTGCACCCTTTTCCAACTCAGTCAAACACAAGCAAAAGTTGAACTTGAATCTCAGTGTTTTGAATCTGGGAAAGGTAGTTTAGCTCACAAGTTGAAAATTTTTAGAGTATAAGTTTTCATCTCTAGATAGTACCCCGAAAGATTCATGCAGGAACACACACATTTCTCCACTGCTGGTGAGCCTTGTTAGTACCCTGGTGGAGTTACATGTTTCACCTCTCTGTGCAGGAAGCCATTCTCTTCTTTCGCCTTTACATTTTTCAAGATGACTGTGCATAGGCACTTATTCATTTTTGGGGTAGAAGAGGGATCTCGACTTTTTGAGAGAAGAAAAGGTTGTTCCTTCAAAGAAGCATGTAAGACCTCTAACATAGGTTTTCTCATTTAGATTTTCCCCTTCTCCATTTCTACTATTTTGATGAGCAGAAGGCTAAGTACAGGCATGGGGCTTCCCAATGTGGACATAGGTTCACGATTGGACCAAAAATTTCCTTGCAGATGGTTTGTATTTTCCTTCAATACTTCATTAGTTGAAGGTTACAACCAATCATAGTGAAGGAGGACACAAAATTGGCCAAGTGCTATAGTGTCATGGGTTTCCTCACATTTTTGCCACATACTTTATTCGAAAGCCAGGACATAGTAGTTGGTAGCACTTATTTCTCGAAAAAAAAATAGTAATATATAAAATAAACAAAGTGAACATGAACAAAAATAGTAATAAAAATCAAACAAATCAAAAGAAAAGATAATAAGAAAAACAAACAAAATGAAACAAAAAGTAGCAAGAAAACTATGTACATGACATGGGCGGGGCCTGACCTATTGAAAATAATGCTTGAGATCTTGGCCATTGGTAGGAAGGTTGTCAAACCTCCTGCCCAGTGATTTCAAATGATATGTGTGTGGGCCAAGCCTCTTGTAGACCAGTGCAAGTCCAGCAGGTTCGGCTACCAGAACCTGGTGGCATTTCAGAAGACCTTCAAGTGAAGACAACACCACTGTTTCAGGTACTATGTGCAACATGGGCTCAAATGATGGCAAATGGTAGTTGCTTTTATTCCGGGAAGGGTTCAAGTTTCTTAAGTCAATGCGTAAGTAGATTTTCCCAAATTTCTTACATGCAAGATTTAAATAAGAAAATTAGGTATGATGACAAACTTTGCAAGTAATCCAAACACTTAAAATGTTAGTTGATATTTTCGGTGAAAGGAGTGAAAATAACATGTACGTGTTACCTGTTCCTTGCTACAATGGCTTGTCCCTTCCTTTACCTTGAATCTCATGTTGGATTGCTCACATGTAGTGTGTACTCAAGTCATCATCTACTCATGCAGACCCATCCTGATATTGTTCGATTAAGCGGTCAACGATTTGTTGGTGTTGTAGTGTGTAGCTTGTAGCAAGATTGACCATCTTCAGAATGTGGTAGGTTCCCAGGTTGCTTTTTTTATTTGTAGTGTTGGTCATTTATGTTTTTAGCATGAGTGCTTCATACTCAGCATCATTTTTTGTCCCTTCGAACTTCAAAAATATTGAAATCATGCATTGTCAATTGTTTTGGATGATTGAGATACACTCAATCCTTAAGCCATCATGTGTTCCAAACTTGTCAAGACTCATAACCCATACCTCATATGTACATGGACCATTTGGCGTGCTAGTGCTGTTGCTACTACTGTTGGTGTTGCTATTGCTACTATCGAAAAAAAAACTGTACAAGTTTCATTATCATCAGTTTGGAAGGAAGGAGTCCCAACTGCTTATCTGTAGAGGTTGGAGCTGGTCATGCAGGATAACACTCCAATGTCTTTTCCATGAGGTAGTTTCCAAACATGATTTCTGCAAAGTCCAATGGTTTGTTTTTGCCGTTAAGGAGAGTGACATTGTGTTTCATATACTTATCAATTAACACTTGGATTTGGTTGCATATTCCCTTGTAGGGAATCCACATGTGTGACCAGTCTATAGAAAAATATCCATCTAGCTTTCTAGAATAGTTTGTACTAAGTAGCAGGCCATATGATTCTCGTATGTCCACAACAACTATGTTGATGCATTGGTGAACTTGACCATCATGGGATAGTTGGATGATCACATCTTGAAGTTCACCAATGGCTTGTACTGATGTTCTGTCAATTTGGATGATTCTTGCAAATGTTTCATTCCATCGTGCATTGATCTTCTTAGAAATGGAGAGCGGCATGACATTGGTTTCTGCACCAGAATAAACCAAGCAGTTGTAAACATTGTAGTCGAAAAATTCAAGTGAAAGCATGAATGGGGGGCAACCCGAGTTTTCTTCTTCCATCTGGAGTGTATTAAGCATAGTAGATAGTGATCTGGGAGGTGTGCTTGCTCCCTTGCTCATAGAGGTTACATTGTCTGTTGTTGTTTGTCCCAACACATGCAACAGGATATCTCGCTGACTCTGGACTTTGGCTAACTCGAAAAAAATGATGTTCGCCTTATTTTTTCTCATGTCATCAACTATGTTGTAGTCAAGAGGTGGTGGACTCACCAAGGTGTCCTGGGTGGAAGGAATGTTCATGTGTCCGGCGGAGTGTTTTGCAAATTGTTGCTCATGGATGTACTCTTAAATGCCACTGTCATCCTGAAATTGCTTTGTATATGTTGCTTCAAGGCAGATGGTGGATCGGCCTTCTTTATCGGTTGCCTCACTTTCTCTTGCATTTCCACAAGTGTAGGGGGGCCCCTTTACTCCAAATATTAAAACGATCATTTTTTCTTTTTGATCTGCTTCCCGATGTTTGTCTTCGATATTACTTGCAAGCACTGATAAATGTTCACCACATGCCTAGAAATTTGTGTTTCTTTAGGTGCAACCTCTTCACTAACATCAGTTTCTTCTAGCTACTCTTGCATATCGCCTTTCGCATCCAGTGTATGACTGTAGACTAAGGTAGCGAGTCAATTGAAATCTAAAGAATAGTGCTCGGGGTGGAACTCTTTGTCGGATGAATAGAAATTAGGATTATCACACTGATAGAGTTGGAACACAAGCTTCTGCACAAATTTGGAAGCAAATCATTGTTGCTTGATGAGCTGGTTGATGAAAATCTTGTCTGTCTCTATTTGGGTGGATGGCACCTTACGAATGTGTCCATTTTCAGTTTCTTGAGTTCAAACATTTTGGTGGCCAATTTCTTGAGAAGGTGAGTGAGGGTCTCAATATCAATTGCTTCCTTGTTTCTAGCCTTACTAGTCGTTGCTTGGGGCTTTCTACTCGCATCCTTGGAGCCTTTCCTTGATTCGTCATCCTTGATGACTCTAATTGCGCATAAGTATTTTTCAACAAAAATAGCCTCTTCACAACTTTCTAAAAGTGTTGGCTTCGCAACTCACTTGACAAACAACGCAATGGTGGTCGACAATGTAGACATGTAATAGTCAACAATGATGGAGTCATGAGGTTTAGTGTCTAAGGAAAAATTGTTCAAAATACACATAAACCTTTGACTGAAGTCTTTCACTTTCTCTTTTCCCTCCATCCTGAGGCTTCCCAATTCCTTGAACAGCATGGCTAAGCTATTTTCATCAGCAAACATTTGGAGGAACATATGTTTGAAAGAACCCCAGTTTTGTATGGATTTGGGTGGAAGGTTGTGATACCAAGCAGCTGCATAGCCGTCCAAGGTACATGGGAACAATATACATGCTACATCGTCATAACATACCTCAAGGGTCTACAGCTGTAAGTAGAAGTTGTCTAAGTGGTATTTTGCCTTCACCATGTTTCCAGGGTTGAACTTGATGTTCATCCTCTATGCTCACTTCAGCATCTTATGAAAAAACGCTGGGAGGGCCAATGGTCCCCGAGTCATCCATTCAAGATTTGTGTAAGCCATCTCTTCTTCTTCATCATCTTCTTCCTCTCCTTCGGAGTCTGATGGTTTCAGATATAAGTTATTTGGTTTGTCTCCGCCTCCACCTCCTCTACTACCTTCCCCTCCACCTCCTATACTGGAGTTCGATCCCAAGGTCACAAGAGTTCCTTGTTCATCTTCAAGGAAGATTGGAGATTACTCTCCATATTCAATAGCTTCCTCTAGACCTTCAAGCATGACAAGGACTGCTTCTTCCACCGATGGTACAAAAAATCTTGTGTGAGTGGCTTTTGGCTTCTTAGATGTGTGTGGAAGATTTTGTATGCTTGGGATCAATCTGACTACTTTCACGAACTGACAAGTGAACGGATGGATGGAGCGAAGGTGTTAATATGAAATCTCATGTCCAATTTTGGGAGGTGAGGAGTAACCAACTGCAGAGTCGTGTGAGAGGGAGTATGAGTGAGTGTGAGGGGAATTGTATCCATTTACAACTAGTTGCCCTCCTTTTAGCACCAGAAATGTTAATGGTGCTAGACCCACAAACATTAAGGGGATCACCCCGGTATGAAGTCCCAACTAGACCTCACAGCGTTTGGTGGTGGAGTCCCATCCGGTATGATGGCCCAGTTGCCATTGTCTTAAATATTTGCCTCAACTCTTGCTTGTTAGCACATGAGAGTGGTTCGCTTTGTCTTTGAGAAGTGAGGTTCACGTGCCTGGTGAGTGTAAGTGTCACTTGTGTCAATGGTTATTTCACTATCGAAGGAGAGGGTGACAGTGAGTTCCACATCGATTGGGAGCAACAACAACACTTCTAGGAACACACAATACAACATGACATGCACATATTTTGGTGGAGCAATCCACACAGATGCAGCAATCACAACATACAATGTGAGATAACATGTACAACACTCATGGAACAGTCTAAACGAGTGCAATGGTTGTTACAACAAGTTTCATGTGAAAGCTCTATTTGATGTCTAAGAGAGTAGTCTACACAGGTGAGACAATGTTAATAGCATATACAACACATTTTCATTTATAGATTATGCATTACAACAAATGAAGCAATTCATATGTAGAACACAGGTTAAAGCGACATGCATTACAAGTGTTAAATATCAGTGTTACAAAAGATACAATACATGTGTGAAAATGTGCTAGCTTGTTAGCAGGCTTCTGAATTAAGCAAAAGTTCCAAGATACATCGTTACACCATACATGAATAACCCTGAGTGCAGGGGTGTTGGAGCCACTACTTACTCCTCAAAGAAAAGATTACAAACTCTATTGGCTATGTGGGAGGAGATGAGGTGAAAAGTCCTTTGCATGTACAAATGAGGGGGTATTTATAACCAAGGGTGAAACTGACCCTTGTGGTTGTTCGACTACACTCATGACCATTTGACTTTCATGGCCCTCTGACTTACATCACTCTTTGTTCAACAAGTGGGTCTCTTGGACTTCCACATTACATCACATTGATTGACAACAAGCCCATAGTGGAGATGTGGGAAAATCAACATGACTTGACATGACAATGCTAGTACATTCGTGTTGTTGCTGGGGTGCATGTCAAGCTATAGTGTTGTTGGGTGATGGGTGTCTTCATGGTGTATCATAGCTTACCTCTGCATGGTGAAGTGCGCAGAGTCTCTGATGGTCCTCGGTTCACTTGATGAAGCTTTACCATGTTGTTCCTTCCTTGCATGCTGGAAGGCTTGACAGGCTCATCTCTTCGCGAAGGCACATGTTTGTCATGCTCATCTGCTTCGCATGCTTCATTCATTTGTCCATTGGTGAACATGTCCTTATACATGTGATCCCTTCGTTCATCCCATTCTTTGTCTTCCCATGTTTGTTGGTGTAATTGTACCTGCAGTCACTCATGACGAGATGACATCAAATCCAAAACCTCCTAATCTACCATGACACATGATCATTTGGGTGCAGGTGACTGGGAGAGGTAGAAAGGTTGTGATGCAAGATGATGGCTCTGGGCACTATTGATGAAAACTACACAAGAGTCACTAAGTGATGGAGACGGAAAATCTGAGTTGACAGTGACTGTCTCCAAGGTATGGCTTGGTTGGGAGGAAAAATTGCGCAAATTTTGGGAAGAATAGTCTGGGTTGCTAAAAAGCAAGGTAGGCATGCTCTGTGCATTTTTTTAGAACAAACGGGAAGTGAGGATGGATAGCCAAAATTGTGCAATTTTCCAAACGAATGGGTCGAGCTGCATGAAGGGTCAATAGGCAAGGATTGCGCAGTTTCTCTAGGGAACTACCCAGGAGACTAACAGCCAAAACTGCACAATTCCAAGAGGGAATTGTCAGTTGGCTGTTAGGGTCACTAGAAGCCAAAAATATGCAATTCCTGGAGGGAACTTCCAGTTGGTTGTTGGGGTCACTAGCAGCCAAAACTTTTCAATTCCCAGAGGGAACTACTATTTGGCTACTAGAGTCACTGGTAGCGGAAAATACATAATTCCTGGAGGAAATTGGCAGTCTGCTGCTTGGGGCTGCTGGTAAGGAAAGCTGCACTGGGGCCAGGAGGCCAGCCTACTGATCATCTCTGTACAATTTCTGAGTTGAGCTGACTGATGGGCAGCAAAATACCTTCTCATGAACACTACTTAGTTTCTGAGATGAACAATTGGCCGATTGTCAGGATGAATCGCTGGGAAAACTGCACAATTTTCTGAGGGAGATAGGGACGGGCACCTGGTATCTGTCCAGCCTGTCTATGCAATTTCCTTAGTCATTTGAGCGGGTGAGGTTAGTGGCCTCTACATAATTTTTTAGGCGAGTCAGTCCTAGGGTGACTGTCAGGTCTGACTGTCCAGGTGGCCATCATGAGAGTTGTTTGAATTGCCTGCAAGCAGTGCAACCTGAAAATACTAGCTTGGTACTTCTACATTGTTATGTTTGATAGTTGATCGATTTGATGGTAGGGTGATGGTACAGCTGTCAAAGGGGAGCCAGGTCATCATAACCTTCAGAAAAAATGGTTGTGTATGAAAAATTGAAAGATGCATAGGTGATCATAAGAACACACACTCGCATGACTTGACAACAAAATGACCAAACCATCTAGACACACATGTTAAATAAGAATGACCGATGGCGTAAGTGACAAGCGCAACACTCATGACTGATCATTCATTGATCGAGACGACACTTGCACAATAGTGAATGTGACTTTGTGTGTGAGTGCGACTTATGCCTCCATAGTGAACACAACAAGAAGATATGAAGCAAAGACTTTGAGCATAGACAGAACATGGTCAGAAGCATGACTTAGACATCAGAATGTAGAGACTGAATGCAATCAACAAGCAAGGCAGATGTAAATACTCACACGAGCTCATGTAGTGAACCCTAGTGTGTGCAGTCATCAAGTGAAACTCTTCAAGGGAGGCTCTGAAATTGGTGCAGGCCAAAATTTTGGAGGGTGGTTATAACCGCTACAACATATATATATATATATATATATATATATATATATATATATAATAATTGAGAAGAAAATAAAAACATAAAATGTTTTGGTCAAGTATAATCCATGAAGAAAATTGAACTCGGAAGCTGAAATTCTAGATGAAACTAGTTATTACATAAATAACTTAAATCTCAGACAGAGGGTGAGAATAAATAGAAAATTACACAATTGTTGGCACTGGTGTATGAAACTATGTCGCTAAATACCTTACATAACTTCCTACCTATTTTAGGAATACAAGTAAGTAACCCAATAATTGGTTTAACCATATTAACAAGAGTGCACATTTCTAAATCATAACATGCTTAGAAGGCATCAAATAGCACTAGAACTAATGTATTCACTGTGAATAAAAGGATATGTAGGAAATACAAGAAAAAAAATAACTGATACAATTGGACACATATCCTCAATTAAAGCAAAAGACAGGTAATAAAATTATACCAGATTAGCGTTCATATTTGGAATTCAACTATGAATTCCATAATGGAAATATCATAATACTCAGTGGTAAATTAGGCAATAATTAACAGAAATAATGTGCAACAGTGCAAAGGGATTTCAAGCAATGTGTTTAATCCAAAGTCAACACCAATTTCATATGCGTATAACCCATGAATGAAAAGGTTTCCAAGTTCCTTCCCTGGGAAATAAATGCTTCATACATAAACTAGTAGGCCCAAAATTTATG
Organism: Pinus tabuliformis; assembly: GCA_031772625.1. NCBI lineage: Eukaryota > Viridiplantae > Streptophyta > Pinopsida > Pinales > Pinaceae > Pinus > Pinus tabuliformis. The sequence goes on along the minus strand of CM062817.1, from coordinate 632,006,923 downwards.
GCCATCATAATCATGACTCGAGATTACGGAAGGATCCCAACAGGGAACACGTTTGGAATGTTCCTTCACGGAGGTAGGAGCGTTTAGCCTACCTATAGAAGTTCATAGCACTATTAAACGTTGAATTATTTCACAGGGATGAAAGAGGTGGACAAAATAAACATGAATACAACCACCATACTTGTGAACAATATAAAAGAAATAGATAGGAGATTCAGTAAATAATATTTCTTAAAAATTAGTAACTGGAAACAACAATGGTTTCCATCCTTAGTCACTTGAACGATCATAACAATTTACATGTGCCAAAAGCAATGCCACGATGTTTCCTTGTCTACCTATAGAATAAACACAAATGAATCGTAAAATAAGTTGTTGTTATGATATAGAAATTAGGAATTTATTACCTATCACATGAAAGAAAAAATAAAAAATAACTGTAAACAAACTGTGGAGGCAGATTCAAGACGCTATCACCTGGTAAGAAGGTATGGTGGCTGAGTACCATATGAGTTGAGGAATGAGGAAGTATGGAAGAGGAAGAATCCTAAAATTCAGATGAATTCTCCTCTTACCTCATATTCAAATAAAAAATTCCAAAAATTTCAATATGGAAATGATAACCAATGCAAGAAAATGCATATAGAATCTGTGATGCCATAAATGAAACATTTAAAAAAGGAGATATTACCTCTAGTACAAAACTCTATTTCTTGTTGAAGATTTCAAACTGAGGGTTCAAGTATGAGGAGATGTAAGATAAAATTCTAGCCTCTATTATCCTTTACTATGAAAGAGATATCACAAGTTGGATACTTAGAGAATAGATTTGAACAGTAATATATTACTACAGTACGAACCATTTTGAAACGCTGTTCTAAAAAACCAGGCATTTGTGTGATAGTGAAAGCATTCACCTATCCTCGTTCAAAAGAGGCACAAGTAGCAAATAGACATAGGAACATGGTTCTGGTAGGTTTAGGGTTCAGGAGGAAGAACGGGCACTATTGGATCGCCTCGTTGAATCCCAGCTGCTCATAGAAACCAATTTTGTACCCGATGTGATATTGATTTGGATGAATCAGATTGGGAGTTTGCTTTCCCAATCGCCTTGAGCTCTTCATCCCCAGTTGTCACACATAAAGATTATTAGGCTGCAAGCAATGGTAGTATGGAGACCCTTGAATAGGGTATAACCCATGAGATTTATATTTAAAATATAAACTACAAGAATATTCATAAATCACCTTGTGTGACAAATATCTTATAACCATTGAGGTTCGATAGTTATAGAGGCATGAATACAAGTTCATTATTATTCTAGCATTGGAATAAGCGAAACATCTAGGGATATACATGTGAAGGACTTTGCATAGGAGAAAAAAAATGAGAACATGAACATATCATAGATTTATATTTACAATAAGAACATTAAAAGGATATTATATTAATATTTTCATAAACTAAGCTCATAGAGAAATAAATTGGTGAATAGTGTAATGATCAAGGACCACAGAAAATGCATATTATACACTTACTAAAGACTAAACGATAGAAGATAAGATATATACATATATATATATATATATATATATATATATATATTCCATATTAAAGTGGTACATGACAACAAGAAGCCATTCTTTTACAAAACAAGCCTTCAAGATCTCTATTTTTGGTACCACGTTCCTATTGAACACCAAAGTTGCTTTGTGAACTCTTTTCTTAACATACGGGACCGATAACTCATTTTCCAAATGTATACATCCATTAAACTTCTTGAGCCTAAATAAAAATTCATTAATAGGGACATAGCTATAAGGTCACCTTCTTTTGCCATGTATTGCTCTTGATACTTCTTAGACTTATAACTTGTAACCATTGGATATTGGTGGCAAAATGTAAGAATAATGTACTATTAGAATTAGAAAACTCTGATTTGATGAAAAAATAATTATTTTGAAGTTTTATAACTTGAATACCTCTTGTAGTAACTTTTCAATGCCTTTTTTTCATGACATTTGAATCCACAAATTTCAAAAAATTCTAACAAATTCTCCCTAGGTCCATGGTAGGAAATATGACCCTATGATTAGTGTATTATGTCATCAATGATATCAAATGTTTTTGGTGTTGGCTGCAATGGGGACATGAGAATTGTTGCATCCACAAGACACGTAAATTGTTGGAGGCACTTAACTATCTGATATGTGGTGAAGGTCTCCAAGTCATGTTGAGATGTCCTCCATGAAGCGAGTCTTGGTAAGGTTGAACAATCATCTCCCCTGCAATGTGAAGATTTTAATAATTATCTTGAAACAGTAATGAGTTTTGTGAATATATATATATAGATAATTTGATCAGAGGAATTTCCAATATAATTAGTAGGCATACCAGTTGTGACATCTTTTTTCCACCAAATATTCATATGTGCATGTCATTACCCACTACTCCACAAATATCTAAGTCCAGAATCTGTTTAGGCACACAAATATTAAAGTAATGAATCCCTACATCTCCTCTATTACATATTCATGTATTGAAATATTTAAATCATATCTATATTTGGTTCATAATGAATTTGTCAGTACCCTGAGGATGTAGTCAGTTTAAAGGTTACTCGCTATGCCTTCTAATGCCTGCAAAAAATAATTAACCATACAATTTATGAACCAAATTGATTGTAACAAAAACTATGCATAGAAACTCATTAGAATCTATCAAGCTTCCCTCTAAGGATGTTTGTTGTACAATGGTTTCATTGATGTATAAATCAATTTCTACTTCTAGAAACATCCTGGCTTGCTTCTGTCTCCTAGCAAGTTCCACAAGAAGTGCTACATAAAAAAATCACCAACAAAAATATTCAATATAAAAGACGCCTTGAGATTGTGACAGAGAGCACTAATAAACCATTTGAAACATAGGTCACTATAATGGAACAAAATTCACTTAGATCAATTACTATATCTGTCATCAAAACCATGAAATCTAGTAGAGAAAACAATTGTTTCTCGTATTGTAATTCTCCAACGTGAAAGTATTGTTGGTTTATGTAAGCAAATGTTTCTAAGGAGAAAACTCACTTATTCTATGAACATTGTAAGTAATCTCTCCCCTCACCTAACTATCCAAAAATGGTTAAGTAAATACCTTTTTATATTGATAAAAAATTATATAGCATGCCTACACAATGCTAAGTAAGGATGGAAAATGATTTAACCTTTAGACCAGAGTCGAATTTTCTAGCCAAAGCTAGTAGCAATGATGTGTTTTCAGACCCACAGGGGCCAAATGGAAAATTAATTCTTTATAATCATAGGAAGGATATGGTGTAGTCATTTATTCTTGTTCCAAGTAATACCTTTCAGGACCAACCCTTTTAAGGACAAAATACCTTAGACGGTCAATGGAGATTCAATATATGTAAACACTAAATGAATTACAATTTGAAATTTGATTTTAAACGAATTATCCCATAGGATGATATTATTACCAAGATTGTTTGAGGATTCCACTAACATATTTATGAATTGTAATATTTTCTAGATGTGAAATGTTTGTGCCATAAAAGAACTACACCATCAAAATGCCACTGCAGAGTTGTTGCAGGAAATAGCTAGTTAACTATGCACAATTTTTGAGTAAACAAAGAAAGCTTAAAATTTCTATGACCACATGAATAAAAGTTCACAATATCCTTGAGGCTAAGTCTTCAGTTCCTATTTAAAAAGGTTGTCATGAATTTATCCCTTAACTCACACCTTGCTTGAAGGGATATGCTGCCCTAAAATCTTGAGAATTGAGGACCCTGGTTTTAGGAGCCAATTTCATTAACAAATATTTTTCCTTAGTTCTTATAGTGCACACGAGTGGATTGGAGGTGTATTGAAATATATATCAGCCTTTAAACAAGGTCAACAGGGAAAATACCTCTTATTTCTTTTAGTGTGTCATTGAGGTCCTCATATGAAATCAATCTATAGGAGTTATCCTCACATGGATATTTATCATGAAGTCAAACATCAATAATCACAACATACTCATCTAATTAATGAAGACACTCAAGAATGTCTTTTCCAAATATGAAGAGAGATCAAAAATAAGTTTTTGATGGGCCTTATAGTCTACAATATGGGGGACTAAAATCATCACCCGCACCTACATGCCCCTCCCACCCCCCCCCCCCCAAACTTAATATTTTGCACGTCCTTGTGCAACAAATTTCTTGCTGAATTTTTCCAATATTATTGTTGTCACTCATTGCAACATTACATGATATCCCATACCTTATATCTTGTAGTGGATCCCTACTTGTAATAAAAGACAACCTGCTCAACCTATGTCAAATTTTCCTTCTCCTTTATCCACATCTGTTGGTAGTGAACACTCTGAAAGAGGGGGGTTAAATCTTAACCCAATCCAATTTACCTTTGACATCTTGAGGATATCATTCTAGGTTGTGGTTCTAAACAAGGGAATTTTTAGCGTACTACCAAGTGAATTGACGATATTATTTATATTCAATGAGGGATTGATTACCATCTATCTTGGCAAGACAAAACTGCTTCATTTCCTAAAACCTTTAACATGTCTTCAAATAGAAAATGGTTTTGCCTTTAGCTTGATTTTCCTCCAAAATTTGGTCTACATATATGTCTGAGGTAATGGTTTTATGGACGTCTATTATGTTTCTTGGATTTGGTGCCTCAAAACTGATCCATAGGAGGCTTTATGACTCTTCCTCTTATTATTTATCTAATTTAGTTTCCCTCATTGTCCAGGCAATGGTTTTCTAAGCTGATGTGTTTCAATAAATATGGTTAATATTACAAATATGAATAATTTAACCCACCTGGATTGAAAAAATCATTATTCAATGTAATAATAAAATAGGAGGAATAAAATAAAGAAACCTCTACATTGGCATAGTTACTTTGTATACAATATTAACTTTCAATGAAAATGTAACACCCTCCTCCCACATCTACCCAAGTAACTGGCCATGTAGGGTAAACAGGTGACAAGAGGCTACTATGATATGATTCAACCTCCTAGGTGTCCTTAAGGAAGTGGAATCGACAAAAGCAAATCAAACATACCTTCCACATTTTCAACAACACTCCCAGGAGCCACCCCAACCACTCAAGTATCATGCCCCTCAGTACCACTGAGTTTTAAAGCTATTAAACCTCTAGACACTCCCACTTTATGGGCATGCCAATGTCCAAAGAGCTCTAGACACTCCCATAAGCCTGCATGCCTGCGTACAAGGACTATTTCCAGCAGACCTATCCGAGAGTCCATGCAATTTAAGGTAATTTTGAAGCACATAATTCTGGCCACTACGCAGAACTTGTTGTAGCTTTTGAAATCCATTAAACACATGATGACAATACTAATAAACCAAAAACTTACTCCAATGCTAGGCTTGACCATACGACATTAGGATTAACATTCTGTCAAGCACTTGGAATCAATATAATCTATAGGTCTAGGATAGAAGATAGAGCATGAAATCATGAAAACTCTTATGAGACATGAAAATAAGGATCACCACCTTCTCTTCGAATTGTTATGAAATTAATTAGGTCTTGCATCCATCATCCTTTCAGTTACACATAAATTCATGAGATAACCATGAAAATACCTAGTCATATAACCGTGCTTATAACCAACATTAAACGATGAAAATAACAGTGAGATAAAAGCAATTAAATCCATATTTAAACGAGTAAAAAATTAAGAGAACTTAGTTCTTATTAAACATAGTAAAATCCATCAAGGTTTGGGACTTCCATATAGCACTCAACTGTAGACATGGCTGAACCAAATCTTTCTTTCATCTAGTCACTTGTTATGCAAGAAAATTACCTCATCATTAGCTTAGAGGAGAAGGGCAATATGAATGAAATATCAACCAAGTTCATAGGTATATTTGTCAATTTAACACTCTCTAATAACTAACAACCTACTTTATAAAGCTTCCTATCCATGCATCAAGTGCATTAGTCCCTAGGGTAACTATGTTTATTGCCCCAGGAAGAGTGTTAGTCAAGTTAAGTGAGTTTCTGAAGGTCAAAGGCACAAGTTGACCAAGAAATATCCCTATATTCACTCCTATGTTGGGTCATAAAAGTAGGGAAACATCCAGATTCGACCTGTTTGGAAGAATTATGATTACTAATGGAGTCTACAAATGGGGAAAGAGCACTAAAGCATTGAAACATCTCTGCTTTTGCCCAAAGGAACTCATGAAGGATTTGGCAAGGCTTATCGTCTCATGCTATATATTTGAGGCTACGACCATTGTGAAAGGGGTCAAAACTCTTGAAAGGATTACCTATTGACTGTCGAAGCTTGTATTAGACATTGGCTATTTAAAAGGTTAAGAAGAGAGAGAGAGAGCTGCTGGAGGAGTAAGGGAAGGTTGATGCAACCGATGGTTGTAATCACTCTTTTCTATCATTAATATAAACTTGGAATTGTATTTTCCACTCCATGGTGTTGCTATTGCTATTTATTTACATGTTTATGCAACCTTAATGATTATGAGTGGCTTAGATGTATGCAGTTAAATATCCTATATATTATTGTATTGATTGTTGAAGTTATATGTTGTGATATTATGCCTCGTCTTATTTATGTGCAGGTATTGATCTTGGAGCTAGCTGAGGGGTCTTCCACTCTGCTACTTTGCACTCTCCAGCAACACCACACCAAGACCTGAGGTAACAATCCTTCTTCCTACTTCGATTCTCATTTCACTAATATGGATATGTGCATGTATCTCTAGGCTAGCTGCAGCTAATCTGACTATCTTCCAAGGATCTCAAGAAGATCCTTGAGGGTATCTCCATCACCAAACACCCATGCATTAATCCCTATAGAAGAATTGGTGACTCCATTGGGGACTACACTTAGTTCCCATTTTTCTCCCAAAAAGTTCCCAGATCTCTCTTTCTTCTAGGCCTTCCTGTACTTCTTGATCCCCTTTCTGACCACTTAGGACTATACAACACCCTTCTCTCAGTGCTCAACCTTAGATCTGATCTCCACAACCTTATTTTTCAAGATTATTCCTCACTAACACACCCTTCTAGTGTAAACAATGCTTTATAAAGCACTGTGTCCTTGCACATAGAGTGTTAGTTCAGTCACTAAGTCTTTGTACCCTCTGTTACAGTGAATTAGCCAATCCATTTCTTGATAAACAGATAGCTGTGTGACCTCATGGGTTGGGAAATTTTCTTGTTGACTGATTAGGGATTTGTAGCTCTGCCCGTTTTATTGATCCCACAACCTTATTTTTCAAGATTATTCCTCACTAACACACCCTTCCAGTGTAAACATTAGTTTATAAAGCATTGTGTCCTTGCACACAGAGCATTAGTGCTGCCACTAACTCCTTGTACACTCTATTACAATGTGTTAGCCAAGCAATTTCTTGATAAATAGATAGCTCTGTGACCTCATGGGTTGGGAAATTTGCTTGTTGACTGATCAAGGATCTATAGCTCCACCCATTTTATTGATATTTGTCTCCTGATTTTTTTTTTCTTTTAAATAAATAACTTTACTACTTAAGTTTTTTTTATAAAACAAAAAAGAATATACAAAATCTTTTACGGATTTCTTCTTAGTTGGTTAGATATACATTTATTTGGTTTCAAGAGTTGTTGGAGAACATTGTAGTTCTGTCGGTTGTGCTTTTGTTTTATAGTACTAGATGCATGGTATATATATTGACATATAACTGACTCCTTCCTTGTAGAAGCAACTTATTCATCGAAAGTGAAATTTAAAGCATTGTTTTTGGATGATTTGGGTCAGAGTCCCACATAAATTCATACGTCAACACCCCCATCGAAGACGTTGACAAAGTACATATAAAATTTACATAATAAAATCAATGAGAAACTCTTTTCTGAGTAAACACATATTAGTTTAAGCTAGGATATTGGGATAGGCAGTTGTGAGTTAACTGCCTAAGATCATATACCAAAACTAGTGTCATTAACGAGGGAAATCCTTTTGCACTCATACTATCTTGCAACACTACAGTAAAAGTGGAGCTAATTAAAAGATGACATTAGACTGTAAACGAAGGTAGCTTTCCTTTGCTTACATCTCCTTTAGGTATTTTGCATATCGAGGATCCCTTCAAGGATATCTGAGCTAAGTTGAGGACTTAATTATCCTGTTAACTCAATGTACTATCCATGACTATGTCCCTCCCAGTAGTGTATGTGATTTGAGGTAACCATTATGGCCATAATTTTTAGTGATTAACACAAGGTGACTAGGGCGGGCTACCCTGGTAGCTAACACAGACAAACCTACTATGTCTTCAGTTTTTGGGGGGTGCTCATCTTCACGAGAGTAATTGGCCACTTAATCTAAGGTTCATATGAAGATCAAGAGTAATCATAACTGTACATTTTGCAAACTCTCTCTTTTATCCATTGTGATACTGTGTTTCATCTCCAGTAAATAGTGGTTATCAGACAGGGTCATACCCTCTACTTGTTCATTGATTTATTTAGAGTATTTTTTATTTTTTAGGTGCCAGTTTGTTATCACCAAGACATCAATAAATATCAATGTAAAATATATTGATAAAATTTATCGGTCACCATGGCTACATACGACCCTCATTGTCAATGTAGACAACTACTGTTTCTTCCCCAACTAACTGTGGAGGATTTGTCGAGCCCTAGTGAGTCGAATTACAAATCTTCAGGTAATCAGTCTCCAAGATCTCATGCTAAATCAGTCTGGACATCCTACGACTCAAGTTTATTGAAAGATTTCTTTACTGAAGGTTTCATTCCTCCATATAATCCTCTGATTATGAATCCATTATCACCACTCTTGATTGCAGTTGCACTTGTACCTCCTATGTCTTCTGTTGAACCTATACCTACCATCCCATCGACGACTAATGAGTTGTGAGATTTTGTGGATACTTTTGGTCCACCTCCACCTCCCCATTCGACAGCCAATACTGCACCTCTTATGGAAAACCTCACTATCCCAACTATGCCCGATCCGAGCACTATAGTGACACCCAACACCAGTGGAACCCATTACATACTAGTTTCGACCCCTTTTGTGTCAACTCCTACACCGTTGGCAAGCACTCCATATAGTTCTCCTTATAGTGCTCCATATAGTGCAGTTAGCATGGATCCCTTTAGCAACCCTTTTGGTTGGAATCCATTAGCTAGTTCCAAACCCTAGGTTCAAATGCCTGGAGGAACTATTCCCAATATGCATATACTGACCGGGAACATTATTGTTCCTGCTCTATTTAAAGGACAACAAGGACAGACATTGATTGACATGAATACTCCTCATGTCTATCAAGGGCCTATGGCTAATTACATGGCTAGTAGGATCCCTTAACAAGGTCTCACTCAATCCATATGGGCACCCCAATCTCAACCTCAAATGATTCAAGGGGCCACCCCTTATCCTGGGGGCACTTATATCTCCCAACCTAACAACCCCTATGGACAACCAAAATATACGACTGTTCCCCAAGGACATTATTATTCCAAGCATCTTGTGTATAATGTTGGGAACAACATGATGGGAGGGCCACAAGGATCCTCAAGTCATTTTTCATCACCTTCGTCCAAATCGGGGGCATCAAGTACCTTGCCTTTCTTGGCAACACTTGACATCCCCAATTTTTACAAACTCACTAATGACCCCATCTATCATAACTTACTATGGCTTCCATCCCACACAAAATTCCCACAGACATTCCCAAATTCGAAGGGAAGCAAGGGCAGGATCCGTGTACACACATCACCACTTATCATTTATGGTGCATTTCTAACTCCTTGGTGGATGATAGTATCTGGTTTTGGCTCCTTCCCTGCACCCTTACTGGAAATGCAGCCAAGTGGTACATTGAGTTACCACGTGAATTAGTGAATACCTTTGGTGCTTTAGTGATGGAATTTTTAAAGCACTTTTAGCTGCCCATCCACCATGAAACTAGGATGGAACTACTTACTTCTTTACATCATGACACTTCCACCCACATCTTCGATCACATCCATGAATGGATACATAGGTGGAGGCTAGTCAAAGCTCCCCTCCCAGATTATCTATTAGCAAATTGGTTCTGCAAATCTCTTCAACCTCAAATATCTAAGGATGTTTCCGTAGGTGGTGCGATCATGGAAGACCAATCCATTTGTCATTCAAATCACTTAGATTTCATTTATTCATAGTCTGGGACTTTATACGATGTCATTCCCAATGCTCCTAAAAAATCAAATGCTCCTGCTACTCAGCAACCCAGTGCACATGATGGTATTATCAGCGCTACCATCGGGGTTGCTATAAAACAACTTAGCGGTCACATTACCCAGTTGTAAGTTGACCCCGGTACCCAGTCGACTACTCTTCCTACCTCTATGATTAAATTTGTGCAGTCTACACAAGAATCGGTAGTAAGAAAAAGAAGAATAAGCAAAATACCACTTCTTCTGAAGAGCAGTCACCCAAGTATTCTAATCAAAAGTAGAGAGTCGTTGCGCCTCCTGACAGTGGAAAGGACAAATCTATCAAGTTCACTTGAAAAATATGTGCGGAAGACCATATGACACATCGTTGTCTTCATCTCTACGAATTAACATATTTCCTTTCTCAAAAGGACACTAGCCAGACCCCTACGGTCCTAGACAACCCTTTCCCTGCTCAACAACAATAACATCTTATTACAAACCAAGCTCAAACCCTGCAAGGGGGAAATGGTGGTTCACATCATCCTTTAGATCATTAAGGACCATCTACCATTTACACCATTGAAATGGTTGATCTTCAAACTAGAGCCAAAACTTATGGAGCTCTAGTCGCTAATGCTGAGGAAGCCTCCTTGGGTCAAACCCACCGCCGCCTAATGATATCCATATCGAAAGGCCCATTGCTGATCTTGTGATTCACTACCTAGAAGGGGCACTTCATCGTACAATAGATAATACATTTTCACGTGCTGCCCAGAACTACAATATTGTAGAAGATTTGGTGCAAGCATTGTCAGCTATGTCGGTTGTCGAAGTATTGCAAACTTATCGAGCACAAACGAGAGCTATGCTTTTGGAAATTGGTGGGGTCGACCCTTAGGGTTCCATGCTTGTAATTTTTGACATGGAAAAATGTTAACCTCACCTTCCACACCAGCTTACATTTCAGGTGTGAATATTTTCAAAAGGGCGAGGGGTACATAGAACTGTCATTGACGAAGGTGCTTCAACCTATGTCATTTTGGCTTGCCTTTGGTTCTCCAACCCTTTCACCGTCATTGAATTCCATTAAAGCTTTCAACAACCATGCTTTTATCCCAAAAGGTTACCTTTCCTTCTACCCCATCACTTTTAGTGGAAAAACAGTAATGGTGGATATCAATGTTGTATATAGAAAACTTGACAATAATCTGTTGTTGGGTCATAGTTGGACTTATCCCATGACTTCCATTTTGTCTATTGTCTTTCCTATCATCCTATTTCCATTGGATGGAATGATAGTCAAAGTGGACCAGTTGTCCTTTTGCACCCGAGATTACTCCCCGTTACCTAGTAGCTCTATACCCTTAGTGGGTTGTATTCCTGACTCTTACATCAGTATCGATACCAGTCTATTGAAGGGCTCTTCCCTGAAGGGGTTTTTTCCTCTCCTACTGCCTATGGTTCCACCGACAGTCTTTATGTTCTTATCTATTCATCATGAGCTGACCAATCCTTGGATCCTCCCAGCCCCTTTAGACATTGACTCTTACAAAGAAAAAATACCGTTGTCACTAGCTAAATTGGCCTACCATTCAATACACATTTGAATCTTTGGCCACTTTGGTCATGACCAACAGTAACACCTCCTCTCCCATAAATTCTCCTTCTAATGATCTCCTCAATCAAGTCCTACATTCGGACGAAGCTACTCGAGAGATCATGTGTTAGAAGAGTGACCTTGGGAGGGTTCTCACCATCATGTTTGAATATCTGATTCAAACATGATGCCCATTCAAATCTTGTCTTTTAACACACCTAAAACCATCCCCTCACCTTATATGACTATCCAAACTTTGGATTTAGAAGAGAACATGGGAAATCTTTCAAATACATTGCTCATCGATATTTAAATCAAGACATGTATCATGGAAAACATCCAGATTGGAGATGATTGCACTCCTAAGGAAATTGCAAGATTCACCTACCTTTTTAGGGAATTCCACAGTGTATTTGCTTTGTTTGATGAGGAAATACCTGGCATATATCCATTTATTGTTGAGCATGAGATTAAGGTGTATGAGAATGTCAAGCCTATCCACCAAAGGCTTCAACCAGTCCACCCGCACAAAACTGCAGCCATCAAGACAAAGGTGGAAAAATTGGTATGTGTTGGTTTCATTTACCCTGTTCCCTTAACGGATTGGGTTTCTAATCTGGTTCCTATAGATAAGAAACAGGGTACCATCCATGCATGTTTCGACTACTAGGACTTGAACACTATGTATCCAATGTAGGTTTTAACCCTGTACGAAAATTACCTGCATACGAATTCTTAAACAAAGAAAATAAACAATGCGAGAGCATAACCCATAAAACACATATGCACAGAGATTTTTCCCTGGATCCCAAAACCGAGACTACCAGCTTGATTTTTCATTATGTTCCTTTCAATGTTACAATACATATTTATACATGCCGAAGCATCCAATATCATGGACCGAAAACCATTGCGTCCAAAAAACATGTGCAAAAATCATGCACAAAACCATAGGTGGGTCCGCCCAACCTAACATATGGTCCAAAACCAAAATTTTCCGGGGCGCTGCCCCGGACCCCATAAAGTGGGGTTACAGGTGCCCTTCAAACCCCCTATTAACTACGTGGAAAGAATATAACACAACCCAACAATCTCCCACTTGTTGTTTTCTTTCCACAGGGGGCCACAAGAGAGCTTAGTCATTTTTCAGCCCTGAGATTCCCATTGCTTCTCTACACCAAGAGAACTTCTCAGAGCTCATAGATTTTTTCAATGCATCTGCAGTATTCTTCAAAGTGTCCACCTTTACCAGCAACACCTTTCTGTCTTCTATCATATCCCTCACAAAGTGATATTGAACATCAATGTGCTTTGTCTTTGAATGATAAGCAGGGTTCTTTGCCAAGAAAATTGCACTTTGGCTATCATAGTCTATTCTTATAGCTCCCTATACTAACCCCATACTCGAACACAATCTCTGCAACCAAACTGCTTCCTTGCTTGCATGAGTGGCTGCCATGTATTCTGCCTCTGTAGTTGATAGTGCCACTACAGATTGTTTCTTACTCATCCAACTGACTGCACCTCCAAATAGGTTAAACACATACCCACTTGTAGATCTTCTCTGATCCAGATCTCCAGCCCAGTCTGCGTCAACAAAGCCATGAATATCCAACACTCTGTCCAATCTTGGTCTTCCTTGGTAGCACAAACCATAATCACTAGTGCCACGCAAATACTTGAAAACCCGCTTCACTGCTGTCCAGTGCTTCTTCCCAGGTTTTGACATAAACCTGCTCAATACTCCCACTGCATGTGCAATGTCTGGTCTAGTACAGACCATTGCATACATCAGGCTACCCACTGTACACGGGACATGTCCTCTTCCTCTTCTTGTGTCTTGGGACACTGTTCAGCAGATAACCTCACACCTAAAGGAATAGGAACCTTCACCGGTTTACTATCCTGCATATTAAACCTCTGGAGTATTGTCTCGACATACTTCCTCTGGTTTAACCAGAGCTTCCTCTTTGACCAATCTCTTTTAATTTCCATGCCCAAAATATAGTTTGCAGCACCAAGATCTTTCATGTCGAATTTGGAGGACAATTGGGTCTTCAAATCCTGGATAATTTCTTTGTCATTTCCAACCAGCAACATATCATCCACATACAAGACCAGATAAATAATACGGTCACCAATTAATTTGAAATACACACAATGATCTGCTTTGCTTCTGGTGAAGCCAAGTCCCCGTATAAATGTATCAAATTTCTGATACCACATCCTTGGTGACTGTTTTAACCCATACAGAGACTTCTTTAACTTGCATACCAGTTCTTTCTTACCCTTCACCGCAAAGCCTTCAGATTGCTTCATGTAGATTTCCTCTTCCAAATCCCCGTGAAGAAATGTTGTCTTCACATCCATCTGTTCTACCTCAAAATCAAAAGCAGCATCAACAGATAAAAGTAATCTAATAGAAGTTACCTTGGCAACAGGAGAAAAAATATCACCAAAATCAATTCCTGGCACCTGGGAATAACCTTTTGCTACCAACCGAGCTTTGTAATTCTCCACCTTTCCTTCTGCGTTTGTCTTCTTCTTGAACACCCATTTGCTGTCAATGGGTTTCCTTCCAGCCGGCAACTCCACCAGATCCCAAGCCTCATTTTTGTGCAAAGATGCCATTTCATCGACCATGGCCTCTTTCTAGAGTTTTCCATCCTCTGAATCCACTGCTTCCTTCACAGTTTTGGGATCATTATCAGTAACAGACAAAGCAAAATTTGAACTGAAAGCAGATGGACTATACCTTTCTGGCTGCCTTCTTTCTCGAACTGATCTTCTCACAGCCGGAGTTTATGGCTCTTCATCTTCTGATTCCTCCTCTGCTGCAGAGTCTGATTCTTCCTCCTTTGGCTCAAACTCTATCTTCTCAGGTTCCTTTGGTTGGACTTCATGTTGAATAACATCTTTTACCTCTCTGAACAACACATCTCGGCTGTACACAACCTTCCGTGTGACTGGGTTCCAAAGCTTATAACCCTTTAAACCATCCTTATACCCAATAAAGATGCACTTTTCAGATTTACTATCCAACTTGGTTCGTTTCTCCTTTGGAACATGTACATATGCATCACATCCAAATACCCTTAGATGTGAAAGAGAGGGTTTCTTACCAGTCCATACTTCTTGTGGAGTCTTATCCTCCAACACCGATGAGGGTGATCTGTTGATCAGGTAACATGCAGTATCCACCACCTCTGCCCAGAATTACTGTCCTAACCCGGCACCACTGAGCATGCTTCTTGCCCTTTCCATCAACGTCTTGTTCATTCTTTCTGCGACTCCATTTTGCTGAGGTGTATATGGAGTAGTCTTCTGCCGTGCTATACCACACTTCTTACAAAATTCTTCAAATTCCTTGCTGCAAAATTCTCCACCATTATCTGTCCTCAGCACCTTTATCTTCTTCTCTGTCTGATTTTCCACCAGAGCCTTAAATTCTTTAAACCTGTCAAAGACTTCAGATTTCTTCTTAAGGAAATATATCCATGTATTCCTTGAGAAGTCATCTATGAATGATACATAGTACACAAACTTACCCAGTGATGGAACCTTCACAGGTCCAAACACGTCACTGTGCACAAGCTCTAATATCTGTTTCGTCCTCTTATCACCAGAGAGGAAACTCACCCAATTCTGCTTCCCATATACACAATTTTCACAGAAATCAAAATCCAGAGAGCTATTATTCATACCTTCTACCATACCTTTACCATGAAGTATTCGAAGGCCCTTCTCTCCAATATGTCCAAGCCTTTGATGCCACAACATGGTCTTCTCTCCAGAGACCACTAGATTCTCTACTCCATTTTCAGGAACCATAGAACTATTGCACCCATCAACAATAGTGCTACCTTGCAGCTTGTATAGAGTTACAATATGAACTCCCCGCATCAATATCAGTGCTCCTCGAACCATCTTGCAGGTATCTTTCTTGAACACTGTCTTTACACCTGCATCATCCAACTTGCTTACAGAAATCAGATTTCTGGCCAATGCAGGAATATGTAGAACACCCGAAAGTGTTCTAACCCTTCCACCTTGCAACTTCAATTTTACTTTTTCCCGACCAATGATTCTAGCCTTCCTATCATCTCCTAAGAAGACATCACCACCATCATATTTCTCATACTCGTAGAACCACTCTCTATGGGGAGTGAAGTGAAAGGATGCACCTGAGTCAATCAACCATGCCTCATGATCTACATGTGTACTTGAAGAAGCCAAGTACACATCCCCACCTTCATCTGAGGTGGTTTTCGCCTCTGCAGAAGGAGCATCATTAGATCCCTTTCCTTTATCAGGAGCTTTAGATTTACAATCCCTTCTGAAGTGCCCTTCCTTTCCGCATTTCCAGCACACCACCTTTGTAGGTTTTCCTGGAGATTTAGATCTCCCTTTAGATTTAGATCTCCCACTCGATGAATTATTTTTGTTTCTGTTCTGGGACCGTCCTCGTACAGACAAGGCATCACCATTCTGGTTGTCCATATTTTTCCGTCTCATCTCCTCCGTCAGCAAGGCTGAGACTATTTCATCAAACTGCAAAGCAGTTGCATTGCTACCTATTGCAATAACCAGACTATCCCACGAATCTGGTAGAGAACACAACAGACTGATGCACTTATCTTCATCTGAAATTTTAATATCAACAGATAATAGCTGACTTACCATAGTATTAAACGCATTCAGATGCTTTGTCACCGAGTCTCCATCTTTCATCCTCAGGTTATACAGCTTTTTCCGCAGGAACAGTTTATTCACCAGAGACTTAGATTGGTACAAAGTCCCTAACTTGACCCACAAAGCCTTTGCCGTAGCTTCCCCTGATACATTCAGCAATACTGAATCTGAGACACACAATCGTATTGTGCTCTTTGCCTTCCGATCCAAATTCTTCCATTCTTCATCGGTCACTCCCGATGGTTTAGTACCCGGATCTACCGCGATCCAATGATCTTTATCCACCAACAGATCCTCCATCTTGAGTTTCCACAACTCAAAATTCTGATCATTGAACTTCTCAATCTCTATCTTTCCACTGCTCGCCATCTTCTTTCACCACCAGAATTGATCTCGCAGATCTCCCACTGAACAGGGTCTACCACAGGCCCGAGCGAAACCCCTCAGCAACAAAGGTGTCCCCTTGAAGCCAAAACAACTCTGATACCAAATGTAGGTTTTAACCCTGTACAGAAATTACCTGCATACGAATTCTTAAACAAAGAAAATAAACAATGCGAGAGCATAACCCATAAAACACATATGCACAGAGATTTTTCCGTGGATCCCAAAACCGGGACTACCAGCTTGATTTTTCATTATGTTCCTTTCAATGTTACAATACATATTTATACATGGTGAAGCATCCAATACCATGGACCGAAAACCATCGCGTCCAATACCATGGACCAAAAACCATCGCGTCCAAAAAACATGTGCGAAAATCATGCACAAAAACATAGGTGGGTCCGCCCAACCTAACATATGGTCCAAAACCAAAATTTTCCGGGGCGCTGCCCCGGACCCCATAAAGTGGGGTTACGGGTGCCCTTCAAACCCCATATTAACTACGTGGAAAGAATATAACACAACCCAACATCCAAAAGATAATTATCATGAACCATTCGTCGACCAAATAATCGACAATTGCATTGGTTGCGAATCCTTCTCATTTATGGATGGTTTCTCAGGTTATAACCAGATCGCCATAAAATCAGAAGACCAGCACAAAACCACCTTCATTTTCCTTTGGGTAATATTTTCATATCAAAAACTCCCATTTGGTTCAATTAATGTCGGAGCAACATTTCAACGGACCATGGACTACACATTCCATCATATCAGACATATTGTTCAGGCTTACTTGGATGACCTTCCAGCCCATTCCAAGAAATGAACTTAGCACCTAGTTCATTTATCAGTAATCTTTCTTTGGTTCAGGTTCTATAACATATGTATGAATCCATAGAAATGCATTTTCCTTGCCAAGTCTGGATGCCTACTTGGTTTGATTGCCTCAAAACATGGGATTAGGGTTGATCTCGATAAGATAAATAAAATTACTCAATTTCTTGAACCACGATCCATTTTGTAGCCCCAACACTTGCAACAGAAAGAAAAATTCTTACAGGGTTAAAACCTACATTTGGTATATCAGCGCCACTTCTTAGTGCTCCCAACTATGGGTGCGACTTTCTCCTGTATCTGGCAGCCTCACCATCCTCTCTTGGAATGGTGTTGGTCCAAACTCATGATGACCTGAGTGAGCATGTGATCTATTATCTGTCGAAAGGCCTAGATGCACTTGAACATAGATATTCACATGTGGAAAAGTTGTCCTTGGTAGTTGTCATTGATGTGAATTGGTTTCAACATTATATACTGTTGTGACAAACTATTGTCATCACTTTGGAGAATCCCATGAGACACATTTTGTCTCATCAATTCATTGCGGGAAAATATTCCAAATGGATAGTTATCCTCCAACAATTTGATTTGGTTTTCTCCACTTCCAAGGTGAAAAAATCCTTAGTCTTCACTGAAATTTTGTTGGATCTTCCCATTGTCGATCCAAATGACATATCTCATAGTCCTCTCTTAGATGAATTTGTCTATCTGATCGACTCTACTGACCCTTGGTATGGTGACATTATTTTCTACCTCCAAGTGCAACATTTCTACCCTGAACTATCGTCCGGTGACCGTCGTCACATCAGCCACCGAGCGCGACACTCTTTAGTGTTGAATGCTACTTTATATCATCACGGCGCTGATACAATTCCTAGACATTGCCTCACTCATGAAGAGGTGGAACATGTTTTAAATGACTACCATGTTGGGGCATGTGGTGGTCATCTTTCTGGCATGTCTAGTACCCAAAAAAGTTTACATGTAGATTACTACTGGCCAACCTTGTTTAGATATTGTATCAAGAAAATCAAGCAATGCCACCATTGTCATGTTTTTACAAATAAAATGCATGCTCCCCCAGCCCTACTGCACCCAGTTATCTCCATCATCCTTTTTTCCAAATGGGGTATCGACTTCGTCACATGCAACCCCATTTCCTCTGCTGGACACAACTACATTGTTATAGCAGTGGACTATTTTGCAAAATGGGACAAAGCCCTTCCCACATTTAAGGCCGATGGAGAAACCAAAGAATTATTCCTCTTTAATCAGGTTATGTGTCATTTTGGTGTGCCCTGCATGATCGTTATAGACCATGGGTCTCATTTTTAGAGTCACATGATGTCTCACTTAACATCTTTTCTTGGTTTTCGCCAGGACCAATCATCCTCCTACTACCCTCAAGCTAATGGCCAAGTAGAAGTCGTTAATGGCGTCTTAAAGACCATGATCCATAGGTTAGTAGGTAACCACGAAAACCACTAGCAGCAAATGTTATATCCTACATGTGGGCATATAGAACTTTAGTCAAAATTGCTACAAGCTTTACATCATTTCAACTAGCTTATGGCCTGGAAGCAGTTTTACCTATCTAGTGTCAGATTCCTTCACTAAAAATTGTTGTTGAACTCTTTCTCAGAACCACTGTTGAAGAAGAATGCATGTTATGCCTCAATCAACTGGATGAAACCCGTCGAGATTCCCAATTAGCACTCGAAGCCCACAAGCACTGGGTGAAAGCCTAGTATGACAAAAAGGTAAAGCCTCATTCTTACCAAGAGAGAGATCTTGTTTTACTCTATGATAAAAGACATCACCTCTTAGGGGCAAGAACTCTTCAACCCTTATGGATCGGTCCATATGTCATCACCAAGGCCCTCCCAAAAGGGGCATATGAACTTCAATATTGTGAAGGAATCCCACTCGACGAGCCCCGAAATGAGTTCTATCTAGAAAAGTATTATGCGTACTATCACACTAGGCATGTGCTTTGTAATTTTTTGTATTTATAAGTTTTGCTTATTTTTGATGTGACTGAATTTTTTGGTATTTCTTGAGTATTTGTCTCATACATATTTATCATCATGCAAATGTCTTCGTTACCCTTAAACATATGTAGAATACGTGGATGGTGCTAGTCGTCACACACGGCACATAGCATCAACTGGTTGGGTCATTTACACATCTGATTCGGAACTTCTTTGTTCCAAGGGAGTATTTCTTGGTACTGCCACCAAAAATATTGCCGACTATATGTCTGTAATTTCACTTCTCACTAAAGTGTCATCTCGGGACATCTCCAATCTGGTGGTCATGTTAGACTCTCAGCTTGTCGTTATGCAATCGCAATCGAATCAAATCTTATTACATCATTATTTAATGGTAGACTCTTGGAACGTCAATTTGAGTTTATTGCATATGAACACATTCCTTGAGAATTTAATGTAGTTACTGATTCATTGGAAAACTATATATTAGATTGGCATCTATCTCATTTATTATAGATACATGTATGAAAGTAAATATTTACACAGTTAAAAATTTACAAAAACACTTAAAAAACATTTACATCATAAAATACCAAAATATCTGTATATGTATACATATCGGATCTAGTCTTTTACATCAAAAATTTTACCAAAACATGCGTGTTTATAAGTACAAAATGGCTACTATGCCTTGCTATAAACACCCACTGGCTATACCATGCGGCTACTGAAAGAGCCTACTACTCATGAAAAGTCAATACAACTCTAGCTATCCTCCGAAGAGGAACGAGAAACCACTCATGCACACCAATAGTGTGTCACTGCATGTGAGCAGGCATCTCCCTCATGGGAAGGGGGGAACACCCATGCTCAGACGTTCGAGGTGCCTCAGAACCTCATGAAGACTCTGTGTATCATCCCCATCTTCAACAACTTCTCCTATGCCAACTCCAGGTAGCTAGTCCCCTCGCCTTACTTGGCGAGGCATGCTTGCAGGTCACAATGGTGCCACATATGTGTCAAGTAATGGCTTCATGTCAGTACTTGTTCACACATAACAACGAAAACATTACATAAACATTCAAAATCTAAAAAATAATTTAAGGTACTCTAAAAAAAGCTTCTTACCTTGAGGCTCCCAATTTGTACCAGGTGGAAGTATCAAGTCAGGATCGCTAGTAAAGTCCATGCCCTCGTAGGCATATTCATCTATCACTAGGATCTGACCGATAAGCCACTCAAAGAAATCTTTTTTGAAAAATGGCAGATGGGTCCCCCTCTAGTGCGAGGATCAAGAGATGCCCATCACCCTTGCCTAGGCCCCCTTGGATAGAACGGACCTACACTCATCCGTGGTCTCATAACAGGAACCCTCTCAAGTATAAAGGATAGAATGAGAGTACCATACCCAAAACTCTATTGGGTTAGAGTCTTACATGTCCTCAAATCCACCTTCAACTAATGAAGAGATGTGTCACACCAGTTGAATATCTGAGGGTGGACATAATCAATGGCAAGCAACAATTGGTCCTTTTTTGCCACATGGGAACTCTTGGACCCCACCAAGCAAATGATCATCCGCAATATGGCCCTCATGGACCTAGATCTAATCCGCTCAATAGGTACCATGTCGCTCACTAGTCTGCTCTTGGGGATACAAAATTCTGGATCTTCTTTAGGGTGGACTGTGGATCTGTCCTGCCCCCTGTCAAATTTTCTCGTACACCTCTGCATGACAAACCACTTAGAAAATAGATATGATCTCTGTTGATTGACAACTCATGACCCCTGATTTGAAACACCCCTTGGTGTTCATCCCAACACTAAATGATCCAACTTAAAAGTTCTTCCTAACCTTTCATTAGGTTAAGCTTTGCATATTTAATCAAACCACATCGGTGCAATGCAAGTATGCAAGCTTTATCATTTCACATAAGTAGTTCCTGGAGATCATGAGCTTGTTCCCTCCATAAACTCATGTTGATCAATCAAAACCTCCACATATCAATCCAAAAAATACTTAAAATGGAGAAAAAAGCTTCATAAATCACTTGATGGGGTTTTAGAATGCACCCTCATGTAGTAACGCCCCCCCTATGGAAAACAGGGAACACTAACACCCTCCTCTAGGTTGTGAAGGGCATTTAATTCCCCTCTAGACCTATAGGGGGTCGTTAGTCGCATTTAATTAGCTAGCGCCTCTTGAAATTCTAAAAATCCAACCCAATGTGGCTAAAAGAGGTTAGGGAATGCAGGATAAGGGTTTTTCTATCTACCTGGAACAAATGGCAAGTCGAATGGTCACCTGGATTGCTCGCAATTGTCTTGAGAAGAACTGCTCCTCTTTTGCTGTAAAGCACTCTCATAACACTCAAACGATGCAAATGGTGAAAATGGAGTCTCAAACACTTCCTTATAGTCACTCTGGAGGTATGAATTATCTTAATTAAAGTCATTGAAATAAAATTAGTTCATTCCCTATGTTATTTATCAGGTGCCATGTCGACATATTACTCATGCTTTGATGAAAGGACTTTCAGGGCTGAATTGAAAAAATTACCATGTTCGATTCACTATGAGCACCTTCTTTTATGGGATCTTTTCTCACTCTTGAACTAAAAGATACCCTAGTTTTCATCATGAGGCTCATTAAACTCCTACGACAATGGTATGAGCACTTTCTTTTTTGGGACTCTTTCTCACTCTTAAATTGAAAAATACCTAACTTTTTCCCTTATTCAGGCTCATTAAATCTACGAAGAAGGAATGAGCAGTTATTTTATCTCTTTTTCTCGCTCATTAAACTAAAAAATATACCTCAAATTTTCTTCACTTCACTCGTTAATATTTGATGAATATCTATTGATTTTTTTTTGACGTGACTCATTAAAATTTCACGACGAAATATTGAGTTTACTCTGTCTCCTCATACTTGTAACAAAATGAGGCAAACGTCTATTGATCATAGGTTTATCTCTTTATTTGTACTCAATAGACTAACTTGTGGAAAAGGAACCTTTTCGAGTATACTGTTAAAACTTTATTGCACCCAGTTAAAGACTATGACAAAGGGACCACCCTCGGGTCACTCTTTATGATCTCTTCAGACTCTTGAAATATGAAAAGACAAATTAATCAAATGACGAAAGTGGACAATACAATTTCTTTATGTTAGTATTTTGAAAGGAATTTTTTGGTAGCAATAGATCCCTTGAACATGGAACTCCCTCACCAAAACCTTCTCTATGATGACCTCTCAATATGAACCTTACCATCCTATGAGTTTAGCCTATATACCTCGATGTTCTTGCATCTCTGTATCCTAATACTCTTTGGTGTTCATAAGTCTAGTGTTACATGGTTAAAACCTTTGTGTGATGCCTTCTATTTTTCAAGGGAAACCCTTTATCTTCTGTTTTCTCCATCAAAACATCAAGCTTATTCTTCCATCATGCCCTTTGTTGATTTGACGCAATGCTCAAACTATTCTTCAAAAACCGATCATTATTGTCCTATTCGGTGTTGATTCATGTAGGACATATTATTGCATACCTTTCGATAAGTCTCTTCCTATATACTTCAACACTCTATCTAGGAAGCAAACCCAAAAACACTTCAGTGCCTTGGAACTTGCAAACATCAGTGACATGTTACCTTGTGTTTAGTCAGGGGTTTTTATTATTGTCTCCTGGTTAAACAATTCTACAACTATTCGATGACAAAAACATTATTCAAACTTGATAGATTGTATAATTGTGCATCTTGGAGACCATCACCATTATCGGTGGCCATCCTCACATCTGTTAACTGTCTCCATTATCAACTGGTAATTAGACGATTTCGTACATGTTCAACCTCAATGCCTTTATTCACATGTATCAAACTATGTTGTTAAGGTGAAGTAGTAATCAAGACCTTGGGTAGATGCTTACATCGCTCAACCTTATTTCCTCTCCCAAGTTGTGTATATTATTTTTTGGATACATCTCATCAGAATGATATTTCTATCACACAAGTTCTGCATTATGCTTATCGATGGACATGATTGCCATATCCCTTTATTGAGAAATCATTCTGACATAGCTACTGAGCGTGGGAATGCTTGACTCAGGACATGATTTTAGATGTTTTATATATGTGTTGTATTAGGTTTCTTGTATTCTCGAAGCTCTTATCCTCTCTATATTTTTCGAAGAAAACAATAGTTATATAAAGTATTTCAACCATCATCTCTGCCTCCGATCTCACACTTTAGGGGCATTTGTTATACATGGAAATGGCATCCTCATCAGCTCAAACAAGAAGGGGAAGATGAATAAAAGACTGACCAAGTTCACAGGCCTATTTTTCAAGCTAACGCTCTCCAAGAACTAACAATCTACTTTATAAAGCCTCCTAGCCATGCATTAGGTGCGTTAGTTTGTAGGGTAACTCTTTTTGTTGCTTCAAGATTAGTGTTAGTCAACTCAAGTGAGTTTCTGAAGGTTAAAGGAACAATTTGACCGATAAATATCCCTATATTCATTCCTATGTTAGCTCATAAAAGAAGGGAAACATCTAGATTTGACCTGTTTATAGAAATTAATATTCCTAATGGAGTCTACAAATGGGGGAAGAGAATTAAAGCAAGGAAACATCTCTTCTTTTTCCGAAAGGAACTCATCAAGGATTTGTCAAGGCTTATCCTCTCATGCTATATATTTGAGGCTAGGGCCATTGTGAAAGGGGTTGAAACTATTGAAAGGATTGAATACTGACTATCGAAGCTTGTGTTAGGCATTGGCTCTTCAAGAGGTTAAGAAGAGAGAAAGAGAGAGGAGTTGGAGGAGTGAGGGAAGGCTGATGCAACCGATGGTTGTAATCACTCTTTTCTATCATTATTATAGTCCTGCAATTCTGTTGTCTACTCCATGGCATTGGTATTGTGATTTATTTACATGTTTATGCAACGTTAATGACCATGAGTGGCTTAGATGTATGGAGTTAGATATCCCTATGTATTATTGTATTGAATGTTGAAGGTATATGTTTTGATATTATGCCTCGTCTTGTTTATGTGCAAGTATTGATCTTGGAGCTAGCTAAGGGGTCTTCCACTCTGCTACTTTTATATCTCTTGTAACACCACACTAGGAGCTGAGGTAACAATCCTTTTTCCTACTTTGATTCTCATTTCACTAATACGAATATGTACATGTATCTCTAGGCCAATTTCAGCTAATCTGAATGTCTGTCAATGATCCCAAGAAGATCCTTGAGGGTATTTCCATCACCAAACACATGTGCATTAATCCCTATAGCATCACCACCATGACATATTCCAAACATGAATGTGGGATCTCATGGATAAACTAGTCCAAAAAAAACCAAAGGGAATCCGTAAGTTAAACCACCTCCACCCTTGCCAAACCATGATCACACCAAAATTGGTTCTGTAATCACAAAATTGAACCGAACTTGGAATTCCATCCATAATCCATCACTGTCCTTGAGGAATTTTTTGTTTCCTTGTCTCTCAAGCTTTACCGCAATCCAATCCTGAATCACTTGGCCCTAAATTGAGACACCTCCCTTGGGATTTACCATTTATCCTACCAAATCATGTTAAGGGATTCATAGTCATTTGTGAATCAACCTTGAGACCAACTCTGCCCTGGATTCTGGAATCCACCTGCAAATTCCAAAGCTCAAAACCAAGATCAACATCGCAACACAACATGGCCTTTGGAAAAAGATAAGGCTAGGGTAAAAACCACTATCTAAACTTGAAAAAACCATGCTAGTGGCAACAAGAGAACCATACACCAACATGCAAAGTCATGCATGTCAAAACCATCTAGGAAATTACACATGCAAGATGTTACCTACAAGTATTCGTGTTAAAAATGCTTGATCCAGCTCTTCGTTACTTGATCTTTCCTTTCCTTCCTTTTCCTTGCCCTTCATTGCTCCAAATCTGGAGTGCTCGAAGAAAATTCTATGTGTCCAAGAGTGACATAGAGAGAGAGAGAGAGAGAGAGAGAGAGAGCTCCAAAATTGAACTGACCAAGATTTCAGTGACCAAGCCTTCCAACTAATCCTCAAAAGCCCTTTTATCAATTAGACCTCTATCTTCTTCATTTTCCATTAATTTCCTTCAATTTCCTCCTCACATGCAACATAATACATTTCACCTTCCTTCTATCCTAATTTCCTTTATTTTCATAAATAAATGTTCCAAAAATTCCCTTTTGGCTTTTTAATTCCTTAGCCATTTCCTTTTCGAATTTCCTTTAGCCATAATAACTTAAATGAACACCCACACCAGGATGTCTTGCCCATCATTCAACTTGGAATAAGTGTCCCTTAATTGTGGTCTTATTTTTCCTTTATTAACTTTCATTACATGGAATTTTCACCAGGGTTGTTACAAAACCCTCCCCCTTAGGGAACACCATCATCAGTGTTAAACCTCACCAAGACCTTAGAAAAACCACTAAAAAGAAAACATACTAGCCATAAAGCTTTAGAACTTATCTTGTGGAAGTATTTATATTGGAAGACTTGCCCAAAAGAAAAACATCATGACAACATGACCAGATAATAGCCATACCGCTTAATGGAGCTTCATAACATAGCTAATTATGTTATTTACAATAACCACATATACACATATGTAAATTTTCTAAACCCACAAATAAAAGGATGTGATTCCGTGGATCTAAAACAAGGGAATCCAAAGGCTCACACCTCCACCCTCAAAGTAATACCAGGATTCACCTGCTTCCCAAGAAGTCCAGAATCCACTGCCACAATCAAACTATATCCAATGTCCAACCCTATAATATTGTTCTAGTTGTCCTCTTAGTGAACAATTACCAACTCATTTTCTAGGGCACACTCCCAATGTGTATTTGATACCATCTAACAATTCTAATTACAAAAAAAAATATCCCTGACCTTCATTCTCTGCAACATAGTCCCTCAAGCAATCTAGTCAACCCTTTTATGCAATCACTCACCTTCCAAGTTCCCCGACATCCCCTCTCTTGGGTGATCCATCCCTTGAAAAGTATTTCTCACATAGGAAAGTGAAATAGCCAAGGCATATACTTGCCTCAAACCATCATACCAATCATAGCATGCTCATGGAAATCAATGGAAACTATTCGGTACGAGTGTCCCACAATGGACCTCCTCCTGAAGTGCTTTACCAGCGTACTACCACATGTTCCAATTAATTTTTCCATTGTTTCTAATGCTTGCAGTTGATTTCAACCACCCAATCAGGCATCTTCATGATTTCCTGTATCATGCACATAATTTCCATTACATTTAAAATCAATTTGAATGAATTCACATTATACCTCATTGGTAGCTTGTCAATAAGGTACACTTGCAATCCTATTTACTTCCTGTCACAACAAGTGAAACTAACATCTTTGACGAAAACATCACGTAGAAACATATCACATTAGGTTAGCTCGAAACACAACCAACATAATTAAAATTATAGATCACATGTAACCATCATAAACTAGAATCATAGATCACATGCATAATAAAATTGAAATAAAAAACTGATACTTATCCTTTAATCAATCCTTAGCTTCTACCTTTATTTTCCATGGAATCCCTTGCATCATACTTCCATCAAAACATAACTGTCAGTTCTTAAATAAACATAACAATACATTGGTTACCTTACCTTGTTGTGCTAATCATACTATCTTGGAACTGAACACATGCATGCCATCTCTCAAGCGAATCCAATTCCCTTGATAGATTCACCTGTAAATAGAGACTAGCTAATATACCTATGAAATAGAAGTTCATGAATCTAGCACATATCCACACGATTCCGGACAAGATTAAAGTTAAGAAGACTTGTTGTAAGCAAAGCACTCATTCGTTTGGAATTAGGGTTTCCAAATAAAACCAAAATAATTCTTTCCCAATTCCTTTCTTTGACCTTTTCCTTATTCCAATTGAGTATTATTATTATCACTCAGAATTTTTCCCTAGAAGTTATCAGAAGAAGGAAAAGGTCGAGGTAACCACAAACCAATCTTTTAAGTATAGGCTCTAGCCAACCTAAGACTCAGAGAGGGCTCTCTCTATATGATTTATCTTTGTTTGTTGGGATTTTAGGCTAGTTCTTAAAGTTTAGGGGGTTTTGAATTGTATTGAAGGTTGGATGGTGGAATCCTTAAAATAGATGGATAGAATGAAGTCTCTCGACCATTAGGCTATGTAGTCAAAGAAGGGCAACAGAACTTGGATTAACTTATTAAAGGGAGTGTTCAAAGGGCAAGCTAATAGAGTGAAGTACAGGTCTTTAGGTCAGATAGGTGAAATGATCTTAACCAGGGTGAGAGAGAACTCAAGAATTCTCAGACCAAGATTAAAATGAAGAACAAAGGATAATCATGAGCAAAGTGCAATTAAGAATCCTTTACTATAGATTAGAAGGAAACTACCTAAACTAAGGAGCAATCGAGAATTCCTTAACTTAGATAATTAGAAGAGAACATTTAAATGCATAATAGTCAAAACATAGTGCAATGAAGCAAATTCTGAGATATAACTCCATATTATAGAATTTAGATTTCAGATACATTAAAGATTATGGAAAAACTTTTAAAGAAAGATAACAACACAAGAGAAAATACTTGTCTTTCCTTCGCACTACACATGAATCCTGTGAAATGTCTTGGCTTTATTCATTAATCCATCTTGTTGGTCCGAACAGTGATACAATAGCTTACAGTCTTTGATCAAGAAAGTCTATAGAAATGTCTAAGAATCCACACTACACTTCGATTTTCGAAGTATTATCCAAAAAATTATTACAAAATAACTCAAACTAACTTGAGATTTAATTTAGGAAATACAAATATCTTCTTGCAAGAAGATAGAGACAGTTAATGAACTATTTCATGCTGTCCCTTTTCATTTGGTATTGCTGGCTTTTATGGTTGGATTTGTAGCCCTTTGTGCTAGTTTGCAGTTGAGACGTTTCACACTGGAATCTTCTTCAAAATTTATCTTTTACCTGATACTCTTTGAGCCTGATACTCTTTGACCATGCTACCCTGTTTTCATCTGTTTACATGGCTGCTCTCAATTTTACTATGTAGTAATTTTTAGCTTTAAATTTATCACAGTAAATCAATCATTGTCTCCCACCATTCCGCATCAGGTAATTTCACATTCATCATCCTCCTGTAGATCTCATCAGCTTCAGTATATTTGGAAAAATTGGGTTTGGTGAGGAATAAGTGTTTTATCTCATGCTCAAGAAAAAACAAGTTTTCAAATGTGTTGTACAAAACTTTGCCTGTTGGCAGTGCTTTTATGGATGAAGAGATAGCTTGTTCCTTAGCCAGCTATCTGAGTCTATTAGCATTGTCCAATTGTGTCATGATTTTATCATTGATAACCAAAGGACTGGGTATACCTTTCTCCCTCAAAAATTGAAATTTAGCCTTGAACCTATCAATGACTACCTACATATTGTGGCACTTTTCTTCTAAGTTAAGCATAAGGTTCCTTTTGGAAAGGACCTTCCTTATTTCCAAAATGGTCTCAATCCTATATTATATATTTAGCTCATGGAGCTCATACCTATTCTTGCTGTTGAGGAAGTCGATGAGTCTATTGGTGTCCTTAGGCTGGTCTCCCAATTCCTCCTTAACTTTCTGGATAGCTCTGTAGCTACCTTTATTAACTATGTTTGTTCAAAAATAACTTGAATTGATGGCCAAATATCATTAACAAAGTCAATGATATTGGCCCAAAAAATTTCCTTGCTTTTCCCAAAGGGTTTCTCTAGTGTTAAATCTTTCTCTAAGACTTTGATTCTTTCACTCATTCTTTGGGCCTTTTGTGCTTCTTCCTTTTGCTTAAGCTGGGAAAGTTTGTAGTCAATTTCCAAACTTTCCACCTTTTCTCTCATCTTGTTCATCTTTGTAGCCTAGATAGACATCACTTCCATAGCTTTAACCAATTCTGTTGCTTTCTCTCCTGATGCACCTGCTGTTGCTGTAGATTCTGCTATTATTGGTAATGTTGTGGCTGGTGGAGCTATTAGTGCCAGTGTAGAAGGGACTGTTGTAGATACTAAAGGGATGACACTTTTAGAATTTTTGTCGAAGTCTCTTTCATTCAATTGAATTAAACCGTCAAATTCCTTTTCTGTCTCCTTTAATTGATAATTCAGCTTTAAGACCAAGTCCATCAAATCCCCATGTCTAGTTTGGCTCTCTATGACTTCTAGAGTATGAGGATGTTGCAGCTGTGGTATTTTCAATTGCCTCTTAAGTGCAACAATATCATCATTTTTCTTCTTTATAAGCTGCTATGTGGCTTTTATATCCTTGGGATCACCTCCCAATTCAATCACTGAGTCATCTAAGGACTTGATACTTGTATTCTTGGCCTGTGAGGAGGCCTTCTCTAACTGAAATTGTGCAGAAATGTTGTTCAAATCATTCTGTCGCTGATGAGAAGCTATGGCTTTCCCTGTCAAGGTGGAGTATATCGTCTCTCCAGCTTATTTGTGCAGTTCAATCTGGTCTATGGGTTGAATATCCCTAGCCAACACTTCGAAGTCAACCTTTTTGAAATCAGATGTTGTCTTGGGCTGCTGAGCTGTAGGTTTGATGAAAGACATTTGAAACTTCCCCTCCTTAGTGTCAAAAGACAACAATAGCCTTGTTTGATTGGTGGGAGTCAACTTTAAGTACTGAGCATATGTTTGGTCCTTAAGCCTCTCATTTCTCGCTTCGATTTCCTTGTATCTTTCCTTTATGTCCTGGTCTCTATTAGTAGGCCTGCTAAATGAAGACACTTCCACACTAAGCTACCTTTCCAACATATGAGTTTGTGATGTGGAACTCTCTTGCATGCCTTCAGATGGAGTGGTAGGCCTTCTTTTGTTTACCTCTGTATTGGTTACTTGTGCCGAATCTTCTGTGTATTCATGTTCAGAGGCCGGATTGAGCCTTTGCCTCTTGCTTGTTTCCTGTTGCAAATTTGAGGTGTCAATCCCTAATGTGGAAGCTCCCTCTCTGTTTCTTTTTGGAATTTTCTCCTCATTCTGAGGAGTTTGCATGATTGGAGAGGTACTCATGGTTCTCTCTTACTCTTTTGGTACCTACAGAAAAGAGATGTCATCAAGCTGCTTTTCTAAATCAATCAGAACATTTTCTACATCTACTCTGGTGTTGTCTTGGTCTACTAGGGTACCTTCCACCCATTCTGTTTGATTGGCATATGCCTCTATTTCTGGTATGGGGTGGTGGATGAAGGGTCCTAGCTTGACCTTTTTCCTTTTCTTGGTAGTGAATTCCAAAGGGTCATATCTCCATACAAAACTCCTTTGGAACTTCATTCTTTGCAGGATTAGGTCTGCCTCTTTCCCTGCCTCTCTAGAATTTCATATGAAGGTACGTAATTGATCTTTGATTTTAAGATAGGCCTTCTTCTTGGCATTGATGAAGTTGACTTCATTTGCATTGATGATCTGTCTGTAATATTCTAAGGCAAACAACCTCATGGGGAGGTATCTTGGAAATTTATATGGTACAAGCATGCTACCATATATTCTAATTTCTATGTGGTTCTGATAAAGGTATCAGTCACCCACTTTGGTCTGTTTGGAAAGTTGGAGGACCCTCTTTACTTTTGGGCTTATCCTAGGTGGAGGATTCCCAGTGAGCATGGTCATGACTGGATGAATCAAAGAATCTATAAAGTCTGAGTAGGTATATGGTGATCCAAACTCATGGAAAAGTGGGGTCCAAAAAATAACTGATATGGGTTGGCCCCTGGTGTCAAGATTTTGGAGGGTAAAAGGAAAATTCTCTCACTGATAATACAAAAATAGATGGTATAATACAGAGGAGTATTTGAACACCCTCTCATTTCCCGTTCTTGTGAACTCCTCATGCATTCTGTCAGCTATGTATGTGGCAAAGTCATATATGGTTGCAGGAGGTTGTCCTAGGTATAGATTGACACAAAAGCAAGAATTATTTCATCAATGTAATCACTTGTGGTGTAACCCAAAACACATGATATCATGGCTACAATGTTCTAGCCCCATGGAGAGAAAATAGTTGATACATATGGAGGGGAGTCTTTAGGGATGTGTTTCTCCTCCCTAATGAAGGTTTGAAACAATTGGGCCAATTTTGCAAGGCTAAGCTTGGGATACTGGTCCAACAGGTCTCCAGTTAAGAGAGGGGTTACGTTCGGCCCTGGTTGTAACTACAACATTTCATTAATGGACTCAACTGTGATAGTAAAAAGTACCTTTTGGTCATGAGACATTATGGCTCTATGGCTGGGGACGTAGCATGCATAGCAAATATGAATAATCTTTGGAAAGATGTGGACTCGGGGGAACTGATATTTGGGATCATTTGACTCCCAAAGGCCAATCTCATCAGCATGGTTAAGGTATATGTACCTACTTTCACAATGTGCTTTGAGCAGGGGCTCTAGGGTAGTAGTATCATCTATGTGGAAGTATCTGTCAGCCAGGGGAAGGTGGTCCAACTCCAAATGGGGAGTTGTAATTGGTCTAACGTCCATGGCAATGGGGGCAGCCATAATTCAGTTCTTGTGGATTTGAATTACACTCTGGGGGTTTCAGCGAAGGTTCTTGGGACTTTTTTAGGTAAATGGAGGTCTTGCAAATGGTTTTGGCTCAAAGTGTTAAAATTAAATTAAATTTGATATTTTTTACTTAATTAATAGTGTCATGAGGGTGAATTTACTTGGAATTTGACAATGGAGTTTGTATTACATGGTTAAATACCTGGAATTGGGAAAAATTGACCATAAATGGTCGTTGATGGTGGTTGTAGAGGTTTGTACGGTTCTGGTACAGACTAATGAATGAGCTAGGCTATCTGCAACGCCTATTGAACAATGGTGGAGGTCTGTGAGCAAATTCACTGTTTGCAGGGGTTGCAATAGCTTTCTAAGTTATCAATAGCAAATGCGCGAAAAGAGTGAAAAGAGGGGTAATTGGGATTATATAGAAAAAACGTTAATTTTGGCGGATTCATTAATTGATGAACAATGGGTAGTTTCTTTAGTTATACCAGACGGTGGTTTAATGGGGTCATTACCCCGCTTTTGAGAGGGAAGTGCTTTTGAGGGGGGCTCACGTGATCTAGCTGAGTGCATGACATGTAGCATTATGGGGGTTGGGGAAAACTGCCTTATCCGGCAGGTAAAGGATGAACATCAGGCCCAACTGATATGAATGTGGGCCGTAGGATGTGGGGATGGGATGATCAATGGGAGTCGGTCGATGGAGTTGCACAATGGTTTACACAAAATTTTTCGGGGGGGCCCATGGGTCTAATCACTGATGGTATAGGATTAAATTAAAACTTAATCTCATTGGGGGCACTTTAATATAGGATTAAGGACTAAGGGCAGGGTTTTAATATATTTTGTGGGATATGGGGTAGTCATATAGTTTATAAATAAACTAAGGGGTGGGATTACTTTATATAAAGGAGTTAAACATATATGGGCCAATGGGTTTTTCGGGAATTTTATATATTTAATTAAAATGTCAATACGAGGTGAAATGAGCGGAAGGGGTGTTGTACATAGGTATACAAAATATTATGCACTTTTTGTACACTTAGTACTTAGGATAACTGTATTTGGTGGATTTTTGCATAAAATATGTTTATCATGGGGTTTTCCTAGGAAAGAAGAATCTAACCTTAGGAAAAGGGGTTTTGTGAGGGGGATGAATGAATTGCAAGGGAATTTAACACCTTTCCTTCTTAAGTCATCAAGCCAAGGGTCCGGTCCCACCAGAAGTTAGAGAAATGCTCTGAGCCTCTTTGACTTAAAGAACTATAGGTATTAATATTTTTATTATGAAAGGGAAATTAGTGAGTGTTATAGGGGTTAAAATGAATGATGGGGAATTAATCATTTCGAACTGGTGAACCATTGCTTTTGCCTTTGTAAAATGCTTTTTGTACATAGAAACATATCATTTAAGCATAATGGATGTGCTTTTATCAAGTGATCTTTGTAATCATGCAACCTTTCTACTACTTACCCATTCACCTACCCTACCATTTTTTCTTCCTTTATTTGGGTGCATTTAGGCTAGCAAACCCTTATCAATCTTTTTCTTTTCACTACAAAATAACTATCTAATTCTAACCTTATTTCATCCAAAGGCTCAAATTAAACTGATGATCACCTTTTATTTACTCTACCTATCTAATGATCTGCCAAGATTACACTATTTGGCTAGATTTTATTCTCTAACTATAAACATAAAATTGAAAGAATGACTAGCCAAGATTAAACAATTTGACTATCATGGATTGTGGCATGAATTACAAGCTGCACACAATCATTATTATGCATAAAGTAAATAGTAGTGGCATTTTGACTTTCTCACTTTCATGGTCTCTTTTTGTCTTTTGGGGTTCATATATTTTCATTTTTTTGGACCTTATTCTTATTCTTTTTGTCCTTTGTTTATTCTTTTAGGACATACCCTCTTTACATTTTTTAATTTTTTTAATATGGAAAACATTTGCAGAAAGAAAAGGTATGTACAATATTAAAAGGATTAATCTTAGTCATTAAAAATTATGACTTCTATTGGTATAGGAACCTAACAGTGGCTCCACTTGGGGATGGCATTTTCTAGTGTAATGTCAAGAACTTTATAGATTAGTAGCCTTTGAATTGTTGTTGATTTTACCTTGCAAAATATTCCTTTCTGCTTATGCATTATTAATACTTATGACAATAAAAATTTCAAATCTTAGGGCCTTATCTTCGGGTTTCAACTTCAAAAATCACCATCCAATCCAATCTAGACTTTTGAAAATACAATATGCTCTAATGCAAAGTGAAAATTAGTAACCAGGTTCAAAATAGTGTTTAAGCATTCGACCATTCACTGGCCCACCTTCTGCTTCTGTACCATCCATTTCTCTTAGGAAGAAAGCATTATTACCTCTAAAATCATAAATTACATATGGGCCTTTCCATAGGAAATCAAATTTCCCATGTTTACCTTTGTTTTCCCTCCTTGGATCCCACTTGAGTACTTTGTCCCCAAGGTAAAAGTGTTCAACCTTGGTTCTCTTATAAAAAATCTTTTTAATCATTTCCTGCACAACTTGAGTCATGATATATACTTCCTCCTTGGTTTGTTGAAGACGAATTGTTTGGTTGATTCTTCTTTGGGTACAAATTGGTTCAAAAATCATTCCTTGAAGCAACTTCACCACTAGTGTTCCCAAGGAAGTTGGAAAAACAACTTCCATCCCATAAACTAGTTGATAGGGAGAAGTACCAATTGATTTTTTTGTGTTTAGTCTGTCTGCCCATAAGGCATTAACTAGCTTTTTATTCCATGTTTTCTTATTGTCCTCTAACAACTTTTTGATGATGTTTACCAGGCTTTTGTTTGAGGATTCTGTTAGTCCATTTCCTTGAGCATAATAGGCTATGGAATGGCTTAGGGTTATATGATACTTGTTGCAAAAATATATCCTTCTTTTGGATTTAAAGGTTGTTGCATTATTAGTAATGAGCTTAGTTGGGCATCCAAATATTGATAGAATACTGGTTTCAAGGAAGGTCATGATAACAATGTCAGTGGTTTTCCTTGAAGGTATGGCCTCTATCCATTTTGTGAAGTAGTCTGTGGCAGTAATGATCCATTTGTGTTGCGTAGAGGAGGGTGGGTGAATTTCGCTAATGAAGTCTAAACCCCATTGTTGAAAAGGTATTTTAGCATAGATTGGCTTTAGGGGAAAATGTAAGAGCTTTTTCTTTCCCTAAAAAATTTAACATTTGTGATAGGAGGTCACATATTTCCTGAAATTAGAAAACAAAATAGGCCAGTAGAAACCAGCTCTAAGAATTTTATCTGCAGTTGTTTTCCAGTAAAGGTGTCCTCCACAATCACCTGCATGAAACTCCTGAAACACCTTGTCAGCTTCATCTTTTAATAGGAAATTGAGAAGAATTCCTTCATGATCTCTCCAAAACAATGCATTGTCTAATATACAAAACTTTAAGGATTTCATCTTTAAAAACCTCCTTTTAGTCCTAGATATTCAAGAGGAGCTTGTAAATTTAGTAAAATGTATATAACATCATCATACCATGGTGATTTAATAAAGGCTTGGTTGATTAGTGGAGTCGCCATATCCTCCTCCTCATCTATTGCTGCAATGAAGTTTATATCCAAGGCCTGACAGTTTGATTCAGCCATGAGCTTGGCTAAACCTTGGCCCTTGATTAACTTAGTTGGTTTAATTTCTATGTCATATTCTAAAATAGTAGCAATCCACTTTCCTCTCTTCCCATCTGGACCTTCCTAAGTTAGGATGTCTTTGACTACTGAATTAGGAATGTAGGCCATTGTATGAGAGTATAAATTGTATACCCTAAAATCCTTGATGCCTTTGACCAAAGCGAAGGCTTGCTTTTCCATTATGTTATATTTCAAGGGGGAATCTCTCAGGGCTTTGCTAAAGAAAGCAATAGTTTGTTCATAGCCCTGGTTATTTTTCTGCAGTAGGACTGCAATAATTGTGTTTTCAAAAGCAAAGGAAAATAAAATGAAATCTCTGTCAAATTTTCGATTGATTAACACTGGCGTTTTAGTTAAAGCCAATTTAATGTCTTCAAAGGATTTATTAGCCTCAACAGTCCATTTTATGGTCGAATTTTTTTCAGCATATTATTTAGTGATCTAATAATTATGCTAAATTAGAAATAAATCTTCTAAGCAAGTTAACTTTCCGTAAGAAAGTTTGCAATTCTATAATGTTCCTGGGATGTTGTATCTGTAAGATGGCTTCTATTCTTGCAGGGTCTATTCAGATACCATCTTTTGAAATTATATGACCAAATAACTTTCCTTCCTCTAAACCAAACAAAGTCTTCTTGGGATTCAAAGAAATTCCATATTTCCTGCATTTAATAAACACTTGCCTTAGATGATCCAGATGCTGGTTGTCAGATTTTGAAAATACAGTAATGTCATCGAGATATATCACAAGAAAATCATGAATTTCTTTGGAAAAGGCTATATCCATAGCCCTATGGAAAGTGGCTCCTGCATTCATTAGTCCAAAAGTCATTTTCACATACATGAATGTGCCCCACAGAGCAGTAAAGGTAGTTTTGGCTTGGTCATCAGGATGAACTAAGATCTGATTGTAACCAGAAAACCCATCCAAAAATGAGATTCTGGATGATGCCGCTACTCTTTGTGAAATGTGGTCCATTTTGGGGAGAGGGTAATTGTCTTTTAGTGAAACTTTGTTGAGGTTTATGAGATTCACACAGAGTCTAATCTCACCAATTTTATTCCTAGTTGGCATCAAGTTTGAGACCCAATTACAAAATCTAATTGGTGTAATTATTTTAGCATCATACATCCTCTGAATTTCCTTTTCAATTGCAGGTAATAATATGGGATTAATCATTCTAAGTTTTTGTTTGAAAGGATTTTGATTTTCTTTTATAGGAATGGTTTGTTGTATGATGATGGTGTCATAGGATTTAAGGTCCTCATAACTCCAAGCGAAGACATCTTGAAATTATTTTAATAATTCAATGTATTTCACTTTTTCAGATGGAGGTAATGATTTCAAAAGTTTGATCAATTTTTTATTTTCATCAGTGCCTATATTACACTCCTCTATATGAGATTTCAAAGGATCCATTTTGGGTTTCCTAGTAACATCATTTGACTCAAACAAATCTTCCAAAGGGGTTAATCCCTTAGGTAAGAAATTATATTTGAGATTAATTACTTCAGTGTCTTCATTAATTATTTCATTAATTTCAACTTGCTCTAGGTTTTCTACATCTGACATGGTAAATTTAGTAGGATGAAATCTATCTACTTCTTCACCTTCTATCTGATTTAGTTCTATCTCTTTATTAATGTCAGGATCTATTGAGGTATCAACATCTATATTGCTATTTACAAATTCTTCTTCTGAGATTAAAAAGTTGTTTATTTGCTTATCATTAGAAAATATTTGCCAGTTCTTCAAATTATCTGGAATTGCAGGGCTGTGCCTAACTTCAGCAGTGTACTGATGGTTAGGTTGGAAGGGTAACTTGCAGGTGCTAGCAAAGATTGCTAGACTATGAGCCTGCATATTGTGTTTCCTAGGAATTACCGCAAGCTTGATTTCTAAGAAAGTGTTAAGTATTTCTACAATTGTTCCTCTATAACAACTTAATCTAGGGTCCCTTGTCATATGTACAACATCAATCTATTTTATAACTAGTTCAGAGTCTCCCATGACAGAGACTCTTTTAGCTCCTAGATCTCTAACTAATTTAAAACCTAAAATTAGAGCTTGATCCTCGGCCATATTGTTAGTACATTTAAAATTTAGTCTGTATGCATGGCCTTCTGAGTGATTATTCTCCAGATTGTATATCCATACTCCTGCTCCTGCTCCAAACTTATTGACTGACCCATCAAACTCAATATGCAATAATATCTCATGCTCATAATTTTCATCATTTGGTGCAACAAACATTTCCTCGTTTATGGAAATTTGGCTACCTCGTTTATTGGAAAGTTTTAAAGTTTGGTTAGTTTCATTTTGAATTGAAAGTGCAATTTCTTTTGGTTCTACATCAATACTATCTAAAACAATTTCTTGTGTTTGATCAGCATTATACAAGATAAAGGAATCAATGTATGATTGTACCGAGTAGATAGGAAAGTTTTGAGGTCGATCCTGGCTACTTACCATGTATTTCATTAAAGTTTCACGGTACAACTTCTTAGGTTGTCCAAAAACAAGGGTTGTTGCATATGACATATCAAGTTGTAAAGATCCCTGAAGTTTGGCTCCCCATGATCTGGATAATAGCATGCCATACTTTGGTGGGATGTCAGCAAGTACAATATCCATGAGGATGCTTTTGGTAGGATATTGAACTAAGGTAACACACAGGTCTTTAATCCATCCTAGACACTTTACTTGTGATGAGTCAAATGAGAATAAGTCCTTGTAAGGCCTTTTAATATCTAGGTTTAATTTCTCCATTACAGATTTGGGCATTAAGTTGAGGGAGGCCCTAGAATCCAACATTGCATTGTGTAGAATTTTGTCATGGATGCTAAGGCTAATGTAGAAAGGTGGTACTCCTCCTTCTAGTGGTTTTCCATTAACATCTAGACCAAATATAAGTTCTGGTTGGTCAGCAAAAAGGTTGCCTAAATCCTCATTTTTGACAATGTTTAAAGTTTGGTTTATCTGTGTCTTATAGGTTTCATTCTCAATTAGTTCTATTAAAGGGACTGGAATTTTCAGCTTAGCTACCTCTGCTCCCAGATTGAATGGAAAAGGGGCTCTTACTATTTGAGGGTTTTGAATTTTCACAGCAGGGATTTTAGTGGGATGGTCTTCTTTTTCTCTATTTGGGACCTCTTTTTGTTTGTTTTCAAGTCTGGTGTTTTGAGGTGTGTCCACTAGTTTTTTTAGGGGGAATTGAAGTGGATGGTTGATCATCAAAAAGTTTATTAGGAGTTATATCTACAATTGTGGGGCCAGAACGATTATGGTTTTGTCTGGGGAGAATCTGGAGGATTTTAGAAACCGGGGCTTCTTTGATTTTCTTGGGTTGATTTGACACTGTTTTCTTGGTTTGATCGAGAATACCAAAGTTATTTTTACTCCTTAGGTTATGCTATTTATGCACTTCAAAGATGGAAGAATCATATCCTTGTTTATAATCAAATGACTCTCCATACTAGATTTGCAATTGCTGTAGCATATGCAGTTCCTGCTCATCTTGGGTTAGAAAAACAGTATCTTCATCATCTAATCCCATCAGGTTAATTTGTGTATCTTCTTTTGGATCATCTGGTTGAGATGTTTCTACATAATTTTCTTGAAAATGAGACCTAATATGCTAATCAGGTCCATTTTTTCCAGTGCTTTAGTTTTGGTTTTTCCTAAAATTTGGGTTTCTAACTCGAGGTGCTTGTTGGGTTTCCCATTGAGGTTTCCTCTCCATATTGTCTATTCTATCCATTAGTTTCTCTATACTTTTGTCTAAACCATCTATTTTGAGGTCAGATGGTCAAGCTTCGTCTTTTGAAGTTCCTCTCCTTTCATTCATAACTCTGGCTCTTTTAGGTAACAAATTAGCCTCTACACTAACTGCTACACTTTGCATTTTCTCTAAGGTTGGGGGGTTTTGTTCCGTGAGTTGGTATGCCATGTCCATCTCAAAACCATCAAGAAACTTTATTAATGATAAATCAAGTGGGAGTCTAAGGTTAACTGGAATTGCATTATATATATTATTGAATCTAGCACAGTAACCTTGTATAGTTTCATTGGGTCCTCTCCTAATATTTTCATACTCTGACATGATCTGTAAGGGGTTCTTTTTCTTTTCCCATCTACTTAAAATTGTTGATAAAACACATCTAAATTTTCAATACTATTAGCAGGTAATCCTCTAAACCATTTCCTAACATCACTAGCTAAAGTTTGAGCAAATAGTCTCATTTGAACATCACCTATATCAATTTCATGTAATTCAAAGTAATCTGTCATCTTATTAACATGGTGTTGTACAGTGTAGGGTCATATGTCATCAAATTGAACAATTTCACTTTGGTAGTCTACAGGAATAACACCGAGTGGGGCAGGTAAGACAAGAGGAGCATACCTATTGGCCATGGCTGTAAGTTGGGAGTGGCTAAGATGTGGGGTTGAGGTACTGGAAGATGATACAGTAGTGGAGGATGAACCAATACTAGTAGATGGTGAATGAGTAATGCTAGGTTGGTGAGGGAGTGAAGGTATAAATGGTGGTGGAGAATGGAATTCAGAAGTTGAAGGGAACAGAGGTGAACTAAGAGTAGTGGACAATTATTCAGAAAGCTTAGGGATCTTAGCAATACTAAGGGATGATTGTGGAGTATTCAGAATGTATTCATCAATTGACTGGTTGGCCTTTTGGACTTCAAGGTCTACAATGAAATCATGGTCTAGAACAATATCGTATATTTCAATTTCAAATTTTGATTTAAATAGTGACAAATAAAATTGCTCATCAAAGGGAAGATATTCTAAAAACAACCACTCATCAGGACATGAATTAGCTTTACCTAACGGTGTGTGACTAGATGAATTTTCTTCTTTTTCAGATTTTATTGAAATCAGGTTGGGATTATCAACTACTGGGGCATGGTTTGGATCTGGGTTAGCCCTAGTATAATGAATTCTCCTTGAAGCCGGAATTTCAAAAGTTTTCTAATTGTTTTGTTTTTGTGATATTTTTAAAATAACTTCTAATAAATTACTTTAAGAGGCTAAAAATACAAATTTAAAGATTCCTTAAAGATTTATTAGGATTGAGGGTTTAAATCCCCTAATGGAGTCACCACTATGTTATCACTCAGATTTTTCCCCTAGAAGTTATCAGAAGAAGGAAAAAACCGAGGTAACCATAAACCAATCTTTTTAGGCTGTAGCCAACCTACGACTCAGAGAGGGCTCTCTCTATATGGTTTAGCTTTGTTTGTTGGGATTTTAAGCTTGTTCCTAAAGTTCAGGGGGTTTTGATTTGTATTGAAGGCTGGATGGTGGAATCCTTAAAACAAATGGATAGAATGAAGTCTCTGGACCATTGGGATATTGAGTCAAAGAAGGGCAGCAGAACTGGGATTAACTCATTAAAGGGAGTGTTCAAAGGGCAAGCTCGCAGAGTGAAGTAAAGGTATTTAGGTCAAATAGGTGAAATGATCTCAACTAGGGTGAGAGAGCACTGAAGAATTCTCAGACCAAGATTAAAATGAAGAACAGAGGATAATCATGACCAATGGGCAATTAAGAATCCTTTAATATAGATTAGAAGGAAATGACCTAGACTAAGGATCAATCAAGAATTGCATAACTCGGATAATTAGTAGAAAACATTTAACTGCATAATCATTATAACGCAGTGCAATGAAGCAAATTCTAAGATATCATTCCATGTTATAGCATTCAGATTTCAGATACATTAAACATTAAGGAAATTTTTTTAAAGAAAGATAACAACACGAGAAAACATTTGTCTATCCTTCACACTACACATGAATCTTGTGAAATGTCTTGGCTTTATTCATTAATCCAGCTTGATGGTCCAAATTGTGATATAGTGGCTTACAATATTCGCTCAAGAAAGTCTATAGACGTGTCTAAGAATCCACACTACATACTTCAATTTGTGAAGTATTTATAAAAAAAAGTATTACAAAATATCTCAAACTAACTTGACATTTAATTTAGGAAATACAAATATCTTCTTGCAAGAAGATAGAGACAGCTAATGAATTGTTTCATGTTGTTCCTTTATATTTCGTGTTGTTGGCTTTTATTCTTGGATTTGTAGCCTTTTGTGTTGGCTTGCAGTTGATATGTTTCACATTGGAATCTTATTCAACTTTTATCTTTTACCTAATGCTCTTTGACCCTGATACTCTTTGACCATGCTACCATGTTTTCATCTATTTATATAGTTGCTCTCAATTTGACTATGTAGTAATTTTTAGCTATAAATTTATCACAGTAAATCAGTCATTGTCTCCCACCATTCTACATCAGGTAATTTTACATTCATCATCCTCCTGTAGATCTCATCAGCTTCAATATATTTGGCAAAATTGGGATTGGTGAGGAATAAGTGTTTTATCTCATGCTCAAGAAAAAGCAAGTTTTCAAATGTGTTGTACAAAACTTTTCCTGTTGGCAACGCTTTTATGGATGAAGAGATAGCTTGCTCCTTAGTCAACTGTCTGCGTCTATTACCATAGTCCATCTGTGTCACGAGTTTATCATTGATAATCGAAGGACTGGGAAGACCTTTCTCCCTCAAAATTTAGAATTTAGCCATGAACCTATCAATGGCTACCTGCATATTGTGGCACTTTTCTTTTAAGATAACCATAAGGTTCCTTTTGGAAAGTACTTTCCTTATTTCCAAAATGGTCTCAGTCCTATTTTCTATATTTATCTCATGGAACTCATACCTATCCATTTTGTTGTGGGAGTGGATGAGTCTATTGGCATCCTCAAGATTGTCTCCCAATTCCTCCTTAACTTTCTGGATAACTTTTGTAGCTACCTTTATTAACTCTGTTTGTTCAAAAATAACTTGAATTGATGGCCAAATATCATTGACATAGTGAATGATATTGGCCCATAACATTTCTTTGGTTTTCCCAAGGGGTTTCTCCAGTGTTAAGTCTTTCTCTAAGACTTTTATTCTTTCACTTATTCTTTGTACCTTTTGTGCTTCTTCCTTTTGCTTATGTTGGGCAAGTTTGTAGTTAGCTTCCAAACATGCCACCTTTTCTCTCAGCTTGTGCATCTCTGTAGCCTGGACAAACATCTCTTCCATAGCTTTAACCAATTCTACTGCTTTCTCTCCTTGATGAACCTACTGTTATTGTAGATTCTCCTGTTACTGGCAATGTTGTGGCAGGTGGAGCTATTGGTGCCAATGAAGCTACCAGTGTAGAAGGGACTGTTGTAGATACTGTAGGGATGACATCTTTAGAAGTTGTGGCCAAGTCACTTTGCTTCAGTTGAATTAAAGTTTCCAACTCCTTTTCTGTCTCCTTTTATTGATCATTCAGCTTTATGACGCAACCATATGGCTGCCACACCCTAAACACCCTATCGGGACTCTTAACCCTCATAAAAATTTTATTACTTTGGGCTATACCTAGACTTAACCCACAATTCCATATATAAGAAGTGTTAAATTTATGACTTTGCCTTTAAAAAAAAACCCTGGTTCTTCAAACT
Source organism: Pinus tabuliformis (assembly GCA_031772625.1). NCBI lineage: Eukaryota > Viridiplantae > Streptophyta > Pinopsida > Pinales > Pinaceae > Pinus > Pinus tabuliformis. The sequence goes on along the minus strand of CM062817.1, from coordinate 631,963,329 downwards.
ATCAAAACGCATTGAAACACACGGAAATGCATTTGGGAACCCACTTCTGCACATAAGTTGGACTTCAAAAAGATTAAATCTGCTTTCATAAATCCCTCAGGTCTACTCATCGCCCCTTTGCCATTGATCTATCACAATATCGCTATTGTGACTATCGCAGACACATAATATCAGAATACCCTGCAACACATAGGAACCCGACCATAAACGCTTAGGCCGAATCTCAAAAATTATAAAATCACATTCAGAATGATCGTCGAGTCCACTCCTTGCTAAAATTTACATAGCGCGGCACTCCAATCTCTGAAACCTTCGATCTTCAATCGACACTTTATCACTATTGGCATATCAGCCCTTCACACGTCCATTACTGCTAGCTCTTTGACCTCTCTAATATGCAATTAGCGATCACGTTGGGACTGTCGATCTGACGCCCGATCCAATGGCTATCGCTTAATCAAAATATCTTAATCGACACTTCTCATTGGCTGGTTCTAATATTGCTCCCATGGGTTTCCACTGATACAATATATTGGTGATCGTAGATCACGATTTTCCAAGGCCTAATGTCTATCCCTTTGTACCACAAACTTGCCGATGTGATATTTAATAGTTCTGCTCTCCGTTTTGATCTGGTTTGTTGATCTATGAGATCCAACGGCCACTGAGCATTCTTGTCCTCTTTGCCTTCTTTGTATTTATCTTGTCATTATTAATGGAATTACGCTACAAACAAGTTCTACTCTGCCATACTCTCTTTCGCATCCATATAACAATTATTCCTTTATTCAATGGATCGCCATCAATCCTATAGTGATCAATGGTCAATTAACATGCCTGCAAATAGGATTTTAAACGATCTATACATATATATACAATAGAACTAAAAATGCATAAATACACAGTTGCACACTCAGAATCAACTCTCTGTATTTATATACATATGAACACATAATTACATATCTGAGGCTCTCCATCCCTCTCTGGCCTAATTCTTCTAATTGGAGCCTCTGTTTTCCTCATTTGCCTGTAGGCTTACAGTTCCATCTTGAATCCTCTCCCCCTCTCTTTAGAAAAGAAAGGGAAATACACATATGTCCTATATAACAATCTCCTTCACAATTGAAGGGATAGACTACATATTTAGAAGTCAAATACTATCCTAATCTAAACAATATAACTACTTGGCCTAATCTCCACGTAGGGAGGATCAACTTGGCATCTACTCTCTCTTTTCCTTAGTATTTTCAACAATATAACTACTTACATAATTTGAAATTAAATAAAATTAAATAAGCAATTCTTCCTCCAAACTTTCATTAGCCACAATATGTGACCACACCATCACATTGCTGGCTAGGTCGAGATGCTCCTGCATCAGATTCCCAATGTTAAAAATAATCATGATCTCCTAATCATGTGCTTCTGATTTGTTTCCTCCTGGATCGCATACTTTGTTTAGTAGTCTGTCCTTGGTTACTGCTATTGTTTGTTGTTCTCCCATTCTCCATACTTTTTGCTCTAGTGCTCCACTAGCTATGCTCTCACTGTCTGCTACTGTATTTTTCATATAACTTACTGCTTTTTTCTCATCATCACAATTTATGTCAAGCTTCCATACTTTAATTTGCAATTTAATATTACCTTCACCTGTACCATTCTTTCCAACCAATCTTCCTTACTTCTTTTGTCCTCTATGTATTCTATTGGAATTTTGTTGTATGAGTTCCCACAACTCATCAATTTCTTTGTCCACTTCACTTCTTAGATGATGAATACTATTCTCTAGCAACTGGATGTGTTCTTGCATAGGAACATCATAATCCCTTTGCAAATGCCTTCTCCATTGATCCCCTGCAATAATTCCAGTTCCTTCTTCTGGTTTCTCATTCATGGCTTCATCACTTTTTAATTGAATTCCCAATATACCTGTAATTCCACAAATTTCTCGAAAACTAAGAATTCTTCCTGCTTGCTTAGGTACTTGGAATACCTCTTCTTCTAGTAACTTAATTTCTTCAACCTTAAGGATCATGACATCATATTTGTCAGCTTTTGAAATGTCATCTTCAACCTCTTCTTCATCAATAACTCCCTATAATACAATAGTAATCCTGTTACTATCATCTCTTTAACTCATCTCTAGTTCAACAATTTCATAACGTAAATTCAACATTGTTCCATCTTTCTGAGACATTCTGATCTCACCCTTCCTTACTTCGATTTGATCTTCAGAATCAACCCCTTGTTTCAACTTCACTTCACATTTTCTTGTTTCTACATATAAATATTCACCAGAATCAATTAATTCATTAAACACAAATGCTTTACCCTATTTCTTCATTATGCCAACATTTCTAAGAACTTCTTTCCATATTTGTCATCCATGACAACTTCATTCTCATTCAGCTCTGGTTGTACAATCTAATCACTTATTCTTTCGTTTCCTTGCCTCTTCTCCAAAGGACTTGACTCATGCCACAAATCTACCATCTCATTTGGAATTTCACCCAAGAGCTATGCACGACCTTTACTAACTTCATTATCTGCAACATCTGTCTTTAGTCCTTCTCTACTCTCATTTTCTTCAACGTCAATAATCTTCATTAGATGTTTAACATCTACAAAGTCTTCTATATCAACCTTCAGTAGTTGTTCTCCTTTGGCTTCAGTCCTCAATAGTTGTCCAATATCTGCATAATTCACTACAACTATGTTTAACAGCTTCTCTTTCCTCTGCATCACAAGATTATGTGAATTTCATTCTTCTAACTTCTGAAAAATCATATCTTTACTTTTCCTTTCCCTTATGACAACCTTAAACAATTGCCTTACTTCTGTGTATCCTGCATTTATATACAAAATAATAGTTTCAAAACTATGAAACACCAAGGTCTCCTTAAACAATTTCGTCATCAACTCTTCCAGTTGACTCCCACTTCCTGAACACACCATAAGATTCTCCATTTGGTTTGTATTAGCGTCATCAGTTTTCCTGAGAAAACTCTTTGTTCCATATTCGTATGAATGAATCTCTTCCTTTCCAAACACTTCTTTGATCTCAATAATTTCTTTTCCATCATCCTTCTGACTTATCTTTTGGATGTCATATGATTGGACATCTTCCTTCACTTGACTATAGCTTTTCTCCTTATTCTTCATATGACTGGGGGTATTCATCTTTCCACCTATTGTTATGAAAGTTTCCAATAACTGCTTGTTTTCCCTTATGTTTACTTAACCTACAAACGCATAACAATTTTAATTTTTCAAAATACAAGATCCTTCATCCTCTTTTGATGATTCAAGCACCAATCTTCCATCATAGACCTTCTGGATTTCAGCATATCCCTCTTGCTGTGACTCCATTCCTTTGAGTCTCTCCTTCTCTAACAAATCAGTATGAATTTGTTCAAGTTCCCTGAACTCGCTTATCAGCTTGCCATTCCACCTCTGTTGCAATAGCTTCCACTTGACCCTTTTCTTCGTTCTACATCTATATCTTTGGTCTTCATTTGTCTTTCTTTATGCTGCCAGACTAATCTCTTGTTCTTCATTATGTTTCCAGTTGTTATACTTCTGCAATCTAATGCCTTCCTCAAATTCATTGTCATGTTGCTAATCATCTCTCTTAAATTGCTGGTTTCTTTCATCTTTATCTTGCTGAATTAATACTTCTATCTCCTTCATGTCTCTAAGGACATAACTTCCTTGTTGTTCATGATCTTTCATCTCAACTTCAAATAATCTCTGCTCAATTTCCCTGATTTCAGCATCATACTTATTAATGCTATCCTTTGTACCTACAGTCACATCATTAACTGAAGAGTCTAAACATTTACTTAACTCTATAAATGTTTGAGACATTTCATCCTTATCATGCATAGTAACCATAATAGCTTCTTTATCATGTTATAAAAGCTTCATTTCTGCTTCAGGTTCCTTGAGCAATCTTTCCAAGAATTCTATTTCCATATGAAATCTCTCAAGAATTTCATCACAACTTCCATTCTCAGCTTCATTCTTTTCCTGGCAATCCTCTTGAGTTATCCTGTTTTCTGCACTATCTTATTGCAAAGTTCTTCCATCAATTTAATTAGACAAATTCATTTGCTTACCTTCTTGGAATACCACTATGGAAATTTCATTAGACTTATGGTCCATATCAACTTCATCTGACTATATTACACCAAAAAGAAATTCATCTATGAGTTCTTTCTGCTACAATAAATCAGCACCTTCCTCCTCCAAAAGGCATTCTCCATCATACTTCACCTCAAGAGCTTCATTCCTATTTGTGACATTTTCACCAAACTATCCATCATCCTCTACATATCTTGCAAACATACACAAACTATGAGAATTAAAATCACAAGGCTTCATTGCCTCATCTGCTTCCCTTGTCATCATATCTTCGAATTGTTCTAAACTATGCCAATAGTCGATGAGATCTTCAGCTGATCTCCCATTATCCTCCTCACCCAACATTTCACCCTATTCTGGTCTACAAATGGAAACTTCCATTTCTACCTCTGCTTCTATAAGGTTTTCCATGAACCACTTTAACTGTCTTTGTTGTAGCCTTCTTTGCAACTTAGGCCACTTCACTAGCTTCTTCTTCAAGAACCATCCTAGTCTTTGGTTCTCCTCTAGCAGCATTACTAACACATCAAGTTCTTCTCTTATCTCAGCCATTTCCTTGTCAATCTCTGCTTGACTCATCTGTTTCCTATGGATTGTTTGAGCACCCTTCTCCTTCATCTTTTAACCTTCTTCTGAACCTTCCATATGACTTTCCATATCCATCTTCTCTTCTGTGTGAGCTCTGCACCTACAACCCAACAACTTTCTTCTAATTTTATATTCTCACCAAGCTTCTCCTCTACCTAGTTTCCAAGTTCTCTTTCCTTAGAACTTGCACTGAGCACTCTTACTCTCTCTCTGGTTTCTCCACTCACTTGTCTTAAGGACTCCTCTGTCCCTATCTATTCCAAGCCTCAGCTAGAATGAAGTTCTACTACAATCTCTAAGAACTTCCAAAAGTTCTTCCTATAGTCTTACTGTTGTAGTCCTATGCCAAACTTTTCCATTCATTCAACCACTGCAACTTTAATACCTTTGTAATCATAATCTTCATAAGCAAGACATCCTTGCTCTGATACCAAAATGACGCAACCATATGGCTTACACACCCTAAACACCCTACCGGGACTCTTAACCCTCATAAAACTCTTATTACTTTGGGTTATACCTAGACTTAACCCATAATTCCATATATCAAAAGCGTTAAATTTATGCCTTTGCCTTTAAAACCCTGGTTCTTCAAACTATTGGAATGCATTGAAACACATGGAAATGCATTAGGAATCCGCTTCTGTACATAAGTAAGAATTTGAAAAGATTAAACCCACTTTCATAAATCCCTCGGGGCTTCTCATCGCCCCTTTGACATTGGTCTATCGCAATATCTCTATCGCAACTTTCGCAAACACATAATATCGGAATACATTGTAACACGTAGAAACCCAACCATAAATGCTTAGGCCGGATCTCAAAAATTATAAAATCACATTCAGAATGATCGTCGGGTCCACTCCTTGCTAAACTTTCCACAGTGCGGCACTCCAATCACCGAAACCTCGGATTTCCGAACCCTCCGATCGCTGATCAGCACTTTATCACTATTGGCGTATCGGCCCTTCGCACGTCCGTTACTACTAGCCCTTTGACCTCTCTGATATGCGATTAGTGATCATGTCAGAACCATCAATCTGATGCCCAATCAACGGCTGTCGCTTAATCACAATATCAAAATCACCACTTCTCATTGGCCATTCTAATATCATTCCCATGGGTTTCCACTGATGCGATATATTGGTGATCGCAGATCACGATTGTCCAAGGCCTAAGGTCTGTCCCTTTGTAACACAAACTTGTCGATGCGATATTTAATAGTTCTGCTCTCTACTTTGATCTGGTCCGTTGATCTATGAGATCCAACGGCCACTGAGCATTCTTGTCCTCTATGCCTTCTTTGGGTTGATCTTGTCGTTATTAATGGAATTACGCTACAAACAAGTTCTACTCCACCATACTCTGTTTCACATCCATATAACAATTATTCATTTAATCAATGGATCACCATCGATCCTACAATGATCGATGGTCGATTAACATGCCTGCAAATGAGATTTTAAATGATCTAAGCATATATACAAGAAAACTCAAAAATGTATAAATACATAGTTCCACACTCAGAATCAGCTCTCTGTATATAAACATATGAACACATAATTACATATTTGAGGCTCTCTGTGCCTCTCTAGCCTAATTCTTCCAATTGGAGCCTCTATTTTCCTCATCTATCTATAGGCTTACAATTCCATCTTCAATCCTCTCGAATCCTCTCCCCCTCTCTTCAGAAAAGAAAGGGAAATACATATATGTCCTATCTAACAATCTCCTTCACAATTGAATGGATAGACTATATATTTAGAAGTCAAATCCTATCCTAATTTGAACAATATAACTACTTGGCTTGATCTCCACACAGGGAGGATCAACTTGCCACATACTCTCTCTTTTCCTTAGTATTTGCAACAATATAACTACTTATATAATTTGAAATTAAATAAAATTCAATAACCAATTCTTCCTCCAAACTTTCATGATCAACAACATGTGACCACACCATTACAATGCTGGCTAGGCCTAGATGCTCCTGCATCACTTTAAGACCAAGTCCATCAACTCCTGATGTTTGGTTTGGCTCTCTACGACTTCTAGAGTTTGAGGATGTTGCAGCTGTGGTATTTTCAATTGCGTCTTAAGTGCAAAAATATCATCGTTTTTCTTCTTTATAAGCTACTTTGTGGCTTTTATATTTTCGGATCGTGTCCCAATTCAATCACTAAGTCCTCTAAGGACTTGATCCTTGTATCCTTGGCCCATGAGGAGGCCTTCTCTAACTAAGATTGTGAAGAAATGTTGTTCAAAGAGTTCTGTAGCTGATGAACATCTATGGCTTTACCTGTTAGGATAGAGTATATCATCTCTACAGCCTATTTGTGCAGTTCAATCTGGTCTATGGGATGAATATCCCTGGCCAACACTTCGAAGTCGACCTTTTTGAAATCAGATGTTGTCTTGGGCTGCTGAGTTGTAGGTTTGATGAAAGACATCTGTAGCTTCCCCTATTTAATGTCAAAGGCTAACATTAGCCTTGTTTGATTGGTGGGAGTCAGCTTTAGGTACTGAGCATATGTTTGGGCCTTAAGCCTCTAATTTCTCACTTTGATTTCCTTGTATCTTTCCTTTATGTCCCAGACTCTGTCAGCAGGCCTGCTGAATAAAGACACTTCCACACTAAGCTATCTTTCCAACATCTGAGTCTGTGATGTGGAAGGTTCTTGCATGCCTTCAGATGGAGTGGTAGGCCTGCTCCTATTTACCTCTCTATTGATTACCTGTGCAAAATCTTCTATGTATTCCTCTTTAGAGGCCAAATTGAGCCTTTACCTATTGCTTGTTTCCTGTTACAAATTTAAGGTGTCCATCCTTGATGTGGAAGCTCCATCTCTGTTTCTTTTCAAAATTTTCTCCTCATTCTAAGGAGTTTGCATGACTGCAGGGGTACTCATGGTTCTTTCTTTCTCTTCTAGTACCTGCAGAAAAGTGTTGTCATCAAGCTGTTTTTCTAAATCAATCAGAGGATTTTCTACATCTACTCTAGTGCTATCTTGGTCTACTAGGGTACCTTCCAGCCATTCTGTTTGATTGGCATATGCCTCTATTTCTGGTATGGGGTGGTGGATGAAGGGTCCTAGCTTAACCATTTACCTTTTCTTGGTAATGAATTCCAAAGGGTCATATCTCCATGCAAAACTCCTTCGGAACTTCGTACTTTGCAGGATTAGGTCTACCTCTTTCCATGCCTCTCTGGACTTGCATATGAAGGGACCTAACTGATCTTTGATTTTAAAATAGGCCTTCTTCTTGGAATTGACGAAGTTGACTTCATCTGCATTGATAATCTCTCTGTAATATTCTAAGGCAAACAACCTCATGGGCAGATATGCTGACAATTTATATGGTGCAAGCATGCAACCATATATTCTAATTTATGTGTGGTTCTGATAAAGGTATTAGTCACCCACTTTCGTCTGCTTGGAAAGCTGGAGGACTCTCTTTATTTCTGGGCTTATCCTAGGTGGGGGTTCCTCAGTGAGCATGGTCATGACTGGATGAGCAAAAGAATCTTTAAATGTTGAGTATGTATATGGTGATCCAAACTAATGGAAAAGTGGGGTCCAAAAAATAATTGATCTGGGCTGGCCCCTAGTGTCAAGCTTTTGGAGGGTAAAAGGAAACTTCTCTGACTGATAATACAGAAATAGATGGTATAATATAAAGGAGTATTTGAACACCCTCTCATTTCCCATTCTTGTGAACTACTCATGCATTCTGCCAGCTATGAATGTGGCAAAGTCATATATGGTTACATGAGGTTGTATTAGGGTATAGATTGACATGAAAGCAATAATTATTTCATCAGTGTAATCACTTGTGGTGTAATCCAAAACACATGATATCATGGCTAAAATGTTCTGTCTCTGTGGAGAGAAAATAGTTGATACATATGGAGGGGAGTCCTTAGGGATGTGTTTCTCCTCCCTAATGAAGGTTTGGAATAATTGGGCCAATTTTGCAAGACTAAGCTTGGGATATTGGTCCAATAGGTGTCCAATTGAGAGAAGGGTTAGGTTTGGCCATGGTTGTAACTGCAGCATTTCATTAATGGAATCAACTGTGATAGTAAAAAGGACCTACTGGTCATGAGACATTATGGTTCTCTGGTTGGGGACGTAGCATGCATAACACATGTGAACAATCTCTCGAAAGATTTCGACTTGGGGGAACTGGTATTTGGGAAAATTTGACTCCCAAAGGCCAATCTCATCATCATGGTTAAGGTATTTGTCCCTACTTTGTAAATTAACTTTGAGCAGGGGCTCAAGGGCAGTAGTGTCTTTTATTTGGAAGTCTCTGTCAGCTAGGGGAAGGTGGTTCAGGTCCAAATGGGGAGTTGTAATTGGTCTAACTTTGATGGCGATGGGGGAAAGCATAATTTAGTTCTTGTGGATTTGAATTATGCTCTTTGGTTTCAGCAAAGGTTCTTGGGACTTTTTTAGGTAAACGAAGGTCTTGCAGATGGTTCTGGCTCAGAGTGTTAAAATTAAAGTAAATTTGATATTTTTTACTTAACTAACAGAGTCATGACGATGAATTTACTTGGAATTTGACAATGGAGTTCGTATTCCATGGTTAAATACCTGGAATTGGGAAAAATTGATTGTAAAATGGTGGTTTATGGTGGCTTCAGAGGTTCTTATGGTTCTGGTACAGACTGATGAATGAGCTGGGTTGTCTACAATGTCTATAGAACAATGGGAGAGGTCTATGAGCAAATTCGCTATTTGCAGGGGTTGCAACGGCTTTCTGAGTTCTCAATAGCAAATGCGCGAAAAGAGTGAAAAGAGGGGTAATTGGGCTTTATATAGAAAAAATTTAATTTTGGTGGATTCATTAATTTATGAACAGTGGGCAGCCTTTTCAGTTATACTAGATGATGGTTTAATGGGGTCATTGCACCGCTTTTGGGAGGGAAATGGTTTTGAGGGGGCCTCACTCGATCTAGTTGAGCGCGTGACACATAGCATTCTAGGGGTTAGGGAAAACAGCCTTATCGGGCGGGTAAAGGACAGACATCGGGTCGAATCAATATGATTATGGGCCATAGGATGTGGGGAAGGAATGATCAATGGGAGTCAAGCGATGGAGTTGCACAACGATTTACACAAAAAGTTTTTAGGGGGCCCATGGGTCTAATCATCAGTGGTATAAGATTAAATTAAAACTTAATCTCACTGGGGGTGCTTTAATATCAGATTAAGGACTGAGGGTGGGGTCTTAATATATTTTGTGGGATATGGGGTTGTCATATACTTTACAAATAAACTAAGGGGTGGGATTACTTTATATAAAGGAGTTAAACATATACAGGCCAATGGGTTTTTCAAGAGTTTTATATATTTAATTAAAATTTTAATATGAGGTGAAATGAGTGGAAGGGTTATTGTACTTAGGTATACAAAATATTATGTGCTTTTTATACACTTAGTACTTAGGATAACTGTATTTGGTGGGTTTTTGCATAAAATATGTTTATCATGGGGTTTTCCTAGGAAAAAAGAATTTAACCTTAGGAAAAGGGGTTTTGTGAGGGGGATGAATGAATTGCAAGGGAATTTAACACATTTCCTTCTTAATTCATCAAGCCGAGGGTCTAGTCCCACCAGAGGTCAGAGAAATGCTCCGAGCCTCTTTGACTTAAAGAACTGTAGGTATTAATATTTTTATTATGAAAGGGAAATTAGTGACTGTTATAGGGGTTAAAATGAATGATGGGGAATTAATCATTTCGAACTGGTGAACCATTGCTTTTGCCTTTGTAAAATTATTTTTGTACATAGAAACATATCATTTAAGCATAATGGATGTGCTTTTATCAAGTGATCTTTGTAATCAAAAGACCTTTCTACTACTTACCCATTCACCTACCCTACCATTTTTTCTTCCTGTATTTGGGTGCATTTAGGCTACAAACTCTTATCAATCTTTTTCTTTTCTTTACAAAATAAACTATCTAATTCTAACCTTATATCATCCAAGGGCTCAGGTTAAACTGATGAGAACATTTTATTTACTCTACCCATCTAATGACCTGCCAAGATTACACTGTTTGGCTAGATTTTATTCTCTAACTATAAACATAAAATTGAAAGAATGACTAGCCAAGATTAAACAATTTGACTATCATATATTGTGGCATGAATTACAAGCTGCACACAATAATTATTATGCAAAAGTAAATAGTAGTGGCATTTTGACTTGCTCACTTTCATGGTCTCTTTTTGTCTTTTGGGATTCATATGTTTTCATTTTTTTGGACCTTATTCTTATTCTTTTTGTCCTTTGTTTATTCTTTTAAGACATACCCTCTTTTCATTTTTTAATTTTTTAATATGGAAAACATTTGCAGAAATCAAAGGTATGTACAATATTACAAGCATTAATCTTAGTCATTCAAAATTATGACTCATATTGGTATAGGAACCTAAAAATTACTATGCACTGTCACATCAGGCAACTATTAGTAACATTAACACATCAACTATTACCTTATCATGCTAATACCAAGCATGTTTCTTGCACTATTTAAACATGTCAAACACATGCTTTAAATATCAAAACAATCATATCTATCAATTGAAATCAACATTTACCAAGACTAACAATCATGTCTTAATCCATAGTCAACTCATAGTCATTAAACATAATACTACAATTGTCACCTATTACACTCTAGTACATGTCAGCTAGCTCAAAGCATATGTGTTAGTACAATCATCTAACACATCAATATCTTAATGTAATAACCCTAATCATCAAGTTACTAGCATATAACAACAACAAGTTATATATCATTCTCATGAACAACATATATCCTAATCATCAATCTAGCTATCATATAGCAACAAAAGGTTAACCTATAACATAATCAACAACAACATATAACATAATCATAAAGTTATCTAGCATAAAGCAACAAGAGTAATGCATAAAACCACAGGTTACTACCAGCCATGACTATCTGACACGTGTATATGGCTACACTAATCAACTAGCATCTATCATGTATGTAACCATAACATCAGTAGACATGAACATAAACCTAGTGTATATAACAATCCATATAACAATGCATTTAGTGATTTGAATATCCTTCTCTATCTCAGTGAACACTTTAACGTCATAACATATCAGTAGTATGATGATCACCTTAATTGCATACAATAACCTCACAATGAATGTCTGACCTACCATATATCCATAAAAAAATGCATATACAACCATACACTCATGAGGACACATCCCAAAACAATGCCCTCAATATTCGCATGGTGACATCATTACAACCATGATCAACACCATGTAAATGCAAGATGCACATGGACTAAATGAATAAAAAACACATATGCAACTAACATGAGTGCATGACCAACACACTACCCATCAAGTCTGAGGGGTGAACCATCCTCTGATACCACTCTGTTGTATTACATATGACCCAAAGAGAGCAAAAACCGCTATAATACTACTCTGTAACACCCTTCTCCCACATCTACTAGAGTAACCGGTCAACCATGGTAGACATGTCATAGGAGGCTACTATAATATGATTCAGCCTCCCAGGTGTCCTTAAGGAAGTGGAATCAACAGGAACACATCAAACATAATTCCACATCATCAGTAACACTCCCAGGAGCTACCCCCACCACTCAAGTATCATGCCCCTGGGTCACATTGAGTTTTTAAGCTATTAAACCTATGGACACTCCCACGGTATGGCCATAACAATGTCAAAAGAGATTTGGACGCTCCCAAAAGCCTGCATCCCTGCATTAAGGTACTATTCCGATAGACCTATGCCAGATTCTGCAATATTTAAGGCACTTTTCAAGCCCAAAAATTTTGGCTAATACCCATAACTTGTTTTAACTTCTACAATCCATTAAACACATGATGACAATACTAATAAACCAAAAACTAACTCCAAGACTAGGCCTGTCCATCCTCAATTGGGACTGACATTCTGTCAAACACTTGGCATCAATACAATCTACAAGAAGGATCACCATCTTCTCCTTTGAACTATTATGACATCAATTAGATCTTTCATCCATCATCCTTTCAGTTACAAGTAAAAGCATGAAATAACCACTAAAATAACCAGTCATATAGCAATGAATATAACCATCATTAAACCATGAAAATAATATTGAGATAATAGCCAATAAATCCACATATAAAAAAGTACAAAAGCAAGAGACCTTAGTTATTATTAAACATAAGCAAATCCAACCAAGTGCAGGACTTCGAAATACCACCCGACCGTGAACATGGCTAAACCAAATCTTTCCTTTAGCCAGTCACCCCCATGCCATATTCTAAGAATAAATGTGCGACATCATGGATAAACTAATCCAAAATCAACTAATGGAATCTAGAGGTTAAACCACCTCCAATGTCATCAAACCGTGATCACACAAAAATCGTTGCTCTGGTCACAAAACGAAATCAAGCTTGGAATTCCATTCGGAATCCATCACTATCCTTGAGGAATTTTTCATCTCCTTGTCTCCCAGGATTTACCATAATTAAATCTCAGATCACTAGGCCCTAAACTGAGATGTCTCCCTTAATATTTACCACGTATCCCACCAAAACCATTCAAGGGATTCCTAGGCCTTGTGGAATGAACCTTGAGACCACCTCCACCCTGGATTCTGAAATCCATCCAGCAATTCGAAATCTCAAAACCAAGATCAACATCCCAACACACCATGGCATACGGAAAAAGGAAAGGGTACGCTGAAAACCACTATCATAACCCGAAAAAACCATACCCTCAACAACAATAGAACCATACACCAACATCCAAAGCCATGCATGTCAAAACAAGGTAGGAAATAACACATGCAAGATGTTACCTACAAGTATTGCTTCTGAAGCAAGTTGATCCTGCTCTTCCTTGCTTGATCTTTTCTTTCCTTCCTTTTCCTTATCCTTCTTTTCTCCAAAGCTAGAGTGCTCCAAGAAAATTCTAAGTGTCCAACAATGAGAGAAAGAGACAGAATAATAAGAGAGATCCAAAACTTAACTGACCATTATATCGCTGACCAAGCCTACCAAATGATCCTTAGAAGATGTTTTATGAATTAGGCCTCTATTTTCTTTATTTTCCATTATTTTCCTTCAATTTTCCTCCTCACATGCAACCTATGGCCTTTCACCATCGTTTTTTCCTAATTTCTTTATTTTCATAAATAAATGTGCCAAAAATTCCTTTTTTCCATTTTAATGCCTTAGCCTTTGCCTTTTCCAATTTCCTTTAGCCATAATGACCAAAATGAACACCTGCACCAGGATCTATTGCCCAACATTGAATTTGGAATAAGTGTCCCGTAACTATGGTATTATTTTTCCTTCATTAACTTTTATAAAATGGAATTTTCACCCGGGTTGTTACAGACAACATAAACTCTATAACCCTCAAGTAATTAGATACCTCCCTACTTAACACACAAAACTAAAATGATTGTCACAATGAAAAACTACGTCAGTCATGCACATTGAAACATACTTACAATCACCAAGCAAGCAAGAAGGCAGCTTAGGAAATATATCCAATGACAAAAAATATGGTTTCTTAACTTACAGTCCTTGTTATTGACAACCATTTACAATGGTTTTGAATGTAATTTGACAAAACTCAATAGAAATATAACTCCATGTTTATCAAAGATCTTTATTCTCATTGTGACTAGGGACTCAGGGATTTTCACCACTTGAGCCACTTCCTAATTTATATCAACAAATTTTATCAAATTTCCATAAAGTAGAAATGAAATAATTCCAGTGTTTTTAGTATATCAAGTTACCTAAAACACATCCAAAAACCCGCTTGTTTTTCTTGGAACATAACAATGAAAAATAAATAATGGTGCATGTGTAATTGGCAGGGATACAAACACAACCATACATGCCATAAACAAATGTGTCAAAAACAAAAAAAATTATATTAGAGCTTCACATACCACTTGAATGCCAAATATTGAACATTGAGTTATTAAAAAACTGCAAATACATAAATAACATAGCTCTATAGGTATCGAATGTAGATGTTATTGACCAAGATGCCAATGCCTAACAATCCATGTTAGGTTATTTCACAAGATATTACCATGAAGATTGATATCAGTTTTCTATTTTTCCTATTAATCTTCTTGATTAAAGAGAAAATAAAGAGAAAAGGGATAAGTTTTCTCTAGATTAGATATTTCCACAATATTTTTGATCTCTAAATATGATTGTCAATATTTCAGTGTAAATATGAACAATGGGAAGAAAGGGAAAGAGCTCCAAATATATTATGGGTTATAAAATACCAAAACAACTATTGTATTACTACCCCTCAAAATCTCTATTTGGTCAAAATAGGTCACAGGTAGTCTAATTTGGTGTCCAATCCACCTGAACTAGATACATGATAGCTTTAAGCATACAATAATTGCATTGTTAATATTGGTTAAATAATAGGGCTAATAATTTTTTGGTGGCTTGTTTGCACAACTAAACTCTCACTCCCTCTTATTCTTGAACTTTTCTTCAATTTGACTATATAATTGTATGTTTATCCTAGAGAGTTGATAATCAAAATCTCCATCTCCAACTGGATTGTTGTGTCATTTCAAGTCCAAATTCATTTCTAAGTCTTAGGTCCCAATTGTTGTTTATAAGTAATGGAATGCATCCAAATATCTCGTGGGGATTTGCTTTGACAATGAGGGAGTTATGTTCCCCACCAGGTATGGAAGATAGTTTCAAATATGGGACTATTTGGTTGTCCTCTACTGTAGCTTGTTGACAACTATTAGCTGTCTTCTATTGTAGATTGTTAAAAATAGTTTCCTTGACTACCACAAATCGTTAACATGGAAAGCCTATTTCAATAGGAATAGGGTAATATTATTTTTATCTGAATAGCTATTAACATGAAATACCATATTCTACAACCTTGGTATCTATCAACAAGAACTCAAATGGATTAATCCAACATCTATTCTTCCTCTCACATGATTGTTTCCTCGAAACTTTTTAATTGAATTCCCTCCTCTTGAGTTTTCTATTGTGTGAGGTTGTTTGAGCCAATGTAAAGGGAGATAATCCATGGGTCTTATGTCTATGAAATAAGAGATTCTTAGCAGGATCTTGTGCTAACAACTAAAGAGCCAATATAACATACAATAGGGTTACACGCTTATTTGTTCTTCTGTAGTAGGAAAATGAACAGAGAATCAAATATATATTTTGTTGTGAGATTAATTTTATAGATAGTGGATGAGAAACACATCATGCTAGAAGAAATTAATGATTAATGATGCAGCTAAATCCTTCTTAATGTTATTATTGACATAATATTTAGTGAGGTATCAATTTTAAATTTTACTTTGGACTACCTTTTGTTGGTCATCTCATTCACAATGGAATTTAAAGAATTTGAGATCATTCAACTACACTTCCTTGTACATTCAAGTTTAATTTGTTAGGAATGTGCCTAATTTTCCTACATTTCCACACCCTGACATACCAAAGATAAATTAAGGTAAAACATTTTATCCCCTCACTCCATTGAATGAAATACACTATTGATGTAAAGCCAATTACCGTCACTTTTCCCTAAAAACTATAATAGATATTCATCACATCTAAAAATCAAAATTGGTCCACATAGGTTGTATAATTAAAATATAGTGTTATTGTATCCCCTCAAACTCCCTAAATAGATCATATGATGTAGCTATTTCCTTCTTCTACTAGACCAGAAGACTCATTATATTGTCATAGAGAGATATCCAATCTTGTGAATCTCCTATATCTTCATTGTCATAGAAAGAAATGAACCTCCTTTTGCATGAGTTATCTCCTCATGCTTGATCCTTCAACATTGAAATCTTTGAATCACATTGAATATTTGAAATAGATCCATAACCCCAAAAATACATTAACACATAAGTTATGTCAAGATTGCTCACGTTTCAAGCACTATTGATGGGTTCACTGCATAGTTCTGGTGACAATGTTGTTTCGGTATCACACCTAACAACATTTAAAAATAGATTCCAGATGATTGCAATTAGAGTGATGTTGCAACTTCATGTGGTTATATTTCAATGTGTAAACTCCTACATGTATTACTTGGTGTTCATGGATCTTCCATTTCCTTAGGTAAATGGTATAGTTATAATACCTCTTGAATTTTGGTTTTTAATTGATTGAGTTTGCAAAGTGGTTATATTTCAATCTATAAGCTCTTATGTGTAGTATTTGGTGTTCATGGATCTTACATTTCCTTAGCTACAGGGTATAATTATAATACCTCTTGAATTTTGGTTTTGAATTGATTGAGTTTGCAAGGTTTGTTAGATCATTGTCATTCCTTCTTAGTTATGCTATGTTGGTTGACAGGGCATTTAGCCATGCCAAAAAAGAATCTGAATAAAGCAAGCTTAC
Organism: Pinus tabuliformis; assembly: GCA_031772625.1. NCBI lineage: Eukaryota > Viridiplantae > Streptophyta > Pinopsida > Pinales > Pinaceae > Pinus > Pinus tabuliformis. Next base: position 631,946,133 of record CM062817.1, on the reverse strand, counting down.
TGTGGCATTGAAATAAACATGTACCAAGTTAAAAGGAACGCTTTAAGGAAAATAATGAGAACATATGAAATGTAGGTTGAAATATGTTTCTTAATGTTCACAACCAAGTTAACACTTCTGAAAGGTTATTTAATGTTTCAAAGTTTGAGAAAACTCTGCCTACTAGCAATTTCCATTACATTATGTCGTGTTTAAGTGTTTTTTGCTATGATTTTAATGCAATGGTTTAGAACACGTTTTACATCAAATATTGTTTGTTTTACTAATTGAGAAGCAAAAGTTTGTTGTGTTTTTGAAGTGTTTAGTGTTTCATCAAGCTCGTGGTGAACCTTTGAAGTATATTGCACCAACAAATCTTGTCTGATGTTTTCTTTGAGGGAATTTAAAAACAAGTGAATATTGCAAATTTTATTAGGGTTGTAGCTTATATCAGTAAAGTATGTATCTTCCAATTTTCGCCTCCTTTGGAGATAAGAATACAGAAATAATTGTAGTGCCAATTTCTACTGTCAACTATCAAGCATGCATAAATTAGGAAATACACATTTTTAATTGCTTCAACAAAAGGATTTACATTTCATGCATCACGAATCAGGTTGATCACGTTTTTCAAAATTTTAAAGGAATACATTCAACATCTCCATGCTAAATGTAGAATGATTAAACACGACCACTCCTAAATATTGATTTTATCTTAATGAAAAGATACAATTAATGCCTTAATATGTGATGTACATGCTATGAAGATCCAAAAGGACTAGCAACAATTATTGACATGAATGCCCAAAACCGGTTGCTCAGTAAGACTCAAAAGTGACATGTAAGATTACATATTGTGAAGGACATGGATTAAGACTCTAATTGGGGTAGCTTTAGGTTTTTTCAAATAGAAAAGATAAGAATGGCATTGGTTATCCTGCATGTCATCCACGACTATAAATTCATCCAAAACAATCTATATATATTCATTGTTGCATTGCCATTAATGGGAGAATGTATGAAAAACATCATTGCACTATGTGAGTGGGGTTCTTATATTGTTTCTAGTAGTAATGCTTCTTCATATAGTGGAGGCCCTCATTGTAAAATGGTAGTAAGATTGTCTTTTCATGGGATAGGATGTCACTTAGTTTTCATGTACATGTTAACACCCCTCAAAATAGGTTGTGAAATAAATCTTTTCTTGATGCATTTGTTTAAACATGATTGCTACGTGTTCAGTGATAATTGCACCAAGATAAGAAAGGTGAAATCTACATCCCACAATGGATGAGATGTGTAATTATTATATATAAAAAAAGGGTGTGTGCTATAGAAGAACATTTAGTCATTTTCACGGAGGCAATAGGTGAAACCATACAAGGGTGGTTCAAGGCTTTTAATCCCACAACCCCTTAGGATTCCACCAATAAGACTCGATTTGGGAGCTACAACATCAAAAGTGAAGGATCCATCCATGCTACTAACCATTCGCAAGGACTAGGCCAAGGGGATATCTATGGAAAATGAATCCAGCAAGATTGGCTAGATGAAGAAACTCGAAATGAAATTTAAGCGAAGAATATTTGTTTTACTTGCAAGGAGCCATGGGAGCTAGGTTACCGATGTTTAGGTAAAGGAAAGGTTCACTACAATGAAGTATTTCACAATAGGGATAGTGAGAATGAGACAACACCCAACACAGATCCCATAGACTCTGAATAAGTGCCACCCCCAGGAAACTAGGGAGCCACTTCATAGTACAACACAACCTCCAAGTAAAGAGCTTGTCATTTATGAAGAAGCACCACCCCCAAGGGCAGTAAGAAAGCCACTTCATAGAATTGAAGGATGTAATATCACCACTCTTTTAGGAGTGTCTAAATATCACACATTTAAAATGAAGGGTTCTATACAAGGATAACATGTCGTAGCATTGATAGATGGTAGAGCAACATACATCTTTATTGACACAATCATAGTGGTAAGGACAAGCATCTCGATGCAAGAATTTGATGGCTTTGAAGTAAGGGAAGATGATGGATGTCATATGACATGCACCCAAGTAGTTCCATAACTGAGGATCACTCTTGGTAAGTATACACTTATTGATGAATTTTATGTTATAGAATTGGAAGATACTAACATGGTGCTAGGAGTTCAGTGGTCATACTCACTAGGGAGAATTGTGATGAACTACCAAATGATTGAAATGGAATTATGAGACCTAAAGGGTATCAAGGTAGTTCTGAGAGCCATTACCAATGGTGGTCCCCACTTTTTGACAACACAACAAATGGAGCTTATGCCTAAACAGGGAGAAGTCATTTACATGTTGGCTTGTAGAACTACATGTCACAACTTACAATCCAATAAGGCCAGACATGCAGAATATGACACATTCTTGAGAGAATGGAGAGACCATCTCTTAGTAGAGTACTCCAAGAAATAATTTTTCTTGTGAAATATTGGATTGACTCATTTGGTATGACCAATATAAGGTGGAATATGACATCATCTTCTACAAATATGAGATATATTTTTTCCATAAATGTAGACTTAAGGATAATCTCATGAGGACTACACATAAAAAAGCACCCAAAGGTATTCATACTTATCCCAAGAACTATACACCATCATCTATATGTCACGTTGTGGATACTAACAAGGGCAAAGAAAGAGAACATGTTGTAATTATTGATCCTTCCAGAGGGTTTAAGAAGCAAGGCATATGTCACACTGATTATAAGGGGCACATCAAGCATAAAAAGAGGCACACATTCGCACAAATTTTCTTGGCATGGTCTTAGTTATAGGAAGAAAGGATCTAAACCATAGAAGTGATATGATTTACAAACCACCTTCAACCATGAGGGATTCACTCAATGAAACACTAACATAGCATGTGTGTTCATGGCATACTAAACGATACCCTTAATTTCACTACATATTGAAAAATACCTCTAAAAATCACTTTATTTAACCCCATATCAATACGAACCCAATACACCTTCCCAATTTAAAATCCCCCTACTTTCATTAGAGGTTGTAGGTATTCATTGTTTCATTAACATTTTTATACCCATTTGTATTTATATTCATTTATTTTTATTAACAATGGTAAGAAGACAACCCACCTAGAAATAATAACCTAAATACTAGGTAGCTGAAAACTTGAACTCTCAATAAAAAAGAGGTAGATATAAGTTGGTTGATTTACAAATGCATACTGTGGAAAATGTGAATGGAAAATACATAGATTTGAACTCTTAATTGCATCTATCTTATATTGAATACTCAAAAAGTACAAGCGTCAATTTTCATCTCACTTATAGAATAGGAAGAGGAGAGAAAGTACAATGGATATCTCTACCCAAAGCTAAAATTGATAAATTTGAAACAACATCTAAATTGGAATTAACTAATGTTGTGACATGTTTGTCCTTAACATGTAGGCCCCCTCTTCCAAAAAGTAGTCTATTTCACTCTCTCTTATGGCATGCATGTACCCTCTACCAAGAAATAGTCGATATCATTATTTCCTTCACTTTGATTCAACATGCTTATCACTAATGTAAGGGAAGGGTGCCATATATGTTGTCTTATCTACTGCCCCATCATTGGGAGGAACACTACCTAAAAAATAGGTAAAAACTATTAAAACACACATTACACATAGCTAATAGAAGTATTAGTAATGTGATGCATGTCTATTTTGGAGCAATGCTGCTTGGGAGCGGTAGCATAAATGACAAGCGAGAGTAGAAGTGAGAAGTGGGAGTGGAAGTAGGAGATAGGAGTGATTTTCAAAAACTCCCAGGTTCGGAGCGATTTTGGAAGTGAATTTTATATAATATATAGTTTTATATATTTTGATGCATATATGTAAAAAAAATAATATAGAATGATGCATTTGTGATAAAAAAACATAAAATCATGGATTAAACCATATAACACCATTCACCAAGTAGTTATAATCTGCAGTAACCACAGGTCCACAAATTACAAGTTCTCATTTATATAGCATGTGAGGGTGTACAGAACCAAAATAACATTGAGTGCAATTCATATCTGAAATGAAAATACATCAAAAAATAGGCTCTGGATGGCCTCTAGCATCCAAAAAAATCATGCACATATCATTAAAATAATTGCCTATCATGGAATCCTTGACATTGATAATGCCATTTAAGCATTAACATAAGATAGAAAAACATAGCATGTAAATTCAATATTTTATTTGAGTGACAGGTACATTTTCAATAGGGTCATGATAAACGAGATTGAAAACCAATGTCACTAACATCTAAATACATAGAGGTCTTGGTGTGGAGCTCGAATATTGTCCTACTATGACATCCTTTTTGCCTAATGATTCTGTCTTTTTCCTATATATTTACCACCTAAATAAAGCCATATCTACCAGATTTTGATGAAGGTATGAAATAATATGTCTTCTTGTTAATATTTAACTTTATACCCTATTTTTTTGTTAAAGTTGCAATTGGCTACTGAATCAGTCTATTTCCGTAGCTAAACGAGGTTGATGTAGCTATCTTCATTGTTTGCAAGGTTCTAGAGTTCCAGGTCAGCAGCGAAGGGTGCGGATCGATAGAGGATGGCTCCCTGGTGGATCCCCTCCTACCCCCTCGATTTTTTTTCTAAAATAAGCGGAAGAGATCGTAGTCAAACTCCAAGTCAGCCGCTAGATTAACACAGAACAAAACCTGAGATCAGTTGATACCTTATCGTTTTTCTTTCGAAATAGCAAAACAACGGTTTAGCAATGTAAGTTTAGATAGGATAGAGATATTAGGCATGAATTATCTATACATTTATTCCAAGAGACCTGCTATAAAACTAATGGCTGCATTATGATTTGGGTGCGTCCCAAATGATATAATTGTGAACAGTTTGTGAATTCTGTGTGAATAGAATTGGTTTTTGTGTGCGAGCATTGTGTTGATTGAAAGCTCTGAACTCCTATGAGGAGGTCCCCTACAAATACTGGTAGGTTTTAATCAATTGCAATATGATTTCCTTTAATTCTTTAATTGCTATGTTTTGTGTGACAATGCAACGTAATGATTTCGCTAGCGAGTTGTTATTTGCATAAGAACTTTAATTTTCTTTATACCTAGTTTAGTTTGTCATTTGATTTGCTTTATACCTGGGACAACATGGTCATTTTATTTTCTTATTATCTAGCATAACCTAATTGTGTTCAATTCATAATATATATGTCCCTTAGGTTATGTTGTTTGAGTGAAAATTGAATAAGAGAGTGAGAAGTTCTCTCCTAAACAATTGAGTTCAGACATTATTTCTTCATAGCAGATAGAATAAGTTTCTTTTTTCACTTATATAATTAGAAGCTGGAGCATAAAAATTCAGGATCAAAAATTGCAAAACAATCTAATACAAGTAGAACCACTCTCACATCATCTACAAACTAATTGGATAAACATTAACTCCTAGGAAACTTAACGAATATCCCTTAGAATTATGACACTAATATAATTGAAAAACACCACCTCCACCTTAAGTTTAGATCATAACAAATACATAACAGCCTAATGAATAACTTATAACCACATATTGTGCACCTGTACTTCATCAGTCTACGTAGCTTGGCTGATAATCTATGATTTACAATTCAAGGACATTGAATTGACCAAACATTTTGGCATTGTTGCCGAGGAAGTACAATTAGGAGTATAAAAAAAATCCATCATTAATTTTAAAACATGACATGCGTAGGGATAGAGACTATAGGGGTAGATTTGTAGGATGAGGAATAAGTTTAATTCCCACAAATCCACTCACTTCATATGATTTCAAGATTCGACACCCCCTACTGAAACCCAAATTCCATTTGGAGGTTGAAAAAGACTTCCTAAAGTCTCAAGATTAGAAATTCAATCCAAAACTTCACCTACTTCTTCTATTGAAGCTGTAATTGAAGAAAATCCTACATCCCTAACTACAAGAGTAATCTTTCTATCCCCCACTGGTGAACAAATTTTGGGAGAAGAATTAGAAATTCCTAGTGAAGAAGAGGAATTGGAAACTCATTCTGAGAAACCATTGATAGAGGAAACATAAAGATTAGATGTACACTATATTATCTCTGAAGAATCTATCATGCCTGAAGAAGGGGAAGGAGAAGTACATAATTTCCATGGCGAGAAAGATAGGATTGGATGAAGAGGAAGAGGAAGAGGTAGAATCAGAGGAGGGGGTAGATGCATAGGAAATCAAGATCCTTCGAGATTCCCTATTCTTGATAAAGATACAACCCTCACAATGAAAAATATATCACCCTTGATTCTTCCTAATTTTCATAGGAAAAGAAACGAAGATCCAAAAAAATTTCTCTTCGAATTTGAAGTATTATGCAGATCATATGACTATCTGTAAGATGCTCAGAAGTTAAAATGGTTCCCTGCCACATTAAAAGACTCAACATTAAAATGGTTCATGAGTCTAGGAGTGCATTCTATAACAACATGGGGACAAATGAAAGATGTTTTCTTAGGAAAATATAGAGATCATTGTATGCCTAGTAACCTTAAAGATGAAGTCTTCAAAATGACCCAAAAAGAAGATGAAAATCCTGAAGACTTAGTAGAAATGTTTGTTTATAATGTTAAAAGAGTAAAAATGGATAATTTGGATGAAGAAACCTTAAAAGTTATTTTACTCAGAGTCATTAAAGATGAATGGATATATCACCTTAACCTAACTGGAAAATGAGATATTTCCCAACTACCATTTGCGGATATTTGTGATTTATGTGTACATATATCAAGCGGTAAAGCACGAGTTGGAAGGAGTCCTAGAGACTCTCTCTTTTTGAGAAGAAACAAGTTTGCACTAGGGACAATTAGCAGTGCAAAAATAGGAAATTTGCTTGACACCTTCAAAACAGATATTTTATGGAGCCTAAGTGAAGAGATAGACACCCTCAAAATATAAAACATGAAAAATTCAAAAAATGTTGCATTATCTATCTTCTGTCCCAAATGTCAGAAGGAACATGCTCTAAGAGAGTGTCCCTTAGACTCAAAAGCCATAGAAACCTGTGTCATATGTGTAGATAATCATGATACAAAGGAATGTCTAGCCTTACTAGGTCTTAAGGTTGTATTCAATGATGAAAAAAATCTCAGAACGAGTAGAAACTCTATACTTTATAGCCATAAGAGCATGGAAAAACCCCCAACCAAATCAATCACAAGGATTTAGGCCACAACAATTTTCCCAGTCTTCATAAAGTAATTGGAATTCAGCCTGGCAGCCTTGGGCTCTGCCACAGTCACAACCTTGGAATCAAGGATGTAAAAATCCTTATGGAGCCTATGCCCAATATAAAAAATACTTGCCATCTTACCTTACACCACAATTCTTACCCCCGTCTAACCAAATTCCTTAAGCTAATCAATTGCCACAAGTCCTAGTTCATAATCAAAACCCACAACCTTCCCTACCATTTCCACAAAATTCAAATTAGCTAGCCACTCAACCACTTCCAAATCCTAATAATAAAATTACACAACAACTAGTGTACTACATGGAGGTCATAATCCTCAAACTTATGCAATAACCCCACTAGACCTAACCAATGTCCAATTAAGGTCTGGAAGAGTATTACCAAAAAAACCTCTTGTTGTCATTCGAAAAACAAAATCTGATCTTCAAAAACATAAAAATCAATCGAAAGAAGGGGAGACTTCTCTCCCTCAAAAAGAAAATAAACAAACAAAATAAATTCCAATAGATGCTCCTATCATAGAACAACCCTTGATATCAGTTAAACCACCTTTCCCAGAAAGGTTGAAAATCGATGAAGGAGTAGAGAAACAAATTATCTTGCTTGATTACAATATGATGGATGAATTGAGAAATGTTTGTATTAAGATTCCCTTATTACAAGCCATAAAAGAAATACCAATTTTTTTAAAAACAATTAAGGAATTAAGTACACAAAAACCAGGGCGAAGAAGAAAAGATATAAAAAGAATTCAGTTAGTCAGAAAAATTGTAGAAATTAGACCCAAGAAGCCGCATCGTAAAAATTCACATCAATGGAACTAAAATACCAAACGCACTGATTGATCTAGGAGCAACCATAAACATAATGAGCAAACAAGTTATGGACACACTTAGGCCTCCTAACCTACAATACACACCAACCTTATTGCAATTAGCAGATAGATCTGTTATTAAACCAGATGGTGTGTTAGAATTTGTTTGTGTGTCTTTATATTCTTGGGAATATCTTGTTGATTTCATGGTCTTAACACCTAAGAATAATCTAGGAGGACATCCATTAATTCTAGGAATGTCTTGGTTGGCTACAACAGATGCTTTTATCGGCTGTAGATTAGGCGATATGTTTAACTCAGGTGGAAATTATACAAAGAAATTTACATTATGCCCCCCTGCAATAACAACAATAAATACAGAAACTGATGAATGGATAGAAGATGGAGAAGATACACAACCTATTTTTGTCACTAAACAAGTGAAAGGGGAAGACCAACTTTTAAATTTACTAGAAAATAATGAATCTTCCTTACATTATGAGCATAGTAGAAATGAATATCTCTCATCTAAACAAGTATCATTGTTGTCGATGGAAAATTTTTGGAATTCCTTGATAGAAATATTTCCCGGAAAAACCTTCAATGTCAATGAAAACTTGGAATACATGCAAAAGAAACATTTGATAGAAATTTTACAAAAACATTCTTCTTCTTTTGCATGGGAATACACTGACATGGGAGGGATTGATCCTAAAACTTGCAGACATCATATATACATTGAACAAAATGAAAGACCATTTAGACAACCTTAGCGAAGAATGGACCCAAATATAAAAGAAATTGTTAAGGAAGAATTGCAGAGATTATTAAATGTAAATTTCATCTATCCAATGTCTGACAGTTAGTGGGTTTCACCCCTAGTAATGTCCCTAAGAAGAATGGAAAATCGAGAGTATGCACCAATTACAGGGAATTAAACAAAGCAACATTAAAATACCACTTTCCACTATATTTCATAGACCATGACTTAGATACTTTAGCAGTGAAAATTTATTTTTCCTTCTTGGATGGGTTTAGTGGATAGAAGTAGTTTCAAGAAGCTCCTGAAGATCAAGATAAAACCACATTCACTTGTCCATGGGGAACTTATGCTTACCGGGTACTTCCCTTTGGGTTATGTAATGCTCCAACAACATTCCAAAGGGTAGTCCTTAGCATTTTCTCTGACCTCATCCATGATTGTGTCGAAGTGTACATGGATGATTTCACAGTCTATGGGGATTCTTTCAATGAAGCACTGGAAAATTTGGAAAAAGTATTAATAGGATGTAAATAAACAAATCTCTCACTAAGCCATGAAAAATGCTTCATGATGTTTAATGAAGGAAATATTTTAGGTCATCATATTTCCAGAGATGGAATCAAGGTAGACTCATTTAAAGTTGAAGTCATTACTAAATTATCAATGCCAAGTTGTCAAAAGGATGTTGGAAGTTTTCTCGGTTTTACTTGATACTATAGAAGATTTATAGAAGACTTCACAAAATTTTCATCCCCACTCTTTAGATTACTCCCCAAAGACTGTCAATTCAGTTGGGATTCCAAATGTCAAGTTTCCTTTGAAACTTTGAAAAAGAGAATTACTGAAGCACCTATCTTAAGAGGACCTAATTGGAAATTGCCTTTCCATATCTCAACCAATGCTTCAAATTCAGCCTTAGGAGCTACTCTAGGACAAAAATATCTCACCCCTTATGCCATTTATTATACTAGTCAAAATTTAACTCCTGTAGAGTTAAATTATATTGTAACCAAAAAGGAGTTCATAGTTGTAATTCATGCCATTAATAAATTCAAACATTATATAATTGGCTATGAAACTTTTCTCCACACAGACCATTCTGCGATTAGATACCTAATGAATGAACTGGTCACTAATGGAAGAATAACTAGATGGCTCCTACTTTTACAAGAATTCAACATAACCATTCTAGATAGGTCATGAAAACAAAACACAATTGCCGATTTTCTATTTAGAATACAAAATGAAAACAATGATAAACTTGTAGAAGATAAATTTCATGAGAAATATCTCCTTGCAGTATCTACTAAATCACCTTGGTATGTAGATATTGCTAACTATTGGGCCACAAGAAAAATTCCATTTCACTTATCCCCTGGAGAAAAGAGAAGAATAGTCCACAATAGCACATCCTATTCATCTATAAATGAGGAATTACAAGACAAGACCAGATCTCATCATCAGAAGATGTGTTCGGGAGGAAGAAATACGAAGATACTAAATGCTTGTCACAATGAGCTATGTGGAGGACATTTTTCTGACAAGAGAACTGCTTATAAAATCCTTCTTTTAGGATATTATTGGCCTTCCATTTTCAGGGACACCAAGGAATATGTTAAAATATGTGTCAGTTGTCAGAGAATGGGAAAACCTACTCTTTCAAATGAAATTCCACTGCAACCACAGGTACTGATCGAACCATTTGAAAAATTGGCATTGGATTTTGTTGCACCAATCAACCCACCTTCGAAGCAAAAGAAGTATATTCTGGTATGTATTGATTATGCCACTAAATGGGTAGAAGCTAAAGCACTTCCTTTTGCTACTAAAAATACTGTAGCTTCATTTCTTTTTGAGGATATTTTTACTCATTTTGATGTCCCAAGAGAAATTGTAATAGATTAAGGGACACAGTTCACATCCAGAATAGTGCAGAAGCTTCTGGACCAATATAAGATAAAGCATCGGAAGTCAACTCGATACAATCCAGAAGCCAATGGATAGGTTGAGTCGACAAATAATGTGATCGATGCTATCCTTACAAATATTGTACATCTACATAGGAAATATTGGGTGGAAAAGCTTCCAAAAGCCTTATGGGCCTATGTAATTACATGGAGGAATACTACGGGGCATACTCCCTATGAAGTTGTTTATGGGAAGCAAGTCTTACTTCCAATAGAGGTCCAGATCTAGACCTATAAGACAACAGTCCAATTAGATCTTAACTTGTCAGAAGATCAGAAGCAAATGATGACACAATTACATGAGCTCGATGAAATAAGACAAGAGACCTTCTAAAGGACTAGATTAGTGCAACAACATAGGTCAAGATGGAATGATAAATACATTATAGAAAGGAAGTTTCATCCAGGAGATTGAGCATTGCTCCTTGATTCAAAATTCAAAAAATTATAAGGGAAATTCCAAACTCATTGGCTTGAAACTTATGAAGTTGATAATGTCTTTGACAATGGTATAGTTAGAATGAGGCTTTATTGACAAAGAGAGAACTCATCTACTAGTAAATGGACATTGACTCAAGCTTTACCAGAAACCATTAACAAAAGAGGAATTTGTTAAAATGTTTCAGGATAATTCAGAATTGAAGATGGTTAAGAAGAATTCTTCTTCTTTTCCACCTTAGAAATTTTCATTCAATTTGTTCTTCAATATATATATATATATATGCAAAAAAAAATAAAGAGTAGAATAAAATAAAATAAAGTTTTGTATAAACATGAAAACTAACATGTTGTTGGCATGTTTATATAGAAAATTTAAAGTGAAAACCAATTTGTTGGCACTTCAAATTTTCTTTTCAAAAGAAAAAAAAACAAGAAAGTTCATCTAGTAGAGCCTTCTTTCACTTAAGTTGTAGAATCAATAACTTTCCACAGTTTTGACAACTTTCCATAGCTTGGACAAGTTTCTGCAACTAAAACAAGTTTCTCCATCCTAATAATTTTGAAGTCTATGAAGATGCCTGGTGATCTGGATTAAAGGATAGTTGACAACAAGGTACATGCAGGAGAACAATGGACAACAAATAAGGTTAGCAAAAGAAGATCAAAGGTATGTGTTGCTTTAATTTAACAATAGGGAAGGTTATATAGCACGTATGACTAAGAAGATATAGTACTAATGTGCAATCATTATAACCTAAGGGTAATGGCTGCCTAACAAAATATTATATGCCACCACTTTAAAAGTCATGTCACAACCTTATGCCAAATCTGCCAAATTAATTACCAAATCATAAGTTTGAATGCACCTAACGGTCAGATTCATTCCCATAATCCTTATGATAGCCCATCTGTTTTCCCGTATTCTTACACTCCTCTAAACTTTCACAGCCACTCCATCTTTCCGCAAGCTAGCAAACCCTACCAGCCCCATTTTCTTGTCAGGGTAGCCAATCCTCGAGGAAAAGCATCCTTTGGAATGGGGATAATTGTTCTGTTGGGTTGTGTTATATTCTTTCCATGACTAGCCTGCTTAGTTAACCGGGGGGTTAGAAGGGGCCTAGAGCCCCCCCTTCGTTGCATTGATTGCATAGCGGGGAGGGTGGGGGGGGCGTTCACAGGGGATTTGGGGGGTCGAGTTAACCCCCGTCTATGGGGTCTAGGGCAGTTCCCTAGAAAATTTTGGTTTTGGACCGTACATTAGTTTGGGCGGACCTACCTATGGTTTTGTGCATGTTTTCTGCACATGGTTTTGGACGCGATGGTTTTCGGTCCATGGTTTTGGACGCGATGGTTTTTGGTCCATGGTATTGGATGCTTTGGCATGTATAAATATGTATTGTAACATTGAAGGGAACATAATTAAAAAATCAAGCTGGTAGTCCCGGTTTTGGGATCTAAGGGAAAATATTTGCGTATATGTGTTTTATATGTTATGCTCTCGCATTGTTTATTTTCTGTGTTTTAGAATTCATATGCAGGTAATTTCTGTATGGAGTTAAAACCTACATTTGGTATAAGAGCTGTTTTGGATTCAATGGGACACCTTTGCTACCGAGGGGTTTTTCTCGGGCCTGTGGTAGACCATGTTTAGTGGGAGATCTGTGAAATCGATTCTGGTGGTGAAAGAAGATGACGAGTAGTAGAAATATAAAGATTGAGAAATTTAATGGTCAGAGTTTTGAGTTATGGAAACTGAAGGTGGAGGATCTGTTGGTGGATGAATATTAGTGTATCGCCAGAAATCTAATTTCTATAAACAAGCTGGATGATGCAGGTGTAAAAATAGTGTTCGAGAAGGATACCTACAAGATGGTTCAGGGAGCAATGGTATTGATGCAGGTAGTTCAGATTGGAACTTTGTAAAGGCTGCAAGGTAGCACTGTTGTTGATGGGTGCAACAGTTCTATGGTTCCTAAAAGTGGAGCAGAAAATCTAGTGGTCTCTGGATAGAAGACCATGTTGTGGCATCAAAGGCTTGGACATATTGGAGAGAAGGGCCTTTGAATAATTCATGGTAAAGGTATGGTAGAGGGTATGAGTAATAGCTCTCTGGATTTTGATTTCTGTGAAAATTGTGTATATGGGAAATAGAATCGGGTGAGTTTCCCCTTTGGTGGTAGGAGGGAAAAATAGATATTAGAGCTTGTGCACAGTGATGTGTTTAGACCTGTAAAGGTTCCATCACTAGTTAAGTCTATGTACTATGTATCATTTATAGATGACTTCTGAAGGAATACATGGATATATTTCCTTAAGAATAAATATGAAGTCTTTGACAAGTTTAAAGAATTTAAGGCTCTGGTGGAAAACCAGACAGAGAAGGAGATAAAGGTGCTAAGGATAGATAACAGTGGAGAGTTTTAGAGTAAGGAATTTGAATAATTATGTAAGAAATGTGGTATAGCACGGCAGAAGACTACTCCATATACACCTTAGCAAAATGGAGTTGTAGAAAGAATGAACAAGGCGTTGATGGAAAGGGCAAGAAGCATGCATAATGGTGCCGGGTTAGGACAAGAATTCTAGGCAGAGGCGGTGGAGACAACATGTTACCTAGTCAATAGATCACCTTCATCAGTGTTGGAGGATAAAACTCCACAAGAGGTATGGTCTGGTAAGAAACCCTCTCTTTCACATTTGAGGGTATTTGGATGTGATGCATATGTACATGTTCCAAAGGACAAATGAACGAAGTTGGATAGTAAATCTGAAAAGTGCATCTTTATTGGGTATGAGGATGGTTTAAAGGGTTATAAGCTTTGGAACCCAGTAACAAGGAAGGTTGTGTACAGCCGAGATGTGGTGTTCAGAGTGGTAAAAGATGTTATAAACATGAAGTCCAACCAAAGGAACCTAAGAAGATAGAGTTTGAGCTAAAGGAGGAAGAATCAGACTCTACAACAGAGGAGGAATCAGAAGATGAAGAGCCACAAATTATGGGTGTGAGAAGATCTATTCGAGAAAGAAGGAAGCTAGAAAGGTATAGTCCATCTGCTTTTTGTTCAAATTTTGCTTTATCTATTACTAATGATGATACCAGAATTGTGAAGGAAGCAATAGATTCAGTGGATGGAAAACTCTGGAAAGAGGCCATGGCTGATGAAATGGCATCTTTGCACAAAAATGAGGCTTGGGATCTAGTGGAGTTTCCGGCTGGAAGGAAACCCATTGGAAACAAATGGGTGTTCAAGAAGAACACAAATGCAGAAGGAAAAGTGGAGAAATACAAAGCTCGAATGGTAGAAAAAGGTTACTCCCAGGTGTTCGGAATTGATTTTGGTGATATTTTCTCTCTTGTTGCCAAGGTAGCTTTTATTTGATTACTTTTATCTGTTGCTGCTGCTTTTGATTTTGAGGTAGAACAGATGGATGTGAAGACAACATTTCTTCATAGGGATCTGGAAGAGGATATATACATGAAGGAATCTAAAGGCTTTGTAGTGAAGGGTAAGAAAGAACTAGTATGCAAGTTAAACAAGTCTCTGTATGGGTTAAAGCAATCACCAAGGATGTGGTATCAGAATTTTGATACATTTATATAGGGACTTGGCTTCACTAGAAGCAAAGCAGATCACTTTGTGTATTTTAAATTAATTGGTGACCATGTTATTTATCTGGTCTTGTATGAGGATGATATGTTGCTGGTTGGAAATGACAAAGAAATTATCTAGGTTTTGAAGACCCATTTGTGCTCCAAATTCGACATGAAAGATCTTGGTGCTATAAATTATATTTTGGGCATTGAAATTAAAAGAGACTAGACAGAGAAGAAGCTCTGGTTAAACTAGAGGAATTATGTCGAGACAATATTGCAGAGGTTTAATTTGTAGGTTAGTAAACTAGTAAAGGTTCGTATTCCTGTAGGTGTAAAGTTATATGATGAATAGTGTCCCAAGCCAAAAGAAGAGGAAGTGGACATGTTCCGTGTTCCATATGCAAGTGCAGTCAGTAGCTTGATGTATGCGATGGTCTGTACTAGATGAGACATTTCACATGCAGTGCGAGTATTGAGCAGGTTTATGTCAAAACCAGGGAAGGAGCACTGGACAGCAGTGAAGCGGGTTTTCAGGTATTTGCGTGGCACTAATGATTATGGTTTGTCCTACAAAAAAGACCAGGATTGGACAAAGTGGTGGTTATTTTTGGCTTTGTTGATGTAGACTAGGCTGAAGGTCTGGATGAGAGAACATCTACAAGTGGGTTTGTGTTTAACCTATTTGGAGGTGCAGTCAGTTGGATGAGTAAGAAACAATATGTAGTGGAACTATCAACTACAGAGGCAGAATACATGGCAGCCACTCATGCAATTAAGGAAGCAGTTTGCTTGCAGAGATTGTGTTCAAGTATGGGGCTAGTACAGGGAGCTATAAGGATAGACTGTGATAGCCAAAGTGCAATTTTCTTGGCAAAGAACCCTGCATATCATTCAAAGACAAAGCACATTGATGTTCAGTATCACTTTGTGAGGGATATGATAGAAGGCAAAAAGGTGTTGTTGTTAAAGGTGGACACTTTGAAGAATACTACAAATGCATTGACAAAATCTGTGAGCTCTGAGAGGTTCTCTTGGTGTCGAGAAACAATGGGCATTGTAGGGCTAGATAAATGACTAAGCTCTCTTGTGGTCCCCTTGTGGAAAGAAAACAACAAGTGGGAGAATGTTGGGTTGTGTTATATTCTTCCACGACTAGCCCATGTAGTTAACCAGGGCATTAGAAGGGGGGCGGAGCCCCGCCTTCATTGTGTTGATTGCATAGCAGGGTGGTCACAGGGGGGTTTGAGGGGTGCATGTAATCCCACTCTATGGGGTCCGGGGTAGCGCCACAAAAAATTTTGGTTTTGGACCCTATATTAGGTTGGGCAGACCTACTTATGGTTTTGTGTATGTTTTTCGGACGTGGTTTTTGATGCCATGGTTTTCGGTCCATGGTATCTGATGCTTCTTCATGTATAAATATGTATTGTAACATTGAAAGGAACATAATGAAAAAATCAAGCTAGTAGTCCCAATTTTTGGATCCAAGGGAAAATCTTTGTGCATATGTGTTTTATGTATTATGCTCTCATATTGTTTATTTTCTGTGTTTTAGAATTCGTATGCAAGTAATTTCTGTACGGGGTTAAAAAATACATGTTCAAACTAAGCCAACAGGGAAGCAATTCCTGGAGGGGTACCGATAAACTAGGGAGCTACTGCAAAGAAGACAATGGTTACAGTTCATTGATAATTTTAGCGGCTTCCATAAGGAAGTAACCAAGAAATTTGCGCTCTCATTCGATGGAATTGAAGTAGAAGTTTGGGGCATAAAGCTCACGTAACAGAGTTTATGATCACCAAGGCTATAGAGATGCCAAGAAATGGAGAAAAATGGTTTAAAAACAGAGAAATTGACAACGAGGACTGGAAGGTCTTTCTCAAGAATCCGAACATGGACACTATAGTCTACAAAAAAGGTATTCCCAACACTCTCTTAAAAACAAATGGAGAAAATTTTTACTTGTGCTTCAGAAGTTTATCACTTGTGAGGGTAGGTTTAGGCAAATGTATTTTTATCATGTTAGGATGATGATGGACTTCCTTGACAATCATCACATGAACCTCCCCTATTTTCTCTTAAATAGCCTCAGGAAAATGTCTACAAATGTTCAAAAGAAAATTCAATGCATTGAAAACACCATGTAACATCATGGCCTCGTAAAAATATTGGTCGAATTTCATCTCCAAAGTATAGGGGATAACTTGGAGAGTTTCCTAGTAAGGAACCACTTTGAGGCAAGATCCCCAGAGAAAGCGAGTAGCAGTAGGGCCCTTAGAGGGAGGAAGAGAACCATAGAAATGATAAAGGAACAGGCACCTCAAACTCAAACACAAGTAACAGAAGAAGAGCTACCTATAGTAAAGATTTTACAAAGAATGAAGAGGGGAAACCCTAAAAGAAAGAAAGCAAGCCCAAGTAAAGAAGAATTATCACAAACTAAGACCTCTCCCCTAGAAGAAAAATCAGAGAATAAAAGGAGGAAGGTACAAAAAATACAAACCCCAGGGTTGACGAGGAGCACGAGGTTGAGCACGATTCCATAAACAACCTCAAAAAGTATAGAATATATTAATCTTGAGGAAAATGAGCCAAATGAAAATGAGCCAACTAAAGATGAGCCAACAAAGAATACTCCAACAAATATTGAGCCAACAGAGGATGAGCCAATAGGGGACGAGCCAATTGAAAACCCTTGAAATTCTCCAACAGTGTCACCGAGATCATCACCAAGAACCATACGCCCAATGCATGGTCTTGGAATTGACCTTGCTCAGCAAGAAATATATGACTATATAGAGTCACTCGAAAGGAAGGAGACAACAACAAAGGAAACAATTTAGAGCCCTAGAGAAGGGAGCCACCATGTAAATGAACAATCAGCCTCAAACATCTTGAAGCAGGAGATCTTTAAACTAGAAACATTGAAGCGATATCTCAAAAATGAGAATCAAGCCTTGAAGACATAGAGTGAGATATAGATTGCAAAGAGTGACAATATGATCCTACATCTAAGCTTGTGGTATAAGAAAGACAAGAAGCTGAAGAAAGAAAACATAATTATGTAGAGAGAGATTATCAATTTAAAGTACACAATTCTAATGAGGAAGCCTAGAATGCTGATCTCTCCCAAAAAGAAGAAAATAGTGAAACATGGAGATGATAAACAAGAGGCACAAGTGAAAGACAAGGAAGAAGTGTATGAAGACATACAACATCTCCAGTCCAGGGGAATGTAGAGTCCAAAGATTGTCCTACTATGACATCCTTTTTACGTGATGATCCTCTCCTTTTCCTATATATTTACCACCTAAATAAAGCCATATCTACCAAGTTTTGATGAAGGTGTGCAATAATATGTCTTCTTGTTAATATTTATCTTTATACCCCATTCTTTTGTTAAAGCTGCAATTGGCTACCCAATCAGTCTATTTCCGTAGCTAATCTAGGTTTCTATAGCTATCTCCATTGTTCGCAAGGTTCCAAAGTTCCAGGTCAACAGTGAAGGGTGTAGATGGATAGAGGATGGCTCCCTCGTGGATCCCCTCCTATCCACTCGAAACTATTTGCTAAAAGAAACGTAGCAAATCGTGGTCAAACTCCAAGTCAATCATTGGATTAACGCAAAACAGAACTCGAGATCTGTTGAAACCTTATCATTTTTCTTTTGTAATAGCAAAATGACCATTTAGTGATATAAGTTTAGAAAGGCTAGAGATATTAGGCTTGAATTATTCATATAGTTATGCCAAGATACTTGCTATAAAACTAATGGCCGCACTATGATTTGGGTTCGCACCAAATGATATAATTGTGAACAGTTTTTGAATTCCGTGTGACAGAATCAGTTTTTATGTGAAAGAGTTGTGTTTATTAGAAGCTCTGAACTACTATGTGGAGGGCCCCTACAAGCAATGGTAGGTTTTAATTAATTGCAATAGGATTTCCTTTAATTCTTCAATTGCTCTGTTTTGTGTGAGAATGCAGCATAATGATTTTGCTAGCGAGTTTTTATTTACATAAGAACTTTAATTTGCTTTATACCTAGTTTAGTTTGTCATTTAATCTACTTTATACCTAGTACATCATGGTCCTCTTATTTTCTTATTATCTAGCATAATTGAAGTGTGTTCAATTCATAGTATAGATGTTGCTTGGGTTATGTTGTTTGAGCAAAAATTGAATAGGTAAAAGAGTGAGAAGTTCTCTCCTAAACAATTGAGTTCAAATAGTATTTATTCATAGCGAATAGAATAAGTTTCTTTTTGCAGTTAGAGAATTAGAAGCTGCAACATAAAGATTCAGGATCAAAAATCCCAAAACAATCTAATACAAGTAGAACCACTCTCACATCATCTACAAACTAATTGGATAAATATTAATTTCTAGTAAAATTAACCAATATCCCTAAGAATTACGACACTAATATAATTGACAAACACCACCTCCATCTTAAGTTTAGATCTTAACAAATACATAACCACCTAATGAGTAAATTCTAAGCACATATTGTACACATGTACTTCATCAATGTATGCACACTGGTTGACAATTTATGATTGACAATTCAAGGACATTGGATTAACCAAACACTTGGTTCTCTTGATTAAATATGAGTTCCATACCATAGTACATGACAAAATCCAATGGAAACATTGTAATCCACCTAATCTTGAAATCCTAAAATATAAATAAGTTTGCTAGATTTCGAGTAAGATATAAAATTCTACTTTCTGCATATGAAATCTAATGAGGTCAAAACCATTCCCAAACATCTTGACTCATTACATGCTAATGTTAAAATTTTAAGTAAAAGGATGAAATCTCTCATTTTGATCCTTTTACTTTAGGAATTTAACATTACCATGAATTTCATGTCAATACTAAGGCCATTCATTTCATGGTAATGTTAAAATTTTAAGTAAAAGGATGAAATATTTCATTTTGATCCTTTTACTTTAGGAATCTAACATTACTATGAATTTCATGTCAATTTCATTTTGATCCTTTTACTTTAGGAATCTAACATTACTATGAATTTCATGTCAATACTAAGGACATTCATTTCACGTAATGTTAAAAATTTAAGTAAAAGGATGAAATCTTTCATTTTGCTCGTTTTACTTTAGGAATTTAACATTACCATGAATTTCTTGTAAATACTAGGGCCATAGGTTTGAATATTAGGCTACTATGGACCTAATATTACCATAGCTTTTTCTTTCTCCCCCCACTTTATATAATCCCACAATACTCATGAACATCTATTTCTCTAGCTCACTGTTTTTTTCCTCTGCATGGCTAATGCATTGTATAAACAATACCTTATAATACACACATTTCTAAACAACATATAAAAGCCCTTTACCCCCCTATTATATGCTCAATATAATATTTCATTACTTCTTCATTTTTTATAGCTCAATATGAACTCACGTGATATGGTATTTCTTTTTCAGTGAAGCCTTTGTGCCTTCACCATAAATAGATATTGTGAAGGATTCCACAACATTTTTGTCAAAGAAAAAGGGTTGTAAGATTTCAAAGGAATTGTTTCCATTAAATTTCTATTGTTTGATGGGATACTTTTCCACACAAGGTTGAATATTTTCAATAACCAACCACACATAAAAGAAAATAACAAGGAAGATGGGAATAAGTTACCTTCAAAGGAGCCAACAATAGAGTATGGACAACATGTAAAAGGAATACATTTCCACAATTTCAGGGAGAATCCACAACTAGTGACCCATTCCTAGAGATTTACAGTTGCATTTATTGTGAAAATTTCACTAATGATGAAATGAGTGGATGCAACAACTTAATCATCTAGAAAAGGAAGAGAGTTACAATAAATGAAGAAGGCTTTCTGAAATGACAAATCTTGTACAACCTAATCTATTGAGGAACAACAATGTCAAGAAGGGGGGATTCTCCAAGGATTAATTAATCCAAGGGATAAAGTAGTATATCAATCCCTATAAACTATAGTCCTTGATAAAGGATAAAAAACACAAAATATCTAATGTTGGGAAAGTTTGTGATAGCTGGGGCACAAAGACCAAAAGTTGGGGCTTCTCGAACTTCACTCAATTAATTTAATAGAAAACCCCCTTGGGGAATCTATAAAACTCAATTAATTTAATAGAAAACCCCCTTGGGGAAATCTATAAATAGAAAAGGCTTAAAGGCGCTTGAAGCATGTCTAGGATTGGATTATTTCATTTATTTTTTGGTTGATATTGAGGCTCTAAGATTTTAAGAGCCCCTCCTCTTTTAGAATAGTTTTCGGTGGAGGTAATCTCACCCTACTTAGTCATTCTCATTTATTCTATCTCTTGGTTTCTTGTTTTGGCACAAGGATTTTTCTTCCTAAAGGAGTAGCGAAGTCTTCCTTACCTCTGTGAAACATGGCATACCTCCTTTGAATTCAAAACCTAGGACTGGACATTAAATTCTCTGTGGAGCAAATCGATCCCTTAAAATATAGATTAGATGTTAATTTTCTGTGTAGTAGGCCGCAAACCCTAGGTTAGATGATTATCATTGCGATAGATGAATTTGAGAAGTTTGAATCCATGCGAATTACGTTGACTGGATGGTTCAACTTTTAGTGAGGAGATGATGCAAATTTAGAAATTGGGCAGCACATAACACTCTGTGGAACCTAGCCACAATAACTAGGTGAGACGGATCTCTGAAATTCTAGAAGCTTGTGGTTATGCGTATTACAATGGCTTATTGATACGAATTTACAAGGGTGTGAAAGGCAATTGATAGTGACGAGAAGTCATGCAAGTCAATGTACATCTAATAGCGAGGCCCACTTGATAGAAAAATCATGGTTCCTATGGAAAATCATTCTACACTGGACGTCTCTGTAATTTTTCTGACGCTAGAAATCCACAATCTATAACCTCGAACGAAGGAGCGGACCCGTAACATAACAATAGAGATTTCGTGGAAGCGCAAAGGACAGATATGAGAATATTGTAGCCAAATTTGAGGCGTCCAGGGATTTCGAGAGTAAAAATTTCAATCGATTTGGATGTCTTAAAGGAAGGTGCGGACATATAACAGTGCAATAGCAAATTTGTTGAGGCACATAGGGTATTCTTGCAGCAGACCTCAGCATGTTGGTGTGAGGACCTAAGGCATTTAGGAAGTTGTGTATTGTCATGCCAATAAATAAATAAAAAATTATCGACTGAACTAGTTAATGGTACTGTTCGCTTGGGTATATTCTAGATAGTAGTCATAGAAGGGTTTCAAAGTGTGGATCAATATGGTTGGATTTTATATGCATAGTATTTTGAGCCAGTGGAACATCATTACACTAAAATTGTGAACCTGGGTGGTATTGGCATTTTTTTATTGTTGCATCATTGTTGAACATTATTGTTAAGTAGCGGCATTGTATTTGGATGATAATATATTCAACCAGGATTATTTGTTTTAAAGAATTTTTGAATCCCTAGTTATCTGGAAAACCTAATAAAAAAATTGTCCCAGTATACTACAAAGATGGATTCATAAGAAAGGTGCTACAAATCTCCTGAATGTTAATGTTGAATAATTAAGTCTCTAATCTAAACACCGAATCAGGTTGCATGGTCTGATGAATAATAAATTGTAACAAATTTTAGAGCTGCAATAAAGTCTTGGAATTTTACATTTACGTAGTATCCCCTTCTCTTGTGTCATAAATATTATCTTCTAGTTATCGTGAAAATATTTGATTGCTCCTCTAAATTAGATTGATTTACATTGTTCTCCTTATTGTACAATTTATTTACTCTATTCCTAGCATTTTACCTCTTGCAATATGATTCGTATATGTTTTTACACTGTTACAAGAAAAAATTTCAAAATAAAAAAGACACCAGAAAGAAAATTTTGAATGGACACATACATTCATTCATCTTTTAACTCCAACAATGATAAATGAAGTGAGTTGTTATAGGAAGGGACGAAGGAAATCATTCTTTTAATTTGTTTGAGACATAATGTTGAGGTTTCCTCTTTTATTTCATTAATCATATGTGCAATTACCTATTCTAGTTGCCATCTTTCTTCTACCAGTCATGAAAAATCAAGAACATCAATGAGGGCTATTTTGGATGCACAGTGCCAACACTAATCAATAATGGGATGTGGAACATTGTTAAAGATTAAGAGATGTTAGCAAAGCGAACTTTATCTAAAACCCTTTCGAAACTATATAACGCATAGCATGAATTATTATGGGTATGGATCTTTAGTCCAAAGGGAAATTTGAAATTGTAGCTTGTGTTGATCAGTATTACGTACCAAGCCTGGGGTATGGATTCAACAACTCATATTGATGCATATGGAATTAAAAGAGCCAAGCTTACATTTTCAATGGATAGTAATGCATGGATCTGGATGTGGTTCTTTACCCAAAAGAGAAATTTGAAATTGGAGTTGAGATTCTTAGGAATAACTACCCTGCCTAGGAATGGATTCAACAACTTCTACAGATGCATATATGGCATTTCAAGAGCCAAGCTTACATTTTCAGTGGATAATGATGCATGGTTATGGATATCTAGGGAAAAGAGTAATTTGAAATTGGAGTTGAGCTTCTTAGGAATAACTATCCAGCCTAGCTATGGATTCAAACAACTTCTATAGATGCATATATGGCATTTCAAGAGCCAAGCTTACAATTTTAGGGATAGTAATGCATGGATATGGATCCTTAGTCAAAAGAGAAATTTGAAATTGTAGTTGAACTTCTCAGCAATAACTACCCTACCTAGGGCTTGATTCAACAACTTCTATAAATGCATAAGGAATTTCAAGAGCCAGGACTACATTTTTAGTGGACAACAATGCATTCATATGGATCTTAAATCAATTTGAAACTAAGCTTGAGCCTCTCAGCAATATGTACCCCGCCCTAGGATCGGTTCAATAAATTCTACGCATGCATATGGAATTTCAGGAGCAAAGCCTACATTCTGAGAGGATAGTAATAAAATGGTTAGGGTATTTTAAATAAAGTATGTTCTCGTGCAAAAGCTAATTATGAAAAGGTTAAGCTTTGTATTTTAACAGTTCATGATATCTCTGAATTTGTTAATTTCAGATAACAGATGTTATGAGAGCAACATGAATAATCTTGGTTCTAAACTAAATGAGAATAAATGGTGTATATGTAGGGAACATTGTCCGTAAGCAAGTTCCTCATATATTTTATTTAATGTCACAGAGTAAATATATGCCACAGATCATATTCTCCAGTGCTTTCCTCAATTTATGAAAACTTATAATTTGAACCAATGGAATATACCATCTAGGACTGCACAACATATGTGCACATCCCTGAAATGAATTCTGAACAAGAACTGGACTACCATCTTATATTTGGAAGAAAATTATTTGAGCTTCATCACAATCATGTATTGTACTTCTCTTCATCAATTTTTTCTTTGGAGGTTTACTGTCTTAAATAGATAACATGTTAATACCATGCTTGTGAAATAAATACGTTTTCGAATGTACTGCAGCTAAAACTTTTGAGATTCATCCTAACAGTGAATTACTTAAGGAAACCCTAGAATCTATTATAGAAAGTACATGTGCAATGCTGATAATCAAGTACTAGCTACAGATGAAGTGTTTTTGAAAACCTCATCACAGTTCATAACATAGGGATTGAAAATCCAATATTATGAGCAATCAAATATATAGTTCTGAATTAATCATTCAAATTAAATCTTTTCAACAATGTAGAAGGACAATGATGGATGATTTTTGGTTGTAATAGAGAATAAACATAATTATTGTTTAACCAGATAAGGAAATATTCACGCCAATGAGAATCAAAGTGAAATAACATATTGTACATATCAAGGAATTTATGTACTGACCTGACTTAGCTTTGAGGAAATAATCAGATTGATATTTATTTTAGAAAACCTTCACTTTCCATAAGACTGGGATAATTCCTTCAATCTGTGGTGCTATAGAAAGTTAATCAAATCAGTCTAAAATTGGGCCATTCATTAAAAATTAAAATACGTATCAATAGTTCTTATTGCTGCAACAAGCACAGTTGTATATTCTCATACCCTTTTTTCAATCCTCCCTGACTAGTTTTTCTTTTCTTAGAGGCGACCTAAGAATACAGATGCTTGACAGACGAAGATAATAAGAAAAGTGTGATCTTTTGGCAATGGTTAATCTAAAAGAGAAGTACTTAGAGGTATCTCTTTAAAATATTTTCGTATATCTTTAACTGATATCATACCATATCGCAAGTGCCAAAAGAGGTCTTCCATGGCCAGCCCATAGACATTGAAAAATATTAGTTTACAGATGGAGATTCGAAGACCGATACTGTGAGTTCATTATGAAAACACACCACATAACGTTGATCTGATCTGCGACAGAAAAGGTTATTAACGCCCCCATTCTGCAATTAACTAAAATTAACCATAACAAAGAACCCATCTGAACCATAATCTAAGATCGAAAATTTAATAGTCAATCTTACTCCTCATGGTCACCACTGCCACCTACATTAACTCATTATTGGTTACTTACTATATTTGGACCTCTGGGAACTTCATGGTCACTTGCATCATAACGTGTTCTCGAGCCCTTAGAGTGTTTGTGAAGGAATAACTCGTAAGGGGCTGAAAGTCTACTACATGGAGACTGCTTCAATATAACCCCTATTTCTCCATAACCAAAATCCTGGAACTTTTTTCCTGGGAATGGTATTGAATCTACTCGCTGAAAGAAGAGAGCCACAAGTAAAAATTTATTACCAGCAAGATTGCATCTTCGCTTTTAGGCCTTCTAACAAAATCGTCCACCATACAAACTCCCCTCGTAAGATACCTAACAAAACAATCCTCCATATAGACTGCCCCCTGTTAGATACCTAACTAAATTATCTCAAAGGAAAGATAAAATCCTTCTGACCTTGCTTCCTCCACATCTGCTCAAAGTTATAGAGCACATCACAAGTAACATGCCCTTCCATCTCGCAATGAGTATCATGTCGGGGCTTCTTTTCTAATCTTAGTAATAGCGAAATTTGTAATGTTGTTAAATATATATTTGATAATTGGCCATTAATATTTTTAACTATTAAGAAAAAAATATGACAAAATTTTACATGGAGGATAAATCCTAAAATCTTAAATGTATGCTTAACCTGAAACACAAAGGAAAAAGGAGAAAAAAATTCCACTGTATTTAGAAACTTTTATGTGTAAACAACCATGAAGAATTATGGATTATGTGTATATAGGGTGCGGTAATTATTTTGTTTGGTGGTGGCGAAGTCTGTATAACAATTTATAATTCACTGAAAACAACTTTTGTTGTTATTTAAAACATAATGAACACAAACTACATTTACACAAAGTTGACAAGTTTATGCTGGAGAAATTTGGCCAAATTTGTCCACGACAAGAACCTATCTTTCTTAACTGAATATATTGAATTTATTGTTGTTAATTATTAATTATCCTGATATCATGAGTGAACCTATCTTTCTTAACTCAATATATTGAATTTATTGTTGTTACTTATTAATTATCGTGATATCATGAGTGTTTCTGATAGGATTTTCGTTACTGAAAGGTGGTAGAATAATCAATTTAGATCTTGTAATTAAGGGAAAAAAATTATCTATATATTTTTAGCAATCAAAAAAATAATATTTTGTATTTTTTTTGGTTTATTATTATTATTTATTAACATATTTATTTGACATTTAATTAATATTTTTATTTATTTAAATTATAATAGATACTCTCACAATCAAATGGCATGCCATGGATCATCAATATCGAGAGAAGTTGAGAATTCAAATCAGTTCATATAATCATACCTATATATTATCCATCTATGTTTATTAACCATTTAATATTTGACTATGCTAATCATATTAAAAAAAACCATTTTAATGGTTACGAAAACACGCACTTTTGAAGTGGAGTCGTAGAGCCTAATAATTAAATAGTCATTAAAAATGGAGTAATGTTTAAATATTATAAAATATAATATATTATAATAAAACTAAGAAATGGTTAATGTTAATCAACCCATATTGTATGTGATGTGCTTATATGATGGTATTCTAGTTGTGTTTGTTGTGATCAGTTTATATGATTTACTATAGTGTGTTTGAGCCAAGTCAAAGAAAAGATATATAACTCTCAAAATTTAATGAGTCAACTCCCTTCATAATGCTAAATCAAGTAGTAATATTTTAACGAATTTTCTTTCCTACATGGCACCTTCTATGAAAAGGATCAAATAACTTTTATATTGGCTGATGAGAGACAAGATATAATGATATATACTGGTTCATAATCCCATTTCTACTTTCTCTTCGACATTGCATTAGGACACTAGTATTGGCTAGTGTGTTGATGATGAATAGGTGGATGCATTAATTAGAGCACTTCCTCTGTATTTTAAACAGAAAGTATTTAATGAGAGTATGATAGGATTTGATGATGAATAGGTGGATGTCTTAATTAGAGCATTTTCTTTGTATTTTAAACGGAAAGTATTTAACAAGAAATGATAAAATTTTATTGATAGCATGTTATTTTGAGGGATCAACTACTTAGTTGTGGAAAAATGTACATTGTTAATCAGTTGAATTTTTTTATATATAGAATTAAATGATGTCATAATTTTTCACATTTGTAATTCTATAATTATTTGGAATGTTTTATGTTCCACTTTCATGGCCATTTTTATCTGGCTAACTATAATGAAATTTTATGGATAATGTGACTTCTGTTTTGGTAGATTTCCAACCAAATGATGCACCAATACAATGAGGTATTCTACAAACTTCAAATTCATCTCTTTATTTAAGATCTTGAAAAAGTATCTATTATTACGTTTAATTATGGTTTTCTTTTTAAATTGTAGAATTAAGTTACTTTTCTCTTAGTGAATCTTTTTATTCAACTTTTAGAATTTTTTGAGAGTCAAAAGAATGTTGGACAAACTTCTATTGTCTCAGTGTTCCCCATCCTACCCAACCCAACCCCCTCCCAAATGATCTCAATACTTCCTTTTGCATCACCCTAACCACCTTGGTAGTACTATAAATTTCATGGGACCTCTTCTTGCATCACAACCAATTTTCATTATCTCCAATGACGACATATTATTAAGGCTTAACTAATAAAATAACAATTTTCTAGTTCCTCCTCTATCCATAATCTAGAAGTGATTGGTGTTGATAATCTTGTTGAACCCATCCCATTTCTCCTTATTATGACTCTCTATTAAACACCAACTAACCAAGGGTTGGTCTTTGATCATAACTAACAGGATAAGAATTAAATAGTTAATCAAGTTCTTGAAAATTTGGCAATCCAAAACATTTGTCCTTATATATCCTTGTCAAATTGTTGGATATTCCTTTCTTTCCTACCTCTGACCCATAACATCTAAGGTGACTTAGTGGAAATAACAAATCCTTATTGGTTTCAAAAACCTATGTTGTTACCTTCAATACTGGACACCATTTTGATGGTACCATTATCAATAATGTTTCTCCTCTAAATTTTGTTCAATAAAATTTGGATATTTCATACCAATGTGCACATTTCTCCTAATCTGATTCACACTCAAACTCCTACATCGTTAATAAATAAATTTCCCCTCATCTCTTTTGTTCTTGAGGCACCTCTTGTTGAACCTATCTTTGGTACTGATACATTAAAGAAAGTGGTTTTCGACAAGTTCCTACAATGAGTTTGCATTATTAGTGAAGTCAAAACCAATAATAACTATTCATAGTTAAACTTTAAGTGATCTCCCCTTACGAGTTATCATGAAAATTTTATTAAGTACCAAGGATTAAACCCTTCACATCATATATATCATGGCATTGATATAGTCCTCAATTCACCTCTTCACTACACCACCATATGTTAGATATTATACATTGAAAAGTCAAATAATTTGTCTCCTCATTGTTGTTTCAAACACCATAACCCTAAATTGTGACCTTTGCATCCCCCTTTGGCTTACACACGAGACAACATCTATATTCCCTTATTTTGTGGTGTATTCTAGTTAGATTTTACTAAAATTGAGTAAGAAATGAATGGTATTGCATTGGGCATGCAAATGGTGACTAAAAGAGCTAGTAATGTGACTATGGGGGCTTATATTTTCCCCAAAGAAATTCATATTGCAAAATTTGAGGTAGAGTGATGGAAAGATAGTTTAGAAGTGTTGATTAGATTTAATCACTGTTAAGTTGACTGAATCAAAACCATTAATTGTCAACCTAGGGTAGGTTTGTTTGTTTTAAAGGAGTATGAACTGTCTGTGCTGATACAGTTCAGCCAAGAGCAAAAACAAAAGACATAAATGAATGTCGTTGCATTTAATTGTAGAAAGTAACACTCATGCAGAAATAAAAAAATGTTCTATAGAAATGAAACCACATTTCATGTTACCAAGGAAACGGTGTGCCACACATGATGCCACTAACTAAGATTACTCACTGAATATTACGCTCAAATCAATCATGTGTGACAGCATGTCCAAAATATGGAAACATAAATAAACCCACTCTCCAAATTACACGACGACATAAATAACTTCACCCTTACTGAAAGGAACAATGATTAATCTACTACTATCCTATTGTTGCTGCTATAAGCCTTGCTAAAGAGGAGGGACCTTCCTCCCTAGTAGGGTGCAGGGATTAAATGCAAATTAGTTAAAGTACCACACCATGTCTACAAAAACATCAACAATGTTATTCTTTGTATTAAAGTGGCTATGAATTATAGAAGAAAAATGAATATACTATCCTGTTTACATAGAACAAGTCCCCTTTATAATATTTACCTACCCAAAATAAGAAACACATCAGTCATGAGAATCTCACAATTGTCATGTTGATCAATATCGAGAGAGAATAGAAATCATTACAACTAGTTCTAAATACAAGACATATTGTTGTTACGTCATTTCTCAAAATCACAACTGCCTTGATTCCTTAGCATCTCATAGATAATACAATATTTATGATATTTTTCTTGTTCAATAGTACCCACAGTCTTAGACAGTTGCGATGTAGTCAACATCCCGCAATGTAATAACAATCCGAGGTGTAACAGTCAATTCATGGTGTAACAACCATGGTCTGGAACAGAAAGAACTCAAAACCCCTTTGTAAATTATCACATCGTTGTTCATCCTTTGGCCATGGACTTTGGAGCATCACTTGAAAGAAACAAAGCCAGAGAAATTTTTCCATATTTGCCTCAGTTAGCCATCAAAAAGATATCACCTCATTCATATTTAACAAAAATGGCAAAATAATATGTCATAACAAAAATGTATTTTTATAAATGGGAAAAGGTAATTATGATATAAATTCCACAGTTTTAGAGGTGGAATGGTTAAGGATGGGGCCGAAATGTGTCTAAATATGCACAAAAGTTGCACCCAACATCTCCCCCAGGTTGAAGCAATTTGCATGTCCTCATGCAAAATACTTTAGAGCCTACTCCTATACCTCCTATGGAGTTCTGTCAAATCATAGGCATTAGCGGTGTCCTCAGAAGACCTGTACCCTTGAGTGACCATCAGTTTAAGTGGCCAAGATTCCTCCTCATAGTCACACAGTTGATACTAAGGCTGGTACTCCTCCACTGGCAACCAAATCAAAGGATACTTAAACATGAGTCTTATCCAAAAGGAACCCAATAGATCCAGAATCTGGGCATGCTCTAGGACCCCTGCAACAACAACTACAAAATTTTGAAAACCAAATGGTTTACTCTCTTATACTCTTGCACTACTAACCTATGTACATTTACGGCACCTTGCTAGTGCATGACTCTTCATATCCACAAAAAGGTTGAGGCAGAGCTTCACAATTCTTCTCCTGTAAATGGCTCCATGTTCCGTGACATCCAGAATACTAAAAATTTTCCTAAAAGTCATCTTAATTTTGCAGCCATACTCGGTTCAACTTGGATCGCTAACGTTGCCTTCTCTTCATTCACGCCCGCTAACTTCATAGCCATGTGCCATTCTATTTGATTTTTTATAAAATAAATAAAGGTGTGCAACTGCAGATCACCCATGTAAGAAAGAACAGATGCAATCATGTGTGTACTAGCATGCTCACAAATTACATTATGAAGGAAAATCTCGCAAAGAAAGCTTTGATCATGGAAATCATAGGCACAAAAAACTTCCAAAAAGGCTGAGGTAGAATTACACGAATATGGTCTACTTTCATAGACCGCCTTCAACTAAAACAAAAAAAAACCATTCCCACAGAAAAACTAGGTAGGCTAGAGAGGGTCGTCTACACCCTAACATATTTAGGGTGAGTTCATGTAGCTTGTGTTTATCATTCGTTAAATCCCAAAGCTGTTGTTGCAACAACTGCAACTGCTCTTCTCTCTTCTTCATAATTGCCTCTTTTTCCCATCTTTCCCATTTTTCTACTATTTCCTTCTCAACCCATTCCCCTTGAGTGAGTTTACTACTTTCTGGTGTGCTTCCAATGAGATCACTCCTTCTTGCAACAAGAGTCGATTTTGTTTCCACTTCTGCAACTCTGATATCAATAAAATATTCTCTACACACCATCCTGATTCAGGACCTTGTGTTCCTTCACATGCAATATCACTTGGGGGTGTAAGAGAATCCCGATGATTGAGCTTCTCTATTTCGGTTCCTAGTTCTTGTCTAACAGTAATGTCATTAATGGGTTCTTGTGTAACTGCCTCTTCTTTTCATCCCTAGGTAGCTTATGCCTCTACTTCTAGTTCCTGTGTAACAACAGTGTGGTCGACAGGTTCTTGTGTATTAGCTCCGAGGTTGCTACCTGTGGGATGCTCCATTTTAGCTATCAGTTCTTCTGTATCAACAACATCGTCATTAGGTTCCTGTGTAACAGCTTCTCAGGGTTTAGTCTAAGTTTCCATCTAGATGGTGCTCGCAACACAGAGTTTGTATCTAGTTTCTGCTAGGTTTATGGTGCATGCCGCACATACAGGACCTCGTGTAGAATCCACCCTTATTTTGTCCACTACTTCTACCAGGGTATCAAGGATTGAGACCCTTGCTCTTGCTCTACTTCCTTCTAATTGTTGTCTTAATTTTTCATTTTCTTCTTCTAGATTTTTTTATTTTAAGTAGAAAAAACTAAGTCTCATCCTTACCTGACAGAGGGTATTGTTCTGGATGGGGATGTTTCCCTTCTTTCTACTTCCTCGTGTCCTTGCTCGGTTCTTTGTTGGATGAAGGTGAAGGTTTAGGCTGTGAGATAACTTTTACCCTTTTCTTCAGTATCCTATCACCTATTGTCTTCTCCAATGATCTTTCTCGATCCTACCCTCAGGAGATTGGCCTCATTCTCGAGTCTCCACTACTTCCTTTGGGGTGTCATGGATTTTAGTTTGCCTCCTGTAGGAGGTCCTTGTCTTTCTACTCATAAATTATTCCCAGTTTCTACCTTGTCATTCTAATGCATCCAGTATGATAAATTTAATAAGACCACGATTGGTGACACAATTTTTTGGGTGTGCAGTAGTTTTTATAGCCGCAGACATGTGCCTAATATTTTCAATCAAAAATATGGAAGGTTAACCAGCTGCATGTGCCGCAGGTGGTTTAGCAATGAAAAATGGTAGTTTAACACAATCGTTGCCCTCCCTTCGTAGGTAATGTACTTGATAATGTGCAGTGAAACATTTCCTCATAGCTAGGGGAGTGACGATCTATCAATTACCCTGCCCTTCTTCTCCAATTGTTCCTCTCGTTGAAGGAATTCTTCCTTAAGGGAGGTGTCATTGCTTTTCTTGCAGAACCACCATTTTCCCACAGTTTGTAGTGATGTCACATGGAAAATCACTTCTACTGTCACTTCTAGGTTTAACCGTTGAACTTCTATCTGGCTTTTATTTAGGTTCCAAGAGAATTCCATGGCCACCGACTCCTCTAATCCCTTGAACCATTCGAAAAATTTGAACCAACCCTCTTCCTTAAAGACCTGGCATGCCCTAGGGCAATTCTCCAATGCTTTAGTCGAATTGGGCTCTTGTCAGACTACTTCTCCTCCCATCTCTATCCCAACAGTCTGTACTCTTCTCTTTCTCTAACAATTTTGGAAAGAAGGTGTAATGCTTTGTTGAGGTTGATGTTAGGGCCGTGAAATAGGCAATAAAATGAGGATTTGATGATAGGGATAATCGTACTAGACACAATATGGTTTCATTATTGGTCTGGATCACGAAGATATGACATTAAATGCGTTTTTATTCCTGGCATGATCGAAATAAAGGGATAATGATGACAAAGTTTTAATAATGATTACCATATTTAAATTTGAGAACATAGATTACGAAATGATTTTTCCTCTCCCCAGAGTTTAATGTGACGTCCATCCTCAACCGTCTAAAGAGATAGCATATTAATTTCCATGACTATTAAACATAGGGTAGAAGTGATATACCTATGTATGCGTCCCTGATGTGATGTGGCAAGAAAGGACTGGTAACGAGGATCAATGATATAATTACTTCCAATGATGATGTGCTAATTCTATGAATTTCTCTTGTGGCATAGCATTGTTGAATACTCTTTCTTTCTTTTTTTATATTGTGGTTGATAATGTTGCTGATGTGACTACTTGATCTAGGTGGCTCTAGAGAGACACACAGGACAAAGAGGGCTTATGAATGCTCAGAAATCAAAGTGCTTAGAATGACTTTGACCCACGACCAGAGTGTAGATCTCACCATCCTTTTCGTGTAGGTATGAACGATTCGTCAATCCGAGCTCGTATGAGGGAGAACGGGCTAGTCAAAGTTTTGGACAAAGTTGGGCTATGGGTCAGGTTTAAGTGTCCTACAATTTGACCGACCCCAGGGCATAAACCTTGCTCCAGAATTTAGTCGAAATTGCAGCCTTGTTAATTTGCCCAATGACACTTATTTTCTAAAAGTTTAAAAGTGACCCGCCTCTTAATAAAAATAATAGAAAAAAAATTATTAATATGGTGGCAGGCGACCACCCCCGCCACCCCTAAACATATATCATAACAAATTTTATAAATTGTCTGGCCTGATGGGCCATCACCCCCATTGGCCCTCTCGCAACTATACCCAAATAAAAACATTGTTAATTTTTGGCTTGGCAGCCATCACCCTGCCGAGCCCTCATACCATCACCCTCCTCGCATAAATATTAAACAATGTAATATGGGGGTGGGCACGGGCCACCATTGGTGGACATGGCCCATGCCCAAACCACCATTAAAACATGCACATCACATGGGAAACGAGACCTATGGGGGTCGAACCCACCCAGCCCACGTGGCCAGCCCCCAAGCAGGCGACCCCAAAAACTTTAAGCGCCCAATGTACCACCAATGACCACCTAAATTGTGGTACCACAATAGCCCGTCACGCCCAAAATAAGATCATCATTAATTATATTGTGGTAAAATGGGGAGGGGTAGGATTTGTCCCCTGACCCCTCGTGAACGACTTGACTATTATTACCACCTGCACTAACCAATTACATTGGTATTTCTGCCCATATTTTTATATAAGACCCAAAAAATTTTGCAGTGCATGGAGTTCAAGGCAGATGGAGGAACCAGGAGTGGATACACAAATTGAGGTGAATTAATTAATTTTTAGTGCAGGGACCATGAATTTTGCAGGAGGGCCAAATTTCCACTTTATCAGATTTTGACAAATTTTATATGGGTTCAACACCTCTCATCGCCATGAACATAATGGCATTATCCGTTTCTACATCGGAGTTCTCACTTTTCAGTCATTTTCAAAATGCACGTGGAACCATGATTACTGCAAAAGAAGGGGGCAGAACTATGAGCCTTGAGATTTTCCCGAGGAGGTAATTTTTCTCCATGTCTGAATATAGTCAAGTTTATACTTGTTTTTCACAGTTTTCCGCAGGGATCGCAATGGCGAGATCAGATTCACCATTTGAGTTTTAGATTTCTATTCCTCCCATGGAGCAGAGTCTTTGAGAAATCTAGGGGAAATCTAAAATATTCCTTGAGCCCCAAATTCTCAACTTCTCATAATTCAGATTTTGGATGCCACAAATCTGATGGTGCATTCAGATTTCTCATTCTCTCATTTTATTCTTCAGCCACTTTTCTAAGTGGAATGCAGGTGTCAACATCCATGTGCGAGCAATCATGTGATTGATGTCATGAAAAGCTTCAACAGTTTGACTTCCACCTCTTCAGATGGCCCTTAGTTGTGAGGTATATGATGTGTTCATGTACTCCTTCTTTATGCATTATGCTACACAGATCCTTGATTAATGTCGATACAGGATCTTGTTTCTCACATGTTTTCATGATTCCTTGCTTGATGTGATGCGGAATCATCGATGTGATGTACTTGTTGTCATGATTCGTCATGTTATGTTTTGAGATCCCTTTGTTGTATATTGTTGGGACACTCGTGTTGGTGTCATGTATGTTTTTGCATTGAGATCCCTTTTATGCCATGTTGGCAGAATGCTCATCGTGCATGAGTTTTGTGTTACACTGATAGGAGTCTTTTGACTGAGAGTTCTTGTAGTGGAACATCTCTTAGAGCCACTCCTGCGTGAGGGAATTTTCCTTGTATGATTGCGACATCATCTCTTGTGTACATCATCACTATTGAAAGCACTTAATGTAGAAACCTACACCATCTTGACACCAGGGCCCAGAGACGTAGTCCCTCATGAACGAACTCGCTTATCAACAACTTATGTTTTTATGTTGTTGATGATTTTATTGTTCCTCTTCTTTACAACATGCACATGTATTCAATAATGTTCTTTTAAAATGAAATTTAACACATCATGAAAGTAAAAGGTCTTGGAAGGGTCCTTCGTCACACCCGGACCTGGATCAGGTGGTATCGGAGCGGTCTTTGCGTTGATGTGAATTTTTGTGTGAACAATGGAACGTGTAGCGACAGAGGATGAAAGAGCAATGTACAAGACCATGCTCAACATTTCCAAAAGAGTGGGAATCATGAATGAAACTCTACAGAAAGAGATAGAGGAAAAGGAGCGATTGCAGCTTCAGTTGCAAGCCACATAAGAGGCCATGGAGGAACTGAAGCAAAACAAACATAATATTCAAACAGAGAACAATGAATTGAAGGCACTTATACATGAAGAGAAAGAGGAGAAACATAGTTTGCTACGACGGCTGCAAGCAAAGGATGAGGCCTTCGAAAAGTTGCAGCGAGACCCATGTGAGGTAAAAAGTAGTTCTCCATCTTCATGTACATTTCCTGATAATGATTTCGCTATTTTTGAAAATCATACCACAGGAATTGGCTCCAAAATATTGAAGAAAATGGGGTATGAAGGAAAAGGTTTGGGCATTAGTGGCCAAGACATTGTCAACCCCATCAAAGTAGAAGAATTGCCCTGTCGAATAGGACTTGGGTATGTTAGAAAGGAAGTTGGGGAATGCGCTGAGACAACAAGCAAACCACCAACAACAGATTCTGAACAACCCTCATTAGTTCTTTCCAAATCGACAGAGGAGGTAAAAGATGTTAATTTCCTTTCAGTTTCAACGTCACATAGTATGAGTTGTTGAGTCTTGAAAATGTCATTCATTTCCATTACACTTTCACTATTATGTCCATTATATCACCTCCATTTCACCTCCATTTCACTACCATGTCACTACATTCATCCTACTTTCATTATCATTGGGCCACATTTATGTTTTTCCAGACTTTATTAATACTTAGCCTTTTTAAATGAATTTGTAGTTAAAAATTAGAAAATAATGTGCATATGCTTATACCTAACAAGGGGGTTGAGATTGTTGACATGTGTAGGTCAAAAGGAGGCTTTTAGAAGACCTTTATGTGGCACTCTAAGGCCAAATTCGAATTTGAGTGGAAAGAATCATGAGAACATGAGGATATGTGTCACATCTCCTAATTGTATTGAAACTCTAAGAAGACATGTGTCTTATTAGTTCCTATTTTGATTAGGACTTTAGACGTAGAGGGAGAGATTCAAGGACTCTCATTAATGAGATGGATTCTCATCTTTTTGTATAAATAGGATATCTCTCTCCTTCATTTGTTAGTCTTAGCTTAGCTTGGCTTTTTACTTCTTTAGCTTGGAGTTTGTAGTTCTTCCTTGATGGCTTTGGAAAGCTATAGAGAACTTTGTTGTACTTTGTAATTTTGAAGAATTTGAATAAAGCTTTGATGTTCTCAACATGGAAGGAGATGTGAAGGAGATGTCATGGAGCATATTAGAATGTAAGGTAGAGTAGATTTTATTTTGTAATTTTTTTTTTATTTCATTCATGTATGTCATCTTGTTGCTTTCAAGTTTGATAGTTTAGATTTTCCATTCATGTAATTTTAATTCATGCAAGTTTGTTCAAACGGTTGATTGTAGATTAGTTTTTCTTTTCAT
Source organism: Pinus tabuliformis (assembly GCA_031772625.1). Taxonomy (NCBI): domain Eukaryota; kingdom Viridiplantae; phylum Streptophyta; class Pinopsida; order Pinales; family Pinaceae; genus Pinus; species Pinus tabuliformis. Next base: position 631,908,821 of record CM062817.1, on the reverse strand, counting down.
GTTTTTGCATCAAATAGTGACATGAGATTTTCCTTTCTGTTGAACTTTTTCTTAAGATTTTCAATTTGAATTATGCTTTGATTTCAGTCTTATTTATTTGCTGTTGTTACCTAGTTTAGATATCAAATTCTTCATGTTATTTGACATTATCTCTGGAGCCATGGCTTAACTCTGAAAAGCTACTTGGCGAGCTATCGGATTATAAGTGAAGTGATCTGGTTTTACTTTCACTAATCTGCAAGTAGGTAGTTTAGATATCAAGTTCTTCATGTTATTTGACGTTATCTCCAGAGCCATGGCTTAACACTGAAAAGCTACTTAGAGAGCTATCATATTATAAGTGAAGTGATTTGATTTTACTTTCATTCTGCAAGTGGGTAGTTTAGATATCAAGTTCTTTATGTTATTTCACGTTATCTCTGGAGCCATGGCTTAACTCCAAAAAGATACTTGGTGAGCTATTGGATTATAAGTGAAGTAATTTTATTTTGCTTTCATTTAGATATGAATTCTTCATGTTATTTGACGTTGTCTCTCGAGCCATGGAATAACCCCGAAAAGCTACTTAGCGAGCTATAGGATTATAAGTGAAGTAAATTGATCTTGCTTTCATTAGTCTACAATTTTTGGTTTGTTTGAATGTTTTTAGTAATTAGATGGGCAGCAGAGATAGTGATTTCATGATCAGTATTTCATCTTTTGTTTGATTTAAGTAGCTGCATATTTACACTTTTGTTCAAGTACTGATTTGATCAATAGCATGTTTGGAGATCTTTTGAAGTGCTATGTTTTGGAAGTTACCATAAGGGACATAAACTTTGTCTTGAAATCTCTATCCATACTTGACCTTTAAAGTATTCTTAAGACCTTAGAATAGGATTTCCATTTGTGTTAAACACATTAGGAAACCAACAAGAAAAGAACCCCAAAAACAACATAAACTATAAAACAACGAAGTAAGAAAAAGATTAACTAAGCACATATGGTGCAGCACACTTCATCAGTTTACGATACACGGATTGATAATTTATGTAGAGCAATTTAAGACGTTAAATTGACTAGACATTTTGGTGCTGTTACCAAGGAAGTGTAATTAGGAGACCTTATTTCGTACATCTAAAAAAAAAATTAATAATTTCTTGAGTATGCTCTCCTCCCGTACTTTGTGTGATCTGGATGATCAGAAAAAGGATTGTTATGTAAAAAAAGAAAAGAAAAGAGGAGACAAAATAAAACTTCATCATTTCAATTGATTCAATAAAAAAAATATAAATAAGTAAATCAAAAAATAAAATAATGAAGCCCAACTGCTTTGATAGGTTCAACTATCCAAGATTGTCTGGTTATAGTTTGTAGTTGTCCTGAAAACACTGTGTCCTATTTTAATAATATTTTGCAAACTAGCTGCGGAATGCAGTCTGATTCCGTAGATAACTATGGATTCTGCAGCTAATTTCAAGGTTTAGCAGGTTACATGCATTCAATGAAGCAACTGACCACATGGGCATCTCCGGAATTGTCCTGACATGGATCCTATCCTAGTCATCCAGCCCAAATTGATAAAAATATCAGCTTAAGACCTCAATCAAAGTCTTGGTTTTAGCATGTCTACCTTGAAGTCTTTGTTGCCTAAAATTGAAAATCATTAATCATTCTTATAAAATTTCACAATTTTAGAAGAAGAAGAAAAAAAGAAAACAATCTATGGCTATCTTCAATCCTACCTTTCCCTATGGCCTAAATAGAAAATATGCATCCATGTTCAAGCTTTGGCCTTAAAACGAACCTACAAGAACATTTAAAAAAAAAATATGCAAAATCTTCTCTAGTTGTTTGCTTGACTCTTGTAATCAGCAACAGTAGGCCAATGTTAGTGAAAATCTTTAGCCCTTTGTAAGAAACCCATTTGAATTCATCTGAATCATGTATCTTACTCATATGGAGAGCTTTTAATGGATCACAGAAATTGCTAAACAAAACTGATAGGAAGATTGTTGCTAAGGTGCAAGTGAGCCTACCAAGCCACAAAGAAATCACTGTTATTTTTCTTCCAGATTTATCTACATGCTTTCCTTCTTCGGAGAGTTGGAAGGGTCAGTATTTAGAGCGTGAAAAGGCTAGAATTGAGAGAGAGTGTGAAGCTACACTGCAAGTGAAACTTCTATCTTTTTTTCCTTTCTTTTTCAATTTGGAATTTCTATGCGGATAGTTAATAAAGGAGAGAGAGAAAAAAACACAGTTTCATATTATAAAATGCAAACTCAGTAGATCAAAACTGATGTGTTATTTAAGAAAAGTCTGACGGATAGATGCTGTCTCCAAGCGGATAAAATCAACACAAAGCTCCATGTGGTAGGTTTTCACTATGGCTGCTCATAATACTGTTCTAAGAATTTTCCAAGATGCTTATGAACCTGCAAATAAAAAAAAAAGTCAAACACAGTAATCCACAAAAACGAAAAATAGAGAAATTGTCAAACTTTGAATGCATGTTGTGACCAAACGGTGGCGAATTTGGAAAAAGTAAAACATGGGTTGTTTTGGCAATAGGGTAAATTAGGTAATGTAGAAACGGTTTTAAGAAATTTGCAGTGGTTTGGGAGAATTTCTCGATTCTTTAAAGCCTCTTTCTGCATTCCACGTGAGGAAAAACAATTTTAATTAAATGAACAGAGTGTTGTTTTAACACGGCTTGCTTGAGGAAGAGAAATCCGATTTGAGAACTAATTATATGGTGGAATTAAATCCTGATTACACCATGCCTCTTGTTTTTAATGCTAACGGTCTCATACAACCTCCGTGACTGTATTTCAGTTTAACGACCAACAGCAGAGACGTATCCCAATTGAATATGATACTTCTCCAAGCACCTATTTAACGTTTAATTCCATCACTTGAACCAGTTGGATGTGGCTCTTTTACATCTGTATTATTCTAAGATTCTCTCTTACACCTTCGAAACTTTCCTATGTATACAAGCACTTCGATTTTTCGTTATGTTTCCAGTTTTCTCTTTTTACATGGGAAGCCACTCCGTTTCCCAGTATCTTCTACACTCTATTTTCACTTATTTCATCCATATAGCTTCTCTACTTTTGTGTATGTATAGCCGTTTTACTCCACACTCATAGTTTCTGTCATTACATATCCATATTTCTTTTTTAACCAGTTGTTCCACTGTACATACACAGTCTTCTTTACATAGTCATTTCTCAAACAGTGAAAGGAAAATTGAAAAATAGCAGAGAACAGAGGTTCATGAATGATTGGTCTTGTGCACCAACTGTGATCTTAGGCTCTCTCTCCTTGGTACTTGACTTCATAAAATCTCTTTTCCAATAGCTTAAATCAGAAAACTGATGGTTGGTTGTCTTTTAGGTATGGAATGCAGCCCGATTCTGCAGCTAACTGGCAATTTCGCAGCCATTTTCATACTTCTATAGGTTATAGGTGTCAAGAGATGAAAAAACCACATGGGTAGCTGGGAAAATGTCAGTATAGGGATGGTTTCCTATTCATTTTATCCAAGTCGATGAAAAAGACCCCGGTCAAAGGGAAGTGAAGGTGTGTGTTATCACTAAGTCACCACACTAAGTTGCCACATGTCAAGAAAAAAATAATTTTGAATCAATGAAATGAATAAGTTATTTGCTCACTTTTCTGAAAGTATTAATTAATTTTTGACTAATGATGAAAGATGAATGGCTAACTTTTATTCAATATTTTTAGCTACAGAAACTGTGCACATTTCGTTGCTAAAGTCCAATTTTGCAGTTGTTCTCTAGCTTAAAAGAACCTCATTGTTCAAATCAGCCTAACTTTCTCATACGAAATCAGATTTTGATGATTCAAGTATCATTGGAAAGATCTCAACAAGATCTACGCAATGAGAAATCAATCATTAGAGTTTGAAATATTAAATAATAAAATAAATTGCTGAAAGGAAGCAACATTCAACTTGAGGCACTAATTCCAAAGCAGGTATGAAGTCTTTTGATTTTTCCTTTGAGAACTTGTTTCATTAATACAAATTCTTAGTTTTGTGTGTAAATATCATAACTAGATAGATTGGCCATCTCTCTCCTTTAACAATCTTATATTTTATTGTAGAAGAATTATTAGTTTTTTTTCAGGTTCCAGGAGGAAGGACAAATGACTACAAGTGAATCTCTCTAAGAGACCAATTTGTTTCATAAGAGGATGATCAGCAACAAAGAGGAAATATGATGATCCAAAATCAAATCCAAACACTTGAAAAGCTTTTAGATACTATTGTCTCCATCACATCAATACCTCATAATAAACCATTCACCTCATTTCACTTCATACATTCCATTTACATTCACATAAACTTTCCATCTCATTTTTTCCATTCAATCCACAAATAAAAGGAAGAGACTCATTCACATGCTTATTGCCCACTGCCATTTCTGCTCTCCATTTCCATCTTCCATTTTTATCTTTCATTTCTTGTTATTTCATTTCGCAAATAATCCCTGCTTCAATACAAATTATTGAGTCCATAGTCCTTTGAGTCTAAGTTCTTTGTAACAACACCTTGAGGCTTGCATGCCTTAATGGAAAGTCTTCATGCTGACAAACAATGGAAATACATTAATGTCCCTTGTTCATCAGATCTTCTAGGTGACTCAACATCAGAAAATTCATTCGTACCCAACAAGATGTGTTTGGGCATCTTAACTCTCATTGTCATCAATTGTGAGAGTTCTCGTGTTGACAAGTGGCATCCATTAATGACCACTAAGTCAACAATTTCCTACTATGTTTGACATGAGAACATATTTTTCACATAGTAGGAATTGTGCCAATGAGCTTTGAAGACATGAAGACTATTATTTTCAGCATTTTGGAGTAGATTCAACAAGTTTTAGTAGAAGCAATAAAAAGTCATCTTAACTCTTTATCCATGACTCCTCTTGTTCAACCACTTGAAGAAGAATATGATCAGAATTTTGCAGTCACCACACATACAACTCATCCATTCCAAAGAGTAAATTAAGGTACGCCATTTTCTAACTTTTGACCATAGAATTCCATAAAAAGTTAGAATGATAATTGTTGGAAAAACATTTATCTTCCTCATTTCATAAAATTGCCAATAACATCAGTTTTTTTTTTTTTTTGGGGGGGGGGGGGGGGGGGGGGAATATATTTATCTTCATATCTTGCCACGTCCATATAATACTTAGGACCGCACATACTTCTAGCATATATTAACTATTACATTGTTATTATGAGCATATAATGGCTTTTCAAAAAAATGCTTAAAAGATAAATTGGATACAAACAAAATCGTGGTTGTCACACAAGAACCAACCATCATGCAATCCAATAAAGATATACTTTGCAACAATAATCAAAATATTATTATGCAAAGTTCAAAGACCAAAATAGAATGCAACAAAAAAAATTGGTTGTAACACAAGAACCAACCATGTTGCAATTCAAGTAAAACACTTTGCAAAAATATGAAGTTATCAAATGATATCATGCAATGTTAAACCAAAGCTCAAGGATCAAAACAGTTAATGTAATATATATTGCATGAGGACATGAAATAGCTTCAGTTGGGGGGTATGTTAGGTCTTGAAAATGTCATTCATTTTCATTACACTTTGACTATTCTGTCAATTATATCACCTCCATTTCACCTCCATTTCACTACCATGTCACTACATTCATCCTACTTTCATTATCATTGGGCCACATTTATGTTTTTCCAAACTTTATTATTATTGGCCTTTTTAAATGAATTTTTGGTTAAAAATTAGAAAATAATGTGCATATACTTATACCTAACAAGTTGGTTGAGATTGTTGACATGTGCAGGTCAAAAGGAGGCTTCTATAAGACCTTTATGTGGCACTCTAAGGCCAAATTCGAATTTGAGTGGAAAGAATCATGGGATCATGAGGATATGTGTCACATCTCCTAATTATATTGAAACTCTAAGAAGACATGTGTCTTATCAGTTCCTATTTTCATGAATGCACTCTCATTAATGAGATGACTTCTCATCTTTTTGTATAAATAGGATATCTCTCTCCTTCATTTTTTAGACTTATCTTAGATTGGCTTTTTAGTTCTTTAGCTTGGAGTTTGTATTTCTTCCTTGATGGCTTTGGAAAGCTTTAGAGAGCTTTGTTGTACTTTGTAATTTTGAAGAATTTGAATAAAGCTTTGATGTCCTTAACATGGAAGGAGATGTGAATTAGATGTCATGGAGCGTATTAGAATGTAAGGTAGAGTAGATTTTATTTTGTAATTTTGCTATGATTTTATTCATGTATGTCATTTTATTGCTTTCAAGTTTGATAGTTTAGATTTTCCATTCATGCAATTTTAATTCATGCAAGTGTGTTCAATCAGTTGATTGTAGATTTTTTTTCTTTACATGTTTTTGCATCAAATAGTGACATGAGATTTGCCTCTCTACTGAACATTTTCTTAAGCTTTTAAATTTCAATTATGCTTTGATTTCAGTCTTATATATTTGCTGTTGTTAGCTAGTTTAGATATCAAATTATTCATGTTATTTGATGTTATCTCCAGAGCCATGGATTAACCCCGAAAAGCTACTTGGCAAGCTATCGGATTATAAGCGAAGTGATTTGATTTTACTTTCACTAATCTGCAGGTAGGTAGTTTAGATATCAAGTTCTTCATGTTATTTGACATTATCTTCGGAACCAAGGCTTAACCCCGAAAAGCTACTTGGAGAGCTATCAGATTATAAGTGAGGTTATTTGATTTTAATTTCATTCTGCAAGTAGGTAGTTTAGATACCAAGTTATTCATGTTATCTGACGTTATCTCAAGAGCCATGGCTTAACCCCAAAAAGCTACTTGGTGAGCTATCGGATTATAAGTGAAGTAATTTGATTTTGATTTCATTTAAATATCTGTTCTTCATGTTATTTGACGTTATCGCCAGAGCGATGGCTTAAACCCGAAAAGCTACTTGGTGAGCTATCGGATTATAAGTGAAGTAAATTGATCTCGCTTTCATTAGACTACCATTTTTGGCTTGTTTGAGTGCAATAGTTTAGATTTTACTTCTGTAATTAGATGAGCTGCAGAAACAGTGATTTCATGATCAGTGTTTCATCTTTTGTTTTATTTAAGTAGCTGCATATTTACACTTTGTTCAAGTACTGATTTGATCAATAGCATGTTTTGAGATCTTTTGAAGTTCTAAGTTTTGGAAGTTACCATAAGGGACATAAAACTTGTCTTAAAATCTCTATCCATACTTGACCTTTAAAAGTATTCTTAAGACCTTAGAATATCATTTCCATTTTCGTTAAACACTTTAGGAAACCAACAAGAACAAAACCCCAAAAACAACATAAACTATAAAACAATGAAGTAAGAAAAAGATTAACTAAGCACATATGGTGAACCACACTTCATCAGTTTACGATACCGGATTGATAATTTATGTAGAGCAATTTAGGACATTAAATTGACTAGACATTTTGGCGCCTTTGCCAAGGAAGTGTAATTAGGATACCTTATTTCTTACATCTAAGAAAAAAATTAATAATTTCTTGAATATGCTCTCCTCCTGCACTTTGTGTGACCTGGAGGATCAAAAAAAGTATTGTTATGTAAAAAAAAAAAAAGAGGAGACAAAATAAAACTTCATCATTTCAATTGATTCAATAAAAAAATAAAAAAAAATAATAATAATGAAGCCCAACTGCTTTGACAGGTTCAGATGTCCAAGATTGATTGGTTATGGTTTGTAGTGGTACTCAAAACACTGTGTCCTGTTTTAATAAGATTTTGCGAATTAGCTGCGGAATGCAACCTGATTCCGTAGCTAACTGTGAATTCTACGGCTAATTTCAAGGTTTAGTAGGTTATAAGCATCTAATGAAGAAACTGACCACATGGGCATCTTTGGAATTGTCTCAACATGGATCCTATCCTAGTCATCCAGCCGAGATTGATAAAAAAAATAAGCTTAAGACCTCAGTCAAATTCCTATTTTTAGCATGTTTACCTTCAAGTCTTTGCTACCTGAAATTGAAAATCATTAATCATTCTTATAAAATTTCAAAATTTCAGAAGAACAAAAAAAAGAAAACAATCTATGGCTATCTTCAATCCTATCTTTTACTATGGCCTAAATAGAAAATCTGCATCCCTGTTCAAGCTTTGGCCTTAAAACGAACCTGCAAGAAAAAAAAAAAAAAAAAAAAAACCTCCAAAATCCTTCTCTAGTTGTTTGCTTGACTCTTGTAATCAACAGTAGCAGGCCAACGTTAGTGAAAATCTTCAGCCCTTTGTAAGCAACCCATTTGCATTCATTTGAATCATGTATGTTACTCATATGGAGAGCTTTGAATGGATTACAAAAATTGCTAAACAAAACTAATAGGAAGATTGTTGCTGAGGTGCAAGTCAGCCTGCCAAGCCACAAAGGAATCACTATTATTTTTCTTCCAGATTTATCTACATGCTTTCCTTCTTCAGAGAGTTGGAAGGGCCAGTATTTAGAGCATGAAAAGGCTAGAATTGAGAGAGAGTGTGAAGCTTACTGCAAGTGAAACTTTTGTTTTTTTCCTTTTTTTTCATTCTGGTATTTCTATGCAGATAATTAACAAAGCAGAGAGAAAAAATGGACAGTTTCAAATTATAAAATGCAAACTCGGTAGATCAAAATTGGTGTGTTATTTAGGAAAAGTCTGTCAGACAGTTGCTATCTCTAAGCGAATAAAATCAACACAAAGCTCCATATGGTAGGTTTTCACTATGGTTGCTCATAATGTTGCTGTAAGAATTTTCCAAGGCGCTCATGAACCTACAAAAAAAAAAAAAAATTCAAGCAAAGTAATCCACAAAAACGCAAAACAGAGAAATCATCAAACTTTGAATGCATGATCTGACCAAACGAAGGCGAATTTGGAAAAAATAAAACATGGGTGTTTTCGAAAATAGGGTCAGTTAGATAATCTAGAAATGGTTTTAATAAATTTGCAGCGGTTTGGGAGAATTTCCCGGTTCTTTAAAGCCTCTTTTTGCATGCTGTGTGAGGAAAAAACGATTTTAATTAAATGTACAGAGTGTTGTTTTAACACGACTTGCTTAAGGAAGGGAAATCTGATTTGGGAACTAATTATAAGGTGGTAGTCAATCCTGATTACACCACGCCTCTTGTTTTTAATGCTAACGGTCTCATGCAACCTCGACTATATTTCAGTTTAACGACCGACAGCAGAGACGTATCCCAATTGAATACGATACTTCTCCAAGCACCTATTTAACGGTTAATTCCATCACTTGAACCGGTTGTATGTGGCTCTTTTACATCCGTATTATTATGAGATTCTCTCTTACACCTCCGCAACTTTCCTATGTATACAAGTACTTCGATTTTTCATTATGTTTCCATTTTTCTCTATTTACATGGGCAGCGACTCCATTTCACAGTATCTTCTACACTCCATTTTCATGTATTTCATCCATACAAATTCTCTGCTTTCATGTATGTATATTCATTTTACTCATTTCTCAAATAGTAAAAGGAAATTTGAAAATTAGCAGAGAACAGAGGCTCATGAATGATTGGTCTTGTGCACCAGTTGTGATCTTAGGCTCTCTCTCCTTGGTACTTGACTGCATAAGATCTCTTTTCCAATAACTTAAATCAGAAAACTGATGGTTGGTTGTCTTTTAGCTATGGAATGCAACCTGATTCCGCAGCTAACTGGTAATTTCATAGCCATTTCCATACTTCTACAGGTTATAGGTGTCAAGAGATGAAACAAACCACATGGGTGGCTGGGAAAATGTCAGTACATGAATGGTGTCCTATTCATTTTATCTAAGTTGATGAAAAAGACCCTGATCAAAGGGATGTAAAGGTGTGCGTTATCACTAAGTCACCACACTAATTCGCCACACTAAGTTGCCGCATGTCAAGAAAAAAATAATTTTGAATCAATGAAATGAACAAGTTGTTTACTCACTTTTCTGAAGGTATTGATTAATTTTGGACTGACAATGAAAGATCAATGGCTAACTTTTCATACAATATTTTTATCTACAAAAACTGTGCACATTCCGTAGCTAAAGTCCAATTCCTGAGTTGTTCTCCAGCTAAAAAAACCCTTATTGTTCAAATCACCTTAACTTTCTCATACGAAATCTGATTTTGATGATTCAAGTATCATTGGAAAGATCTCAATAAAATATACACAATGATAAATCAATCATTAGAGTTTGAAATGGTAAATAATGAAATAAATCAATGAAAAGAAGCAACATTCAACTTGAGGCACTAATTCCAAAGCAGGTATGAATTCTTTTGATTTTTCCTTTGAGAACTTGTTTCATTAATACAAATTCTTAGTTGTGCATATAAATATCATAACTAGAGAGATTGGCCATCTCTCTCCTTGAATAATCTTACATTTCATTGCAGAAAAAGTATTAGTTTTTTTTTTGTAGGTTCCAAGAGGAAGGACAAATGACTACAAGTGAATGGTGTGTCACTAAGAGACCAATTTGTTTCATAAGAGGATGATTAGCAACAAAGAGGAAATATGATGATGCAAAATCAGATCCAAACACTTGAAAAACTTTCAGATACTATTGTCTCCATCACATCCATACTTAATAATAAACCATTCACCTCATTACACTTCATACTTTCCATTTACATTCACATACACTTTCCATATCTTTTTTTCCATTCATAATCCATAAACAAAAGCAAGAGAATCATTCACATGCTTATTGCCCTTTGCCATTTCTGCTCTCCATTGCCATCTTCCATTTTCATCTTTCACTTCTTGTCATTTCATTTCGCAAATAAGCCCTGCTTCAATGCAAATTATTGAGTCCATAGTCCTTTGAGTCTAATTTCTTTATAAGAACACCTTGAGGCTTGCATGCCTTAATGGCAAGTCCTCATGCTGACAAAAAATGGGAATACATTAATGTCCCTTGTTCGTCAGATCTTCTAGGTGACTCAACATCGACAAATGCATTCATACCTAGCAAGATGTGTTTGGGCATCTTGACTCTCATTGTCATCAATGGTGAGAGTTCTTGTGTTGACTAGTGAAATCCATTAATGGCCACTAAGTCAACAATTTCCTGCTATGTTCGACATCAGAACATTTTTTTCACATAGTAGGAATTATGCCAATGAGTTTTGGAGACATGAAGACTATGATTTCCAGCATTTTGGCACAGATTTAGCAAGTTTTAGTAGAACCAATAAAAATTCATCTTAACTCTTTATCCATGACTCCTCTTGTTCAGCCACTTGAAGACGAATATGATCAGAGTTTTGCAGCCACCTCACATACAACTCATCCATTCCAAAGGGTAAGTTAAGGTACGTCATTTTTTAACTTTTGACCATAGAATTCCATAAAAAGCTAGAATGATAATTGTTGGAAAAACATTTCTCTTCCTCATTTCATAAAATTGCCAATACCATTAGTTGGGGGGGGAATACATTTATGTTCATACCTTGCCATGTTCATATCATACTCAATAGCCCACATACTTCCAACATATATTAACTATTACATTGTTATTATGAGCATATAATGGCTTTTCAAAAAAAGGTGTTTAAAGGATAAAATGGATACAACCAAAAATCATGGTTGTCACACAAGAACCAACTATCATGCAATCCAATAATGATATACTTTGCAACAATAGTCAAAATATTATTATGCAAAGTTCAAAAATCAAAATAAAATGCAACAAAAAAAATGGTTGTAACATAATAACCAAAGCTGAAGGATCAAAAGAGTTAATGGAATATATATTGCATGAGGACATGTAATAGCTTCAGTTGGGGGGTATGTTGGGTCTTGAAAATGTCATTCATTTTAATTAAACTTTTACTATTATGTCCATTATATCACCTCCATTTCACTACCACGTCACTACATTCATCCTACTTTCATTATCATTGGGCCACATTTATGTTTTTCCAAACTTTATTAATTCTTAGCCTTTTTAAATGAATTTGTGGTTAAAAATTAGAAAATAATGTGCATATGCTTATACCTAACAATTAGATTGAGATTGTTGACATGTGTAGGTCAAAATGAGGCTTCTAGAAGACCTTTATGTGGCACTCTAAGGCCAAATTCGAATTTGAGTGGAAAGAATCATGGGATCATGAGGATATGTGTCACATCTTCTAATTGTATTGAAACTCTAAGAAGACATGTGTCTTATCAGTTCCTATTTTGATTAGGACTTTAGAGGTAGAGGGAGAAAATCATGGACTCTCATGAATGAGATGACTTCTCATCCTTTTCTATAAATAGGATATCTGTCTCCTTCATTTGTTAGTCTTAGCTTAGCTTGGCTTCTCAGTTGTTTAGCTTGGAGTTTGTAGTTCTTCCTTGATGGTTTTGGAAAGCTTTAGAGAGCTTTGTTATATTTTGTAATTTTGAAGAATTTGAATAAAGCTTTGTTGTTCTCAACATGGAAGGAGATGTGAAGTAGATGTCATGGAGCATATTAGAATGTAAGGTAGAGTAGATTTTATTTTGTAATTTTGCTTTGATTTTATTCATGTATGTCATTTTATTGCTTTCAAGTTTGATAGTTTAGATTTTCCATTCATGCAATTTTAATTCATACAAGTGTGTTCAACCAGTTGATTGTAGATTAGTTTTTATTTACATGTTTTTGCATCAAATAGTGACATGAGATTTGCCTCTGTGCTGAACTTTTTCTTAAGATTTTCAATTTCAATTATGCTTTTATTTCAGTCTTATTTATTTATTGTTGTTAGCTAGTTTAGATATCAAATTCATCATGTTATTTGACGTTATCTCTAGAGCCATGGCTTAACCCCGAAAAGCTACATGACGAGCTATCAGATTATAACTGAAGTGATATGATTTTACTTTCACTAATTTGCAAATAGGTAGTTTAGATATCAATTTCTTCATTTTATTTGACGCTATCTCTCGAGCCATCGCTTAACCCCGAAAAGGTACTTGGAGAGCTATCGGATTAAAAGTGAAGTCATTTGATTTTACTTTCATTCTGCAAGTAGGTAGTTTAGATATCAAGTTTTTCATGTTATTTGACATTATCTCTGGAGCAATGGCTTAACTCTGAAAAGCTACTTGGCGAGCTATCGGATTATAAGTGAAGTAATTTGATTTTGATTTCATTTAGATATCAATTCTTCATGTTATTTGATGTTATTGCCAAAGCCATGGCTTAACCCCGAAAAGCTACTTGGCGAGCTATCAAATTATAACTGAAGTAAATTGATATTTCTTTCATTAGTCTGCAATTTTTTGCTTGTTTGAGTGCAACAATTTAGATTTTATTTCTGTAATTAAATGAGAAGTAGAGATAGTGATTTTATGATCGGTATTTCATCTTTTGTTTGGTTTAATTAGTTGCATATTTACACTTTTGTTCAAGTACTGATTTGATCAATAGCATGTTTTGAGATCTTTTGAAGTGGTAAGTTTTGGAAGTTACCATAAGGGACATAAACCTTGTCTTGAAATCTCTATCCATGCTTGACCTTTAAAAATATTCTTAAGACCTTAGAATATTATTTCCATTTGCGTTAAACACTTTAGGAAACCAACAAGAACAAAACCCAAAAAACAACATAAACTATAAAACAACGAAGTAAGAAAAAGATTAACTAAGCACATATGGTGCACCACAGTTCATCAGTTTACGATACCCAGATTGATAATTTATGTAGAGCAATTTAAGACGTTAAATTGACTAAGCATTTTTGCGTTGTTGCCAGGGAAGTGTAATTAGGAGACCTTATTTCTTACATCTAAGAAAAAAATTAATAATTTATTGAGTATGCTCTCCTCCTGCACTTTGTGTGATCTGGAGGATCAGAAAAAGGATTGTTATGTAAAAAAAAAAGAGAGGAGACAAAATAAAGCTTCATCATTTCAATTGATTCAATAAATAAATAAATAAATAAAATAATGAAGCCCAACTGCTTTGATAGGTTCAGTTGTCCAAGATTGACTTGTTATGGTTTGTAGTGGTCCTCAAAACATTGTGTCCTATTTTAATAAGATTTTCCAAATTAGCTGTGGAATGCAACTTGATTCCGCAGCTAACTATGAATTCTGCAGCTGATTTATAGGTTTAGCAGGCTGCAGGCATCCAATGAGGAAATTGACCACATGGGCATCTCTGGAATTGTCCCGACATGGATCCTATCCTAGTCATCCAGCCCAGATTGACTAAAAAATTAGCTTAGGACCTCAGTCAAAGTCCTATTTTTAGCATGCTTACCTTGAAGTCTTTGTTACCTGAAATTGAAAATCATTAATCATTCTTATAAAATTTCACAATTTCAGAAGAAGAAAAAAATAAAACAATCTATGGCTATCTTCAATCCTATCTTTCCTACTGCTGGTCGTTAAACTGAAATACAGTCATGGAGGTTGCATGAGACTATTAGCATTAAAAACAAGAGGTGTGGTGTGATCAGGATTGACTGTCACCGTATAATTAGTTCCCAAATTGGATTTCCCTTCCTCAAGCAAGCCATGTTAAAGCAACACTCTATTCATTTAATTAAAATCGTTTTTCCTCATGCGGCATGCAAAAAGAAGCTTTAAAGGACCGAGAAATTCTCCCAAACCACTAAAAATTTCTTAAAACCATTTCTAGGTTACCCGATTGACCCCATTGCTGAAAAAACCCATGTTTTATTTTTTCCAAATTCGCCTCCGTTTGGTCATATCATGCATTCAAAGATTGATGATTTCTCTGTTTTGCATTTTTGTGGATTACTATGTTTGAATTTTATATTTTTTTATTTGCAGGTTCATGAGCGCCTTGAAAAATTCTTACAGTAGTATTATGAGAAGCCATAAAGAAAACCTACCACATCGAGCTTTGTGTTGATTTTATGTGCTTGGAGAAAACAACTGTCTGTTAGAATTTTCCTAAATAACACACCGGTTTTGATCTGCCGAGTTTGCATTTTATAATATGAAACTATGTTTTTTTTTCTCTCTACTCTGTTAACTATCCACATAGAAATACCAGATTGAAAAAGAAAGGAAAAAAAAACAGAAGCTTCACTTTGCACTTGCTGTGAAGCTTTGATTTTCTCAACATGGAAGGAGATGTGAAGTAGATGTCATGGAGCATATTAGAATGTAAGGTAGAGTAGATTTTATTTTGTATATTTGCTTTGATTTTATTCATGTATGTCATTTTATTGCTTTCAAGTTTGATAGTTTAGATTTTACATTCATGCAATTTTAATTCATACAAGTGTGTTCAACCAGTTGATTGTAGATTAGTTTTCCTTTACATGTTTTTGCATCAAATAGTGACATGAGATTTGCCTATGTGCTGAACTTTTTCTTAAGATTTTCAATTTCAATTATGCTTTTATTTCAGTCTTATTTATTTATTGTTGTTAGCTAGTTTATATATCAAATTCTTCATGTTATTTGACGTTATCTCCGGAGCCATGGCTTAACCCCAAAAAGCTACTTGGCGAGCTATCAGATTACAAGTGAAGTGATTTGGTTTTACTTTCACTAATTTGCAAGTAGGTAGTTTAGATATCGAGTTCTTCATGTTATTTGACGTTATCTTCAGAGCCATGGCTTAACCCCGAAAAGCTACTTGGAGAGCTATCAGATTATAAGTGAAGGGATTTGATTTTACTTTCATTCTGCAAGTAGGTAGTTTAGATATCAAGTTCTTCATGTTATTTGATGTTATCTCCGGAGCCATGGCTTGACCACGAAAAGCTACTTGGCGAGCTATCGGATTATAAGTGAAGTAATTTGATTTTGCTTTCATTTAGATATCAATTCTTCACGTTATTTGACGTTATCCCAGAGCCATGGTTTAACCGCAAAAAGCTACTTGGCAAGCTATCGGATTATAAGTGAAGTAAATTGATCTTGCTTTTTTTAGTCTACAATTTTTGGTTTGTTTGAGTGCAATAGTTTACATTTTATTTCTGTAATTAGATGGGCAGCAGAGACAGTGATTTCATGAACATTATTCATCTTTTGTGTGATTAAAGTAACCGCATATCTACACTTTTGTTCAATTAGATTTGATCAATAGCATGTTTTGAGATCTTTTGAAGTGCTAAGCTTTGGAAGTTACCATAAGGGACATAAACCTTTTCTTGAAATCTCTATCCATACTTGACCTTTAAAAGTATTCTTAGGACCATAGAATATGATTTGCATTTGCGTTAAACACTTTAGGAAACCAATAAGAACAAAACCCCCAAAACAACATAAACTATAAAACAACGAAGTAAGAAAAATGTTAACTAAGCACATATGGTGCACCACACTTCATCGGTTTACGATACCCAGATTGATAATTTATGTAGAGCAATTTAAGACGTTAAATTGACTAGACGTTTTGGCACCGTTTCCAAGGAAATGTAACTAGGAGATCGTATTTCTTACATCTAAAAAAAATTTAATAATTTTTGAGTATGCTCTACTCCTGCAATTTGTGTGATTTGGAGGATCAGAAAATGGATTGTTATGTAAAAAAACGGAGGAGGCAAAATAAAACATCACCATTTCAATTGATTCAATAAAAAAAAAATAATAAATAAAAAATAATAATAATGAAGCCCAAATGCTTTGATAGGTTCAGCTATCCAAGATTGACTAGTTATGGTTTGTAGTGGTCCTCAAAACATTGTGTCTCGTTTTAATAGGATTTTGCAAATTAGCTGCGGAATGCAGCCTGATTCCGTAGCTAGCTGTGAATTCTGTAGCTAATTTTAAGGTTTAGAAGGTTACAAGCATCCAATGAAGAAACTGACCACATGGGCATCTCCAGAATTGTCCCGACATGGATCCTATCCTAATCATCCAGCCCAGATTGATAAAAAAATCAGCTTAAGACCTCAGTCAATGTCCTGTTTTTAGCATATTTACCTTGAAGTCTTTGCTGCCTGAAATTGAAAATCATTAATCATTCTTATAAAATTTCACAATTTTAGAAGAAGAAAAAAAAAGAAAACAATGTATGGCTATCTTCAATCCTATTTCTCACTATGGCCTAAGTAGAAAATCTGCATCCCTGTTCAAGCTTTGGCCTTAAAACGAACCTGCAAGAGCATTTAAAAAAAAAAAATCTGCAAAATCCTTCTCTAGTTGTTTGCTTGACACTTGTAATCAGCAGTAGCAGGCCAATGTTAGTGAAAATCTTCAGCCCTTTGTAAGCAACCCATTTGCATTCATCTGAATCATGTATCTTACTCATATGGGGAGCTTTCAATGGATTACAGAAATTGCTAAACAAAACTAATAGGAAGATTATTTATATGGTGCAAGTTAGCCTGCCATGCCACAAAGAAATCATTGTTATTTTTCTTACAAATTTATCTACATGCTTTCTTTCTTCGGAGAGTTGGAAGGGTCAGTATTTAGAGCATGAAAAGGCTAGAATTGAGAGAGAGTGTGAAGCTTCACTACAAGTGAAACTTTTATTTTTTTTCCTTTCTTTTCCAATCTGGTATTTCTATGCAGATAGTTAACAGAGCAGAGAGAAAAAAAAAACATAGTTTTAGATTATAAAATGCAAACTCGGCACATCAAAACCAGTGTCTTATTTAGCAAAAGTCTGACGGACAATTGTTGTCTCCAAGTGCATAATATCAACAAAAAGCTCCATGTGGTAGGTTTTCACTTTGGCTGCTCGTAATACTGCTGTAAGAATTTTCCAAAATGCTCAAGGACCTGCAAATAAAAAATAAATTCAAACACAGTAATCCACAAAAATGAGAAACAGAGAAATCATCAAACTTTGAATGCACAATTTGACCAAAAGGAGGCGAATTTGGAAAAAATGAAACATGGGGTTTTTCGGAAATAGGGTTAGTTAGATAACCTAGAAATTGTTTTAAGAAATTTGTAGTGGTTTCAGAGAATTTCACAGTTCTTTAAAGCCTCTTTTTCCATGCCGCGTGAGGAGAAACGATTTTAATTAAATGAACAGATTGTTGTTTCAACACGGCTTGCTTGAGGAAGGAAAATTTGATTTGGGAACTAATTATACGGTGGCATTCAATCATGATTACACCATGCCTCTTGTTTTTAATGCTAACAGTCTCATGCAACCTCCGTGACTGTATTTCAATTTAACAGCCGACAGCAGAGATGTATCCCAATTGAATATGATACTTCTCCAAGCACCTATTTAACGGTTAATTCCATCACTTGAACCGATTGGATGTGGCTCTTTTACATATGTATTATTCTGAGCTTCTCTTTTACACCTTCGCAACTTTCCTATTTATACAAGCACTTTGATTTTTCATTATGTTTCCAGTTTTCTCTGATTACATGGGCAGCCACTCCATTTCACAGTATCTTCTACACTCTATTTTCACGTATTTCATCCATACAGCTTCTGCTTTCATGTATGTATAGCTATTTTACTCCACATGCATAGTTTCTGTTATGAAACCAGCTCAAGAAACGATAGAAAAGATAGATCAACGCCTTAGAATTCAGACTCTTTGAGGGGGCAACCTCCTTTACATTACATAAATGAACAATTCTTGGATGATACAAATGACAAAACCTCCTTTCTATATATAGGAGTCTAGGGAGTCACAATATAATCCAGCCGACCTAACAATAATAATATAAAGCCACAAAAATAACAATAGAGGGATTCTATGGGGCACAGAAATAACAATATGGGGGTAATAGGGGCACAACAATATAAATAAGGGGTATAACTACAATAGTAATGGGGTAATCACTAGTATTATAGGGACCCAACATGCCCCTCTCCTTCAAAAAAGTGTTGTCCTCAACGCTTGAGTAGTTCTGGATACTTCTGCATAAAATTCTCATCCTCCCATGTGGAATCTTCAGCGGATAAGTTCTTCCACTTGATAAGATACTCTGAAATTGATCGATTTCGTAGCTGTCGAGTTCTTGTTTCTGTGACTGCTTCCGGTTCCAATATAATTTTTCCTTCCTCGTCAAGTTCTGGCAATATTGTTTGAATTGGGAGCTTGTCACCTATAACCTTCTTTAAACATGAAACATGGAAAACTGGGTGCAATCGAGAAGCTGCAGGAAGCTCCAATTTGTATGCCATAGTACCAATCTTTTGCAACACCTTGTACGGACCATAATACTTTGGTGATAATTTATTATCCTTCTTAGCTTGCTTTAGGGACATTTGCTTATATGGTTGTAGCCGTAGGAATACCCAATCACCTACATCAAAACTTCTTTCACTGCGATGTTGATCTGCCTGTTGTTTCATTCTATTTTGTGCCAACACGAGGTTATCCTTTAAGAGTTGGAGGACTTGTTGTTGATGTTCGATGTGATGTTCCACTGCCTGAACCTTAGAATTTTCTCTTAAATATGATGTGATGGATGGTGGTTGATACCCATAAAGTGCCATAAATGGGGTCATTTTTGTTGCTGTATGGAAGGAAGTGTTATACCACCATTCAGCCAGAGGCAACCATTTGACCCATTGTGTCTGTTTATCAGATACAAAGCAACGAAGATATCCTTCCAAACATTTGTTTACTATCTCAGTTTGCCCATCAGATTGAGGATGATAAGATGAGCTATGAGCTAACTGAGTACCAAGACAAGAAAATAATTCTGTCCAAAAATTTCCAGTGAAAATGGGATCTCTGTCACTTACAATAATCTTTGGGTTTCCATGTAGCTTTTGAACTGTTTCCATAAATGCAGTAGAAACTGTACTGGCTTTAAATGGATGTGATAATGCACAAAAGTGTGCATACTTGGTAAGTCTGTCAA
This sequence comes from Pinus tabuliformis, assembly GCA_031772625.1. Classification (NCBI taxonomy): domain Eukaryota; kingdom Viridiplantae; phylum Streptophyta; class Pinopsida; order Pinales; family Pinaceae; genus Pinus; species Pinus tabuliformis. The sequence continues at coordinate 631,889,013 of CM062817.1, read as the reverse complement.
CTACCACCATGATGACACTCTTTCCCTCAGACTTGGGTAAACCTGTGATAAAATCCATTGAAACCTCCTCCCAACGTTGGCTTGGAATGGATAAAGGTTGTAATAGACCCGGTGTCTTAATTGTTTCAACTTTATTTTGTTGGCAAACCAAACATTCCGCCACAAACTTTTGAATATCTGATTTAAGGCCATCCCAAAAAAATTCCTTCTTAACCCTGTGGTAAGTTTTTAAAAATCCTGAGTGCCCTCCTAAGGGAGAAGTGTGCAATTCCATAAGAATCTTTTGTTTTAGCTGGGAATTCTTACAGAGGTATAAGCGATCTTTGTACCATAACGAATCATTTTGCCAGCTAAATGTATCAGAAGTACTGGAATCTTGTTGTAGCTTTCGAATAAGTGCCCACACTTCTTCGTCATTCTTCCATTCCTCCCTTGCTTCGTTTATCCAATCTGGTTGGATAATAGAAATGGCACACAACAATGCTTCCACATCCTCATCCTTTCTTGAGAGTGCATCTGCCACCACATTTTGCTTCCCTTTTTTGTAGATGATTTCAAAGTCATAACCCAACATCTTTGTGACCCACTTTTGTTGCTCTTCAGAGGATAATCTTTGTTCTAAAAAGTATTTAAGGCTATCATGATCCGTTTTTACCTTGAAGTGTCTTCCCATTAGGTAGGGTCGCCATTTCTTAAGTGCATGGAGTATTGCCAACATTTCCTTCTCATAAATAGCTTTGCTTAAAAACTTTCCCTTGATTGGACGACTTTCAAAAGCAATGGGTCTTTCATCTTGCATTAGAACAACACCAATTCCATTTCCTGAAGCATCACATTCCACAATAAAGGTTTTTGTGAAGTCCGGTGTAGCTAAGACCGGTGCTTGGCACATTGCCTCTTTAAGATGTTCAAAGGCCTTTGTTGCTTCCGGAGTCCATGAAAATGAATCTTTCTTCAATAATGTTGTTAGAGGTGCTGCTATTCTCCCATAATTCTTAACAAACTTGCGATAATACCCTGTCAACCCAAGAAATCCTCGCAGATGCTTTATGGATGTGGGGATTTTCCATTCCTTAATGGCTTTAATTTTGCTAGGGTCTACCTTAACTCCTTCATGAGATACAATATGACCCAAATATTCCACCTCCTGGACTCCAAAGAAACATTTGGATCTTTTTGCATATAATTGTTTCTCCTCCAATAGTTGTAGCACCCTGTCAACATGTTCAACATGATCCTTCCAAGACTTGTTGTAGATTAGTATATCATCAAAAAATACTAACACAAATTTTCTAAGGAATGGTTTGAAAATTGAATTCATCAAACCTTGAAATGTTGAAGGTGCATTGGTAAGGCCAAAAGGCATGACCAAAAATTCATAATGACCCTCATGAGTTCTAAATGCCGTTTTCGGAATGTCTTCAATCTTCATTCTGATTTGATGATATCCCGAACGAAGATCCAACTTGGTGAAGTAAATTGATCCATGCAATTCATCCAGTAATTCATCAATAACAGGAATGGGGAACTTATCTTTAATAGTGAGCTTGTTGAGCTCCCTATAATCCGGACACATGCGCCATGATCCATCCTTCTTGTGCACCAATACTACTGGAGCTGAGAAAGAACTTTGACTCGGTTGAATTATACCAGCCTCTAGCATTTCTGCAACCATACGTTCAATTTCACTTTTTTGGACATAGGGATATCTGTACGGCCTGATGTTTGGAGGAACACTTCCTGGAATCAGATGAATAGCATGATCATGATCACGCATAGGTGGGAGACCTTTGGGAGTCTCAAATACCTTGGAATGATTGTCCAAGACTTTTTGGAGATCTGGAGAAATAGATGATTCCAATGTGGAAACATCTAGCGAACATAATTGTGCAATTACACCTCTTTGCTCCTTTTTTAGAAGCTTTGTCATACCATTAGAGCTGATTATCTTTCCTGGTTTCCCTGCAATACCCCTTAATTCAACTTCCTTTCCTTCCGTAGAAAATTTGATGAAAAGTTCTTGAAAATTAAAAGCTATTGTACCCAAGGATTGTAGCCATTGGACTCCTAGTACAACATCAGCACCTCCCATTGGAATGGAAAGCATTGGGCTAGTCAATACATATTCTCCCATGGATAGCTTGATATTATGGCACTTTCCAGAGCAATTTATTGTTCCTCCATTTGCAATCATCACTTGACACTCTGGTGCTGGATATAGGAAGCAATTCAATTCTTTTGCTACCCTACAATGAATAAAATTGTGGGTGCTTCCTGAATCAATCAACACTATTACCTTTTTCTTCTTGATTTGTCCTTCTATCTTGATGGTTTGAGGAGTGGTAATTCCCGCCAATGCATTACAAGATATGGTCGGATTTATTTGTTCTTCATCTAGGCTTTGTTCCTGAAGTATATCTTCTTCTTTTGACCTTTCTTGCTCCTTTTCTTCTTCCTCTTCACAATCTATGTAGAATAATTTCTTCTCAGCACACTTATGACCTTTAGTGTATTTGCTATCACAACTGTAACAAAGCCCTTTTGCTCTTTTTTCTTCCAATTGTTGTGGTGTCAACCTTATAGGTTGTGGAAGACTAGGGGCAACAACACTTCCGTCTTTATAGTTGTGAGTGGTATGCTTCCTGGTTGCCATAATTTTGCTTTCCATTTTTCTTGCTAACCTGAATGCCTTCTCTAATGAATCAGGTTCCCAAAGGCGAACATCATGTTGGATATTATCCTTTAAAGACCCTATGAACACATCAATCCTATGCTCCTCTGGAATATCTTTTACCCTTATGTTCAATTTTTGGAACTCCTCAATGTGCTCCATTATTGAACCCTTTTGTTTGAGACTTATCAATTGGCTAAAAAAAGTGTTGCTTTTTGTATCTTCATAATGTGCTATCAATTCTTCCGTAAAAATTGCCCAAGTGATAAATTGTTTACGAGAGCAAAGCCATTGATACCATACAAACTGATTTGGTTCCAAATATACAGTTTCCATACGTACCTTTTGTGCGTTTTGCACATTATTGAGATCGAAGAATTGCTCCATCTGTAATATCCATGTGGCGGGATCCTTGCCATCAAACTTCCTCATATCGATTTTTGGAATATGGTGATTCTTCGATCCAACATTAGCATCTATGGAATCATGATTAACATTTCTTTTGTTCTCATCATGAGTTTCCTTTACTACCTTTTCACCATTAGTGACCCTTTCTTGTAGCAACTTCTTCAATTCTTCCATGTCTGTCTTCATATCTATCTTCAAATCTGTCATGTCTCTCTTCAAATCTGTCTTCAAATCATCCATCTTAGCTTCCATGCCCTTTATCTTAGATTCCACGCCATTTATCTTAGATTCCACGTCATTTATCTTAGATTCCACGCCACTTATCTTAGCTTCTGTTAGCTTTTGTGAGCGTGACATTTGTTGCACTTGTTCTTGTAATTTTGATATATCATGTAGCATTTCTTCCTCTTCTTCATGAGTCATGCTAGAGCTTTCAGGTTCCTTACTAGGTGTTTGCATTTTCTTTCCTCGGGGCATCAGTTACCGATAATAATGCTTTACTATGCCCTTTGAATTCCGTTAAACCAAGCTTACACAAAAATTTAAAAAAAACTACACACCTTTTTTCACTTTATAGAAGCCTGATATTGAATCTGATGTATCTCTGTAATTTTGGATCATCCAATTCTTAAATTTCTACTTGTAGTAGCCTTCTGCGTCCTCTTTCCAATGCCACAAGTCTGAGCCAAATTGGATTCTCCAAGGAAGAGTTATGTGAAATCTCCCACAGTGACCTGTTTTTAGACTAGTTCAGTAGAGCAAAATTGTACGACGTGCCACGAGTCACTGTTTCAACCTTTGAATCTGAAACACACACAAAAGAAACTAAAGTCCGTCCTCTTTCTGTACCTTCTTACGAAATTTCAATCTGATCCCCAGAGAGAAAGTTATGACGTTTTCCCCAGGTCACCTGTTTTGAATGTAATTCAGGAGTCTGCAAAAAGACCAACTTCCTCAGATCATATCTCCGCAAATATCGCACGAAAAGCTCTGAAATTTGGACCCAAGGTTCAGCGTGATTTCTTCTCAAATGGGTTTTTTTTTCGACTTCTGAAACGTCACAGGAAAAACGTTATAGCGAAAATTCCACGATGACCTGTTTGGAGCAGCGAAACCCTAGAATCCAAAGCTTTGATACCAAATGTTATGAAACCAGCTCAAGAAAAGATAGAAAAGATAGATCAACGCCTTAGAATTCAGCCTCTTCGAGGGGGCAACCTCCTTTACATTACATAAATGAACAATTCTTGGATGATACAAATGACAAAACCTCCTTTCTATATATAGGAGTCTAGGGAGTCACAATATAATCCAGTCGACCTAACAATAATAATATAAAGCCACAAAAATAACAATAGAGGGATTCTATGGGGCACAGAAATAACAATATGCGGGTAATAGGGGCACAACAATATAAATAAGGGGTATAACTACAATAGTAATGGGGCAATCACTAGTATTATAGGGACCCAACAGTTTCTATCATTCCATATCCATATTTTTTTTTACCAGTTGTTCCACTATACATACACAGTGTTCTTTACATAGTCATTTCTTAAACAATGAAAAGAAATTTGAAAAATAATAGAGAACAGAGGCTCATGAATGATTGGTCTTGTGCGCCAGTTGTGATCTTAGGCTCTCTCTTCCTGGTACTTGATTGCATAAAATCTCTTTTCCAATAACTTAAATCAGAAAACTGATGGTTGGCTTTCTTTTAGCTATGGAATGCAGCCTGATTCCGCAGCTAACTGGAAATTTCGTAGCCATTTTCATACTTCTACAGGTTATAGGGGTGAAGAGACGAAACATACCACATGGGTAGCTGGGAAAATGTCAGTACATGGATGGTGTCCTATTCATTTAATCCAATTCGATGAAAAAGACCCCGGTTAAATGGAAGTCAAGGTGTGTGTTATCACTAAGTCGCCACACTAAGTCGCCACATAAGGGACATAAACCTTGTGTTGAAATATCTATTCATACTTGAGCTTTAAAAGTATTCCTAAGACCTTAGAATAGGATTTCCATTTGTTTTAAACACTTTAGGAAACCAAGAAGAACAAAACCCTAAAAAAAACATAAACTATAAAACAACGAAGTAAGAAAAAGTTTAACTAAGCACATATGGTGCACCACACTTAATTAGTTTATAATACTCGGATTGATAGTTTATGTAGAGCAATTTAAGACGCTAAATTGACTAGATATTTTGGCGTCGTTGCCGGGGAAGTGTAGTTAGGAGACCTTATTTCCTACATCTAAAAAAATATTAATAATTTCTTGGGTATGCTCTCCTCCTACATTTTGTGTGATCTGGAGGATCAGAAAGAGGATTGTTATGTAAAAAGAAAAAAAGAGGAGACAAAATAAAACTTCATCATTTCAATTGATTCAATAAAAAAAATATAAATAAATAAAAAAAATTAATGAAGCCCAACTACTTTGATAGGCTCAGTTGTCCAAGATTGACTAGTTATGGTTTGTAGTGGTCCTCAAAACACTGTGTCCTATTTTAAGTATGATTTTGCAAATTAATCGCGGAATGCAGCCTGATGCCATAGCTAACTGTGAATTTTGTAGCTAATTTTAAGGTTTAGCAGGTTACAAGCATCCAATGAAGAAACTGACTACATGGGCATCTCTGGAATTGTCCCGACATGGATGCTATCCTAGTCAACCAGCTCAGATTGATTAAAAAATCAGCTTAAGACCTCAGTCAAAGTCTTGTTTTTAGTATGTTTACCTTGAAGCCTTTGCTGCCTAAAATTGAAAATCATGAATCATTCTTATAACATTTCACAATTTCAGAAGAAGAAAAAAAATAAAACGATCTATGGCTATCTTCAATAGAAAATCTACATCCCTGTTCAAGCTTTGGCCTTAAAACGAACGTGCAAAAACATTTAAAAAAAATTATCTTCAAAATCCTTCTCTAGTTGTTTGCTTGACTCTTGTAATCAACAGCAGCAAGCCAAAGTTAGTGAAAATTTTCAGCCCTTTGTAAGAAATCCATTTGCATTCATCTGAATCATGTATCTTACTCATATGGAAAGCTTTCAATGGATTACAGAAATTGCTAAACAAAACTAATAGGAAGATTATTACTAAGGTGCAAGATGGCCTGCCACGCCACAAAGAAATCACTCTTATTTTTCTTCCAGATTTATCTACATGCTTTCCTTCTTCGAAAAGTTGGAAGGGTCAGTATTTTGAACATGAAAAGGCTAGACTTGAGAGAGAGTGTGAGGCTACACCGCAAGTGAAACTTCTATTTTTTTTCATTTCTTTTTCAATCTGGTATTTCTATGTGGATAGTTAATAGAGCAGAGAGAAAAGAGACACAGTTTCAAATTATAAAATGAAAACTCGACAGATCAAAACAAGTGTGTTATTTAGGAAAAGCCTAATGGACAGTTGTTGTCTCCAAGCGCATAAAATCAACACAAAGCTCCATGAGGTAGGTTTTCACTGTGGCTGCTCATGATACTGCTGCAAGAATTTTCCAAGATGCTCATGAACCTGCAAATAAACAGAAAAAAAAAATCAAACATAGTAATCCACAAAAATGCAAAACATAGAAAAACGTCAAACTTTGAATGCACGATCTAACCAAACGGAGGCAAATTGGGAAAAATAAAACATGGGTTTTTTCGGAAATAGGGTTGGTTAGACAACCCAAAAATGGTTTTAAGAAATTTGGAGTGGTTTGGGAGAATTTCTCATTTCTTTAAAGCCTCTTTTTGCATGCCGCGTGAGGAAAAATGATTTTAATTAAATGAACAGAGTTTTATTTTAACACGGCTTGCTTGAGGAAGGGAAATCCGATTTGGGAACTAATTATACGATGGCATTCAATCTTGATTACACCACCCCTCTTGTTTTTAATGCTAACAGTCTCATGCAACCTCCATGACTGTATTTCAGTTTAACGGCCGGCAACAGAGATGTATCCCAATTGAATACGATACTTCTCCAAGCACCTATTTAACGGTTAATTCCATCACTTGAACCGGTTGGATGTGGCTCTTTTACATCTGTATTATTCTTAGCTTCTCTCTTACACCTCCACAACTTTCCTATGTATAAAAGCACTTCTATTTTTCATTATGTTTACGGTTTTCTCTGTTTACATGGGTAGCCACTCCATTTCACAGTATCTTCTACACTCTGTTTTCACGTATTTCATCCATACAGCTTCTCTGCTTTCATGTAAGTATAATCGTTTTACTCCATACTCATAGTTTCTGTCATTCCATATCCATATTTTTTTTTAACCAGTTGTTCCACTGTACATACAGAGTCTTCTTTACATAGTCATTTCTCAAACAGTGAAAGGAAATTTGAAATATAACGGAGAACAGAGGCTCATGAATGATTGGAATTGTTCACCAGCTGTGATCTTAGGCTCTCTCTCCCTGGTACTTGACTGCATAAAATCTCTTTTCCAATAAGTTAAAAAAAAAACTAATGGTTGGTTGTCTTTTAGCTATGGAATGCAACTTGATTCCGCAGTGAACTGGCAATTTCACAGCCATTTTCATACTTCTATAGGTTATAGGTGTCAAGAGATGAAACAAACCACATGGGTAGCTTGACAAATGTCAGTACATGGATGGTCTCCTATTCATTTGATCCAAGTCGATGAAAAGGACCCCAGTCAATGGGAAGTCAAGGTGTGTCTTATCATTATGTCACCACACTAAGTTGTCGCATAAGGGACATAAACCTTGTCTTGAAATCTCTATTCATACATGACCTTTAAAAGTATTCTTAATACCTTAGAATAGGGCTTCCATTTGTGTTAAACACTTTAGGAAACCAACAAGAACAAAACCCCAAAAACAACATAAACTATAAAACAACGAAGTAAGAGAAATGTTAGCTAATCACATATGGTGCACCACACATAATCAGTTTACGATACCCGGATTGAGAATTTATGTAAAGAAATTTAAGACGTTAAATTGACTAGACATCTTCGCGTCATTGTCGGGGAAGTGTAATTAGGAGACCTTATTTCTTACATCTAAAAAATAATTAATAATGTCTTGAGTATGCTCTCCTCTTGCACTTTGTGTGATCTGGAGGATCAGAAAAAGGATTGTTATGTAAAAAAAAAGAAGAGGAGACAAAATAAACCTTCATCATTTCAATTGATTCAATAAAAAAAAAATATAAATAAATAAACAAAAAAAATAATGAAGCCCAACTGCTTTGATAGGTTCAGCTATCCAAGACTGACTCGTTATGGTTTGTAGTGGTTCTCAAAACATTGTGTCGTGCTTTTATAAGATTTTACAAATCAGCTGTGGAATGCAACTTGATTCTGTAGCTAACTGTGAATTCTATAGCTAAGTGTGAATTCTGCAGCTAATTTCAAGCTTTAGCAGGTTACAAACATCCAATGAAGAAACTGACCACACGGGCATCTCCGAAATTGTCTCGACATGGATCCTATCCTATTCATCCAGCCCAGATTGATAAAAAAATCAGCTTAAGACCACAGTCAAAGTCTTGTTTGTAGCATGTTTACCTTGAAGTCTTTGCTGCCTGAAATTAAAAATCATTAATCATTCTTATAAAATTTCACAATTTCAGAAGAAGAAAAAAAATAAATCTATGGCTATCTTCAATCCTATTTTTCATTGTGGCCTCAATAGAAAGTCTTCATCCCTGTTCAAGCTTTGGCCTTAAAACAAACCTGCAAAACATTTGAAAAAAAATATCTGCAAAATCCTTCTCTAGTTGTTTGCTTGACTCTTGTAATCAATAGCAGCAGGCCAGTGTTAGTGAAAATCTTCAGCACTTTGTAAGCAACCCATTTACATTCATCTGAATCATGTATCTTACTCATATGGAGAGATTTCAATGGATTACAAAAATTGCTAAACAAAACTAATAGGAAGATTGTTGCTAAGGTGCAAGACGGCCTGCCAAGCCACAAAGAAATCACTCTTATTTTTCTTCCAGATTTATCTACATGCTTTTCTTCTTCAAAGAGTTGGAAGGGTCAGTATTTAAAGCATGAAAAGGCTAGACTTGAGAGAGAGTGTCAAGCTGCACTGCAAGTGAAACTTTTATTTTTTTCCTTTCTTTTTCAATCTAGTATTTCCATGCAGATAGCTAAGAGAGCAGAGAGAAAAAAACACAGTTTCAGATTATAAAATCCAAACTCGACAGATCAAAACTAGTGTGTTATTTAGGAAAAGTGTGATGGACAGTTGCTATCTCCAAGCACATAAAATCAACACAAAGCTCCATGTGGTAGGTTTTCACTATGGTTGTTCATAATAGTGCTGCAAGAATTTTCCAAGACGCTCATGAACTTGCAAATAAAAAAAAAATTCAAACACAGTAATCCACAAAAACTCAAGATAGAGAAAAACATCAAACTTTGAATGCATGATCTGACCAAACAGAGGAAAATTTGGATCAAGTAAAACCTAGGTTTTTTCGACAATAGGGTCAGTTAGATAACATAGAATGGTTTTAAGAAATTTGCAGCGGTTTGGAAGAATTTCTCGGTTATTTAAAGCATCTTTTTGCATGCCGCGTGAGAAAAAATGATTTTAACTCAACGAACAGAGTGTTGTTTCAACACAGCTTGCTTGAGGAAGGGAAATCCAATTTGGGAACAAATTATATAGTGGCATTCAATTCTGATTACACAATGCCTCTTGTTTTTAATGCTAAAGGTCTAATGCAACCTCCGTGACTGTATTTCAGTTAAACAGCAGACAGCAGAGACGTATCCCAATTTAATACGATACTTCTTCAAGCACATATTTAACGGTTAATTCCATCACTTGAACCGGTTGGATGTGGCTTTTTACATCCATATTATTCTGAGCTTGTGTCTTACACCTCTGCAGCTTTCCTATGTATACAAGCACTTCGATTTTTGATTATGTTTCTGGTTTTCTCTGTTTACATGGGCAGCCACTCCATTTCACAGTATCTTCTACACTCTATTTTCACGTATTTCATCCATACAGATTCTCTGCTTTCGTGTATGTATAGCCATTTTACTCCATACTCATGGTTTTTGTCATTACATATCCATATTTTTTTTACCAGTTTTTCCACTGTACATACAAAATCTTCTTTACATAGTCATTTCTTAAATAGTGAATGGAAATTTGAAAAATAATAGAGAACAGAGGCTCATGAATGATTGGTCTTGTGAACCAGCTGTGATCTTAGGCTCTTTCTCCCTGGTACTTGATTGCATAAAATCTCTTTTCCAATAACTTAAATAAGAAAACTGATGGTTGGCTCTCTTTTAGTTATGGAATGCAGCCTGATTCTGGAGCTAACTGGCAACTTCACAACCATTTTAATACTTCTATAGGTTATAGGTGTGAAGGGACGAAACAAACCACATGCATAGCTGGGAAAATGTTAGTACATTGATGGTGTCCTATTCATTTGATCCAAGTTGATGAAAAAGACCCTGGTCAAAGGGAAGTCACGGTGTGTGTTATCACTAAGTTGCCACACTAAGACGCCGCATAAGGGACATAAACCTTGTCTTGAAATCTCTATTCATACTTGACCTTTAAAAGTATTCTTAAGACCTTAGAATAGGATTTCAATTTGTGTTAAACACTTTAGGAAACCAACAAGAACAAAACCCTAAAAACAACATAAACTATAAAACATCCAAGTAAGAAAAAGGTTAACTAAGCACATATGGTGCACCACACTTAATCAGTTTATGATACTCGGATTGATAGTTTATGTTAGAGCAATTTAAGATGCTAAATTGACTAGATATTTTGGCGCCGTTGCCGGGGAAGTGTAATTAGGAGACCTTATTTCTTACATCTAAATTTTTTTTAATAATTTCTTGGGTATGCTCTCCTCCTACATTTTGTGTGATCTGGAGGATCAGAAAATGGATTTTTATGTAAAAAGAAAAAGAAGAGGAGACAAAATAAAACTTCATCATTTCAATTGATTCAATAAAAAAATATATAAATAAATAAACGAAAAAAAAATAATGAAGCCAAACTGCTTTGATAGGTTCAACTGTCCAAGATTGACTGGTTTTTGTTTGTAGTGGTCCTCAAAACACTGTGTCCTGTTTTAGTAAGATTTTTCAAATTAATCACGGAATGCAACCTGATTCCACAGCTAACTGTGAATTCTGTAGCTAATTTTAAGGTTTAGCAGGTTACATGCATCCAATGAAGAAACTGACCACATGGGCATCTCTAGAGTTGTCGCGACATGGATCCTATCCTAGTCATCCAACCTAGATTGATAAAAAAATCAGCTTAAGACCTTAGTCAAAGTCCTGTTTGTAGCATGTTTACCTTGAATTCTTTGCTGCCTGAAATTGAAAATCATGAATCATTCTTATAAAATTTCAAAAATTCAGAAGAAGAAAAAGAAGAAAACAATCTATGGCTATCTTCAATCCTATCCTTCACTATGGCCTGAATAGAAAATCTGCATCCCTGTTCAAGCTTTGGCCTTAAAACGAACCTGCAAAAAAATTTAAAAAAATATCTGCAAAATCATTCTCTAGTTGTTTGCTTGACTCTTGTAATCAGCAACAATAGGCCAATGTTAGTAAAAATCTTCAACCCTTTGTAAGCAACCCATTTGCATTCATATGAATCATGTATCTTACACATATGGAGAGCTTTCAATGGATTACAAAAATTGCTAAACAAAATAATAGGAAGATTGTTGCTAAGGTGCAAGACGGCCTGCCAAGCCACAAAGAAATCACTATTTTTTTTCTTCCAGATTTATCTACATGCTTTCCTTCTTCAAAGAGTTGGAAGGGTCAATATTTAGAGCATGAAAAGGCTAGACTTGAGAGAGAGTGTGAAGCTGCACTGCAAGTTGAACTTTTGTTTTTTTTCCTTTCTTTTTCAATATGGTATTTCTATGCGGATAGTTAACAGAGTAGAGAGGAAAAAACATAGTTTCAAATTATAAAATGCTAACTTGGCAGATCAAAATGAGTGTGTTATTTAGGAAAAGTCTGATGGACAATTTCGGCCTCCAAGCGCATAAAATCAACACAAAGATCCATGTGGCTAGATTTCACTATGGCTGCTCATAATGCTGCTGCAAGAATTTTCCAAGACGCTCATGAACCTGCAAAAAAAGAAAAAATAAAACAAAATAATGCACAAAAACACAAAACAAAGAAAAACGTCAAAATTTGAATGCACGATCTGACCAAACGGAGGTAAATTTGGAAAAAATAAAACATGGGGTTTTTCAGCAATATGGTTAGTTAGATAAACCAAAATGGTTTTAAGAAATTCGCAGCGGTTTGCGAGAATTTCTCAGTTCTTTATAGCCTCTTTTTGCATGCTGCGTGAGGAAAAATGATTCTAATTAAATGAACAGAGTGTTGTATTAACATAGCTTGCTTGAGGAAGGGAAATCTGATTTGGGACCTAATTATACGGTGGCATTCACTCCTGATTACACCACGCCTCTTGATTTAAATGCTAACGGTCTCATGCAACCTCCATGACTGTATTTCAGTTTAACGACCAACAGCAGAGACGTATCCCAATTGAATACGATACTTCTCCAAGCACCTATTTAACGGTTAATTGGACGTCACTTGAACCGGTTGGATGTGGCCCTTTTACATCCATATTATTCTGAGCTTCTATCTTACACCTTCGTAGCTTTCCTATGTATACATGCACTTATATTTTTCATTATGTTTATGGTTTTCTCTATTTACATGGGGAGCCACTCCATTTCACAGTATCTTCCACACTCTGTTTTCACGTATTTCATCCACACAGCTTCTCTGCTTTCGTGTATGTATAGCTGTTTTACTCCATACTCATAGTTTTTGTCATTCCATATCCATATTTTTTGTTTACCATTTGTTCCACTGTACATACACAGTGTTCTTTACATAGTAATTTCTCAAACAGTGAAAGGAAATTTGAAAAATAGCAGAGGATAGAGGCTCATGAATGATTCGTCTTGTGCACCAGCTGTGATCTTAGGCTCTCTCTCCCTGGTACTTGATTGCATAGAATCTCTTTTCCAATAACTTAAATCAGAAAACTGATGGTTGGCTATCTTTTAGCTATGGAATGCAGCCTGATTCCACAGCTAACTGGCAATTTCAGAGCCATTTTCATACTTCTATAGGTTGTAGGTGTCAAGAGATGAAACAAACCACATGGGTAGCTGGGAAAATGTTAGTACATGGATGGTGTCCTATTCATTTGATCCATGTTGATGAAAAAGACCTCAGTCAAAGGGAAGTCAAGGTTTGTGTTATCACTAAGTCGCCACACTAAGTCGTCGCATAAGGGACATAAACCTTGTCCTGAAATCTCTATCCATACTTGACCTTTAAAAGTATTCTTAAAACCTTAGAATAGGATTTCCATTTGTATTAAACACTTTAGGAAACCAACAAGAGAAAAACCCCAAAAACAACATAAACTATAAAACAACAGAGTAAGAGAAAGGTTAACTAAACACATATGGTGCACCACACTTCATGTGTTTACAATACCCGGATTGATAACTTATGTAGAGCAATTTAAGACATTAAATTGACTAGACATTTGGTGCCGTTGCCGAAGAAGTGTAATTAGGAGACCTTATTTCTTACATCTAAAAAAAATTAATGATTTCTTGAGTATGCTCTCCTCCTATACTTTGTGTGATCTGGAGGATCTAAAAAAGGATTGTTATGTAAAAAAAAAAAAAGAGGAGACGAAATAAAACTTCATCATTTCAATTGATTCAATAAAAAAATATATAAATAAATAAACAATTTTTTTTTAATAAATCCCAACTTCTTTGATAGGTTCAACTGTCCAAGATTGACTGGTTATGGTTTGTACTCGTCCTCAAAACACTCTGTCCTGTTTTAATATGATTTTGCAAATTAGCTGTGTAATGCAGCCTCATTCTGCAGCTAACTATGAATTCTGCAGCTAATTTCAAGGTTTAGTAGGTTACGGGCATCCAATGAAGAAACTGACCACATGGGCATTTTCGGAATTGTCCGGACATCGATCCTATCCTAGTCATCCAACCCAGATTGATAAAAAAATCAGCTTAATACCACAATCAATGTCGTGTTTTTAGCATGTTTACCTTGAATTCTTTGCTGCATGAAATTGAAAATCATTGATCATTCTTATAAAATTTCACAATTTCAGAAGAAGAAAAAAAATAAAACAATCTATGGCTATCTTCAATCCTATCTTTCACTATGGCCTCAATAGAAAATCTACATTCATGTTCAAGCTTTGGCCTTAAAATGAACCTGCAGCAGGCCAATGCTAGTGAAAATATTTAGCACTTCATAATCAACCCATTTGCATTCTTCTGAATCATGTATCTTACTCATATGGAGAGCTTTCAATGGATTACAAAAATTCTAAACAAAGCTAATAGGAAGATTGTTGCTAAGGTGCAAGACGGCCTGCCAAACCATAAAGAAATCACTGTTATTTTTCTTCCAGATTTATCTACATGATTTCATTCTTCAAAGAGTTGGAAGGTCAGTATTTACAGCATGAAAAGGGTAGACTTGACAGTGAGTGTGAAGCTGCACTGCAAGGGAGATTTATGTTTTTTTTCCTTTTTTTTCAATCTGGTAATTCTATGCGGATAGTTAACAGAGTAGTGAGAAAAAAAAACACAGTTTTAGATTATGAAATGCAACTTTGTAGATCAAAATGAGTGTGTTATTTAAGAAAAGTCTGATGGACAATTGCTATCTACAAGTGGATAAAAGCAACAGAAAGCTCCATGTGGTAGGTTTTCATTATGGTTGCTCATAATATGGCTGGAAGAATTTTCCAAGACGCTGATGAGCTTGCAAATAAAAAAAAAATTCAAACACAATAATCCACAAAAATACAAAATAGAGAAAAACATCAAAAATTGAATGCATGATCTGACCAAATGGAGGAAAATTTGGAAAAAATAAAACATGGGTTTTTTCAGTAATAGGGTCAGCCAGACAACCCAAAAACGATTTTAAGAAGTTTGCAGCGGTTAGGGAGAATTTCTTAGTTCTTTAAAGCCTCTTTTTGCATGCCACGTGAGGAAAAATGATTTTAATTAAATGAACAGAGTGCTGTTTTAACACGACCTACTTGAGGAAGGGAAATTCGATTTGGGAGCTAATTATAAGGTGGCATTCAAACTTGACTACACCACGCCTCTTGTTTTTAATGCTAACAATCTCATGCAACCTCCATGACTGTATTTCAGTTTAACGGCCGACAGCAGAGCCGTTTCCCAATTGAATACGATACTTCTCCAAGAATCTATTTAATGGTTAATTCCATCACTTGAACCGGTTGGATGTGTCTCTTTTACATCCGTATTATTTTGAGCTTCTCTCTTACACCTCCGTAGCTTTCCTATGTATGTAAGCACTTTGATTTTTCATTATGTTTTCTGTTTTCTCTGTTTACGTGGGTAGCCACTCCATTTCACAATATCTTCTACTCTCTGTTTTCACGTATTTCATCCATACAGTTTCTCTGCTTTCGTGTATGTATAGCTATTTTACACTATACTCATCTTTTCTGTCATTCCATATCCATATTTTTCTTTTTTTACCAGTTGTTCCACTGTATATACAAAGTCTTCTTTACATAGTCATTTCTCTAACAATGAAAGGAAATTTGGAAAATAGCAGAGAACAGAGGCTCATGAATGATTGGTCTTGTGCACCAGCTATGATCTTAGGCTCTCTCTCCCTGGTACTTGATTGCATAAAATCTCTTTTCCAATAACTTAAATCACAAAACTGATGGTTGGTTGTCTTTTAACTATGGAATGCAGCCTGGTTCCGTGGCTAACTGGCAATTTCGCAGCCATTTTCATACTTCTATAGGTTATAGGTGTCAAGAGATGAAATAAACCACATGGGTAACTGGGCAAATGTCAGCACATGGATGGTGTCCTATTCATTTGATCCAAGTCGATGAAAAAGACCCCGATCAAAGGAAAGTCAAGGTGTGTGTTATCACTAAGTCACCACACTAAGTCGCCGTATAAGGGACATAAACCTTGTCTTGAAATCTCTATTCATACTTGACCTTTAAAAGTATTCTTAAGACCTTAGAATAGGATTTCCATTTGTGTTAAACACTTAGGAAAACAACAAGAACAAAACCCTAAAAACAACATAAACTATAAAACAACGAAGTAAGAAAAAGGTTAACTAAGCACATACGGTGCACCACACTTAATCAGTTTACGATACTCGGATTGATAATTTATGTAGAGCAATTTAAGACGTTAAATTGACTAGACATTTTGGAACTCTTGCATGGAAGTCTAATTAGGAGACTTTATTTCTTACATCTAAAAATAAAATTAATAATTTCTTGGGTATGCTCTCCTCAATAAAAAAAATTATATAAATAAATAAACAAAAAAAATAATGAAGCCCAACTGCTTTGATAGGTTCAGCTGTCCAAGATTGACTGATTATGGTTTGTAGTGGTCCTCAAAACATTGTTTCCTGTTTTAATAAGATTTTGCAAATTAGTTGTGGAATGCAGCCTGATTCCACAGCTAACTGTGAATTCTGCAGCTAATTTTAAGGTTTAGCATGTTACAGGCATCCAATGAAGAAACTGACCACATGGGCATCTCTGGAATTGTCCCGACATGGACCCTACCTTAGTCATCCAACCCAGATTGATAAAAAAATGAACTTAAGACCTCAGTCAAAGTCCTGTTTTTAGCATGTTTACCTTCAGGTCTTTGCTGCCTGAAATTGAAAAGCATGAATCATTCTTATAAAATCTCACCATTTCAGAAGAAGAAAAAAAAAAGAAAACAATCTATGGCTATCTTCAATCCTACCTTTCACTATGGCCTCAATAGAATATATGCATCCCTGTTCAAGCTTTGGCCCTAAAACGAACCTGCAAAAACATTTAAAAAATATATATATGCAAAATCCTTCTCTAGTTGTTTGCTTGACTCTTGTAATCAGCAGCAGCAGGCCAATATCAGTGAAAATCTTCAGCCCTTTGTAAGCAACTCACTTGCATTTATCTAAATCATGTATCTTACTCATATGGAGAGCATTAAATGGATTACAACAATTGCTAAATAGATCTAATAGGAAGATTGTTGCTAAGGTGCAAGATGGCCTGCCAAGCCACAAAGAAATCACTATTATTTTTCTTCTAGATTTATTTACATGCTTTCCTTCTTCAAAGAGTTGGAAGGGTCAGTATTTAGAGCATGAAAAGTCTAGACTTGGGAAAGAGTGTGAAGCTGCACTACAAGTGAAACTTCTATTTTTTTTTATTTCTTGTTCAATCTGGTATTTCTATGCGGATAGTTAACATAGTAGAGAGAAGAAAAACACAGTTTTAGATTATAAAATGCAAACTTGGTAGATCAAAACGAGTGTGTTATTTAGGAAAAGTCTGATCAGCAATTGTTGTCTCCAAGTGCATAAAATCAACACAAAGCTCCATGTGGTAGGTTTTCACTATGGTTGCTCATAATACTGCTGCAAGAATTTTCCAAGACGCTGATGAACCTGCAAATAAAAATAAATAAATTCAAACACAATAATCCACAAAAATGCAAAACAGAGAAAAATTTCAAACTTTGAATGCACGATTTGACCAACAAAGGTGAATTTGGAAAAAATAAAACATGGGTTTTTTTAGCAATAGGGTTAGTTAGACAACTCAGAAAAGGTTTTAAGAAATTTCCATCTGTTTGGGAGAATTTCTCAGTTCTTTAAAGCCTCTTTTTCCATGCCACGTGAGGAAAAATGATTTTAATGAAATGAACAGAGTGTTGTTTTAACAGGGCTTGCTTGAGGAAGGGAAATCCGATTTGGTAACTAATTATACGGTGGCATTCAATCATGATTACACCATGCCTTTTGTTTTTAATGCTAACGGTCTCATGGAACCTCCATGACTGTATCTCAGTTTAATGGCTGACAGCAGAGACGTATCCCAATTGAATACGATACTTCTCCAAGCACCTATTTAATGGTTAATTCCATCGCCTGAGCCGGTTAGATGTGGCTCTTTTACATCCGTATTATTCTGAGTTTATCTCTTACAACTCCGCATCTTTCCTATGTATACAAGCACTTCAATGTTTCATTATGTTTCCAGTTTTCTCTGTTTACATAGGTAGCCACTCCATTTCACAATATCTTCTACACTCAGTTTTCACGTATTTCATCCATATAGCTTCATTTATTTCATGTATGTATAGTTGTTTTACTCCATACTCATAGTTTCTGTCATTCCGCATCCATATATTTTTTTTTACCAGTTGTTCCACTGTACATACTAGGTGAAATGAAATTTGAAAAATAGCAAAGAACAGAGGCTCATGAATGATTGGTCTTATGCACCAGCTGTGATCTTAGGCTCTCTCTCCCTAGTACTTGACTGCATACAATCTTTTTTCTAATAACTTAAATAAGAAAACTGATGGTTGGCTGTCTTTTAGCTATGGAATGGAGCATGATTCCACAGCTAACTTGCAATTTCGCAGCCATTTTCATACTTCTATAGGTTATAGGTGTCAAGAGAGGAAACAAACCACATGGGTACCTGGGAAAATGCCAGTACATGGATGGTGTCCTATTCATTTGATCCAAGTCGATGAAAATGACACTGGTCAAATGAGAGTCAAGGTGTGTGTTATCACTAAGTCGCCACACTAAGTTGCTGCATACCTGACCTGACCTTTAAAAGTATTCTTAAGACCTTAGAATAGGATTTCCATTTTTGTTAAACACTTTAGGAAACCAACAAGAAAAAAACCCTAAAAACAACATAAACAATAAAACAACGAAGTAAGAGAAAGGTTAACTAAGCACATATGCTGCACCACACTTCATCACTTTAGGATACCCGGATTGATAATTTATGTAGAGCAATTTAAGACGTTAAATTGACTAGACATTTTGGCACTGTTGCCGGAGAAGTGTAATTAGGAGACATTATTTCTTACATCTAAAAAAAAAATTAATAATTTCTTGAGTATGCTCTCCTCCTGCACTTCGTGTGATCTGGAGGATCAAAAAAAGGATTGTTAAGTAAAAAAAAAAGAGGAGACAAAATAAAACTTCATCATTTCAATTGATTCAATAAAAAAAATATAAATAAATAAAGAAAAAAGAAAATAATGAAGCCCAACTACTTTGATAGGTTCAGTTGTCCAAGATTGACTGGTTATGGTTTGTAGTGGTCCTCAAAACGTTGTGTCCTATTTTAATAAGATTTTACAAATTAGTTGCAGAATGCAGCCTAATTCTACAGCTAACTGTGAATTCTGCAGCTAATTTCAAGGTTTAGCAGGATACAAGCATTCAATGAAGAAACTGACCACATGGGCATCTCCAGAATTGTCCTGACATCGATCCTATCCTAGTCATCCAGCCCAAATTGATAAAAAAAATCAACTTGAGACCTCAGTCAAAGTCATGTTTTTAGCATGTTTACCTTGAAGTCTTTGCTGCCTTAAATTGAAAATCATTAATTATTCTTATAAAATTTCACAATTTTAGAAGAAGAAAAAAAAGAAAACAATCTATGGCTATCTTCAATCCTATCTTTCATTATGGCCTCAATAGGAAATCTGCATCCCTATTCAAGCTTTGGCCTTAAAATGAACCTACAAAAACATTTTAAAAAAATATCTCCAAAATCCTTCTCTAGTTGTTTGCTTGACTCTTGTAATTAGCAACAACAGGCCAATGTTAGTGAAAATCTTCAGAAATTTGTAAGCAACCCATTTGCACTCATCTGAATCATGTATCCTACTCATATGGAGAGCTTTCAATGGATTACAAAAATTGCTAAACAAAAGTAATAGGGAGATTGTTGCTAAGGTGCAAGACAGCCTGCCAAGCCACAAAGAAATCATTGTTATTTTTCTTCCAGATTTATCTACATGCCTTCCTTCTTCAAAGAGTTGGAAGGCTCAGTATTTAGAGCATGAAAAGGCTAGACTTGAGAGAGAGTGTGAAGCTGCACTGCAAGTGAAAATTCTAATTTTTTTCCTTTCTTTTTCAATCTGGTATTTCTATGTGGACAATTAATAGAGCAGAGAGAAAAAAAAACACCGGTTCAGATTATAAAATGCAAACTCGGCAGATCAAAATGAGTGTGTTATTTAGGAAAAGTCTTATGGAAATTTGTTGTCTCCAAGCACATAAAATCAACAAAAAGCTCCATGTGGTAGGTTTTCACTATGACTACTCATAATATTGCTGCAAGAATTTTCCAAGATGCTCATGAACTTGCAAAAAAAAATAAAAAATTCAAACACAGTAATCCACAAAAACGCAAAACAGAGACAAACATCTAACTTTAAATGCACGATCTAACCAAACGGTGGCGAATTTGGAAAAAATAAAACATGGGGTTTTTCAGAAATAGGGTCATTTAGACAACCCAAAAATGGTTTTAAGAAATCTGCAATGGTTTGGGAGAGTTTCTAGGTTCTTTAATGCCTCTCTCCCTGGTACTTGACTAAATAAAATCTCTTTTCCAATAACTTAAATCAGAAAACTGATGGTTCACTTTCTTTTAGCTATGGAATGTAGCTTGATTCCGCAACTAACTGGAAATTTTGCAGCCATTTTCATACTTCTATAGGTTATAGGTGTCAAGAGACGAAACAAACCACATGGGTAGCTGGGAAAATGTCAGTACATGGATGATGTCCTATTCATTTGATCCAAGTCGATGAAAAAGACCCCAGTCAAAGGGAAGTCAAGGTGTGTGTTATCACTACGTCGCCACACTAAGTCGCCGCAGAAGGGACATAAACCTTGTCTTGAAATCTCCATTCATACTTGACCTTTAAAAGTATTCTTAAAACCTTAGAATAGGGTTTGCATTTGTGTTAAACACTTTAGGAAACCAACAAGAACAAAACCCCAAAAACAACATAAACTATAAAACAACGAAGTAAGAGAAATGCTAACTAAGCACATATGGTGCACCGCAATTAATTAGTTTATGATACTCGGATTGATAATTTATGTAGAGAAATTTAAGATGTTCAATTGACTAGAGATTTTCGCATAGTTGTCGGGGAGGTGTAATTAGGAGACCTTATTTATTACATCTAAAAAAAATTAATAATTTCTTGAGTATGCTCTCCTCCTGCACTTTGTGTGATCTAGAGTATTAGAAAAAGGATTGTTATGTAAAAAAAAAAAAAAAAAAAAAAAAAGACACAAAATAAACCTTCATCATTTCAACTGATTCAATAAAAAAATATATATAAATAAATTAAAAAAAAAAATAAAATGACGCCCAACTGCTTTGATAGGTTCAGCTGTCCAAGATTGTCTAGTTATGGTTTGTAGTGGTCGTCAAAACATTGTGTCCTGTTTTAATCAAATTTTGCAAATTAGCTGCGGAATGGAGCCTGATTCTACAGCTAACTGTGAATTCTGCAGCTAATTTCAAGGTTTAGCAGGTTATAGGCATCCAATGAAGAAACTAACCACATGGGCATCTCCGGAATTGTCCCGATACAGATCCTATCCTAGTCATCCAGCCCAGATTGATAAAAAAAGTTAGCTTAAGACCACAGTCAAAGTCCTATTTTTAGCATGTTTACCTTGAAGTCTTTGCTGCCTAAAATTGAAAATCATTAATCATTCTTATAAAATTTCACAATTTCAGAAGAAGAAAAAAAAAGAAAACAATTTATGTCTATCCTCAATCCTATCTTTCACTGTGGCCTCAATAGAAAATCTGCATCCCTGTTCAATATTTGGCCTTAAAACGAACTTGCAAAAACATTTAAGAAAAAAATATTTGCAAAATCCTTCTCTAGTTGTTTACTTGTCTCTTGTAATCAGTGACAAGAAGCCAATGTTAGTGAAAATATTCAGCACTTTGTAAGAAACCCATTTACTTTCATCGTAATCATGTATCTTACTCTCATGGAGAGCTTTCAATGGATTACAAAAATTGCTAAACAAAACTAATAGGGAGATTGTTGTTAAGGTGCAAGACAGTCTGCCAAGCCACAAAGAAATCACTGTTATTTTTCTTGCAGATATATCTACATGCTTTCCTTCTTCAAAGAGTTTGAAGGGTCAGTATTTAGAGCATGAAAATGCTAGACTTGAGAGAGAGTGTGATGCTGCAATGCAAGTGAACCTTCAGTTTTTTTTCTTTATTTTTCACTCTGGTATTTCTATGCGGATAGTTAACAGAGAAGAGAGAAAGAAAAACATAGTTTCAGATTATAAAATGCAAACTCGGTAGATCAAAACGAGTGTGTTATTTAAGAAAGGTTTGATGGATAATTGCTATCTCCAAGTGCATAAAATCAACACAAAGATCCATGTGGTAGGTTTTCAGTATGGCTACTCATAATACTGTTGCAAGAATTTTCCAAGACGCTGATGAAATTGTAAATAAAAAAAGGAATTCAAGCACAGTGATCCATAAAAACGAAAAATAGAGAAAAATGCCAAAGTTTGAATGCATGATCTGACCAAACGAAGGCGAATGGAAAAAATAAAACATGGGTTTTTTTGGCAATAGGGTTTCTCAGAAAACACAAAAATGGTTTTAAGAAATTTGTAGCAGTTTGGGAGAATTTCTCGGTTCTTTAAAGCCTTGTTTTGCATGCCACATGAGGAAAAATGATTTTAATTAAATGAATAGAGTGTTGTTTTAACACAGCTTTCTTGAGGAAGGGAAATCCTATTTGGGAACTAATTATACGGTGGCATTCATTTGTGATTACACCATGCCTCTTCTTTTTAATACTAACGGTCTCATGCAACCTCCATGACTGTATTTCAGTTTAACGGCCGACAGCAGAGACGTTTCCCAATTGAATACGATACTTCTCCTAGCACCTATTTAAAGGTTAATTCCATCACTTAAACCAGTTGGATGTGGCTCTTTTACATCCGTATTATTCTGAGCTTCTCTTTTACACCTTTGTTTTTACATCCGTATTATTCTGAGTTTCTCTTTTACACCTCCGTAGCTTTCCTATATATATAAGAACTTCGATTTTTCATTATGTTTCTGGTTTTCTCTGTTTACATGTGTAGCCACTCCATTTCACAGTATCTTCTACACACTGTTTTCACGTATTTCATCCGTACAACTTCTCTGCTTTCGTGTATGTATAGTCGTTTTACTCCATATTCATAGTTTATGTCATTCCATATACATATTTCTTTTTTTTACCAGTTGTTCCACTGTACATACACAGTCTTCTTTACATAGTCATTTCTCAAACAATGGAAGGAAATTTGAAAAATAGCAGAGAAGAGTGGCTCATGAATGATTGGTCTTATGCACCAGCTGTGATCTTAGGCTCTCTCTCCCTAGTACTTGACTGCATAAAATCTCTTTTCCAATAACTTAAATCAGAAAACTAATGGTTGGTTGTCTTTTAGCTTTGGAATGCACCCTGTTTCTGCAGCTAAATGGCAATTTCGTAGCCGTTTTCATACATCTATAGGTTATATTTTTCAAGAGACGAAACAAACTACATCGGTAGCTAGGAATATGTCAGCACATGGATGGTGTCCTATTCATTTGATCCAGGTTGATGAAAAAGACCCCCGTCAAAGAAAAGTCAAGGTATGTGTTATCACTAAGTCGCCACACTAAGTTGCCGCATAAGGGACATAAATCTTCTCTTGAAATCTCTATTCATACTTGACCTTTAAAAGTATTCTTAAGACCTTAGAATAGGATTTCCATTTGTGTTAAACACTTTAGGAAACCAACAAGAAAAAAACCCCAAAAACAACATAAACTATAAAACAACGAAGAAAGAGAAATGTTAACTAAGCACATATAGTGCACCACACTTAATCAGTTTACGATACACTGATTGATAATTTATGTAGAGCAACTTAAGACGTTAAATTAACTAGATATTTTCGTGCCGTTGTCAGAGAAGTGTAATTAGGAGACCTTATTTCTTACATCTAAAAAAAAAAATTAATAATTTCTTAGTATACTCTCCTCCTACACCTTGTGTGATCTGGAGGATCAGAAAAAGAATTGTTATGTAACAGAAAAAAAAAAAAAGAGGAGACAAAATAAAACTTCATCATTTCAATTGATTCAATAAAAAAAAATACAAATAAATAAACAAAAAAAAAAATTAATGAAGCCCAACTGCTTTGATAGGTTCAGCTGTCCAAGACTGACTGGTTATGGTTTGTAGTGGTCCTCAAAACATCGTGCCCTATTTTAGTAAAATATTGCAAATTAGCTGCGGAATGCAGCTTGATTCTGTAGCTAACTCTGAATTCTTCAGCTAATTTCAAGGTTTAGTAGGTTACAGGCATCCAATGAAGAAACTGACGACATGGGCATCTCCGGAATTATCCCGACATGGATCCTATCCTAATCATCCAGCCCAGATTGATAAAAAATCAGCTTAAGACCACAGTCAAAGTCCTATTTTAGTATGTTTACCATGAAGTCTTTGTTGTCTGAAATTGAAAATCATTAATCATTCTTATAAAATTTCACAATTTCAGAAGAAGAAAAAAAGAAAACAATCTATGCCTATCTTCAATCCTATTTTCCACTGTGGCCTCAATAGAAAATCTGCATCCTTGTTCAAGCTTTGGCATTAAAACGAACCTGCAAAAACATTTAAAAAAAATATATTTACAAAATCCTTCTCTAGTTGTTTACTTGTCCCTTGTAATCAGCAGCAACAAGCCAATGTTAGTGAAAATCTTCAGCAGTTTGTAAGCAACCCGTTTACTTTCATCTGAATCATGTATCTTACTCATATGGAGAGCTTTCAATGGATTACGAAAATTGCTAAACAAAACTAATAGGAAGATTGCTGCTAAGGTGCAAGACGGCCTGCCAAGCCACAAAGAAATCACTATTATTTTTCTTCTAGATTTATCTACATGCTTTCCTTCTTCAAAGAGTTGGAAGGGTCAGTATTTAGAGCATGAAAAGGCTAGACTTGAGAGAGAGTGTGAAGCCGCACTACAAGTGAAACTTCTATTTTTTTCTTTCCTTTTCACTCTGGTATTTCTATGTGGATAGTTAACAGAGCAGAGATAAAGAAAAACACAGTTTCAGATTATAAAATGCAAACTCGAGAAATCCAAACCAGTGTCTTATTTAGGAAAAGTCTGATGGACAGTTGCTGTCTCGAAGCGCATAAAATCAACAAAAAGCTCCATGTGGTAGGTTTTCACTATGGATACTCATAATACTGCTGCAATAAATTTCCAAGACGCTCATGAACTTGCAAATAAAAAAAAAGAATTCAAACACAGTAATCCACAAAAACGCAAAATAGAGAAAAACATCAAACTTTGAATGCACGATCTGACCAAAAGGAGGCAAATTTGGAGAAAATAAAACAAGGTTTTTTTCAACAATAGGGTCAGTTAGATAACATAGAAATGGTTTTAAGAAATTTGCAGTGGTTTGGGAGAATTTCTTGGTTCTTTAAAGCCTCTTTTTGCATGCCGCGTGAGGAAAAATGATTTTAATTAAATGAACAGAGTGTTGTTTTAACACAGCTTTCTCGAGGAAGGGAAATCCGATTTGGGAACTAATTATACAGTGGCATTCAATCCTGATTACACAACGCCTCTTGTTTTTAATGCTAATGGTCTCATGCAGCCTTCGTGACTGTATTTCAGTTTAACTGCAGACAGCAGAGACATATCCCAATTGAATACGATACTTATCCAAGCACCTATTTAACGATAATTCCATCACATGAACCAGTTGGATGTGGCTCTTTTACATTCATATAATTATGAGCTTCTCTCTTACACCTCCGCAACTATCCTATGTATACAAGCACTTCGATTTTTCATTATGTTTCCGGTTTTCTCTGTTTACATGGGCAGCCACTCCATTTCACAGTATCTTCTACACTGTGTTTTGACATATTTCATCCATACAGCTTCTCTGCTTTCATGTATGTATAATTGTTTTACTCCATACTCATAGTTTTTGTCATTCCATATCCATATTTTTTTTTTTACTAGTTTTTCCACTATACTTACACAGTCTTCTTTACATAGTCATTTCTCAAATAGTGAAAGGAAATTTGAAAAATAGCAGAGAACAGAGGCTCATGAATGATTGGTCTTGTGCTCCAACTGTGATCTTAGGCTCTTTCTCCCTAGTACTTGACTACATAAAATCTCTTTTTCAAAAACTTAAATCAGAAAACTAATGGTTGGTTGTCTTTTAGCTATGGAATGCAGCCTGATTCTATACATTGATGGTGTCCTATTCATTTGATCCAAGTCGATGAAAAAGACCCCGGTTAAAGGGAAGTCAAGGTGTGTGTTATCACTAAGTCGCCACACTAAGTTGCCGCATAAAGGACATAAGACAATCTATGGCTATCTTCAATCCTATCCTTCACTATGGCCTCAATAGAAAATCTGCATCACTGTTCAGGCTTTGGCCTTAAAACGAACTTGCAAAAACATTTAAAAAAAATATCTGCAAAATCCTTCTCTAGTTGTTTGCTTAACTCTTGTAATCAGCAGTAGCAGGCCAATGTTAGTGAAAATCTTCAGCCCTTTGTAAGCAACCAATTTCTATTCATCTGAATCTTGTATCTTACTCATATGGAGAGCTTTCAATGGATTACAAGAATTGCTAAACAAAACTAATAGGAAGATTGTTGCTAAGGTGCAGGATGGCCTGCCAAGCCACAAAGAAATCACTCTTATTTTTCTTCCATATTTATCTACATGCTTTCCTTCTTCAAAGATTTGGAAGGGTCAGTATTTAGAGCATGAAAAGGCTATACTTGAGAGAGTGTGTGAAGCTGCACTGCAAGTGAAACTTCTGTTTTTTTCCCTTTCTTTTTCAATCTGGTATTTCTATGCGGATACTTAACAGAGCAGAGAGAAAAAACACAGTTTTAGATTATAAAATGCAAACTTAGCAGATCTAAATGAGTGTGTTATTTAGGAAAAGTCTGATGGAGAGTTTCTCTGTGTACATGGGCAGCCACTCCATTTCACAGTATCTTCTACACTTTGTTTTCACGTATTTCATCCACACGGCTTCTCTAATTTCGTGTATGTATAGCTGTTTTACTCCATACTCATAGTTTCTGTCATTCAATATCCCTATTTTTTTTTTTTACTAGTTGTTCCACTGTACATACACAGTCTTCTTTACATAGTCATTTCTCAAACAGTGAAATGAAATTTGAAAAGTAACATAGAACAAAGGCTCATGAATGATTGGTCTTGTGCGCCAACTGTGATCTTAGGCTCTCTCTCCCTGGTACTTGACTGCATAAAATCTCTTTTCCAATAACCTAAATCAGAAAACTGATGGTTGGCTCTCTTTTAGCTATGGAATACAACCTGATTCCGTAGTTATCTGGCAATTTCGCAGCCATTTTGATACTTCTATAGGTTATAGGTGTCAAGAGACGAAACAAACCACATGGGTAGTAGGGAAAATGTCAGTACATGGATGGTGTACTATTCATTTGATCCAAGTCGATGAAAAAGACCCAGGTCAAAGGGAAGTCAAGGTGTGTGTTATCACTAAGTCGCCACACTAAGTTGCCGCATAAGGGACATAAACCTTGTCTTGAAATCTCTATTCATACTTGACCTTTAAAAGTATTCTTAAGACCTTACAATAGGATTTCCATTTGTGTTAAACACTTTAGGAAACCAACAAGAACAAAACCCCAAAAACAACATAAACTATAAAACAACGAAGTAAGAGAAATGTTAACTAAGCACATATGGTGCACAACACTTAATCAGTTTACGATACTCGGATTGATAATTTATGTAGAGAAATTTAAGACGTTAAATTGACTAGACATTTTCGCGTTGTTGTCGGGGAAGTGTAATTAGGAGACCTTATTTCTTACATCTAAAAAAAATTAATAATTTCTTGAGTATGCTCTCCTCCTGCACTTTGTGTGATCTGAAGGATCAGAAAAAGGATTGTTATGTAAAAAAAAGAAGAAAAAAGCGAAGACAAAATAAACCTTCATCATTTCAACTAATTCAATAATATATATATATATATATATATATATATATATATATATATAGACAGAAAAAATAATGAAGCCAAACTGCTTGGATAGGTTAAGCTGTCCAAGGTTGACTAGTTATGGTTTGTAATGGTCCTCAGAACACTGTGTCCCGTTTTAATCAGATTTTGCAAATTATCTGCTGAATGGAGCCTGATTCTGTAGCTAACTTTGAATTCTGCAGCTAATTTCAAGGCTTTGCAAGTTACAAGCATCCAATCAAGAAATTGACTACATGGGCATCTCCGTAATTGTCCCGATATAGATCCTATATTAGTCATCCAGCCCAGATTGATAAAAAAAATCAGCTTAAGGTCATAGTCAAAGTCCTGTTTTTAGCATGTTTACCTTGAAGTCTTTGCTGCCTAAAATTGAAAATCATTAATCATTCTTCTAAAATTTTACAATTTCAGAAGAAGAAAAAAAAGGAAAACAATATATGGCTATCTTCAATCCTATCTTTCACTATGGCCTCAATAGAAAATCTGCATCCCTGTTCAAGCTTTGGCATTAAAACGAACCAGCAAAAATATTTAGAAAGGAAATATTTGCAAAATCCTTCTCTAGTTGTTTACTTGTCTCTTGTAATAAGCATCAACAAGCCAATGTTAGTGAAAATCTTCAGCACTTTGTAAGCAACCCATTTACTTTCATCTGAATCATGTATCTTACTGATATGGAGATATTTCAATGGATTACAAAAATTGCTAAACAAAACTAATAAGAGGATTGTTGCTAAGGTGCAAGAGGGCCTGCCAAGCCATAAAGAAATCAGTGTTATTTTTCTTCTACATTTATCTAAAATGCTTTCCTTCTTCATAGAGTTGGAAGGGTCAGTATTTAGAGCATGAAAAGGCTAGACTTGAGAGAGAGTGTGAAGCTGCACTACAAGTGAAACTTCTGTTTTTTTCTTTCTTTTTCACTCTGGTATTTCTATGCGGATAGTTAACAGAGTAGAGAGAAAAAAAACATAGTTTTAGATTATAAAATGCAAACTCAGCAGATCAAAACGAGTGCGTTATTTAGGAAAAGTCTGATGGACAATTGCTATCTCCAAGCGCATAAAATCAACACAAAGCTCCATGTGGTAGGTTTTCATTATGGCTGCTCATAACACTACTGCAAGAATATTCCAAGACGTTGATGAACTTGCAAATAAATAAAAAAATTCAAACACGATAATCCACAAAAACGCAAAACAGATAAAAACGTCAAGCTTTGAATCGACGATCTCACCAAACGAAGGCGAATGTCGAAAAAATAAAACATGGGTTTTTTCTACAATAGGGTTTTTCAGACAATCTAAAAATGGTTTTAAGAAATTTGCAGTGGTTTGGGAGAATTTCTCGGTTCTTTAAAGCCTCTTTTTGCATGCCACGTGAGGAAAAATGATTTTAATTAAATGAACAGAGTGTTATTTTAACATGACTTGCTTGAGGAAGGGAAATCCGATTTGGGAACTAATTATACGGTGGAATTCAATCCTGTTTACACCACGCCTCTTGTTTTTAATGCTAACGGTCTCATGCAACCTCCATGAATGTATTTCAGTTTAACGGCCGACAGCAGAGACGTTTCCCAATTGAATACGATACTTCTGCAAGCACCTATTTAACAGTTAATTCCATCACTTGAACTGGTTGGATGTGGCTCTTTTACATCCATATTATTCTGAGCTTCTCTCTTACACCTCTATAGCTTTCCTATGTATACAAGCACTTCGATTTTTCATTATGTTTCTGGTTTTCTCTATTTACATGGGTAGCCACTCCATTTCAAAGTGTCTTCTACACTCCGTTTTCACATATTTCATCCATACATTTTCTCTACTTTCGTGTATGTATAGCCGTTTTACTCCATACTCATAGTTTCTGTCATTCCATATCCATTTTTTTTTTTTTTTTTTACGAGTTTTCCACTGTACATACACAGTCTTCTTTACATAGTCATTTCTCAAACAGTGAAAGGAAATTTGAAAAATATTAGAGAACAGAGGCTCATGAATGATTGGTCTTGTAAACCAGCTGTGATCTTAGGCTCTCTCTCCCTGGTACTTGATTGCATAAAATCTCTTTTCCAATAACTTAAATCAGAAAATTGATGGTTGGTTGTATTTTAGCTATGGAATGCACCCTGATTCCGTAGCTAACTAGCAATTTCGCAACCATTTTCATACTTCTATAGGTTATAGTTGTCAAGGGACAAAACAAACCACATGGGTAGCTGGGAAAATGTTAGCACATGGATGGTGTCCTATTCATTTGATCCAAGTTGATGAAAAAGACCACGGTCAAACGGAAGTCAAGGTGTGTGTTATCACTAAGTCACCACACTAAGTCGCCGCATAAGGGACATAAACCTTGTCTTGAAATCTCTATCCATATTTGACCTTTAAAAGTATTCTTAAGACCTTAGAATAGGATTTCCACTTGTGTTAAACACTTTAGGAAACAAACAAGAACAAAACCCCAAAAACAACATAAACTATAAAACAACGAAGTAAGAAAAAGGTTAACTAAGCACATATGGTGCACCACACTTAATTAGTTTATGACACCTGGATTGATAATTTATGTAGAGAAATTTCAGATGTTAAATTGACTAGACATTTTGGTGCCATTGCCATGGAAGTGTAATTAGGAGACCTTATTTCTTACATCTAAAAAGAAATCTAATAATTTCTAGGAGTATGCTCTCCTCCTGCACTTTGTGTGATCTGGAGGATTAGAAAAAGGATTGTTATGTAGAAAAAAAAAAAAGAGGAGACAAAATAAAACTTCATCATTTTAATTGATTCAATAAAAATAATAGAAATAAATAAACAAAAAAATAAAAATTAAGACCAACTGCTTTGATAGGTTCAGCTATCCAAGATTGATTGGTTATGGTTTGTAGTGGTCCTCAAAACACTGTGTCCTGTTTTAATAATATTTTGTAAATTAGTTGCGGAATGCAGCCTGATTCCACGGATAATTGTGAATTCTGTAGATAATTTTAAGGTTTAGCAGGTTACAGACATCCAATGAAGAAACTGACCACATGGGCATCTTTGGAATTGTCCCGACATGGTTCCTATCTTAGTCATCCAGCCCAGATTGATTAAAAAATCAGCTTAAGACCTCAGTCAAAGTCCTGTTTTTAGCATGTTTACCTTGAAGTCTTTTCCGCCTGAAATTGAAAATCATGAATCATTCTTATAAAAATTCACAATTTCAGAAGAAGAAAAAAAAGGAAAACAATCTATGGCTATCTTCAATCATACCTTTCACTATGGCCTCAATAGAAAATCTGCATCCCTGTTCAAGCTTTGGCCTTAAAACGAACCTGCAAAAACATTTTAAAAAAATTCTACAAAATCCTACTCTAGTTGTTTGCTTGACTCTTGAAATCAGTAACAACAATCCAATGTTAGTGAAAATCTTCAGCCTTTTGTAAGATTCCCACTTGCAATCATGTGAATCATGTATCTTACTCATATGGAGAGCTTTCAATGGATTACAAAAATTGCTAAACAAAACTAATAGGAAGATTGTTGCTAAGGTACACGACGGCCTACCAAGCCACAAACAAATCACTGTTATTTTTCTTCTAGATTTATCTACATGCTTTCCTTATTCAAATAGTTGGAAGGGTTAGTATTTAGAACATGAAAAGGCTAGACTTGAGAGAGAGTTTGAAGCTGCATTGCAAGTGAAACTTCTATTTTTTCCTTTCTTGTTCAATCTGGTATTTCTGTGTGGATAGTTAGTAAAGAAGAGAGAAAAGAAACACAGTTTCATATTATAAAATGCAAACTTGGAAGACCAAAACGAGTGTGTTATTTAGGAAAAGTCTGATCAACAGTTGCTGTCTCCAAGTGCATAAAATAAACACAAAGCTCCATGTGGCAGGTGTTCACTATGGCTGCATATGATACTGCTGGAAGAATTTTCCAAGACGCTCATGAACCTGCAAATAAAAAAAACAAAATTCAAACACAATAATCCACAAAAATGCAAAACAGAGAAAAACATCAAACTTTGAATGCACGATTTGACCAAACGGAGGTGAATTTGTAAAAAATAAAACATGGGTTTCTTCAGCAATAGGGTCAATTAGACAACACGAAAATGGTTTTAAGAAATTTGCAGCGTTTGGGAGAATTTCTGAGTTCTTTAAAGCCTCTTTTTTCATGCCGCGTGAGGAAAAATGATTTTAATTAATTGAGCAGAGTGGTGTTTTAACACGGCTTTCTTGAGGAAGGGAAATCCAATTTGGGAACTAATTATACGGTGGCATTCAATCCTGATTACAACACGCCTCTTCTTTTTAATGCTAACGGTCTCGTGCAACCTCCATGACTGTATTTCAGTTTAACGGTTGACAGCAGAAACGTATCCCAATTGAATATGATACTTCTTCAAGCACCTATTTAACGGTTAATTCCATCACTTGAGCTGGTTGGATGTGACTCTTTTACATCCGTATTATTCTGAGCTTCTCTCTTACATGTCTAGCATTCCTATGTATACAAGTACTTCGATTTTTCATTATGTTTCCAGTTTTCTCTGTTTACATGGGTAGCCACTCCATTTCACAGTATCTTCTACATTGTTTTCACGTATTTCATGCATATAGCCTCCCTGCTTTCATGTATGTGTAGCCGTTTTACTCCATACTCATAGTTTCTGTCATTCCATATCCATATTTTTTTTTGCCAGTTGTTCCACTGTACATACACAGTCAGCTTTACATAGTCATTTCTCAAACAGTGAAAGGAAATTTGAAAAATAGCAGAGAAGAAAGGCTCATGAATGATTGGTCTTGCGCGCCAGTCGTGATCTTAGGCTCTCTCTCCCTAGTACTTGACTGCATACAATCTATTTTCCAATAACTTAAATCAGAAAACTGATGGTTGGTTGTCTTTTAGCTATGGAATGCAGCCTGATTCCACAGCTAACTGGCAATTTCGCAACCATTTTCATACTTCTATAGGTTATAGGTGTCAAGGGAGGAAACAAACCACATGGGTAGCTAGGAAAATGTCAGTACATGGATGGTGTCCTATTCATTTGATCCAGGTCAATGAAAAAGACTGCTGTCAAACGGATGTCATGGTGTGCGTTATCACTAAGTCGCCACACTAAGTCGCCGTATAAGGGACATAAACCTTGTCTTGAAATCTCTATCCATATTTGACCTTTAAAAGTATTCTTAAGACCTTAGAATAGGATTTCCATTTGTGTTAAACACTTTAGGAAACAACCAAGAACAAAAACCCAAAAACAACATAAACTATAAAACAACGAAGTAAGAGAAAGGTTAACTAAGCACATATGCTGCACCACACTTCATCAGTTTATGATACCCGGATTGATAATTTATGTAGAGCAATTTAAGATGTTAAATTGACTTTACATTTTGGCACCGTTTCCAGAGAAGTGTAATTAGGAGACCTTATTTCTTACATCTAAAAAAAAAATTAATAATTTTTTGAGTATGCTCTCCTCCTGCACTTTGCGTGATCTGGAGGATCAGAAAAAGGATTGTTACATAAAAAAAAAGAGGAGACAAAATAAAACTTCATCATTTCAATTAATTCAATAAAAAAAATATAAATAAATAAATAAAAAATAATGAAGCCCAACTGCTTTGATAGGTTCAACTGTCCAAGACTGACTGGTTATGTTTTGTAGTGGTCCTCAAAACATTGTACCCTATTTTAATAAGATATTACAAATTAGCTGCGGAATGCGGCCTGATTCTGCAGCTAACTGTGAATTTTCTCGCTGATTTGAAGGTTTAGCAAGTTATAGGCATCCAATGAAGAAACTGACCACATGAGCATCTCCGAAATTATCCCGACATGGATCCTATCCTAGTCATCCAGCCTAGATTGATAAAAAAATTAGCATAAGACCATAGTCAAAGTCCTGTTTTTAGCATGTTTACCTTGAATTCTTTGCTGTTTGAAATTTAAAATCATTAATCATTCTTATAAAATTTCACAATTTCAGAAGAAGAAAAAAAAGAAAACAGTCTATGTCTATCTTCAATCCTATCTTTCACTATGGCCTCAATAGAAAATCTACCTTCTCATTCAAGCTTTGGCCTTAAAATGAACCTGCAAAAACATTTAAAAAAAATATCTGCAAAATCCTTCTCTAATTGTTTACTTGTCTCTTGTAATCAGCAGCAACAGGCCAATGTTAGTAAAAATCTTCAGCACTTTGTAAGCAACCCATCTACCTTCATCTGAATCATGTATCTTACTCATATGGAGAGCTTTCAATGGATTACGAAAATTGCTAAACAAAACTAATAGGAAGATTGTTGCTAAGGTGCAAGACGGCCTGCCAAGCCACAAAGAAATCACTATTATTTTTCTTCCAGATTTATCTACATGCTTTCCTTCTTCAAAGAGTTGGAAGGGTCAGTATTTAGAGCATGAAATGGCTAGACTTGAGAGAGAGTGTGAAACTGCACTGCAAGTGAAAATTTTGTTTTTTTTCTTTGTTTTTCACTCTGGTATTTCTATGCGGATAGTTAACAGAGCAGAGAGAAAGAAAAACACAGTTTCAGATTATAAAACGCAAACTCGACAGATCAAAACCAGTGTGTTATTTAGGAAAAGTCCAATGGGCAGTTGTTGTCTCCAAGCGCATAAAATCAACACAAAGATCCATGTGGTAGGTTTCCACTATCGCTGCTCATAATACTGCTACAAGAATTTTCCAAGACACTCATGAACCTACAAATAAAAAAAAAAAATTCAAACAGAGTAATCCATAAAAACGCAAAATAGAGAAAAACATCAAACTTTGAATGCATGATCTGACCAAACGGAGGCAAATTTGGAGAAAATAAAACATGGGTTTTTTCGAAAATAGGGTCAGTTAGATAACAAGGAAATGGTTTTAAGAAATTTGAAGTGGTTTGGGAGAATTTCTCAGTTCTTTAAAGCCTCCTTTTGCATGCCGCGTGAGGAAAATCGATTTTAATTAAATCAAAGAGTGTTGTTTTAACACAGCTTGCTTGAGGAAGGGAAATCTGATTTGGGAACTAATTATACAGTGGCATTCAATCGTGATTACACAACGCCTCTTGTTTTTAATGCTAATGGTCTCATGCAACCTTCGTGACTGTATTTCAGTTTGACGGTAGACAACAGAGATGTATCCCAATTGAATACAGTACTTCTCCAAGCACCTATTTAACGGTAATTCCATCACTTGAACCAGTTGGATGTGGCTCTTTTACATCCATATTCTTCTGAGCTTCCCTCTTACACCTTCGCAGCTTTCCTATGTATACAAGCACTTCGATTTTTCATTATGTTTCTGGTTTTCTCTGTTTACATGGGTAGCCACTCCATTTCACAGTATCTTCTACACTGTGTTTTCACATATTTCATCCATACAGCTTCTCTGCTTTCATGTATGTATAATTGTTTTACTCCATATTCATAGTTTCTGTCATTCCATATCCATATTTTTTTTTTACCAATTTTTCCAATATACATACACAGTCTTCTTTACATAATCATTTCTCAAACAGTGAAAGGAAATTTGAAAAATAGCAGAGAACAGAGGCTCATGAATGATTGGTCTTGTGCTCTAGCTATGATCTTAGGCTCTTTCTCCCTGGTACTTGACTGCATAAAATCTCTTTTCCAAAAACTTAAATCAGAAAATTAATGGTTGGCTATCTTTTAGCCATGGAATGCAGCCTGATTCCACAGCTAACTGGCAATTTCACAACCATTTTCATACTTCTATAGGTTGTAGGTGTCAAGAGACGAAACAAACCACATGGGTAGCTGGGAAAATGTCACAACATGGATGGTGTCCTATTCATTTGATCCAAGTCGATGAAAAACACCCCGGTCAAAGGGAAGTCAAGGTGTGTGTTATCACTAAGTTGCCACACTAAGTCGCCACACTAAGTCACCGCATAAGGGACATAAACCTTGTCTTGAAATCTCTATTCATACTTGACCTTTAAAAGTATTCTTAAGACCTTAGAATAGGATTTCCATTTGTGTTAAACACTTTAGGAAACCAACAAGAACAAAACCCCAAAAACAACATAAACTATAAAACAACGAAGAGAAATGTTAACTAAGCACATATGGTGCACCACACTTAATCAATTTATGATACTCTGATTGATAATTTATGTAGAGCAATTCAAGAAGTTAAATTGACTAGACATTTTCGTGTCGTTGTTGGGGAAGTGTAATTAGAAGACCTTATTTCTTACATATAAAAAAAATTAATAATTTCTTGAGTATGCTCTGCTCCTGCATTTTGTGTGATCTAGAGGATCAGAAAAATGATTGTTATGTAAAAAAAAAAAAGAGGAGACAAAATAAACCTTCATTATTTGAATTGATTCATTAAATATATATATATAAACAAAAAAAAATTAAGCCCAACTGCTTTGATAGGTTTAGTTGTGCAAGATTGACTCATTATGGTTTGTAGTGGTCCTCAAAACACTATGTCCTATTTTAATCAGATTTTGAAAATTAGCTTCGGAATGGAGCCTGATTCTGTAGCTAACTGTCAATTCTGCAGCTAATCTCAAGGTTTAGCAGGTTACAGGCATCCAATGAAGAAACTAACCACATGGGCATCTCCGGAATTATCCCGATATGGATCCTATCCTAGTCATCCAGCCCAGATTGATAAAATTATCAGCTTAAGACCACAGTCAAAGTGCTATTTTTAGCATGTTTACCTTGAAGTCTTTGCTGCCTAAACTTGAAAATCATTAATCATCCTTATAAAATTTCACAGTTTCAGAAGAAGAAAAGAAAGAAAAACAATCTATCGCTATCTTCAATCCTATCTTTCGCTGTGGCCTCAATAGAAAATTTGCATCCCTGTTCAAGCTTTGGCCTTCAAACGAACCTGCAAAAACATTTAAGAAAAAAGATGTACAAAATCCTTCTCTAGTTGTTTAGTTTACTCTTGTAATCAGCAGCAACAAGCCAATGTTAGTGAAAATATTCAGCACTTTGTAAGCAACCCATTTACTTTCATCTGAATCATGTATCTTACTCATATGGAGAGATTTCAATGGATTACAAAAATTGCTATACAAATCTATTAAGAAGATTGTTGTTAAGCTGCAAGACGGCCTGCCAAGCCACAAAGAAATCACTATTATTTTTCTTCCAGATTTATTTACATGCTTTCCTTCTTGAAAGAGTTGGAAGGGTTAGTATTTAGAGCATGAAAAGGCTAGACTTGAGAGAGAGTCTGAAGCTGCACTGTAAGTGAAACTTCTATTTTTTTTTCCTTTCTTTTTCAATCTGGTATTTCTATGCAGATAGTAAATAGAGTAGAGAGAAAAAAACATAGTTTCAGATTACAAAATGCAAATTCGGCAGATCAAAACCGGTGCGTTATTTAGGAAAACTCTGATGGACAGTTGCTATCTCCAAACACATAAAATCAACACAAAGCTCTATGTGGTAGGTTTTTACTATGGCTGCTCATAATACTACTGCAAGAATTTTCCAAGATGCTAATGAACCTGCAAAATAAAAAAAATAAATTCAAACATAGTAATCCACAATAACGCAAAACGGAGAGGAATGTCAAACTTTGGATGCATGATCTGACCAAATGGAGGTGCCTTTGGAAAAAAGAAAACATGGATTTTTTCAGAAATATGGTCAGTTAGACAACCCAGAAATAGTTTTAAGAAATTTGTAGCAGTTTGGGAGAATTTCTCGGTTATTTAAAGCCTCTTTTTGCATGCCGCATGAGGAAAAATGATTTTAAATAAATGAACAAAGTGTTGTTTTAACACGGCTTGCTTGAGGAAGGGAAATATGATTTGGGAACTAATTATATGATGGCATTCAATCCTGATTACACCACGCCTCTTGTTTTTAATGCTAACGGTCTCATGCAACCTCCGTGACTGTATTTCAGTTTAACGGCCAACAGCAGAGACGTTACCCAATTGAATATGATACTTTTCTAAGCACCTATTTAATAGTTAATTCCATCACTTCAACTAGTTGGATGTGGCTCTTTTACATACGTATTATTCTAAGATTCTCTCTTACACTTCTGCAACTTTCCTATGTATATAAGCACTTCGATTTTTCATTATGTTTCCGGTTTTCTCTGTTTACATGGGCAGCCACTCCATTTCACAGTATCTCCTACACTCTGTTTTCACGTATTTCATCCATACAACTTCTCTGCTTTCAGGTATGTATAGTCGTTTTACTGCATACTCATAGTTTCTATCATTCCATACCCATATTTTTTTTTACCAGTTGTTCCACTGTGCATACACAATCTTCTTTACACAGTCATTTCTCAAACAGTGAAAGGAAATTTTAAAAATAGCGGAGAACAGAGGCCCATGAATGATTGGTCTTGTGCACCAACTGTGATCTTAGGCTCTCTCTCCCCAGTACTTGACTGCATAAAATCTCTTTTCCAATAACTTAAATCAGAAAATTGATGGTTGGTTGTCTCTTAGCTATGGAATGTAGCCTGATTTTGCAGCTAACTAGAAATTCCGCAACCATTTTCATACTTTTATAGGTTATAGGTGTCAATAGATGAAACAAACCACATGTGTAGCTGAGAAAATGTCAGTACATGGATGGTGTCCTATTCATTTGATCCAAGTTGATGAAAAAGACCCCGGTCAAAGGGAAGTCAAGGTGTGCGTTATCACTAAGTCGCAACACTAAGTCACCGCATGTCAAAAAAAAAAATGAATCAATGAAATGAATAAGTTATTTGCTCACTTTTCTGAAGGTATTGATTAATTTTGAGCTGACGATGAAAGATGAATGGCTAACTTTTTGTTCAAGATTTTTAGCTACAGAAACTGTGCAAATTCTGCAGATAAAGTCCAATTCTGTAGTTGTTCTCCAGCTAAAAAAAAAACCTCATTGTTCAAATCAACCCAACTTTCTCATACGAAATCAGATTTTGATGATTCAAGTATCATTGGAAATATCTCAACAAGATCTACACAATGAGAAATTAATCTTTAGAGTTTGAAATAGTAAATAATGAAATAAATTGTTAAAAAGAAGCAATATTTAACTTGAAGCACTAATTCCAAAGCAGGTATAAATTATTTTGATTTTTTGTTTGAAAACTTGTTTCATTAATACAAATTCTTAGTTTTGTGTGTAAATATCATAACTAGAGAGATTGGCCATCTCTCTCCTTTAATAATCATACATTTCATTGTAGAAAAAGTATTATTTTTTTTTCAGGTTTCGGGAGGAAGGACAAATGACTAAAAGTTAATGGTGTCTCTCTAAGAGACCAATTTGTTTCATAAGAGGATGATCAGCAACAAAGAGGAAATATGTTGATGCAAAATCAGATCCAAATACTTGAAAATATTTCAGATACTATTGTCTCCATCACATCCATACCTCATAATAAACCATTCACCTCATTTCACTTCATACTTTCCATTTACATTCACATACACTTTCCATCTCTTTTTGTCCATTCATAACCCATAGATAAAAGAAAGAGACTCAACTACATGCTTATTTCCCATTTCCCATTGCCATCTTCCATTTTCATCTTTCATTTCTTGTTATTTTCATTTCGCAAATAAGCCCTACTTCAATGCAAATTACTAAGTCCATAGTCCTTTGAGTCTAAATTCTTTGTAAAAACACCTTGAGACTTGCATGCCTTAAGGGCAAGTCCTCATGCTGATAAACAATGGGACTACATTAATTTCCCTTGTTCATTAGATCTTCTAGGTGACTCGACATCGGCAAATTTATTCGTACCTAGCAAGATGTGTTTGGGCATCTTGACTCTCATTATCATCAATGGTGAGAGTTCTCGTGTTGACTAGTGGCATCCATGAATGGCCACTAAGTCAACAA
Organism: Pinus tabuliformis; assembly: GCA_031772625.1. Classification (NCBI taxonomy): domain Eukaryota; kingdom Viridiplantae; phylum Streptophyta; class Pinopsida; order Pinales; family Pinaceae; genus Pinus; species Pinus tabuliformis. Next base: position 631,849,006 of record CM062817.1, on the reverse strand, counting down.
TTTCCTGTTATGTTCGACATCAGAACATTTTTTTCACATAGTAGGAATTGTGCCAATGAGTTTTGAAGACATGAAGACTATTATTTTCATCATTTTGGAGTAGATTCAGCAAGTTTTAGTAGAAGAAATAAAAGGTCATCTTAACTTTTTATCCATGACTCCTCTTGTTTAGCCACTTGAAGAAGAACATGATCAGAATTTTTTAGCCATCACACACACAACTCATCCATTCCAAAGTGTAAGTTAAGGTACATCATTTTCTAACTTTTGACTATAGAATTCCATAAAAATCTAGAATGATAATTGTTGGGAAAACAATTCTCTTCCTCATTTCATAAAATTGTCAATACCATCAGTTGGGGGGGGAATACATTTATGTTCATATCTTGCCATGTCCATATCATACTCAAGAGCCCACATACTTCCAACATATATTAACTATTACATTGTTATTATGAGCATACAATGGCTTTTCAAAAAAAAGTTCTTAAAGGATAAAATGGATACAACCAAAATCATGGTTGTCACACAAGAACCAACCGTCATGCAATCCAATAAAGATATACTTTGCAACAATAATCAAAATATCATTATGCAAAGTTCAAAGATCAAAATAGAATGCAACAACAACAAAAAATGGTTGTAACAGAAGAACCAACCATGTTGCAATTCAAGTAAAACACTTTGCAAAAATACCAAGTTATCAAATGATATCATGCAAAGTTAAGCCAAAGCTCAAGGATCAACGGAGTTAATGTAATATATATTGCATGAGGACATGCAATAGCTTCAGTTGGGGGGTATGTTGGGTCTTGAAAATGTCATTCATTTCCATTACACTTTCACTATTATGTCCATTATATTACCTCCATTTCACTACTATGTGACTACATTCATCCTACTTTCATTATCATTGGGCCACATTTATGTTTTTGCAAACTTTATTAATTCTTAGCTTTTTTAAATGAATTTGTGGTTGAAAATTAGAAAATAATGTGCATATTCTTATACCTAACAAGTGGGTTGAGATTGTTGACATGTGTAGGTCAAAAGGAGACTTCCAGAAGACCTTTATGTGGCGCTCTAAGGCTAAATTCGAATTTGAGTGGAAAGAATGATGGGATCATGAGGATATGTGTCACATCTCCTAATTGTATTGAAACTCTAAGAAGACACGTGTCTTATCAGTTCCTATTTTGATTAGGACTTTAGAGGTAGAGGGAGAGATTCATGGACTCTCATTAATGAGATGGCTTCTCATCCTTCAGTATAAATAGGAGATCTCTCTCCTTCATTTGTTAGTCTTAGCTTAGCTTGGCTTTTTACTTCTTTAGCTTGGAGTTTATAGTTCTTCCTTGATGGCTTTGGAAAGCTTTAGAGAGCTTTGTTGTACTTTGTAATTTTGAAGAATTTCAATAAAGCTTTAATGTTCTCAACATGGAAGGAGATGTGAAGTAGATGTCATGGAACATATTAGAATGTAAGGTAGAGTAGATTTTATTTTGTAATTTTGTTTTGATTTCATTTATGTATGTCATTTTATTTCTTTCAAGTTTGATAGTTTAGATTTTCCATTCATGCAATTTTAATTCATGCAAATGTGTTAAACCAGTGGATTCTAGATTAGTTCTTCTTTACATGTTTTGGCCTCAAATAGTGACATGAGATTTGCCTCTCTGCTAAACTTTTTCTTAAGATTTTCAATTTCAATTATGATTTGATTTTAGTCTTATTTATTTGTTGCTGTTAGATAGTTTAGATATCAAATTCTTCATGTTATTTGACGTTATCTCCAGAGCCATGGCTTAACCCCAAAAAGCTACTTGGGGAGCTATCAGATTATAAGTGAAGTGATTTGATTTTACTTTCATTAATATGCAAGTAGGTAGTTTAGATATCAAGTTCTTCATGTTATTTGACGTTATCTCTGGAGCCATGGCTTAACCCTGAAAAGCTACTTGGAGAGCTATCGGATTATAAGTGAAGTGATTTGATTTTACTTTCATTCTGCAAGTAGGTAGTTTAGATATTAAGTTCTTCATGTTATTTGATGTTATCTCCGGAGCCATGGCTTAACCCCGAAAAGCTACTTGGCGAACTATCAGATTATAAGTGAGGTAATTTGATTTTTCTTTCATTTAGATATCAATTCTTCATTTTATTTGACATTATCTCTAGAGCCATGGCTTAACCCTGAAAAGCTACTTGGCGATCTATCGGATTATAAGTGAAATAAATTGATCTTGCTTTCGCCAGTCTACAATTTTTGGTTTGTTTCAGTCAATAGTTTAGATTTTATTTCTGTAATAGGATGGGTAGCAGAGACAGTGAATTCATGATCAATATTTCATATTTTGTTTGATTTAAGTAGCTGCATATTTACACTTTTGTTCAAGTACTGATTTGATCAATAGTATGTTTTGAGATCTTTTGAAGTGCTAAGTTTTGGAAGTTACCATAAGAGACATAAACCTTGTCTTGAAATCTCTATCCATACTTGACCTTTAAAAGTTTTCTGAAGACCTTAGAATAGGATTTCCATTTGCATTAAACACTTTATGAAACCAAAAGGAAAAAAACCCCAAAAACAACATAAACTATAAAACAATGAAGTAAGAAAAAGGTTAACTAAGAACAAATGGTGCACCACACTTCATCAGTTTATGATACCCGTATTGATAATTTATGTAGAGCAATTTAAGATGTTAAATTGACTAGACATGAGTTTTGTTGGACATTTGGAGATCCCAATTACAAGGAAAAACATGAGGCTCCTTACAAGGATGAGGCACGAGGAGAACGAAGAACTTGGTGTTAATAACCAAGCCATGACCCAACCTTTGGAGGTTGTGCATGAACATCAATTTGCAGGTTTGAGATAAGCTAAAGGAGAGTGCTCGAAGGTGTCAGAGTCATCCGAGACATTTTTGAAATCGTTGAGGAAAGAAAATGATGGGAACACATCCCCATCATTCCATGGAAGTTTCCATGGCAAGGAAAGAGCTGAGGCAAGCTCTCATCGATATACTTACACCAGAGACAACAAGGGAAGGTATAACCACTTTCGATCTTCGAATGTTCATTTCGATTATGATCATGTTGTTAATAATGAACACAAAACATGACATCAAAAGACATGCACCTTTTGTGGATTACATAACCATACATTTTCTGAGTGTTGGAAAAGAATGGCAAAACACAAAAGGATGAGGCATGAAAGACGTTGTCAACAACATGGAAAGAAACATGTTAAGCAGATATGGAGGAAGAAAACCCACCGCACTCACTGCGACAGAAGTGGCCATCAAAGAGCCACTTGTTGGAGGCTCCATCCAGAGAAATGCCTTCAAGACAAAGCATCGGTGCGTGAACTACGTGAAGCAGTCATTCGACAATCGAATGCGCCACAAAGAGGTGACCCATTCACATTGATAAGTGAAAAATGGTTTCTAGATATGTTAGCATTTCATGGTCGTTCTTTTGTAAATCATTTGTTGCATTTTAAAATGTAAAAGTGATGATGTGTTTTCCGTCACTTGTTCAGCAACAATGATGTCTGGTCTTATTTTGTGTTGCATGATAAATTGTGAAGGTGATGTTATGTTTCCATCACTTGCCAAAACAATAGTGTTTGGCTTTATGTTTTAAATCATGTGTTGTAGCGATGATGTGTTTTCCATGACTTGTTAAAGAAACAATGATAGGTTGGCCTTGCTGTTGTAGTTGGGGTATTGTGTCCATCTTGATATAAGCTTGACCACCGAGTAAGTGCTATAAACTCGTGACAAGTGTGAGATGTTTGGGTCATTAGTTAGTCATGTCATTCAAGCATGTAATTTGTAGAATAGTGTACTACAGGTTGTAGAGGTAGTAGGTGTCAGCTCATCGCTTAAGGCTCTGAAGAACAAAGGTGAAGGAGATGGAAGCGACACCCTTCTAGGATGTCTGTGATGCAGATAGGGTACAGAGAAGTTGTAAATTATTTTTCATGCTTTTGGAGGACCACAAGCTCCTCAGTGGGGAGGATTGATCCAGATGGCTCTAGAGAGACACATAGGACAAAGAGGGCTTATAACCGCTCAAAAATCAAAGTGCTAAGAATGACTTCGACCTAGGACTAGAGCGTAGATCTTGTCGTACTAATCGCGGAGGTATGAACGGTTTGTCAATCTAAGCTCGTATAACTGAGAACAGGTTAATCAAATTTTTGGTCAAATTTGGGTTGTGGGCTAGGTTTAAGTGTCCTACAATTTGACTGACCCCAAGGCATAAACTTAGCTCCCAAAATTGGTCGAAATTGTGGCCTTGTTAATTTTCCCAATGGCCGTTATTTTCTAAAAGTTTAAAAATGACCCCCCTCTTAATAAAAATAAAAAAAAATTATTAATATGGTGGTGGGTCACCACCCCCACCACCCCTGAACATATATCATAACAAATTTTATAAATTGTTTGGGATGATGGGCCATCACCCCCGGTGGCCCTCCTGCAACCATACCCAAATAAAAACATTGTTAATTTTTGGCTCCGCTACCATCACCCTACTTACATAAATATTAAACAATGTAATATGGGGGTGGTCACGAGCCACCGCCAGTGGACCTGGCCCACTTTCCAACCACCATTAAAACATGCACATCACATGGGATACGGGACCAGTAGGGGTCGAACCCGCCTGGCCCACGTGGCCAGCCCCCAAGCGGGTGGCCCCAAAAGCTTGAAGCTCCCAACGTACCACCAATGACCGCCTAAATTGTAGTACCATGGCAGCCCATAACACCCCAAATAAGATCATCATTAACTATATTGTGGTAAAATGGGGAGGCATGGGATTTGATCCCCCGACCCCTTGTGAATGGCTTGACTATTATTACCACATGCCCCAACCAATTACATTGGTATTTCCACCCATATTTTTATATAAGAACCAAAAAATTTTGCAGTGCTCGGAGTTCAAGGAAGATGGAGGAACCAGCAGCGGGCACACAAATCAAGGTGAATTAATTATTTTTAATGCAAGAACCATGAATTTTGTAGGAGTGCCAAATTTCCACTTTTTAGATTTTGACAAATTTTATATGGATTCAACACCTCTCATCACCATGAACGCAATGGCACTATCTGTTTCTCCATTAAAGTTCTACGTTTTTCAGTCATTTTCAGAATGCATGTGGAACCATGATTGCTGCAAAAACAGGGACCAAAACCGTGAGCCTTGATATTTTCTCGAGGAGGTAATTTTTCTCCATGTCAGAATATAGTTAATTTTATACTTGTTTTTCATGATTTTCCATAGGAATCGCAATGGCGAGATCAGATTTGCCATTTGAGTTGCAACTTTCCAGTCCACCGATGAAATATAATCTTTGAGGAATCTAGGGGGAATCTAAAAGATTCCTTGAGCCCCTGATTCTCAACTTCACAGAATTCAAATTTTGGAAAATCAATTTTGCACTATACAATGCCACAAATCTGATGGTGCATTCAAATTTCTCATTGTCTCATTTTATTCTTCAGCCACTTTTCTACGTGGAATGCGGGTATCAACATCCATGTGCGAGTAGTCATGTGATTGATGCCATGAGATCGATGGCATGAAAAGCTTCAATAATTTGACATCTGCTTCTTCAGATGGCCCTTTGTTGTGAGGTATATGATGTGTTCATGTACTTCTTATTTATGAATTATGTTGCACAGATCGCTGATTAGTGTTGATGCAGGATCTTGTTTCTTACATGTTTTCATGATTCCTTGCTTGATGCGATGCAGAATCATCGATGTGAAGTACTTGTTGTCACTTTTCGTCATGTTATGTTTTGAGATTCCTTTGTTGTATGTTGCTGGGATACTCCTGTTGTCATCATGTATGTTTTTGCATTGAGATCCCTTTCATTCCATGTTGGCGAGATACTCATCGTGCATGAGTTTTGTGTCATACTAATAGGAGTATTTTGACTGAGAGTTCCTATAGTGGAACATTTCTTAGAACCACTCCTGCGTGAGGAAATTTTCCTTGTATAATCGCGACATCATCTCTTGTGTACATCATCACTATTGATAGCACTTAATGCAGTGGCCTACATCATCTTGACACCGGGGCCTGGAGACGTAGTCCCTCCGGGATGAACTCCCTTATGAACGACTTATGTTTTTGTGTTTCTGATGACTGTCTTGTTCCTCTTCTTTACAGCATGCACATGTATTCACTCATGTTGTTTTAAAATGCAATTTAACGCATCACGAAAGTAAAAGGTCTTGGAAGGGTCCTTCGTCACACCTAGACCTGGATCACTACTTATAGGTTGATAATTGTTACACATGTAACAATAGACCGAATTTCCAAACTAGTTCTACAATCATTTCTTATTTACATGATTCTTCAAAATACTTGCTAAAATAATTTATAGAGATAATAAACATATTCGAATAGAACTTGTAACAACATAAAAATAGAATATGCATGAGTTACATAATGTTGTTATAGAGGAAAAAAGAGTACATCAACTACCACAAAGTGGTTTTAAACTGTCACAATTGGTCATTTTGTGCCCTAGAAGAGGTTTTCACAGCCATATTTTTATTTATATGCTTTTATTACTCTTTTTTTTTAATTGCTAGGTGTAATAGGTGCCAATAGAAGCTAGTTTTCAGTTGCTACAAATATTAGAGAATTAAGAAATTGGCAGCACAAGGGAATTTTCCCCTACCTTCGTAATCTGAAGTTCAGAATCTGTGACAGTGTTGATGAATGATTCTTTTGAAGCAAGTTTTTGACATAGCTGAAGACGATGCCCATTAGCAAAAAATGGTGTCCTGGCACTGTCAATGTTTACTAAATTTATAGTCCCATTGTCGAAGACTATGTCAACTTCATAAAAACCTAGCCACCTGGTGTAGAAATTCCCTTCAAAGTCCTTAAATATTGAATCATATAAAATAGTCGAATTTCCTTTTTGAAATTTATTCCTTTTAACAAATCTATCACGCCACTTAGCTCTCTGTTGTTGGACAATGTTTGTTTTTTGAATGGAAGCTAACCGTTTCTCGTCTAGTTCATTAAGTTTATTCAACCGATGTTTCTGTGCAGTTGCTAGATCCAAATTTACTTGTAGCATTGTTATTAATGTCTTAATTTCAAATTCTATAGGAAACAAAGGATTTTTACCATACACTAATTCATATGGTGAGAACCCTGTAGTATTCCTCCATGTAGTCTGGTATGCCCATAGCGCCTCTGGAAGTTTATCAACCTAATTTTTTTGATGGTTAGCTACGATATTGGTAAGAATGCCCTCAATAACCTTGTTGGGTCTTTCTACTTGACCATTTTCTTGCAGATGATAAGGTGAAGTGATTCTACGAAAGATTTTGTATTTTTAAACCAGGTTCTTAATCAAATGAGATATAAATTGGGGTCCTCTTGGGTACTCCAAAGCAGACAAAAATATCTTCAAACAAGAATTTTGAAACAACCATCTTTGTAGCTCTAGTTAATGCCTTCACCTCAACCCTTTTTGTGACATAGTCTTTGCAGACCAAAATGTAGTATTTCTGTTGAGATGATGGGTTAATTGATCCTACAAAATCTAGGGTCCATTTCTGAAATGGTTCTAACACTATTTGAGGTTGCAATGACATCTTGTCTAATTGGAGTGGTTGACCCATTCTCTGGCAGTTGTCACATCCCTTCACAAATTTCTTAGCATCCTGGAATATTTTGGTCCAATATTATCGTGTTGAGAGCACCTTGTATCCTATTCTCTTATTTGCAAAGTGTCATCTGCAAGGTTCTTCATGATAAGCTTGAAGGATATAAAAAATTTCATCCTCCCTTACACAATGTCTGATTTGATGTTCTGACCCAACGTGATTGATATTTCCTTCTATCCATGAGTATCTAGCACGTTTCTAGACAATTCTTTTATTTTCCCTATAGGATAAGTGTTGAGGGAATTTTCATGTAGCAAGATAATTAACTATGTATTCATACCACAGTGAATGAACTGGAATAAGAAAAATATATTCATCAAGAAAATAATCTACAATAGACATGCTTTGTCTACCAACATTCAGCCTAGAAAGAAAATCAGCCACCACATTATCTTTCCCAAGTTTATCTAGGATAGTTATATCAAAATTCCTATAACAACAATAACCACCTTGTAATCCTACCCTTAGTGGCTGGTTTGTTCATCAAAAAATGAATGGAAAAATGGCCATTGTGTATAAACACTTGATATCCTGTGATGTAGTGCCAAAATTTATTGATGGCATGCACTACAACAAGCAAGTCCTTCTCGGTCACTGTGTAATAGAGTTTAGTTGGAGTCAAGTTTTACTTATATAATAGATGGCATATGGTTTCCTATCCTCCAACTGGAAAAAAACAACTCCCACAACAGTATCATATTTGCCTATCGATATATGGAACGGCAAATTCCAGTTCGAACCCCGCAAAACAAAAGATGCTGATACACACTATTTTAATTTTGCAAAGGTCTACTCACATTTTCCTGTCCATACAAACTATTCATCTTTCATAAGAAAAGAAAATAAAGGAGATGCAATCTTTGAAAATTTTTCTATAAACCTCCTAGAATACTCTGCATGACCCAAGAAACTATGTACCTCTTTCTTTGTCTTGGGGATTGGGATTTTCAAGATTACCTCTATCTTAGTAGGGTCCACTTTAATCTTGTCAGTTGAAATAAGATGTCCCAACACGATCCCTTCATTCATCATCATGTGACATTTCTCACTGCTCAAAGCAACATTAGTTTGTTCACATTGTTCTATAACTTTTTCCAAATTAACTAATGTTGTTTGGAAGGGATCCCCCTAGGGTGTAAATTTATCCATGAAAAATTCTAGACAATCATTCAACACATCAGATAAAATTCCCAGTATCATCCTTTGGAAAGTTACTGGTGTGTTATAGAATGCAAAAGGAAGAACCTTATATGCGAAAGTTCCCCAAGGTCATGTATAGGTCATTTTATCTTCTTATTTTGGGGCAATATGTATTTGGTTGTACCCACTAAACCCATCTAAGAATGAGAATAAATTCTTTCCAGACAGGGTATCAAGGACCTAGTCTATAAATGACAAGGGGAAATGGTCCTTTTGAGTGGCTTTCTTAAGTTCTCTATAATCCACACAGACCTTCCACTTGCCATTCTTTTTGGGGACAATGACAAGTGAAGATACCCATTGACTATCAGAAATGGGATAAATGAAGTTGGCATTTAAGAGTTTATGAAATTCTTCTTTTACGACCTCCTTTAATGCAGGGTTCATGTGTCCCTATGGTTGTCTCACTAGATCGAAACCATCCTTCAAATAGATGTGATGAGTGCACAAACTAGGATGGATACCCTTAATATCTATATAATCCCATGCAAATGTCTTTTGTACTTCTGTAATAGTTGTAACAACAATCTTTTCTGCTCAGCAGTCAAGTTTGGATTGACATTAAGATATTTTCCTAGTTCTATTTCAATAGGACTATTGTTAATACTTGGAGCGGTCTTCATCTGTTCAAGGCTCAAATATTCTACAACATCTTCGTTCCCTATGTCTTCAATAGAAGTAACAGAAAGTGAACTAATAATAAAACCACTTATGATATCGTCTTTCGTTTCATTCTTAAAGTATTGCGCCTTCATGAGGGTGAGAAGTGGTTGTGAGTGTTCATCCAACAAGGGGTTTCCTGAATCTGTATCTGGTTTTGCAGGGGGATAAATGCCAAGATTCTTAGTGGTCTGGCCATTAGAAGTCATCATAGACCTCGACCTCCATCCTATGAATGCATCTGCAGTGACTAGCCACGACCTTCCTAAGATTAAAGGATGACCCCCCCAGGTTTGATTTAGTTTTTAAAATAAGGAAGTCAATAGGATATCACCAAGAATCTACTGTAATCACTACGCCTTCTAACATCCCCTTGGATTTGACACAGGATCTATATGATAATTCCAACACCGTAGGTGTGTGCCTTAGTCTGTGTAACCTTGAGGAGATGAAGAGCTCTTTCATAATCACATTAATGGTTGCCCCTAAATCGATCAGTGTATTGGTAATGGGCTTGTCATCGATGTAAACAGTGACCATAATATTCCTTGGATCATTGTATTTGGTTAAAAGGGGTTGATCAATCATCAACTCAGACAACTTTCCCATCACATGAATAGTAGGAGGGTACTTAGGCTTCCTTCCAAGTTTTTTAACACGTAGGCCCCTTATTGTTTTTCTGTAAACAGACACATCTATGATAGTTTGTAGTAGAGGAATCCTTATGTGTAAGTTTCTCAATGCCCTAAGGAAATCTGAGTCCATGTGTTAAGTCATACTAGTTTTTGCTAACTTTCGAGGATATGAAGGGTCTTTAGTTGTTATATTCAAATCGGTTATTACAGTTGTATTAACTTTACTCGAACTGGTTGTTACAAGCACAAAATTCCTTTCCGAATTAGTTGTTATAGATGTGACAACAGCTTCAAATTCTGTAGGACCCCCCTAGGTGACTCATATTCTTCTTTGGTTATCATAGGGGAGATATTTGGGTTAACCACTTTCCTTGACTCATGATGGGTTTCATAATACCCGACAGAAGTGATAAAATAAGTTTGAAAGGTAGTCAAGGGTTCAATGTTCTGGGCCACCTTATTTTCCAAGTTAAGGTTAGGTTGCACAGATAATTGGGGTTGTGTAGAAGGTGTAGCAATAAGCGTTTGAAGAGGTGGTCGTTGTAGCTACTATTGTATTGTTATTATACGGGGGACTGGAACCAAGGAATTTCTTCTCCAATTTCAAGTCCAAGGATATGGTTGTGATGGAGGGCATTAGAAAGGTGATGAAGGAGACCGCTGATTCCAAGGTGAAGAATATTGTGCCGGAGGAGGGGTAGAGCACTCCCATGGAAATTGTTTAACATTATATGTATTATTCCATGGATTGAAAGAATAAAAGTCTTGAGGAATACTTGGGGGTCGTGGTTGCCATGGCTTTTCGGATCGAATGAAGTAGGAAGAATGAACCTCCTTGCTTGATTCCTTAAGCATGACTTTCAATTTGGGAAGCTCCAGGAAATGACCCGTGGAATACTCTATATCACAAATGTTGTACAAGCCGATGTTGTTTACCCTACATTCCTTCTAGGAATGTTTGTCTTTGCATATCAAGCTGAACATGGCTAAAGATGTACCAACCTCGTCCTATGTTTTCTTCACTTGTGCCATCGTTATATGAGCAGACAGGGTATTGAGAAGATCAATTTTAAGATTCTCGAACAAATTTCTAATTTCCACCCTGGTCACACCATCATTTACAAATTTCTATATCTAGGCAGAGGCATATCATACCATGCTTCTCCCCTTCAACGATCCTCTAGAGCATCTCAAACAAATATTTATTATCTTGGAAAAGAATTCCTAAGGTATGTCTGCCTTCCCTAGTAGATTCAGGATATCAAGGTGATCATCTCTCATTCTCCTTGTGAATATGGTCTTCAAGATTTCTTGATCTAAGTCACTATGTGCACATCTTTTCAAATTTTAATGGAATCGCTCCACATAGTCCTCCAAGCTTTCTTCCTCCTTTTTTGTCATCCTAAATATTTCTTCCCTCAAACTGTTGGTTCTGCAATAATCCTGATACTTAAAAAGGAATGTAGCTTTCATGTCGCTCCACATCTGAATGATAACAGAGCCTATTAACATGAACCATCTCAATTCTGATCATTTTAGAGTAGTAGAGAATAATTACATCTTCTAAGCATCTAAAATATAATCATAGCTCCTACACAAGACATCAAATTCAAACAAGAAGGTGTGAGCGTCTTCTATAGTCATTCCTTGAAAAGATAGGAGGGATGACAAAGGAATGTTTTTCATGGGAGCCTCACATCTGATATCACTTATTGGAAACTCAAAGGTGGTAATGGTGGCATATATTTTAGTGTTATTATTGTTGTCCCCCATTGTTGATTCTCTTGACCCTTGCTATGACGGGTCTTCTTCAGACCATTTTTGTGACTGTCTTGTGGGTGAAGATTTGTTAATTGATAACTCAGGCTGCTTCAGGGTTGTCTTTTTCATTGCATTGCCAAATCGAGATATTGATAAGTCAATGAATGCTTTTCCATATTAGGCTCCTAGTGTTCCCCAATGGTTTCCCCTTGACCCTCAGCCCTAACGTCTTGATCACTCGCCTTCTACTGCTACTCCTGATTTCAAAACATAGTTTTGGGAGTGGTTACACTAGTTTTAGGATGGTATGGTATGGAGACAGAGGAACCAAATGCTTCTATTCTTATAATGGGAGTAACAACTCCTTTTGGCTTTGTTTTCCTTGCGTCCCTCTGAGAAATTGACTGTTCTCTTTCTTCTTTTGAGATCAGTTCATGAATAAATGTTTTCGTTCCCAAATATGTGCTCTTCTTATTTCTTTTATAACCCATTTTTCCTATAATTTATTAGAGTGGTTGTACTTTGGGATTTCTATTATTCATACACTTTACACATGGACCCTATGTGTATTCATTCATGCCCTAAGTGTCTCATCTTATACAGTGGTGAGCCCACTCAAGTATATTATAGTGATGAACAGTTCCCTACCTCTTGTCTTACCGCCCAACACCTATAAATCTAAGAACACATATAAAGAATCAAGGAATTCACACAGCCTACGTGTCGTAGTGACCACAGTGGTGAGCCCGCATAGGTATATTAGAGCGATGCGCAAGTTCTTACCTCTCATATTATCTCCCAGTACATATACAATAGAAACACTATGTTAATAAAATGCACTTGGTTGATTGCATTGTCAACTGCCTTCCTTGGCATTAGCACCAAAATATTTATTTGGTTTAATCGCTGTTAGTTTGACTGAATCACAGCCATTAATTATCAACCTAGGGTAGGTCTATTTGTTTCAAAGGAGTATGCAGTATCTGTGCTAGTACACTTCAGCGAAGAGTAAAAATAAAAGACAGAAATGAATGTCGCTGAATTTAATTACCGAAAGAAACACTCACCCAGAAATTAAAAAAAAAATAAAAAAAAATTCTACAAAAATTAAACCACACTTCATTTTGCCAAGGAAAACACACGCCACACACCATGCCACTAACTAAGCCAGTTGACTAAATATTATGCTCAAATAAATCCTGTGTGACAACGTATCAAAAATTTGGAAACAGAAGTAAACCCATTCTGCAAATTACACGAAGACAAAAATAAATTCACACTTACTAAAAGGAACAATGATTAATCTACCAATATGCTAAAGCTACTAATGCAATCCCTACTAAAGAGGAGGGCCCTTCCTCCTGCGTAGGGAGTAGGGATGAAATGCGAATTAGTTAAATTCCCAACACCACATTTGTAAAAACACCAATAATGCTACTCTTTGTATTAAAATGGTTATCGATTACATAAGAAAAATGATGATATGGTCCCGTTTACATGGAACCAAGTCCCCTTTATAATATTTACATGCCCAAAATAAGAAACAGATCATTCATGAGAATCTCACGATTGTCATGCTAATCAATTTCGAGAGAGAATAGAAATTGTTACAACAGGTTCTAAATACAAGGCCTATTGTTGTTACAACATTTCTCAAAATCACAACTTCATTGATTCCTTAACCAACCATAGATAATACAATATGTACAACAACTATCCTCTGAAATAGTACCCATAGTCCTAGATAGTTGTGATGTAGTCAACATCCCGCAGTGTAACAACAATGCTTGAGGTGTAATAGTCAATTTGGGGTGTAACAACAATGGTCTAAAATGACAAGTACTCAAAACCCCTTTGTAAATTATCACACCATTGTTCATCCCTTGGTCATGGACTTTGGAGCATCACCTAAAATAAACAAATCTAGAGAACCCTTTCCATATTTGCCTTAGTTAGCCAAAAAAAAAGATATCACCTCATTCAGATTTTACAAAAATGGCAAAATAATATGCCATAACAAAAATGGATTCTTATAACCAGGAAAAAGGTAATTATGATATAAATTCCATAGGTTCAGAGGTGAAATGGTCAAGAATGGAGCGGAAAAGATGTCTAAAACATGCATAAAACCTGCACCCTACAAGAAGCTTGGGAAGAAAAGTGTCAATCCAATGAATAAGGATACCATAAACATGAAGGATTAAAAACAAGAAAATAAAAGTCAGATAATTTCAACAAAATAAGATGTTATCTAATTGTTTTAATCTCTTAAATATTCCAAGGATGTGTATAACGTGACTAAACCAATTATACTTAGCTTATTACCTTCCCCATGTATAAGTTGTACCTATGCTTGTCCCTTGTAATGTAACACATGAGTACGATTTTAAATCACTAGGATCCTTAGAAATCATAGTTAAAAGCCTGGAATGAAAATATGCATGATTATGTTTCAGGTTTTGGTACTTCTTAGAAATTTCATGTGTTCAACTCCCTTAGTCACCGTAGATCATCGTGTGTGTATGTGGGAATTGGTGATCAACTTTTTAGCATGTTAGTTGTCACAATCTTATTTTCTATTCTTGGTTCACTTTCGTATTCCAGCTTTAGAAGGTTGAGGGATACCATATTTTATTATGGGCGTTCATGGGTATGGTCCTTGTCTGCTCTCTTTCTCAGCTATATAAGCTTTTCGATGGCAAAAACTAGATGAAAAACAAACTGATGATTATTTTTATGTTTACTAGAATTGTTTTTTTACATTTTATTTGCATCAAACGGATGGGTTTGAGTGACAAATCACATTATGATGTGTGATTTGACATCCATAATTTTCCTTACTATTCAATCTCTTCATATTTTATTTTGGCATTGTTTTCAATGAGAACTAAACCAGTTATAAACAATTATCGCTTATATGGTAGCAAACCAAAGGTCACGTTCTAGTTTGTATAACACCTCCCTTAGACTATGAGGAAAGTGGAAACACTAATACGGAAAGTGGAAACACTAATACTTAACCTAGAAGGAAAACATGGACATTATCCGCTTAAAGTGAGAGAAAAGATACAAATTACATGAAAAAATGAAGTAGTGTATTAATGAAGTAGTGGTTAGAGATTGGTTAATGCTTGATCATTAATAAATAGTTAAATATAATATATAAAAATAAAAGGGAAGAAATGTTAAATAATGGTTGTCCCCATTTTGTATGTGGTTTAATTATATGACTAAAGATATGGAATGCAGAAGATAGTTTTTAGTAGTCGAGTATAATGATTATTTTAGCTTCTAATTTTCTATTTCAATTTTTATCATTAATTTCAAGTGAAAATCTATTTTCTTTATGGATGAGATACATGATATTGAAATCTATTCTCTAAATACTATAAATATGCTTCATACATGTATATCATCATTAATATTTTCACATAACTAATGGTCATTATGGGGATCATATATTGCAATATTACGCAACTAGTAGAAGTTATAGTGAAATAATTTCTTATCATGAGAATTTTTTTATGTATTTGTTGTTACAATATAGGATTATAACATCATTGTTTCAAGCCCCTATAGCCCATTCCTCCATAAACAATATATCGTCGTTGGTAAACATCAACGTGTTGATGAGCACGACTTTTGCATTTCTATAATATGCACAAAATAATCAAAACATTGCTATATTTAGATTGGATCATGGTTGGATCACATTACATCAAAGTTGCATCATAATTTCATCTCTAAAATCTCTCATGTGTTATGTGCATTGTAGCTGCATTTCATTCATCAAGGTATACAGTATCAAGTCAAAATCAAATTAGTGCCATAATATTATATATAATCAATTAGAAAAATCGTGTTATGAAAATTTCATTGAGTTTGCACACGATAGTCAGTTTGTCAAAATGCATCTTACTCAATATACCAACTATATTATAACATGGGATAATACATGCATTTATATCCAATATCAGCTATCACATTTGCAAACATTCTTAAGTGTCCAAGACAAAATCCCAAATTTTCTAAAATAAAGCTCTTTAAATGCTCATTTTCAAGGAATTAGTCATTTGAAATCAAAATAACATTTTTTTCATAGTGGCGAGAATTACATAAAATGCATTCATATTTCTATTCTTATTATACTCAAATACGAAAAAAGCTAAACATCAAGCAATGCTACCATCATTATAGATAAATTATATTGCTTGATTTAGTTGTGATACTTGCCCTAGGTGAACACAAATATTTTTATGGGAGAGATGGTGGAATTTGTACATGAATTGTTTTCTATGAATTCAAATGGATTATAGTATCCTAGAAAAATTGACAAACATATGTTAAACTACTAGTTTGAGCCAATAGATTGGTTGGTTTTTAAAATGTGTATAGGTATGTTATTTTCAATGATTTTACTTCTAACGTTGAGGGTACTAAATATAAAATAAATAAAAAGGTTCTTAGGTTATGTTATGCATGGTTCCACTAATTTGATGATATTTTTAATTGTGGATATTTTTCTATTTAGAAAGGAATAATTATAGTCATTTATGTTACTTTCTCACGTAAATGTGGTTATTGAAGTTTTTTAATTTACTTCTTATATAAAGTTTAGAGGGTCCCTTCGTACAAATTATTGTATAAATTTGTTAATGGATAGATGGTGAGATACCATCGATTTATAATGGGAAAAATATCCAAGTTTCAAGGATGTTTACTATACCTTTTATAAACCCATATTTGGTATGGGAACTTATTTTAAGCTTTAAATATATTCATCGGATTATTTATTGGCTTTTGGGATTTTTATTTTTGTTTCTTTGAGATTTATTTGAATTATGTATTTTCAATGGATTATTTATTGGCTTTTGGGCTTTTTATTTTTGTTTCTTTGAGATTTATTTGAACTATGTATTTCTAATGGGTTTAAGGGAGTTCTTCCCATTTTGGGATTTTATTGGATTATGTGAGATAAAAAGAGGAATCAAGGAGAATTCCAAATCTTTTTCTGGTTGTGGAGAGAGATAATTTCCTGAATGTGGTCAGTATGAACTCTTCATGAGCTCTTCTAGAGAGGAAGACACCCCATGTACTGCTAGGATTTGAGAAAGTGCTTCGAGGGATATTCTTCAAGCTTCTCAATCATTCTTGAATTTCTCTTGCTGGTTGATGATTCATGTCCCACAACATGGATTAGAACTAAGGAGTTCTTACAAAACCCCAAAAATGTTTTATCTTTAAAGAGCTTGAAATTTTAATCTAAATGAATAAAAACTACTAATTGCAATAAAGGTTACCAAGCTTGAACTCCTTTCTTACTTGGATAGCCAAAATTTGGAGTGACCACAAACCAAAGCAGATGCGTGGCTCTTCACTCACGTCTTATAGTGATTTCCACCCTCTAGTTACCCTATAACTAATATCACATCAAAAACTTTGTGAAATAAGCTATGCTCTAATCCCTTTAGAACCTCCCCAACAATGATGCCAAACATGTTGGGGAAATTATATGTGTTATAATTCCAACATTAAATTATCAATATAGGGTCGTAAAACTTAGAGGCACAAGTGGAGGTAACGCAAGATCAGAGCATCTAACCTAAACTAAAGTGAGAAATCAATTTATTGTTTAAGTACAACATTGCTATTCATAGTTTGAAACTAATATAGTGAGGAAAACATGCTCAAACAAACCGAATAAGAAATTCTAATCAATGTGCAAATGAAACTAACTCTAATTAATCATAAACCAATCAATACAAATTACTATTCAAACGATTTTAATCTAAATGGAAATATCAATCTAAATAATAAGATCTATTAAATCTAAGTACAAGAATATTAAATCAATCAAGATTAATTTAAAATGATACCAAACTTATGTTAAATCTTAATTCCATAAAATTCACTCTCGTTGAAACGATCTTAAACTATGGCAATGGTCAAAGATGACTTCAACTAACGTAATTCCCAGGATCACACAAATCAATAAGCATTCAAACTTTAACCTCTAACATCACTCTGCAATTGCTTCAAAAGCAACTAAGTAAACCAAGATTCTAATTGACATGCTTTCAGATTTAAAAGACTACAAAATAAGAAACTATTTTATCCATAGATTACTTTAATCAAACTCAAAAAATCATTCAAGCATGAGCAAATTAACCAACAATTCTATAAATAACTAATTACAATTATAATGCATCTCAAAACTAAACAATAACTCCAAACAATGATTTAATGGTCTCGTTGCATTGCTTTCAAATATTTGATTGCTGAAACACAATGTTACAAGAAATTATAGTCAATCAGTAAGGTATAGAATCAATTTTAATTCATATCTAAAAGAAATAGAGTTCTTGATGTCTTTTTTATCCAATTAAGAAGCACTTTTGAGTATTCGAATCGTAAACCTCTAACAAAGGGATTATTTATGCTATATAATCAGTGATCAACACCATTCATTAACTTGGAATGAATTGGAGATAATATGTCTATTTAATTCAAGAAGAAAAATTACAACCTTGAGTACATAATCAGAATTATGAGATCTAATTAACAAATGCTTTCAAACTAAAATACCTATGTCTAGATCTATCATATGATTTTTTACAAAACTTCCTTCCAGGCGGTGGTGGGCCCTTGCCACTTCCAGAGAAATTCTAAATTAACACAATACTCTCTTTAAAAAAATAAAAAACACATTAACACTCACAACAAACCGAGTGCAGAATCATAGTTGTATTAAAATTCAAAACATAAGTTTATATGCATACATTCTTTCAATCCCTCTGAGGCAAAGAGAAACTTATTACATCGATCCTTTTGATATATCCTTTTTCTTCCTCCACACAAACCATGGCTAAGCCATTTATAAAATTTACAAGGTGAATTTAACTCTAACAATCATTTTCCTTAATTCTGGAAAATTGCATATTTTTAACAAATTGACCCCAAGGATATTTTCATATCTTCCTAACCATGACGAATTTTAGAAAATTGTTTGGAAGGAACCTAATTTGTCATATTTTCAACAAAAAAATATCTTTTATTTATCTCATTCAACTCCATTTCCTTATAAATCGTGCCCAAAGTTGGATGTTTGGCTCTTTTTGCAAATTTGGGCAAGATTCTAGAATTATGGAAAAAGTGTTTTTTTTTTATAAAAAACTGCCTCAAGGACCTGCGTATAACTTTTGAACTAAATTGAATATTGAGAGATAATTTTGGTTACGTATAATTTTCTATATTGGTAAAAAAACCATTTGCTCATATTTTCAAGGCTCGCCTCCACATGCATGAAAATCGAGGTCAAACATGGAATTTTGAAAACTCTATAGATTTTAAGCAAATTTGTCGATTTCTTCTAGAGACCCACATGTACAACCTGGGTGCAATTCAACTCAACTCATGGGAAGGTGTTAGAACATAATTTTGGACAATAACCTTCCTCAATTTTCCCTGGAAGCACACTAAGATGTTGAATCTCCAAATTGGATATTTTCACCTACAGAAATTTATTCTGTACTCAACCTGTAGCAACTAGTTTAATTGGCTTGTGAAGAATTTTGGCAATGAAACTTGGCAGCAAATGAACTTAGAAAAAACTGTCATTAATAAATCATGACTAAATCATCTCTAATCATAGAAAACAAAAGAAATTTAATGATTTTAACCACGAGGCGTAGTATATGTATTGGCGCAAGTTGTGGAATTAAGATGGAGGGCTACTAGGGTTGAGGGAACTCTAGACAATGGGGTATGACCCCTATCTATTACCAATAGGGTTAGAGATATTTCTACCCTATCTTAATAGGGTCGAATAATTCTCCTCCATTGTCTGGTATTTGCAGAGTATACCCAATTTGGCATCTTATGCACAAGCATGGATTATCGAGAATATCGCTCCTTATTTGGCTAATGAGTTCAGAGTGTACTTGGGATGTACAACCCAAGTCGACGATGATGCAGGTGTTCTACAACATGAATATTTGGGTTCATCGATGGGAAGATCAATAGGTAATATGATGGTTAAGATAACCCTATGTAGTTTGGGGTTGAGATTGAGTTCCCTGACATGATCAGATGATCGAGATGTGCTCCCCTGTGTATTTGGATATCCTATTGCTCAATCTTAGGTCATAGATATATAACTCCCCAATGAGATTCTGAGTCGAGATGTGCTCCCTGATGTCTTTATAGGTTGAGATGTTGTCTTGATGATATGCTCTCTGATGATGATTGATGATGAGATTCCAAGCAGTAATCCAATGGAAAGAGGGTTGTAGATTGAGATCTTCTCCCATGCCAAAATTCTTCTTCATTTATAAATTTTGAGAATGTTCAACATATGAGAAGGAACAATTAAGAGATCAGAAAGAGTAAGCAAGGGATAGATCGAGATGTATATTGATGATTTATGATGATGAGATACCTGAGATGGTCATGTCGTGACGACTACATGAAAAAGATGATCAGTGGTTATTCATGACGACACTTGAAGATACTGAAATGGCATGGATAAATATTGGTAGGTGGAATTCTCCTAGTTGAGACAAAGTGTTAAAAGTATGAAACTGTAGTCAAATTCCACTTTGGAAAGCTCATGTGATAAATATAATGATTGAAACAGATTCCTCTTTTCGAGAGGATCAAAATTGACCTAAATATCACCTTATTTAGAGAAGCAGAAGTTGGTTTTTGAATTTATTTATTTACTCACATAAATTGTATTAGGTCGATCCTAAGCACATGTATAATTAGACAAGTCGGCCTCAAAATCAAGTGGACCCTCATGAAAACCTATAGATATAAGAGACCATAAGCTCGTTTAAACACAATCATCAAGAACTTTCTTCTCTCTTCTATTGTTTTCTTCGCACAAGTTTGACGAAGGAAACCTCACACAAAGGGTCTGAAGCTACAAGGTTGAAGCTTGCACATGTCTAGGGTTTTTGAGTCTCGGCCGCTCGCACATAAATAAAGTTTTTCATCCCTTGATGCTTGCATATTATGGTCATGGGAGCGTTCAGTAATTCTTGGACACATGCAGAACATGTTTATGGGAGCATCCAAGAGGATATGGTTTTTATAGTCTAGTTTGGTCACCGAACGAATGCACATAATGGTCTAGGGAGTGTTCGAGCTACCATTAATGCTCACACATAAGGCTAATGGATGTGTCTATGGATTGAGGCAGATCTGAGTATGTTTGTACCTCGGACGCCCTCATCTAGTTCTCTAGAGAGAGTCTAGATCTGTCTGAGATGCACTCATACTATTCTACAGAGTGCATCCATAGCTGACTTAGATGGTTGCACACGTATCTCTCCATGCATCCGGGACCGAAATATGAGTTATCGGTATGCAACAGCATTCATCAAAGTGAAAATAGTATCCAACAATTAAATATAGTCATTGATAGTGCATTACAAACATAGTTACTGATAAAACAGGAAAATCACTTGGTACCCATTTTTTTGAGGTAGAAAAAAATCACTCAATTTTGAAAAACGGTGATTCAGAATAGACCTTTTTTTTTAGCATTTTTTTGCCACTTTGAAGATTTTTATGTATCAAATATGAACAATTTTTTTTAAATGTTATTGATTTTCATGCTAATTTTGAAAAGTGTTGATGCAGCATCAACACATTTATTTTAGAGGACTTATTTTTGACACTTTAAATTTTTTTATGTATCAAGCGTGAACATTTTTTTTTGTTAGTGATTTTTGTCTTGATTTTGGAAAGTGTTGATGAGCGTCAACCCTTTTTTTTTAAAGGGCTTAGTTTTTACACTTTAATTTTTCTAATGAATTAAGTATGGATAATTTTTTTTAAATGTTGGTGATTTTCATTTTTTCCCTTTGAAAAAGTCGTAATTTTCATTAATGAGGAAAAATACATTTTGCAGATGCCAATGGAATATACTGTAGTATGGGCTAGAAGCCTAT
Organism: Pinus tabuliformis; assembly: GCA_031772625.1. Classification (NCBI taxonomy): domain Eukaryota; kingdom Viridiplantae; phylum Streptophyta; class Pinopsida; order Pinales; family Pinaceae; genus Pinus; species Pinus tabuliformis. The sequence goes on along the minus strand of CM062817.1, from coordinate 631,827,085 downwards.
CCTGTTGAGTGTTAAAAAAAAAAAGGAGGTGTACTCCATGCAGGGAGACACTGCTCTGTACTGTGATTTTCAATATGAAATATGTACTTACTCTATGCAGAGAATATCAAAAAATAACTGTCATGTATAGGACTACTTGAAAAAACATTTATATAATATTATATAAAGACAAAAAATATATAACAAAAACTATGTGTCCAACTCCCATTGAGCTTAACTATTCTGATATTTCTATAAAAGGTCGATGATAATACTGATGGAAGGTTCCATAAGTTTTCTCCAATATGATCCATGTTCCTATAGGCCTGTGAGTTGCTTCCTTGGATAGTAGATCGACAATTGTGTTTCACTCCCTATATATATGCTGACAAGTAAATGTGCGAAATAATTTTATGAGTCTATATATTTCTTCCATGATGTGTCTAAGAGAAAAATCATGACAATTTGTAATTTTGATTATCCAATTGCATATCGTTTTTGAATCTCCAAATAGTTGTGAGTTTCTGCATTTTTTTTCCAAAGAAAAATGTATGGTGAATGTTGCTACTGATAGCTCAACAAAGTTGTTTTTTCCTCTACTCAGTCCCATTTGGATTTTGTAATAATGATTTGTTGTGAGATGAAGGACATCACCCCCCCCCCCCACATCCTATGTCTTGTGTTGAGCCGTCAAAATATGCCCAGGGGTGAGATTGGTTTATACTCTCAGGTATGATATGCCTAGGGATGGGGTTTGATTCCTCCTCTGGGATCTGATGATAGTCTGCTAGGATTTGAGTAGTGATGGCCAGCCAGTTGGGGGGGGGGAGTTTTGAAAAATAATTCTATTCCTGGCAATCCATATGGCCCAGCAAGTAAGTAAAAGGATGTTCTTTGTTTTTTCTGAGGATATAGTAGACCACCATCCCTCCCAGGCTTCCTGAATAGTTGTTCCCTGCCATAGAGGAAGTGAGGGTATTTGTGTGTGAATAGTATTCCATAGCTCTTTTTTGCATGGGCAAGTAAGGAAGATATGATTCATTGTTTCATTGATGAATTTGCAAAGGTCGCACCAAAAGGGTCCATGAAAATATCTTTTGATCAAATTTTCTCCTGTTGGGATTTTGTGTCTAAGAATGGTCCACATGAGGAGTCTCGACCTGGGGAGTGCTTTTAATTTCCATAGGCTTCTCCACCATTGTTCATAGAGTGGAGATTTCAATGGGTTCATAAGAGTTATGTTTCCCACTTTTGGTGAGTATTTCCCATGCTTCGCATGTGCCCATATTAGCTCATCCTCCCCTTCCTATATCCTGATATGGGATTCTATGAGGGCCTTTGTGTATTCTTTCTAGTGTTGTTTCCATGGTTGAGGGATCTATAATTCCCTCCCAGATTTCCATGCTTGTTGGAAAAAAGTGGAACATTCATTTTCTGCGATTTGGCTAAGGTGAGAGATCCCTCTGGAAGTGAGGTATGTTCTAAGCTCTTGTGGGAGTCTATGAGCATTCCCACATCAAATCCAGGGATCCATCCTTATTCTAACAACATCTCCCAACTTTATTCTCTATGTAATTCCATCCCTGATAAGGGGCATTACTTGCAAGACTGCTTTCCATATGGTCGATTTTCCAGCTTTTGTCCACTAGGGTTGGTGAAGCCAATCCATAAGATTTAAAGGAGCTATGTATTTAGATATAGCCACCTTATTCCAAAGTCTATGCGTTGTGACAAGATGCCACCCTAGTTTTGCTGCCAGGGCTATGGAGAAAGTGCCAAGGCTTTTGATACCCCATCCTCCCCATTTCTTTGGGAGTGCCAGAGATTCCCATTTGGACTAGGCAAAAATCCTTCCAGGCTATTTCCCTTTCCACAAGAATCTGCAACATAGGTTTTTTATTCTGGCTAGTATTCCTTTAGGTATCCCAAATAAGGACATCCAATATACTGGAGTTGCTTCCAGCACTGCTTTTATGAGTATCAGTCTTCCTGCTCTTGATAAATATTTGAGGTACCAAATGTTTACAATTTTTTCCATTTTGGTTATGAGCCAGATCCAGACAGCATTCTTATAACCACGTGGCTTTAATCTATAGCCCAATTATTTTAGTCCCTCGTCCAGTTGTTGTAGTTTATAGGGGAATCTTCACAGGCCATATTGAATCTCGTATGGTGAGAATCCTATAGCCGTTATAGAGGACTTTTCATTATTAACCAACATGCTAATGGCTGCAAGGAATATAGTGAAGGAATTGAGAAGTGCAGTCACATTACCAATACTCCCATTTAGGAAGAGAAGCACATCGTCAACAAAGAGAAAGTGTGTCAATGTGCATCCTTCAGTGATGCAGATCCCCCTTAGTCTACCTCTTCGGTGTTCCTCCTTTATCAAATGACTGAGTCCTTCCATGATGAGTAAGAAGAGGAGTGGGGACAGTGGGCATCCTTGCCTAAGGCCTCTTTCAGAGTGGAAGAAAGGAGAGGCTGCACCATTTATGAGAACGTTGAATGTTACATTAGTAATACAACACATAATCCATCTTATGAATTCATATGGAAAACCCAAGTGTGTTAATAGCATTCTGATGTATAGCCAGTTAACTCTGTCAAAGGCTTTCGAGAGGTCAACTTTCAGGACCATACCTTTTAGCTTCTGGGTCTGAATAGAATGTAGAATTTCTTGTGCAGATCCGACCGCTTCATGAATTTGTCTGTTCTGTAGGAAGGCAAATTGTTCAGCTGAGATGTGGTTTGATAAGATCGGCCAGAGGCAATTTTCTATTATCTTGGAGATGATCTTGTAGATACAGTTACATAAGGAGATGGGCCAGAAGTCATTGAAGGAGGTGGGATTGTCTGATTTGGGTATAAGGGCGATAAAGGTTGAGTTATAGGCCTCATACATTCTTCCAGAGGATCTGCATTCTTCTATAACTTGTAATATATCCCCTCCCAGAGTATCAAAGAAGGCCAGGTAGAATTCCACATTCCAGCCATGCAGACCAGGGCTTTTGTCTAGCTTAAACCATTTGAGAATGTCCTCCATTTCTCCTAGGGAGACGTCCTTTGTCAATTCCTAGCCTTCCTCTTGCTCAACAACCCTTGGGAATAGTTGAGCTGTCCTCATGATGTCATCCAGAGTGGCAATTGGGGGTGACTTATAGACGTTCTTGAAGTGGGCAATGGGCATAGCTTCCAGTCGGGGGAAGGTGTTCACTTGTTCTCCTTGTTTATCTGATAGTTACCAAATAGTATTTATAAAATTGTGCCCATTCGAAAATTTATGATAGAACTTGGTATTGTCATCCCCTTCCTTAAGTGAAATGGTTCTACTTCTTAGTCTCCAACTCTCTTCTCTATCCTTAAGGATCTGGTTTCTCTTAGCTAGAAGAGAGGTTATCTACTCTTTGTGTTTAGGGGAAGAGAAGATCTCCTCATAGTCATTCTCATACTTCTCAATGGCTTCTTCAGTCTGTTTGAGTGTATGGTCTTCCTGCATTCTCTTCTTATGTTCCCATTATTTTCAGAGGCTTTTGAGCTCTTTTAGGTTTTTTGTAAATCCTTCCAATATAGTCCTTTCTGCTGTAGGAGGATGAGTCCTCCAGTAATTAGTTACTAGATGGATATATTCAGCGTCCCTCAGCCATGTAGCATTAAATTTGAAAGGATCTTTTGGTTTGTTCATACCCGCTCTGATTTTCAAATAGATCAGCCTATGGTCCGATATTCCGCCTCAGCCCACCCACTGTCTATATCCCTACCCCAAGGTTAGCATTTGCTCCTTAATGAGGAATCTATCTAGTCTTCTAGAGAGACTATCCTCCCCTGATCTGTTGTTTCTTCAAGTAGTCATGGTTTTTGGGAAGGGGATATCTATGATATTATGATCCTCCAGATTGGTCTCGATAAAATGTGAGAGGTTATCTCTTTGTGTATTGTGTCCCCATGATTCTGCAAAACTAGTGGAGAAATTTAAATGCCCCCCTAAACAAGCTTATCCTTTTGAAGGATGTGTGAGTCTAAGAGTTTGCTCCAATATTCCTCCCTGTTGTGACATGGGCCATATATGTTGATAATCCTAAGCTCAAAATCAAGCTCTGAGGAATAATTGTTAGCTCCTAGGTGGCCTAAACTCCCCCAAGCATTACAGATTCTAATGGATCAATTGTTTACCCCCAATGCGAGACCCCCAGACCACCCTGATGCATCTGGGAGGTGGGTAATGACACTACCTTGGCCTAGGGTTTCTTGAAGGAATAGAATATCAAAGGGTTCTGCTAAGAGCAATCTCCTCATGGCTAGTTTTTTATTAGGGCTAGCCAACCCTCTATAATTAAAGGAGAGAAATTTCACGGAGGAGGGAGCTCTTGGGTATTCACTGCTCTAAGTATCCAGTCGATGGAGAGTTGCTTTCCTGCAACAATCTCTTCCCCAGCTTGTAGCTTATCTTTGGATAGAGAGGAGGGTTTGCCTCTAGTCATCTTTAGAGGGGGAGGAGAGGTGATAAGGCCGATACCCAAGGTGTCAGGGACTTGAGAGAGAAACTTGGCTCGGGTGGGGTATCTGAAGGATGGAGGACTAGAATGGGAGGGAGGAGCATGTACATGGGAATTGGTAGGAGGTTCATCAGGAAAGGATGGATGAGTGTAGGAGATGGTGGGGGAGGAGGGTTTGATAGGGAATTCCACATCTTTGTGAGGGTTTAAGGTGTGAGTAAGGGGCTGTACCGAATAGAACTGAACAGAACTAGTATCAATGCAATGCGGAGAAACATTAGAGTAAACAGAGGGGGAGTTTGTATTCAACATACCCATGGAGAATGTAGCCTCAATAGCCGCCCTTACTCTGGTTAGAGGAGGAGAGGGCGTGCCGATGGCTGCCTTTCCCTGCTTCTTTCTGTTTACCTTAGTAGGCAAAGGTAATACTTCTGAATGTGCCAAATTTGCTACCTCTTCCACCACTGGAGGGCCACCGTGAGCTTGAGAGTTTTTCTGCAATGTTTCCATCCCCTTATCTCCCTCCCTCACCTTCTTGTTCAGCGGACAATATTTGTACAGGTGTCCCACTTTGTGGCAACATCTGCAGCGGAAAGGGACACCTTCATATTCTAGGGTTTGTTTTCAGGAGAAGGTTTTCCACTCTAAGGTGATATGCTCATGAAGATCACCCAAAGTATCTAGATGAATGAGTATCCTAGAATATGCCATCATGCCCAAAACCAGATATGATCTATCATGTTCGAGATAGGTTTCCAGAGTGTTGCCGATGCGCTGGACTATATCCTCTGATCAGAATTGAAGGGACAGTCTAGTTAGCTGAACCCATATAGGCCTGACTCCTATTTGTTCTTTTTCTGGATCAAATAGAGTGTTCCAATGCCGGAGAATAACTAGAGCATGCTTGAAATGCCAGAAGGATAATAGGACCCAATTTGTGTGCTCGGCTCTGGCAAAGCGCTGAGCGAACCAGCCTCTAACAAAGGTTTGTAAAGTTGGGAGGTATGCCAGGTGCTTCCCTCATACCTCTGAGGTCCACATCTTAAGCCTAGCCACTGTGTAGCTACGACCACGAATTCTTCCAACCAAAACCCGGTTCGCTGTGTCCATGGTGTCACCCCACTAAATATCCTCCCTGAGTCTGAGAATAATGTCTTCGCTTTTGGCTTTGAAGCACTTCCTTTTTTTCCCCATCACGTCGGCTCTTCAGGGGCATCTGACTTTTCCATCAGCTGGTTGGGGTTTGTAGCAGGGATATCAGGGTAGGGATGTTCAGCCACTGGGATTGGTTCCGAAAGAGGGGGTACCACCATGTAACTACCCAATGGTGGCGCCTTAGGTACCAAAACTTGTGGGTTTCCCTAGGCCGGGTTATGGATTCTCAAGGGGTTGCTTGAAGATTCACCAGGGTGAGATGAGAGGGGGGTTTGTGAGCTAGCCGCCTCAGGGTTAGGATGGAGGTAGGCGGATACGAAAGTTGTAGCCGAGGGTGACTGTGGCGGTGAGGGAGGAAACAGCCAGACTGGAGGAGGCTCCAAGAATGTCACTGTGGAGCAGGAAGGTCCTGAGATCGAAGGTAGACCCGCAATGGTAACCGATAGGTCACAGTAGAAAGGAAGGAGTTCATTCGTGATGGAGCAAGGGGTTTTTGAGATATTGACATTCTCGAACGGGTCCTCTGGATAGTCTACTAGGTCAAGCTCCATGCCTGTTCCAAAGTGATCTCTGCCAACTGCCTCCAGGACCATCGTAACTGTCGTCGCGGTGAGCGTATCATAATTCGGTGGGTATGCAATGAACAAGGAGGAGGATGGTAAGAAACAATGTTATGGAGGGCCTTGACAGGATACAGGTATCGGGAACCGCTGCGGGTGATACAGCCGGAGGGAAACGGACGACGACAGCTAGGGGTAGGTAGGGTGGGTAGGGTGCAGTCGTGGTGATCTTTTGTAGAAAAACCCTAACCCTTTTTAGACAGTCTCCGCAGCTCCATCCTCTTAAACATCATTGTTATGAAACCTCGTCAAGTCGCTCAATTGCCCACCTCCCATGTTGGTGATTTTCATGTTAGTAATAAAACATAAAAATAAAAATAATAAAACATGACCAAAAAAAATCAAATACAAAAAATATATATAAGAAAATAAACAAAACACCTATAAATATGTAAAAGAACCCAAAATTTATTCGTAAAAAAAAAAAAAAAAAAATTGAATAAAAAATTAATGGAAAAAATGAAAAATTAATAAAAAAATGAAATTTTTTTATTAAAAATATATAATTTAAAGAAAAACAAATTAAACCAAGAAAAATCCAAAAACATTTTTTTTAAGTTAAAAAATAAAATAAAAAACCTCATTAAAAAGAAAATTAAAAAATTAAAAAAATATATATCTAGAATTAAAAAAAGTCAATTAAAATTATATATATATATATATATATTATAATTATAAAAATAAACAAATAACATAAAAAAAAATTAAAAAATTAAAAGAAAATAACAAAAGAAACTATAAAAATATATATTAAAAAAAAATCAAAACAATTAAAAGATGTTATAAAAATAAATAATAAGAAAATGTATAAAATTAAACAATTTAAAAAATAATAATAAAACGAAATATAAAATCTAAAATATAAATTTTAAAAAAATAATAATAAAAAAAAATTCAAATCATATTTAAAAATAAATAAATTATCAAAATTAAAAAACAAAATTAAAGGAAAAAAAATTGAAATATATTTAAAAAAAACAAATTATTATAAAAAAAAAAAAAAAAAAACAAAATTAAAAACAAAACCAAACAAATAAAAAAAAAATTGAAAATTTGAAAAAAAAAACATGAAAAAAATATGTATATATATTAAAAATAACAATTAAAAAAATGTATTATATATATATATATATATATATATATATATATATATATATATATATATATATATATATATATATATATAATTAAAAAAAACATTAAAAAATATGTATATATATTAAAAAACAATTAAAAGATATATAAAAAATAAAAAATAAAAATAAAAAACCCACCCTACCCGTCTCCCTCACTCCACCCTAGACCCCCCCGGGGCCCACTGCCTCACTTCACTTACCTCCCTCTACTCCCCCCCACCCCCGCATACACCACCCCCATATCCTGCCCCTCCCTTATGCCCCTTCTCTCTCTCACTCCACGCCCTGACCCTTCCCCTCCCCCTGACCCCGTCCCCTCCCTTCGTACCCCTCCGCCCTCCGGTCCATTTCCCCTTCCCTCCCCCTCTCCCAGCGCTCGAACCACCCCACCTCTAGATCCCCGCTCCACCTCCCGATAGCCTCCCCCCACCACCTGCCCCCCTCCCTTTCCGACCCACTCTACCTCCCGATCAACGCCCCTCGTCCCCCACCCCCACCTCTCTTAACACCCTACCATCCCCACCCGGCCCCTCGCCGCCAGCGACGGGAGGCTGCAGGCCAATTTCGAGAATCAACCTGAAACCTCCATCCGCTAGCCAAAGGCCCGAGTGTAGAGGGAAGGGTGGAGGGAGGGCGTGGGGGTGGGGGTGGGGGCAGGCTTTAAGGGAGTGTCCGGGGGAAGGGGCTCGTGGGGGAGGAGGGGCGGGGGAGGAGGATGTTGAGGTGAGGGAGCGGAGGGGCAAGGCTCGGGGTGGGAGGCGAGGTCTGTGGCGTAGAAGGCGGGGGTCGGGGTGACAGGGGCGGGCTGGGGTTTTTTTAATTTTTTTTTTAATTTTTTTAACGTTTTTTTTTAATTTTTTTTATCATTTTCCTTTTATAAAAATTTAATTGTTTTTTCTTTTATTTAATTATTTTATTTATTTTTTATTTTTTATTTGATTTGATTTGATTTATTTCTTTCTTTATTTTTTATATTTAAATTTCTTTAAGTTTTTTTTTTTTTTTTTTTTTTTAATAAATATTTTCGATTTTGATTTTTAATTTTGTTGTAATTAAAATTTTATAATAATAGTTATTTTTATTTTAATTTTTTTAATTTAATTTTTTTTTTGTTTTTAATTGCCTTGGTTTTTTTATTTTAATTTTTTTAATTTTAATTTTAATTTCTTTTATTTAATTTTACTTTCCTTTTTTAGTTATTCAACATTTTTTTAAATCACGTTTTTATTTTTTATTTTTTATGTTTAAGTTTTAAAAAATGTTGTTTTTATTTTTTTTTTAATTTTTTAAATTATATACATTTTCTAACTTTTTGTGTTTTTGTTTCTATATATTTTTTTTATCTATTTTCCTTTTATTTATTTATTTTTTATTTAAATTTTTCATTTGGACAAGTTGTTTATTATTATTATTATTTTTACATTTTTATGGATTTTTCGTTTTTTAATTCTTATATATTTTATGAAGTTTAATTTATTTTTTGTCATGAATCGTTCCGTTTCCACCACTTGGCCGATTGGGCTTGGGGGTGGCCGGGATAATTTTTTTTTAGTTTCTATTTTTTTTTAATATTGTATTTTATGCTCGTAATATTTTTTTATTTTCCTAATTTTTTAGTTTTTGATTTTTAGTTTTTTATTTGGTTTTTTTTCTTCTTCTTTAAATATTAGATGGTATATAGTTAATTTTTATTACATTTAATAATTTGTTTTTTCTTTTCTTTTCTTTTTATGTTCCTTTTGTTTATTTTCTTTCCTTTTTTCATTTTTTTTTTAATTTGTTTTGAATGTACTTTTTTTATTTTTTTATAATTTTTAAAATTTAAATATTATAAATTTTAAATTCTTTTATAATTTAAATTAATTATAATTATATATATATATATATATATATATATATTTTTAATCTAAATATTTTTATTTTATTTTTTAATTTTAATCTTAATTCTTTTTTAATTGTTTTGAAATTTTTTTAATTTTAATTTTAATTTTATTTCATTTTTAAATTTTGTATTTAATTTTTTTTTGGTAATTACTTGATCTTTTTTTAATGATGTTTTATTTTTACTTTTTTAACGAATTTTTTCATTTTTATTTACTTTTCCTTAAATGATATATATATATATATATATATATATATATATATGGTTTTTTATTTAAATTTTTCATTTTTATAAGTTAATTCTGAATATTTTTTTTTTCCTTTTTGTACATATACATATATATATATATATATATATATATATTATGAAATTTAATATGTGTTTTGTTATGAATCTTCCCCTTGCCACCCGTCCTGTTTTTTTTCTCAATAAAGACTAAATCTATTAAGTAAAATATAGTACAATCACGAGAAGCAAGAGACCGGCAGACCAGAAATGATGGATCCATCAACCTCGGTCCCGGAGGAAAGATTCAATCACAGAGCTACATCAAATAGTTTGAGTGCAAGGACTGACTAACAGAATTTTACCCCAGAGGGTCAGAAACTACAACACAGTGTTTTTTCCCTTTCTTTTTGTTGACTTTTGTCCAGCCATCATGGGGAGAATGAGCTAGAACAACTTGAAGATTGGAATTCTCTATCTTCGGGAACTCCTTTTCGGATTCAGAGGAGGAAGACTCATGGGCGCGTTTCTGGGAGATTGCTGAGACATGGGAGTGCCCCTTAGTGTCCGTGGGCGGAACCATCGGCTGAGGCGCCTAGTCCGGTTCTGAATCGCTTTCCTCATCCTCCATACTTGGGGAGCTAGAGCTCCTAGCTGGCGGCGGTGGACAGGGAGCCCAACGCTTGGGTTTGGATTTTGCGAAGATGCCCTTTTTCGTTCTTGGTGTCAGCGATGGGCAGGAGTTCTGCAGGTGCCCTGTTAGGTGACAATGGCGGCATCGGAAGGCAGTGTTTTTGTAATCTAGAAACTGGGTCCAAACAGAGTCATTGATCTTGAGATTGATTTGCTCTGGCAATCGCTTGCTTAAATCTAGCTCCACACATACTCTAGCATATGTAAAGAGACCTTGCTGTTCCCTCTTGTAATCTCCCATTAAAAAGCAACCCAAGGTGTTTCCTATTTGCCTGTATACTTCTGTGCGCCACAGGTGTATTGGGAGATTTGGAAGTCTGATCCATACTGGGGCTTTAGTGATGACTGCAGAAGCTGGGTCAAAGTCTGGGAACCATGGAGTTAAGAAGAGGCCTGCTGAACCCATGAACCAAGGGCCTTCTTCTAAGGCTTTTTCGTAGTGCTCGAGGTTGTCGAACAGCACTATAAAATATCCCTTTGCACAGAAATAAACCTTGCAACGATCAGTCCAGTTGTCTTTGATCCAGTCATAAAGATCCTTTGAGCGTGGCCAGAGCCCATTGAATCTACAGATGATGGCCCTTTCAGCAAATTTTTGGGTGTCGTCTGCAAGGTCAAAGTAGGAGATCTCAACAGAGGGAACCTCCTCCAATTTGTCAACCAAAAAAGGCTTGGGTTTGGGAGGTTCTGGGGTTGCGGATATCTTAGAGCGGACTGCAGCTTTGTAGGAGTATGGAGGAGTAGAAGAGGATTGCCCTGCAGCTCCACCTCTCAAGCGAAAGGAAAACACTAAAGAACTGTTGTTTTTTATGCTGTAAAAAGAGAGAGGAAGAGGATCTTCGAGCTGTTTACCTTGGAAAATAAGTCTCTGTAGGGCTGAGGGGATCCCAAGTCTGTGCTCCAGATTTGCTTTGAGGTTCTGCACCAGATCTGTAGGGTTTACCCATTGCAGAATGGTTTTGCCCAAGATCTGTGCTATTTGAACCTGAAAGGGGGCAGGGGAAATTTCAAAAGATTTCTGGAGCAGCATGGAGCCAGAATCTTTAGAGTCTCCCATCTCTTGACGCGAAGGAGGCAGCGGGGGAGAAGAGATCTTCTGCCGAAGGTACCTGTTGCTCCACCTCGGATCCGCTGCAGAGTGAAGGGCGCCAGATCTGTGGAGAGGCCGCTGCTCAGTGGAGGGGCCAGAGCTGCCATGGCTGTGCGCGCCTGAGTTCAATGCATGGAGGTTCGCCTCTTCCTTCGGCTCAACCTCCGCTTGGAGCTTCAACTCTGGTTCGCGCCTTCGAAAGACCCTGAATCGAGCCTCCGTTTCATCAGCATGTCCGCGCAGAGGCCAAGCGGCGTCCGAGGATAAGGAGGCTACGGCGGCGGCAGCCTCGCATTTAGGGTTCGGTTTCTGCTCCGAATATCTGTTCAATGCCTGCTTCTCCAGCGTTGAGGAGTGCTCCGGCTTCCTGGTCTGGAATCGATCTTCCCCTTCGACGATAGAGAGCCGAGGCCGAGCGATGGCCGAGGGCGCAGAGGCGGCGGCGGCTGTAGGGTTCATCGTCGGGAGCTTTCTCAATTATCGTTTGCCACCCGTTCTGTTGGTCCTCGGGGTGGCTAGAGATTTTTTTTTTTTTTTTTTAATTTTTTAAGTTGTATTTTATTTATGTAATTTCTTTTCTTGTTTTTTATTTTTTATTTGCTTTTTATTTTATTTTACTGTTTTTTTCTTTCTTTTTTAAAATTTTACATGGTATGCTTATTTCTTTTTACATTTTATTGTTTTTTTATATGGCATTGCTATATATTGTTTATATTTCATTTTTTTCATGTTTTGTTTATGTTTTATTACATGTTTTTATTTTTTATTTTTATTTTTTTTTCAGTGTTTGAATTTTTGTTTTGTTTTGAATTTTTGTGTTTTTTATTATTGCTTTTTCAGTATTTGAATTTTTATTTTCTTATGTATCTTTCTTTTATATATATATATATATATATATATATATATATATATATAAGGGTTTGTGTCATTGATTGTCTACCAACCCGATCTCATTATGTGCAATTTGATAGTTGATTTTAAAATTTTCATTATAATGAATCGAGTCTGTACTACAATGTGTTAATTTCATGGTTGGTCTTTAAATTTTTTTGCAACTATCAAGTTGTCTTAGGCTAAGATGTTAAAATCGCTATACATTTAGCATTTAAAAAAATATACACTTGGTATAATATCTCTCACTCAAGTGTTCATTTTTAATGTTTTTTAAGTTATAAAATTTTTCCATAATCTCATGCTTGAAATATTGTGAAAATCTAAGATTGTTTTGTAGTCATAATCTTCAGTTTTAGTTCCATGGTTGAAAAATTGTCAAGATTTTAATGTTTTTCTAAATGGTGATATTTTCTTTTCAATGTTATGATTGAAAATAGTTATAAATATTTTTTCTTAGCACCATGCTTGAAAATTGTTGGCATTTTAAGGTTTTTCAAAGAAGTGATATTTTAAATTTAATGTCATCCTAAAAAATCGTTGGAATTTTAAGGTTTCCCAAAGACGTGATATTTATCATTAATATCATGCTTGAAAATCGTTGGAAAGTTAAAGGTTTTTATAGTCATGAAATTTTGTTTTTAACATCATTATTAAAAAGTGTTGAAAATGTACCTAGAAAAAAAAGACGTTATTCCGGCATCAACACTTTTTGATTTCAACTTGTTTTTTGCATCGAACAAAATGACTTTTATTGTTTTTCACTGTTTTTTTTTTTAAATATTGAAAATTTACTCTAAAAGCAAAAATGGTGATGTGGAATCAACACTTTTTATTTTTGGGTTGTTTTTTCATGTTTTTTTTGGATTTTTAGGCTCAAGTACTTGTTTCAAGGTAATAGTTCCCGTTTGATCAGTAACTATGTTTACAGTCGTCAGAATCAAGATCTTTAAATATAAGTATGTTTAAGGTCGTGCTATAGATGTTCTAGTTGTTTTTTATTCTTTGATGAAGATATGGATCATTACACTCTCTTTCGCTAAATCATTTGATGTCGATCTAAGAAGAAGAAAAATTTACAAAGGTTTCTCCCATAATGGGTTTTTCCCTAGTGTTTGACCAATCCTGTTGTCTCTATGTGTGCATGCTTTTATTTTATTGTTCCTTTATGTTTCGTTGCATTGATGATGATAATGTTGTTCTTTCTACATAGTTTCATATGTTGATGAAAAATGGTGTAGATCTAAATAATTTTATAATGTTATGGGGTGAACTTAATATGTTAATGAAGAAATGCAATTATCCACAAAGAACAATTTAGCCCTTGAAAAATTAACAACTCCTTATCTTATTATCACCTACAAGGCATTTTCATGATAGCCATTATCACTAAAGTATGTTATTCAATCTAGTCTTCCTTGGCTTCCTTTCAGATCTCAATCTTTTGGCTCAAAGGTCACCATTGACTTGTTTAGAGATCAAACCATCCCATTTAATCTATTTACATCTCTAGGCTAATGAAGTCATATTTTGTAAAAAGTACACATAGTTTGCAAAAATTCAATGTTCATCCTACTCACTAGTCATTAAGTGAGATCCATGTGAAGTGGGTCTTGAATAGATATGAAATAAATAATTCCACATAACATTTTTCTTCAATCAATATCTCAATTGGTCAATCAATTTTGCAATTTTGAGTTTATATGCTCAATTTATCAAAAGTATAAGTTAATTGTCTTATAGGGGACCAAATAGTATAGTTGTTCCTTCATCAATAAAATTATATTTTGAATCTAAAATAGATACAAAATATGAATTGGTGATGACATAAGCATATCCAAGTCTTTTTTAATGTTATATCATATGATTATCTTCAAACACTACTTTTTGAAGATAAACCTTCATTGGACCAATGCTACTTTCAAGATAATAGTCCAATAGTTGAGGTTCAGATTTTAAAGGTGTCATTGGTGTGCATAAAAGCATAAAAATAGACTTTTGAAACTATATATTAGCTAATAACCTATGCTCTGACATATCATTTTTCCCATTTCAATATTAGGTCACTCACTTTGTGATATCATAAATCTCAAATCAATTTCAACAGTGTGGTCAAGGTAGTTAATAATGAGTAATTAAATTAGTAGTTCGAAATCTAAAATTATTTCTAGTTTGGAATTTTTCAAGCTACTCGTAAATAAATTTCCAATGGTAATTTTCTTACTTCGTTCTAACACCATACGATTGAATAAAGACCTTCACAAAATCAAGTCACTGAATGGTCCAATTAACAAACCAATGTGGTGACCATAACACACTAACGATCAATGAACTAGACCCACATCCTTATCTTCCATCTATTTTTTAGACCTTCATGCATAATTACATCACCCTCCACTAAAATTCACACCAACACGGCAATATAAACACATAATATGTAAATCCTTCACTAAATTATAAGAATTGTGAAGTCTTGTAAATATTTCCCTAATTGTTATTATCAAAATATCTTAAATTTCCATATTATAAACTAGTAAATGCCATTTCCATAATATCATGATTGGAAACTTAACAAAATGTCTAAAACTACAAATTAATATTTAAATCTTGTTGAAATGTTCCGACCATAGAGTTTACAAAATATGGCACATATATCGATAAAGAACACATTGTAAAATTGTATGGAGGACCGACTAATACAACTATTTCATTCAATGTAATTCGATTACAATTTTCATTTATATATTACTCAAAGTTATCTTTTCTTAAATGTGGTGCAAAATTAGCAAATGTAAATATGATGCAAAATTATATGTCGATTATGATTAATATGGTAAATGATGTGAAAATTAATTTATAATTACTATTCTCTATTCTAAAATAATATAGTACGCATTAATATTTTAGTCGGTTAAACATAAAAGATAATTTATTCATGGTAGTGCACAAAATGGAAGTAATACATAAATTACTATTCAACTGAAGAGCCATTCCAACTTACCAGTATAATATAATGGTACATTTCCAAACCTGCATTCATTTACAAAAGATTATTTTTGAGAGCATCATATTCATGAATCTTAGAGCTTTAAAAAAAAGCGTTATCATCTTCATCAACTAACTACTATGGATGGATACTTTAAACAAATAATTTAGCTAAAATATACCCTTGGCAGAGGATTGAAATCTTTTCGACCATAAAAATGAGGCATGGTTACTCCAGTTGACCATATATGATTTATGCAACATTTATTGAAAGATCTTAGATATAAACGATATAAACCCCATACGTTTCTGACGGGCACTAAACATAGTAGATAGGGCCTAAGCTCCTAGCTTCTTTCCTCTAATCATGTATGGGATTAGGAGGCATATCTCTAATATGCCAATCCTATAAATTAATCACATAGATAATCTCTAATATCGGTAATACATCTAAAATGTTTTTAAGATGATTAATAGGGTCTGCATAACCCATAGGCCCTGGAATTTGGAACGATGTCCTTGGTGCTTTAAACTATCAGTCACATGCTGAAACATTACAATGTGCTCGTATTTCATTCTCGGGGAAAGATATGGCCAATAACTTTATTTTGACGATTCTTAGACGATCTAAGACCTCGAGCATAGCCTATGGCCAATAGCTTTATCTCGAAGATTCTAGGGGGCTCTAACACCTTGTGCATAGGGTATGTGCATTAGATAAGAAATTTAGGACCCAAGGTTCTTCGTTTTAGAGCATTTACTTAACATGAGACCCATCCTTTCTGAGTCAAAGCTTCTTCCGAAAGGATTTCTTCTCTTGAACTTTTAATTATTTCTCCTTTAGGTTGATTGACCTCTTAGCCAATAAGAGTATTTTTTCCTACTCCACCTTTCAAATTTGAATGTGTTTATTATTAATCATTTAAACATCAATATTATATCTTCTTATAAATTATTCAATAACTCAAATCTTAAATGTGAATGTTTTAATTAATAATATATAAAATAACACAATATTTCATGTGCCTTAGTTACTAAATTTTCTTTGCAATAAAGTAAATATAAAAGTAATTTTTTATTTATATATTTTATTTGCTAACTTAATATTTTTATATTTTAATGGTTAAATAATTTATTGTATATTTCTTTTTAATAATATATAATTTATTAATATGTATATTTCTATATTTAAATGTTCTAATATATTTTTTATGGAGTGGTTTATTGTATACATCATGAGGGTGATGTGTGATTACATATTTGTTTAACATGGAGTTGACAAAGTATTTTGTAAATAGAAAAGTAGTGTTTATATATATATATAAAAAAAAAAAAATTGAATATGTTTAATTAGTTTTAATTAAAGGCATCTTAATATTTCACTCATTCTCAATAATAAATAAAATATTTAGATATGCACATGATATAATATAATTTCTTGTCAATTATGAAAAGAGATATAGTAATTAGAAGTGAAAAAGAAAAAGTGAGACAGATGTTTTTTCGACATGAAATGTAAATAAACTCTTATATATATTCTTATATATATATATATATATATATATATAGAGAGAGAGAGAGAGAGAGAGAGAGAGAGAGAGAGAGAGAGAGAGAGTAAAATATTCAAAGTCCAAATACTTTCAAAAACAAAATAAAAAATATCAACTACTTAATATAAAATTAATATATGATATTTAAAAATATTCATAGTAATAAAAATATTCAATATGTGTCATCAATAAAATATTTTAATATGAAAGATTAAGTAACATTAATGTATACTTAAAAATATATTAATAACAAAAAAATCATTTTAATGTGGACAACGTAGTCCATAGATACAATGTATCCATGTTATACCATATAAAGAAATTGAAAACAAAATGTTTTAATGGTTAAAATTATTGCAGTCTATTTTACATTTTATTCTTTCTAGGTATATTTTTTGTTTCCGAGAAATCCAACAAAGTTTTTTGGACTTACAAGCTTATGTACTCTATATAGCTTTCCAAAATAAAATTTAAAGAATGGAAAAATACACATTGTATATATAGAGAGACATAACCACTACAAATTCATTAGGATCGATCAAGGGATGACAGAGATGCAATTTTTTTCCCAAATTTCATGCTTTAAAATTTGTTTTCACCTTAATATATTTGATCCTTCTCAACACATGTTAAATCTGTGCTTAAGATAAATCTATACAAAATAATCTACCTTAATTAAAAGAAATATAAAATTTAACAATTTTTCATCAAAATTGGCATATTAATACCTTTAATTTATTTTAATTCCATGTCATAGGTGACACATGATCATGTTATGGTGACCACATCATCAGGAAACATCTAACTTATTTTATTAATATTGAAATTTCTAATTTGCTATCGCCCTTTGATATGATTTAGGAGTCACTGATAGGGGTGTGAGCTAAGAGTAGAATACATATTTAGAAATGTGTGCCACACTCAACACTTATCCCTTCCTTTTTCTAGCATGTCATTGAAATCCTTCTATTTATTTGGGTTAGCAACGTGAACTCATGTCCCCTCATTATCAATGCATGAGGGTAATTGAAGGATGATAGAGGTACAGTGTTATTCCTCACTCCATGAATTATGTTTCTCCATTGCAATGGGCCATGTATGTCTACGCGGGTTGGCTCCTTCCTTTGGTGAAATTGACAGTGGTTTATGTGTGTTCATTGATAATAGCCATATGAGCCAAGAGAGGAATATTTTTTTCAAAATATGTGTCGTGATTAACAATTGTCTCTTATGATTCGTACTGTGTCATAAAAACCATTCTCTTGCTTGGGATCATCAACTTATGTCCTCTCATTATAAATGCATGCGCTTAATTGAAAGGTGGATAATGTATGATGTTATCTGGGTTGGTCTAGAGGAGGCCTCATCACTTTGCTACTTATGTTTCTTTATTGTAGTAAACCCTACATGTCTCAACCACTTGGATCCTTCCTTTGGAAAATTTGATATTCATTTATGTTTTGGTGGCAATACAACATCTATTCATGTCATTTATTTAAGTTTTAGGAGCCAAATTATATCAAAAAAATTTCATTTTATTTTTACACAATACAACGAGTGGGCGAGTCTTCAAATTAGTGGTTTTTCTACCAACCTCAGCACTACAATTAATTGATTTCACAAGTATCTCATTTAAATATCATGTGCTGGTTTATGGTATATGGTATCCTTGAAATTTCTCTGTATGGTTTTAGTGACAACAGTTTACCTTTCAGATTAATAGTGTAATTCAAGATTCTGATTTTGCATGCCTCTTGTATCTATAAACTTTGGCATCATTCTATGTTGCGAAATTGGCATGTCACAAGTTTAATGGTAATTATTTTTTTTCATGCCATTATAGATTTTAGGCATCAATTTTGTGGCTTATCTTACCTTTAAGTGGGCTTTTAACCTCAGAGTGCAGTTGCGTTCTATCTATGCTGAGTATCCATTTTGGGGTTTTTAGGGGTATATGACTATAGTTTATCGGGTTCTTTCATCACTTACAGATCTTGGGTTCCAATTATGGATTCTAGGAATGTCCTACTTGTGCTCTAATCAAGGTTTAAAAAATCTAGGGTTTTCTCTTTTCTTTGTTCTATCGGTCAATATTTTGCCCATGGTTTTGTGGACTACTCGTTTCTCTTTATAACTGTGCCTCCTTGACAGAGAGTGGAAAGTGGTAGAGGTGGCATGAGTAGTTCTACCCCTCATCATCGAAGATTGTTTGGCTTGGATTCGGTTGTAACTTATTTCTCATTTGGTCCCTCTAGAAGTTCAGAGGGAAATTCTTCACCTTCAACCAAAGGAGTTTGGTGACCGTCCTTACATATCTTATCGTGGAATGGGAACATTTGGCCTCAAATTGATTCCTGATCTAGGGAAATCCAAAAAAAAAGATTACATTTCCTACATTCTTTTCCTGGGCACCAACAATTGGATACTTTCTTTCGTATGCCTCTCGGAGATAAGCAAGAGGAAAATTATACAAATTTTGCAAGACAGGGTGATATTAAACAACTTCTATGGAATTTACGTTTCTTCCTAGATGATATAGTCTCACGTTTGAGTAGGATCAAAAGATATGTGGTCTTCGACTCTGAGTCAAAGGAGCTCAATGATCCGCTTGTAGTCATCAATGCTCCACTAGCCAATACCTCTACTTCCTAATACCTCTCCTCTTTCTCCAATTATTATATCGAATTGATGTGGGCTTTGATGGTTCAGTTCTTTTACTACCTTGAGCTACATTATCACTTTTCTCCCTCGATCTCTTGGAGGTGCTCTTGGTGTTTTCTCTCGCAACTCTTAGCGGTGCAGGGAGGTTCCTAGGAAGTGTGGTGGACTGCCTTACCTACAAGATGTTACGACATGCTTTCTGGCATTTTCAATTTTTTTTTCTATATTATGGATGATATTATTGTTTTCAACATATATGACATGAACTCTGGTCTTTTTTTTTCCAAAGGGGTGGCATCTGTTGTTTTTCAGCTTCCAAAGTAGGTTTTTCAATGGTTTTTTTTTAAGGTCCATGTTTTTCTGGTCTTCTCCTTGAGCACTTTCTTGTTACATCAGTGTATTCTTTGTATGGCACTATAGATCTATTATGATGTCAATCTCTTGGACTTATGCTTTCTTCCCTTGGTCTTGTAGCACTTAAATTCCATCATATTATAGATAGAAGTGATGTTTAGTTTGCTTTCCCTGATTGCAAGCTTGCACTCCCGAATCAATCTTTTTGAAATGTCAAAGACTATATGCTCTCAACGTAAAACTCTGTGTTTATTAATAATAAAAATCATTTACATCTACTTACCCAATCAACCTGTTTGAGATGTCAAAGACTATATGCTCTCAATGTAAAACTCTGTGTTTATTAATAATAAAAATCATTTACATCTACTTACCCAAAAAAATAGAACCGAATTTGGAGAATATGAAGTTATAAACGCCCTAAGTATCCAAAAAGCAAAGCATGATGGGTTGAAAGCTAATAACATGTCTATTCTAAATATTTTTATAACGAATATATTTTTTAGAGCATCTTTATAAAGTTATTTGAATCACATGCCTATGTACATCCTAGTCGGTAGTGATATATATAGAGTGTGTCCGGATTTCAAGACCCAATAGGATGGGGACTATTGTTGGGCTGACATTGGACGTAACTAATGGCCTGCTTCGTTTGATTTATGACTTCCATCTGCAATGAATTAACGAATGCTCAACAGCTCAATGCATGTTGGTGCCTGGATGGACGCTATTGTTTCGTTGGCATCGTTTCTAAGGGCGGAGGAAAACGTACAGGTTTGGCTGTGTTTGATTTGTCACTCTCAACCATAACTGCAATGAACTATTAAGTGCTTGAATGATCAGTGGAATCACTGGGGATCAATAAGCACGAAGACATACATATCTTCGAATTTGAAAATGGATAAAAATCATATGGAATCAAATCAAAAGGTTGGTCAAATGTTGACGTCCACATGCCCAGTTGAGCTCAAACTTGCAAAGAACGGCAATTGACATGCCAGCCCATAGTACTAAAGGATATGAAGAATGCCAGTTTCAAAACTTGAAACGCAGGTCTACAATTCTCATTTGTATTTGATCATTGGAATGCCATATAATACGAATTGTTTTTAATTACGGGAATACCAAAATAATAATAGAGTGATATTGATTTTACTTTGAAATTAGTATGTATTAGTTAAAATTAGTCCACTTTGAAATTATTAGGGATTAGAGGAATGAAATTCAGAAAAACAACCATTAAATATGTAATGATTTTTTTGGGTGGGTGTGTAAGGATGTGAATCTTAATAATTCACTTTGAGGATTTCTATTTTCAATTTTATTGGTTTCTATTTCCAATAATTTTTAAATTGATTTTTTTAATATATTTTCTAAATTAAAAATTAAAATTCGTTCATTCATTTAAGATTATAATAAATTTTGGTTTGATTTTAATTATATATTTCATTCATTTAAGATTATAATAAATTTAGTATTGATTTTAGTTCTAATAAATATATAATATAATTAAAATATAAATTTTGTTTATGTATTTTGGATAGATGGTGATTGGGTGCTCAATCAAGACAATTTTTGATGTCAAGTCTCCCTAATCAATTCCTCATCTAGATCATGGTGATATATTAGGTATCATGAGTATGTGGCCATGCCAAATTTATTAAGAAAAATATAAAAAATATTATTTTTATCTTAATTTAAAAGAATTTATATTTTTATATTTTTGAAGTTTTTTTTTTTCAATTTTATGAATGCAATAAAAATGAATTACAATAACACCAAAAATTTTATAATTAAATTAGGGCAACGAAATAAAAATCTAGAAGAAAGAAACATTGTTATTATTTATTGTAGTGTATTCAGAGTGTTTAGATTAAATAGAAATATTTATTAAATAAAGAGTAACAAGGTGTTGGAGTATGAATATGGATGGGTTGTCACAAACCAACAAATGAATTGAAAAGCTAAAAGAATAAAAATAGCCTCATATTAACTAACACAAATTAAATAAAATAAAAGATAAGTAACTAGATACATACATATGTGGTAACATTTACAAAAGTTAAACCAAAGTGATCAATTTGTTATTGTATACATTTTTTTTAAAATGAAGGAGTTAATAGATGACATGGAATTAAAACATTAACAAAAATTAAACATTAAAATGATTAGTCTTGATTGGTTGTTGATAAATCAAGATTTAACATGGATGTAGGTTGACCATTGGATTAAGGTGCACTCTATAACCTACTATAAAGGAGATGTTGTAATGCATGTATATAACATAACATAAAATAATAATAACAATAATAATATAGTTACACATTGAAAAATAGTACAAGTCATTTCAATTACACAAAAGTTGACTCCAATACACATAGACATACATATATGGTAAAATTCAAAATGATCAAATAACTTAAATGAGAAATTTTCTTGATCGAAAAAGAAAAGGTGAACTTAGTAGTGTTTCTCACATATTTGTTAAGATAAGGGAATTGCATATCATAATAGGGAAGGGTAATTGACTTAACAAATCAGTGCAACAATGAATATAACATTTTAAGTAATATTTTCTTATACAACCTCACACAATTGATGAAGACTAAGATCTAATCATGGGAGGCTTATCCTCATCAAGCACTTCTACTATTTTTCAATCCTTATGATCATATCATTTATTTGGTGTGGAGGTAATGCCTTGAACAATGTATTGATATCATTGGCTGTAATACCAGCCAAGTAAACATGGACTTTTAGGACATCCATTAAATGGTGAATGCATGTTAATTTGACAAATATGGTCATGTATCATCTACAAGCAGAGTATTAATCCCAATTTCACAACCCAAGTCTAAGATATGAAATGCATTAGTGACCTCCCCCACTTCTAAGGTAGGTCTGACATTGTGGGATATTGCATACTACAAAACATTTTTTCAAGAAAAAACATACAATCATAAATAGTTGCAATGCAAACAGTAATTCATAAAATGAATTCCTCATGGAAGCAATTTCTAACTTGAATTGTGACATTCAACAATAATGGTTTGACTAAGTATTATGTTCCATTTGATTTTAAAGTACTAGCTATCTCCATTAACTATATTTAGATGTTTTTCCATGCAATTACAGTCCTATCCATCATGTCATTAACCCTATCCTTAACCCAAGCTCACTTGCATCACTTCTATACCATGGCATTCCACTACCCTCTTTTGTTCCAAATATTTGTAACCATATTCAACATTATCATTCCAAATGACATTACACTTTCATCACTTTGATGATTAACTCTAGTTCTAGTATCAACCCACATTGATACAATAATACAAATTATGTAGAGCTTGTGGAATTTGGGCCCAAGAAACTAAGATTTGGATCATAAATACATCTTAGCTACCAATTAATCTATACAAAAATATTTAAATATGCAAATGATTTACACTATCTATCCTACAACTATGGAATAAACCATTTCAAAGGTACTATTGGTGCCCTTTTATGACGACCATAGAGGCAAGTTCCATAGATATATGATAGATAGTGTAAATCATGCTCATGGGAGTACTATTGGTAGTCTAGAGGCTCTATTAGTGCCCATAGAGGGGAAGTTCCATAGCCATGTTCCTAGAAGACAGGTTGGTGTCTAGCCATGACTGGACTCCAAAGTTTGTGCTTCTTTTAGAATCATGATCAAAGAGGGACATCAGATCTCCACTCCCATATGACATCCTAAGTCCGTGGAAATCATATTCCATTATGTTCACCAAGTTAAGACTATCTAGAGTGAGGGAAAACATTTTGTAATGTCATCCCACACAAATAATTTATGAGAAAGATAGATAGTTTATGTGAGAAGTAGTGGGTAATTACCCATGGCTTTAGCCTATACTTATATGGACAATCTTTGCTGAGACAAGAATTGCCCCAAGTGTCCATTTGTGTTGTAGTTTGCGGATACTACCAATCGAAGTCTAGGCCACAGATGGAATACTTCATGGGAAATGCTATGGATGAATACATGAATTCTTTGAGTAATGACAAATCCCTTGCTATAGTGGTAAAGGTTTGAATGTTGGCATCTCCTCCTCTTACGGGAAGCAATGTGTTCACTAAAGGATCAAATGTAGTGTGGGCATGAATTCATAGATTCTCTTCTAGTTCTTAAAACTTAGGTCCCCTCAAATGTCAAATTGTTAATAGTTATATAATTAATTATAGTTAAATATTTACTCTATACATTATTTGACATGATATTATTTGCTCTACATACTAGAAGTCACTATAAATTGTAACCTTTTAACTACTATACTGAAATAACAAAAAATAAACTATAACAACTAATTAGAACACTATTACCACTTGAAACATGTATCAAATGTATATTATAAAACGAATACTATATGATCAAAATAATATTTACATGGTATAAATAAAAATATAATAATAATAACCTATGTTTGGATTACACTAAATATTTATAATTATTAAATATTCACAATCATTAAACTAGGACAAAAATAAGGACAGATAAAACTTTATTAACCTTATAAAAATAAAAACAAACAACTACTTTATTTTAAATTATTAACTAATCTAAAATAATTATTTTTAAAAAATAACTTTAGAATTTAACAATGTGGCCACAATTTCAATATTAAAACTTTCTAATCTCTTTTAATTCCGAGTCATGGTTGACACATGATGATGTTATGATGACCACAATACATTACTTTGATTTATTCCATAGTTACCAAATTCGGTAGAATTGATGGAAAAAATTCGAAAATACGGCAGTTCGGTTCGGTTTGCGAACTAATTCGTTAATTCGAAGTTCGGTACGTCATGCTCAGTTTACAAGAGCGCATAACAGTTTTCCGCACAGCCAATTCAGTTTACAGAGTTTTCCACGTCGCCCCTCTGCTCCTCAAAAACCCTTTTCCACAGCCGATTCAGTTTACAGGAGATAACAGCTAACAGCAGTTTTGCCAGGTCCCCATCTGCTCTTCAAAAACCCTTTCGCCTCCATAAAACTGCATACAGGTAACTGTTAAAATCGCATCCATAAAACTGCATACAACTAACCGTTAAAATCAGATTCAACTTTCCATTAACGAAATTAGATTTGATGGACATCAGAGCAACTTTCCAAGAGCGGTGAGATGGCAGGTTAAGTCTTAATGAATGGTAAATTTCATCGATGAGATTTTAGGAAGTATATTTTTTTAGCAAGGTTGTTAATGGGTGGTTTTTTAATCTCTAAGTTTCCCAGACCTGTGAGATGACAGGTTAATATAAGTCTTAATGAATGGTAAAGCTGGTTCGCTTTTTAATTGATGAGATTTTAGGAAGTATGTTTTTTTTAGCAAAGTTGTTAATAGTTGGTTTTTTAATTGATGAGATTTTAGGAAGTATTTTTTTTAAGGAAGGTTGTTAATAAAATCTGTTAAAAGTGAAGGAAAGTGATAAATAGATTATTTAGAACATTTAATATAACAAAAATATGCGTTATATATTCATTAAATTTAAATACAAGAAAATTTGAGTAAATATTAAATTATAATATTTAAAGTTTGTATTATATAGAATAATAAATTTGTTGTTAATAGTTACAGTAAAGAATTTGATTTGATTAAATTAATGTGATTAGAAAATAATAGATATTTGTATATTTTAAAATTTCAAAATATTAGGAAAACAATATATTTAAATATTTGTAGATGTCTACTCTAGATGATTTCATATCGAATCATTCGAACTTAGTAACTATGATTTATTCCCCTTGAAATTTCGAATTTGCATCTCACTTTTATATGTTGTTAGCAACCATGTTCGAATTTGGAATTTGGAGAAAATGAGGGTGTGCACCATTAAGTATCTAAAATACAAAACATGATTGATTCAAAATTAATAACACATCAATTTTAAATATTTTTATAATGAATATACGTATCGATTTGAAATATTTATTACAATGAATATATTCAGTACGTAAGTTATTGATTGTTCTCTTTAACGCTATTTGAATCAGCTGCCTCTGCACGTTTTAGTCGGTATCATTAGTCGGTATCCAGAACATATATTGGTCCGGATTTCAAGACCCACTGGGAGGAAGACCATTGATTTATCACTTACAACTGAAATGACTTCATGGATGTTCAACAGCTCAATGCATGTGGTACTTGGATGGACGCTATTGTTTCGTTGACAACGTTTCTGGGGCCGGATGAGGAAGTACGGAGTGAACTTTGGTACACTCCGTGTCTGGTAACAAATAAATAATATTATGTGTTCGAAGGATCAATTGAGTAAAATCACTGGACATCAATAAGCACCAAAACATAGATATCATCGACCTCGAAAACGGATAACAATCATATGGAATCAATTCAAGCGGTTGGTCAGATGTTTATGTCCACATGCATATGATCGATTAAAAAAAACGAACAATGGCCGGCCAATCTCTTCTCTGGTCGTCTTTTAAAATCTCCAAGGAACCGGGCAGGATGGACGGACGGCATTTTACTTGCAAGTTGCTTTTCATCTTGTAATTTGTTCATCGAATATAGTTTAAAAATTTACAAAATCGTCAAGTTAGAAACTGTAAAAACTAGTTGGGTAGGTGTGAAAACAATAGGGTGAATTTCTTTTGAAATTCTAATATTAGAACCGGGTGCAAAGCCAGGATGAGCTCTGGGCATTGTGAGTTTCGGAGTGATGGGAGAGTGCATTGCCATGTTCGAATGGAAATTGTGATGGTCAACCAACATATATAATTTTATCAATCCATTAATGAGCGGAATCTCTATATGCCACCTATTAAATTTATCACTTATTAAATTTTATATGTTTTAAATCCAACTGTCTACTTGCATTAATAGGTAAATAACATTGTAAATAACATTGTATATTTTAATAACCATTTCCAATAAATAACATTGTATATATTAATAACCATTTCCAAAAAATTAAAAATTGGCTAGCACAAGACAACCCTTTGTCCTCTAAAATAAAGACATGAAAAAAGGTCTCTCGTTCCGTGACAAAGATGCAACACTCGTCAATTATTTAACGAAGGGTATTTCACCAAGCAAGTTGGTAAAAGTATGTACTCCTTGTTTGATTTTAGTACTACTCATCAATTGTAGTAATATCACAACCTATGCCCTTTTTAGACAAATGTCCCTAAATAATATTTTGGTCACCCATTATAGTAATATCCCAATTTATGTTCTTTTTAGATAAATGTTTTGAAATATTTAAACTAAAAAGAGAGGAAGTTTCACTTTATCATATAAATATAAATTAATGATATTAATTTATGAGGTGTAAATCAATTGGTTTGTGTGTAGTTTAGTCTTACTAGGTCATAAATTCAAATTTTATGGAGAGAAGTTGATTATGGGAGTCACTTTTGGGAGAATTAAACTATTTTAAGGGACCCCGAAGGTGGAGTAGATTGAGGCCCCCTACATAAGGATAACCTAGTCAAAAGTTAAAAAGCCATTCAATAATATTGTCACACCTTGAGAAATTACAATTGCCATTTGTACTTGAAATGCCATATCTTAATGTGAAATTTGGATAGACAAACCTCAAATATTAAACATTGTAATCATTTTTAATCACATGAATTCCGAAATAATGGTGAATATTAAAGAAGTAGGGCTCCCATATAAACATTGATAGACATCAATCCATAATAAATATCAAAATACTTACTTTATAACAAGAATCATAAAAAATAACTAAATTATAACTTTCATATTATTAGTATTATCATTACTTATGTGTGTGTGTGTTTTAAACATATATACACTAAAAAAAATATTCGATTTTATTAGACTAAATAAGAATAAAATCTAGTGCAACCATATAAATTAAATGGGTGTAAATGTTGATAGGAATCAATCCATACTAAGCATCAAAACACTTCATAAAAATTTATAAAAGATAAGTAAATTATTATTATTAATATTAATATATAAGTTAAACATATATACATTTAAAAAAACATAAAACAATATTTTGATGTGCAATTAGTTTTTAATAAAATACCGTGACATATTAATATGTGATGCTTAAAAAGCCATAACTACTTAATCTACATTTTTTTAATTAAAGTGACGTGAAAATAGCAGAACCACTACGGAGAAAATATCAACTTTCCACCTAATAAATATTGACAATTAAATTTATAAAATTATAACCAAAGCCTAAATTAGATTGAATTAAATTTTCCTATTTATAAAATAAAGATCCATTTTAACCTCAGATCTATCAAGTTACATGAGGGATCAAATCTCTAAAGGTAAAAACCTCTTTTTTGAGTGTCAAACTTGAGAAAATGTTTGCACCTCAAGTTACATGAGGGATCAAATCTCTAAAGGTAAAAACCTCTTTTTTGAGTGTGAAACTTGAGAAAATGTTTGCACCTCGATAGATTTGAAATATCTTCGTACTTGATAGACCTACAATTAAGATAGATCTAAATTAATTTGTGTAGTATGAGGTTAAACAAAATATATTAAACATTTAATTATTATAATCATTTTAAATATGCTAAATATGTTTAATATTAATCTTAATTAATCTCAACTTAAGCTCAACTTCATTAAAAAAAAAATGTAATTCAATAATATTAATATAGCCTATATCTACAATCAAAAAAGAGAAGAAAAATGCAAGATTAAAAACTTGAAACAAAGATTTACTATTGGAATTTGCATTTGATAATTCGAATTCAATATCTTAGTGTAAAATTTGGATTGAGAAAACTTAAATATTAAAAGTTGTAATTGTTTCTAATCACGGGAATGCCCAAATAGTAGTGCATATGGAAGAACATAATTGTTTTTAATTATGGGAATGACAAGATAGCAACATAATAATGTTCATATTATAATGATTATTTTAATTTGAAGGTATTATGCATTAATTAATTTATAGGGAAAATGATGCAGGGTCACCCTCGCTTACACCCACAGTATGCAAATAAAATGCATAAGTATATTTGTCTCAGGAATTTTAACTGTTTAAAGAGTCAAAACCTCAACCATCAATGGTGAAGGACCCCTTTAACAGTTTCATGCAGAATGATTTATAGACTAACAAAGTCTAATCATTAATCCACCTTATCCTTTATATCGGAACTCAATCACCCCACTTAACCCTTCTATTGGCGCTTTACTCATTATAAACCCTTTATTCTTTCAATCAGGACTCATTAACCCTTATAAACCTTCATTAACCCTTAGCCGCATATATATCTAACCATACCCACTCTTTAACTTAGGTTATATGCGGACTTAACCATAAAACCCTCTCTTGGTGCTTTATTTCTATTATAATTCCTTTATAATAGAAATACACACAAACATTCATAAAATTACCTTTTCCACACTTTTTAAAGCCCTTGCACAGTTTCCAATGTTTCCCCTTTATCATTGATCACAATTGTGACTCTCCGTGGGTCACATTAACATGTGTTCCCCATCTCCTCTGATATGCAATTAACCTTCTAGATCTCAAAAGTATAAAAGCTGCACCTCAATACTTTATCAGGTCTGCTCCATCACTCATCGCATTACTTCTCTGCCGATACAAATCCATTTAATAACTGCGATGCAAATAAATCTCCACCATCCATTCCTTTCTCCTGATCCAATGGTCAACATTCACTCCGAACATTCAAACTGGTGTGTCAATCCCCTACCATTGATCTACACTTAGTGGATCCGATGGTTGACAGGGATTTCAGGTGGATGAGTAGCACGAGGATTAACCGCCCGAAAAGTGGTTTCCTCTCTCCACCTTTGTGCTACGTGTTGAATGATGAGTGGAATCAGAGCCAATCAGAAAATACCACTTATGGTATTTCTTCTTCCCAAAATCCACTTCCACTGTTACAAAACCACTTCTTCGCTCTTCCGCTTCACTTAAACTTTACACCATTTCTTCAGGTTTCTATGGTTTCAGGTTTTCCTTCAGGGTTTTGACCTTTTCGCTATTTTGTTGCATTCTTCCTGAGCTTAACTCCGCTAATTCTCAAATCGCTGCCTCTCCAGAGCATTACTCTGAATCTCCAATTGAATTCAATGATCCATTATGATTCCTATGAATCATTCTCCTCTCTGTGTTTCACCTCGACTCTGCCTGCATACAACTATTACAGAATTCCAATTCAACACTCGAAACACACTTATACAAGTTTTGAAATTAACCTCTGTATTTATAAATATACACAATGATTACAAAATGAGATCTCTGTCTCTCAGGCCTGATCTTCAATATCAGTGGCCTCCTCTTTACTCTGCCCATAGGCTTACATTTATACCAGAAAAGTTCTGTTGAACTAATTCTGGTTCAAATCCTAGATCTACTGAACTGACTCCTAAATTTCCTCTATGTCCACTTCTAACTTCAATTAATTCCTAAGAACTCTCTCTAGTTCCTCGAGTCATGAAACCACCTTTAGAGCTATAATTGACTTCTAACTCTCTTGTCATTATTAACCACTCATGTTCTCCTTTATTCGAGAGCATTTACAAACATCCTCACACATCTAATTAATTCCTATTCTAATCACTTAAAAGCCTAAATATTACATTTATTTGAGACTTAGGAAGCCAACTTTCCTAAAACACATGACCCCCCTATGTCTACTAAAATACAATGATTTTCCGTGGGTCGAATGCTCCTGCATCAGACTCCCAAAGTAGAAAATATTCATTATATTATGATCATGTGTCTTCATGTGTTGATAGAAAACCTCTAGGGTCCCAAACTTTAGTTTGTAACTGTCTGAAAGCTCTGCACCTTGTTGTTGCTGTAAGTCTGCTATTTTCTATTTCATATTCCTCTCCTTGTCAAGCAAGTTCAAATGTTGAATGATCAAGTTTCCTGTTGTTATCATTTTCCTCCCTATGGCCAGTTTCATCATTAGATGCCATAATTCTTCAATCTCCATCTCTAGTACATCCTTGGACTAGTCTATACTTTGCCACTTACTTCTGCCTCTTTCTCCTTGTTTCAGGTTGTTGCTGCTGTCCACCAACTCTTCAATATGTTCCTCTTCTTCTTGGAGTTGTCGAATTCTATCACTTACTCTTACTCTTCCTCTCATTCTTACTTGTTATGTTATTCTTGTTGCCTCCCTTTCATCCTTACCCTCTCTCATGATTATTTTTGTCTGCACTAAATCATGACTTTCTAGCATTCTCTCTACCAATTGAGCATCTTTGTTCCATGGATTGAATTATTCCACATAATCTTCTTCTTTCATCTTTATTTGGCTACTCATCTGTGCCAAATTTCCTTTAGCATATGCACCAAAACCTGCACTCACAAAACACTTGTTAAAATAAAAAACATAAGGCTTCTATGCCTTATCTTCCTTTGGCAACAATTCAATTTGCTGCTCTATTTCCTTCTCCTTTGTGAGTACATCTATATGCTGTTTTGAATTCTCAAAAGAATTCATGAGACTGTCAACTAGTCTCTCCCCCACATCATCTGCTCTAATGATGTCTTCCTACTCTTGTCCACTGTAGCAAACTCCTTCTTCTGCAATCACACTGTCATACTCTGAATTTTCCAACAAATATTCCAGTAATGCAATTTCTATGTGACACTTCATAAGTACTTCATCATCACTTATAATTCTCACATTTATAAACAAATCATCGATTTGAAAATCATAAGGTTCAATAGTATCAACTGTTGCTTCACATATTAGCTCTTTAGACTGAATTTCATCTCCTTCTTTCACAAGAAATTCTTCTTGTGTTGTCACAGTTTCAAATATCAATGCATTATTAAGTTCTTTCTATTGCAACAAATCACTGCTTCTCTCATTTAAGAGACATTCTCCATCCTCCTTTACTTCAGAGTTTTTATCTTCTAAAAGATACTCTTCCATACTTTTGACAGCTTCAAAAGATTTCTCATCCTCTACAAAACACTCCTTTGTAAGCGTTCCTTCTCCCAACGTTAAATCCTTTGCATAGGTTTCTTCCTTCTTAACATATTTCAATAGATGCCCTTCTTTCTTATTGACTGTCTCAATAGTTTCCATGGCTATTTCCACTGTGCCTATCATCATAGTTAACTGATGATCCTTTACTATGTTTTCAGGTAACATAGTCTATTCTTCAAGTTTTCCTTTAATCTCTTATTGTTTACCTTCTCCAAGAGCTATCCTTGTCTCACCATCTACCTTAATATTCTCCTCCATTTGTTTTGCATCCAGAAACAAACTATCAGTCTTCAAAACATAAGACCCTATGGTCCGACTTGATGTTTCGGCCATCATATCTCCTTGGCGTTCTAAATCCTTCATATGATTCAGAAATTCTTCGATGGTGTCCTCTTCAATCTCGTCAAGCCCTTCACTTGGTTGCTTGATATCTTTCCCCAAGTGTATATGAGACCTATCTATCTCATCTTCTTCCAGAATAGAATTTAGATTCTGCCTATCTTCTTCCTCCTTTATGAAAATATCAGTAAGTTTTCCTTCTTTACATGTTTCACTTGCAAACATAAACAAATTGTTAGATTTAAAACCATGTGACCCTTTGGCCTCACTTGAAGTTTCAGTCTTCAAGCCTTCATCTTCTCTCAGAACTCCACCTTGTTCTGCTTCACAAATGGACACTTCCATTTTCAATTCCAACTTAGCTTCTTTGAGTTTTTCCATCAACCATCTTACTTGTCTCTGTTGTAGCTTTCTTTGCAACTTATGCCACTTCACTAGCTTCTTCCTCAAGACCCAACTTTGTCTCTGGCTTTCCTCTAGTATTCCCCTTAATGCATTGAGTTGTTCCTTTAACTCAATAATCTCCTTGTAAAGCTCCTCTTGACTCATCCTCTTGCCATTTGCCTTGGTATCCACTCTCTTCATCTTTCTTCTACTGTGGTCTTCCTCAAAACCTCTACTATGACTATCAGTAGCCATCTCCTTCTCCTCTCTCTTCATGAGCTCCTCACTCACTCACTATGAGTTGCACTAAAGCCTCTGCAACAACAAGTCCTCCTTGTTGCAACTTACCTCACCAAGCTTTCCTCTGTACTTGGTCTTTTGGTAAGCCCTTGGTTCTCTATCTTTGGAACCTCCTTTGAGCACTTCTCTCTGCTCCTTCTAGGCTTCACCTCATCTGCACTACTCAAGAACACAACTGTCCTCTTGTATTTCAATCACAATGAAATACTTGGTTCTGACCACCTCTTCTTTCACTTAGAAAGTCTTACCAGCTTCCTTCATCCCTTAGCAATTCTACCCACATCCTCTATGGAATTGCCTTTGTGATCTGCAAAATTCCCTCTTTAGTAACAAGTCTCCTTCTTGCTACATATGCCTCACTAAGCTTCTATCCTTTGAGCTCAGCCTTTTATCATCTCTTTGGTTCTTTCCATTGGAACCAATTGAGCACTCCTTCCTCTAGATTACTGCAACCTCCACACCTTCTTATGCTGTCACTGTTGGCTAGTTGAATTGTTTATTGATTAAACATTCAAGTACCACATTAATTGTCAACCTGGGAAAGTCTTTTTATTCCAAAGGCTACTGCGTACCGTATGTACTTAATTCTAAAAGCATTAAAAAGCTGTAGCATACGTGATTCTTACGCTAAGTTATCAGTACAGATGAAATGAAAGCAGTTTAATTAAGATTACAAATCTGAAAAGTAAAATGATGGATGCTCTGCCGGCAGAGGATCAGGACCCTATCCTCCAGGTGAGGACGTTCATCACCTGCCCCTGTAACCAGATTGCTAATGCACACTGCACTCTGGTTCACCGGTGACAAATTCTGGCACACTTCGAGCAATTAATGAAACAGAGTACTAGCAAAATGGAAATACCAGAGGTAATGCTACAGAATCCAAACAGAGTATCAGCAGAACGAAACTATCACACACTTACACACTTGACAGAAAAGTAAATGGGTGAATCTTGTGAGGAAGGTGGGCCCAGTCCCTCTCACAAGATTCCCCAGAACACAAAGGCTAGATTAAGTGCTCAGAACAATCTTCTATTCATCTGCCAAAAGATTCAAGTACAATAAAGTTTAGACTTGCTGATGTCTTTCAAAATCTCCTTTGCAGATCACACATTAACCCCCCTTCTAATGTAGATGTCTCCTCTTTATAGAGGAGACATCTATTACAATAGATTATTACAGTTCATTCAGTTAACCCATTCTATCAAAAATAAGAATTACAGACCGTTGTTACAACAGTATAACAACATATTCTTTCTTAGGTTCTGGCTGTTACACAGCTGGTAACTGTCTTCGACCGTCTTCTTGGGATCTTCGCATTCTTTTGCCGTTTCCCGATGCTATTCCTGATTTAAGCAATGGTAACTGTGTTCTACCTGCTTTAGATAGCTGCAGATCGTGCCGCGTCAACGTTCTTCAGATAGTTGCCAGTTGTTATTCCCAGCTATTGCAAAATAGCCTGCTTTAGATGGTTGCTGTTGCTGACTATAGCAACTGCGTAGTTACTGCTTCTGGTGTTGCAGCAACTATGTAGTTGTTGTTTCTAGTGTTACGGCAACTGCGTAGTTGCTGTTTCTGGTGTTACAGCGACTATAAATTATAATTCCTGCAAGCTTAAGACAATTACTTGGCAACTTAGTCAGCTTTTCAAAGATAAATATAAAGATACTCATGAATATGCAATGAACAATTAAAAATATAGATATGCGGAAAGTTACTTCGTACCTTGGGGAGATTAAGTCATTATGTAATCAAAGCTTACAACTTATGATTGAAAATGATAATATTATGGCAAAAATATAAGGTCAAAATAGGTCAATTCTGAGTCCTAACATCCCCCCCAACTGAAGAGATTGCATGTCCCCATGCAATGCCTACTCTGAGTCTGAGTCGAAGTACTGGGATGAACAATGTAGATTACTGAGACAATAGTTATAGGAAGTGGCATCAAACTTCTTCCTAAATCCACAGAGAGTCTGTATTTTCTTCTGCATTTCCTGATTCTTGTGCAATTACTTCTTCCATAGCAATTTGGGTAGGCCGGGGTGAATCTGTATTCTCCTCTTTCTCATTCCTTGTTTCTTCCTGCATAATTTCTGGGGAACTTGCTAGTTCTTGTGTATCAGCAAGCCCTTCTGCTTGTTCTTGCGCCACCTCTCGAGAACTTACTGGTTCTTGTGTGTCAGTAAGCTCTTCTGTTCGGACCTGTGCAGTTTCTGGGGAACTTACTGGTTCTTGTGTGTCAGTAAGCTCTTCAGTTTGGTCTTGTGCAGTTTCTGGGGAACTTACTGGTTCTTGTGTGTCAGTAAGCTCTTCAGTTTGGTCCTGCATCTTCTCTGGAGAGCCTGTTGGTTCTTGTGTGACAACAGGTTCTTCTGTCTGCACTTTTTCTGGAGAGCCTGTTGGTTCTTGTGTGACAACAGGTTCTTTTATTTCAGGAGAGGATTGTGGCATTTCTGTCTGTGTAACAGCAGGCTCTTTTGTTTCATCTACAACATCTGAAGCTTCCTTCATTGGTTTTGCCACTACCTTATATCCTGCCTGAGTATATATTTCACCACAATTGGTACACACATATTCATTATCTTTACTTTTCTCTGCTGCAGACGCTACTCGTGCTAAAACATGCAGGCTGAATTCATTCTGATATGCTTCCTTAACCCTTATTATTTCCTCCTGATAGTCCTGAACCTGAGATTTCAGATATTCAATTTCTTTCTGCAGAGCAGGTACAGTAGGCTGGTCTTGAGGAGCAGTAGATTCCAGTGGAGGCATAGGTTGCGTTTCATCATTTTGATCAGTATTCCCTACAGGTGGTTCTTGTGTGTCACCTGGGGTAGTGGCTGTTTCTTGTGTTGCAGCCATTTGGTCACTATTAGCTTGGGTGTCGGCAGCTGGTTCTTGTGTGTCAGCTGCCTTAAAATATGATGTCACGAAGCTATGAACGCTCTACATCTCAGCTTCCGAGGGTGAGGGAGAGGAGTTTTGAGGACTGGTGGGAGTGCGGATCCTTATAGTGATGGGCAGTGAACTGGGGGAATTGGGAGATTCAGCTGCTACCGATGATCAAGTTCTTCGCTTTGGTAGAGAAGCAGGGAATTCAGGCATTTTTCTTTTGAGGCTAGCTTTCTTTAGAATAGGGACAGTAGCCGGAGTAGCAGGTGCCTTAGCTGAAACCCTAGTTCTTCTTATTTTTGATGGGGTTTTCTTTTCCTGCTGCCTTTTTCGTTTAAGCAGGGTAATGGGGATATTGTCATCAGAGTCATCAGTAGAAATACCAAGTATGGGAGTGGAAGGATTGGTTCTTTTGGGAGATGGGGTTGTTCTCATGGTTGTTTCTACTGCTGCTTATTTATTCTCAGCAACTTGCGGGGGTGTTTGCTGGATTTTTTCAGGAATGTGCTCTGCTTGCTGAGGGTTTTCTAGAGGGATTTGTTCAGGCATGTCCTCCGTTTGCTGAGGAAGTTCTTCATCTTGCTGAGGTGTGTCCTCAGCTTGGTGAAGAATTTCCTCTTCTTGATGAGGAATTTCATGTTCGGGCTGTGGAATTTCTGCCTCCTAATGAGGATTAATGGGGGGTGGAGGGTTATTTAGAGTGAGGGCTCTATTAATCAGCAATTGGGCTAAGCAGTGGTGTTTTAAGGAAAGAAGTGGATGCTTCGCTTTCACAGCATAACGTGACATATTTTGGAGACAACCTAATAGATAATATGGCATGTTTACTAACTGACCATTTCTCAAATGATTTAACAGGACGAAGTCATGCTGGTAAATTACCTGGTAACGGCCTTCGCACGTTAGATATTGCTTAACAAATTCAGCAACTTTCGGCCACGGTTGAGGTAACGACCGAAGTGCTACGCCTCTGCCTTTGGGCTCTACCTGCTCGCCTGGTCGGAGAAAATCCTGCTGCGCATTAAGAATCAGGTGCTTTCTGCTGAACCACCGTGTGCCATCAGCTGGTAGCCCGGTAACTTCGGCTATGATTTCCTCCGTGACTGGAACTTGAATTCCTTGGATGACAGAGAATCCTTCTGTTAAATTGCATGAAAATTCAAGGACTTGCTGCTCGTCAAAGTCCGGATGTCTCCTGAAGTACTGTATCCATCCCGCCTGCAAGAAAATTTGATAAATCTCTGGAAAGAGTTCAAGGACTGCTGTTGTGCCAGGTTCATGTGTAATGAGGGTTCCTCCCATAACTGTTGTTTCAGTGAATCTCAGAGTTCAGAGCCGAGCTTCCAATTTCAGTTCAGAGTAAAACGTCGCAAATGGTAACATGCAGTGATAGGATGGCTTTTACATATTACCGGGAGAGTTAAGGGTGGCGGTAGTTGGCGTGGTATGTCATTATGAGAGTTTCTTTGGTAATCCCCCCCCCCCTTCCTACGTGTAATTGATATGATTGGAAGTACAATTATTTGATGGTCCTATCAACTTCTCTGCGTTATCTATTATTTAATGTCCATACATAATCATGCGTACCTTTGTATTTTACCTTTTTGATTGCTGCGTCAAAAAGTCTTGTCTTGTCTTGTGCTGGATCATAATGATTACCGCAGATCTAAAAGCATGGGAATACCGGTGATTTGTAATGATAATGACGGGAAGTGATAGTAGGGTGCTGTAATCATCACAAGAAGTGGTATATTTTATCAAAATTTGTTCCTTGGGGCTGAAGTGGTAAGACTGGTGTTTTCGTACGTGAGGGAATTTTGCTGGGAAGGGTATTCCGTAATCGGGAAGCAATGTTGTAGCACCGGGATTGGTGTTGCAGCAATGAGAAATTGCTGTTGTGGCAACAGGGAATGATGTTAAACGTTTGTAAAAACGGGAAATGTGCTAGGGCAATAGGAATGGTGTTGCAGCAACAGAGAAATTGCTGTTGTGGCAACGGGAGTGGTGTTGCAGCAACAGGGAATGGTGTTGCAGCAACGAGAGTGGTGTTGCAGCAACGGGAAAATGGTGTTGCAGCAACAGGAGTTCCGAGTCTGCAAAGTAATTCCTTTGAACTTTTGTTCTCCGCTACTTCCCAGCTAAAATATGCAAAATACTGAAATGTAATATCGCAATCCTTGGCAGGATTTATTAGTTTCTTAAAAAAAAAGAATATCTAACCTAAAAAATTACGTAAATAATAGAAACTCAAGTGCTTTGAGGGGTAGCAAGTTCCCCTGGAAAAGAATATTGTTTTATTACCATGCAAGTGGCTTTAAAATCTTCTTTGGAAACCGGCCGCTGATTTAACCGAAGTCGGTAGCCATTCACTAACAGTGGTGTTTTGCTTCCATCAATTGTTAAAAGTCTAACTGTTCCATTTGGAAAAACAGCATCCACTTCATACGGCCCTAACCACCTCGTTCTTAGCTTCCCTTGAAAATTCTCGAAACGGGAATCATAAAGTAGAGCCCAGTTACCTTTCTGGAACTGCTTTTGCTTGATGGTTTTGTCATGCCATCTGCTTCTTTGCTGTTGTATCATAGTTGTTTGATGGATGGCATCCAGTCTTTTCTCGTCCAATTCCTGAAGCTGCTGCAACCTGGCTGTCTGTGCATCAGTTAAATCAAGGTTAACAACTAAGGCAGTTCTTAATGTTTTAATCTCAAACTCTACAGGAAAAATAACATTCTTTCCAAAAACTAATTCATAGGGTGAAAAGCCTGTTGTATTTCTCCAAGTGGTTCTATAGGCCCATAGAGCCTCGGGCAACCTCTGAAACCAGTCCCTTCTATTCTCCTTTATTGTTTTTGTTAAGATGGCTTCTATGACCTTGTTAGTACTTTCCACCTGCCCATTTGCTTGGGGGTGGTATGGTGTGGTCATTTTATGCTTGATATGATATTTTTCGAGCGTATCTTTGAAGCCATGAGAATTAAAAGGAGGTCCTCCATCAGTGACTAATTCTCTGGGTAGTCCAAATCTAACAAAGATTTCTTCAAATAAGAATGTTAGTACCGCTTCTTCATTAGCTTTAATGAGTGCTTTGGCCTCTACCCATTTAGTCATGTAATCCGTGCATACTAATATATAGACTCTCTGATTAGATGGAGGATTAATGGGACCTATGAAATCTAATGCCCATTTCTCAAAAGGTTCAAGAGTTACCTGGGGATTAAGTGGCATTTCATCCCTATGGTTAGGCTGGCCCATTCTTTGACAGTTGTCACAAGCCTTCACATATTTTCTAGCATCTTTAAAAAGTGATGGCCAATAATAACCCATTCTAAGTACCTTGTGAGTTGTTCTTTTATCTGCAAAATGTCCTCCACAAGGGCCATCGTGACAAGCTTTTAGTATATCATAAATTTCGTCTTCCCCAATGCATCTCCGGATTTCTTGATCTATTCCTGTGTGGAACAGACACCCGCTTATCCAGCTGTACCTAGCACTTTGCTGGATGATCTTTCTTCTTTCCCTGTGTGATAGGTGTGATGGTAATTTTCCTGCAACTAGATAATTGGCAATGTCTGCATACCAAGGTGAGTGAGCAGATACTGCAAATAAATACTCATCAGGAAAAGAATCATCTACTGGAGCATTTTCATCAGTTTTTAAACGAGAAAGGAAATCAGCAACTACATTTTCTTTACCTGGCCTATCTACAATTGTGATGTCAAATTCCTGCAATAGTAATAACCATCTGGTGACTCGGGCATTTGTAACTGATTTATTCATTAAATACTTAATGGCCGAGTGATCAGTATGCACAAAGGTAGTGTAGCCAGTAATATAATGTCTAAATTTGTTGATAGCATAAATAACTGCTAGAAATTCCTTCTCAGTAACTGTGTAATTTAGCTCAGCTGGTGTCATATTCTTGCTAATAAAATAGATGGCATAGGGTAGACTATTTTCTTCCTGACCCAGGACAGCTCCAATTGCCGTGTCTGAGGCATCAGAGGAGATATGAAAGGGTAATGCCCAATCAGGTCCTCTCAAAATGGGAGCTGCGGACAACTGATGTTTAAGTTTATTGAATGCATTTTCACAATCATCAGTCCACTTAATTTCAGCATTTTTCGTTAACAACACAAATAGAGGAGAAGCTATTTTGGAAAAATCCTTAATGAATCTTCTATAATATCCGGCATGTCCTAGAAAGCTTCTTACATCAGTTTGTGTTTTGGGGATAGGGAGGTTCTGGATTACCTAGATTTTAGCTGGATCGAATTGAATTCCTAAAAATGAAATGAAATGACCCAATACAATACCTTGATTCATCATCATATGGCACTTTTCAGTGCTTAAGGCAAGGTGTGCTTCTATACACCGCTTAAGTACTTTTTCAAGATTTTGCAGTGCATCCTCAAAGGTCACTCCATAAGGAGTAAAGTCATCCATGAATATTTCCAATGAATCATTTAACATATCAGAAAAGATCCCTATCACCGCTCTTTGAAATGTTGTTGGAGCGTTACACAGCCCAAATGGAAGTACTCTGTAAGCAAAGGTCCCCCATGGGCTAGTAAATGTGGTTTTTTCCTGGTCCTGGGGCGCAATCTTAATCTGATTATATCCACTAAACCCATCCAAGAATGAAAAGAATTTCTTACCTGCTAAATTATCCAATACCTGATCAATAAATGGTAAAGGGAAATGGTCTTTTTGGGTGGCTTTATTCAATGCTCTGTAATCCACACATACTCTCCATTTCCCATTTTCCTTGGGTACAATTACAAGTGGGGAGACCCACTCACTATCAGATATGGGGTATATAAATCCTGCATTCAAAAGTTTTTGAAGTTCCTCCTTCACAATTTCTCTTAGGTTGGGGTTCATTCTACGCTGGGGTTGACAGACTGGCCGGGATCCCTCCTTAATATAGATACGGTGAGTGCATAATTCAGGGGAGATCCCTTTCATGTCTGTGTAGTCCCATGCAAATGCCTCTTTATTTTCTTGGAGTAACTTTATTAATTGTTGTTTTTCATTATCAGTCAAGTCAGGATTTATATTTAATGTTTTGCCAGGTTCAATTTCAATTTTTGTACTTTTGGAAGGGCTGCCTACTGCTGTCTGAAGTAAGTTTTCATCTTTCATGTTCTGCTGGGATTCAGATTCTAAGATTGCAGTGAAGTGATTATATGTTTCAGGGCTGACCGCAGAGGGTTCAGAAATAAAGCTGCTGATTAATTCATCTTCGGTGGAGTCCTTAAAAGTCAAGGCTTGTCCAATAGTTAATATAGGTTGGGTCTCTTCATCCTCATAGTCTGCCCATGCAGAATTGTCATTATTAATCATGGGTGTAGCATGAGGATAGAGGGTAAGCTGTTTGGTTTCCTGCCCATTAGAGATGGTCATTGATCCAGATCTACAGCTGATGAAAGCATATGCTATAGCCAGCCAAGGTCTCCCTAGAATCAACGGATGACCCCCCAACTTTGTTTTAGTTTGCAACACCACAAAGTCAACCCGGTAATTCCAGGATTCTACAGAGATTATAAGGTCTTCAATGACCCCTTCAGGTTTAATTGTAGAACGGTCAGCCAACTGTAAGATAGTTGGAGTTTCCCTGATAAAGTTTTTTAACTGGAGCAATTGTGTTGTTTCGAGTGTCATAATATTTATTGCAGCTCCTAAATCTACTAGGACTTTAGAGATAAAGGTTTTTCCAACCTGGACTGTTACTGTAGGGTGACCTGGGTCACCATACTTTACAGGATAATCTTTTTCGGTCATTAAGGCAGTTAATTCTCCCATCACATGAACTGTGAGGGGATCCTTAGCCTTTCTTCCGGGTTTTTTATACAAATGTCTCTAATAGTTCTAGCATAAATAGGAACATCTCTTAATGCTTGCAATAATGGGATTTTAACATACAAGTTCTATAGCTCTCCTAAAAGGTTAAAGGTTGGTTGCTCAAGTGTTTTAGTGAGAGTCAGCCGTTTAGGGAATGGCGGATCTATTGTTTGATCATTATTATTAGGTGTTGATTCTGCTGTTTCAGCATTATTGTTAGCTGGTTTCTCTTTTCTACCTTCTTCTTTGTGAGAGTCAGTAATATCATCTATAATGGGTTCAACAATTGTCCCTGAGCGAAGATGAATATCATTACATTGCAGGGGAGAGACAGGCTGATTTTGAATGTCAATAACTTGCAGGGCTTTATTATTATTTGGATTGGGGTTAGGTTGTACAGGCAGCTGTGGTCTCATTGCCTGGTTATTTAGAGGAGTATTGGATGGTAAGGAAAGAGACTGTTGTTGTTGAGGAAATGGTATCTGTTGGGCTGCCCAGTTTGGATTCCATTGATTAAAATATGGTTGCTGGGGAGCCCAAGGACTCCATATAGTAGGATCAGGAAAAGGGAGATTTGGTTGCTGCATAAGTGGAAAATTCATTGTATTAAAAGGCGGGTACTGCATTTGGTTCATGGGTGGGTAATTTGTTTGAAAAGGAGAATTATTATTCCAACGACTGAATGTTGTGTTAGAGCTCATACCTTGTCTTTGTGGCCATTGCCTCCTCTGTGTCATCAGATACACTGCTTCAGCCTCTTCTTCAGTTGACTGCAGTGCTGCTTTGATTCCAGGCAGAGAGGGGCATTGCTGTGTTTCATGGTCCTTCTCGCAGATTGTGCAGATAGGTATCTTATCTAGTGGGCATTCCCTAAGTGGGTGTTTTTCTCTGCATTTGGAACAAAAAATGGCTAAAGCAGCTTCTGCTTCCGCCTGTTTCTTCTTAACCTGCAGAGCATCAATTTGTGAAGCAAAAGAACTTAGCATCTCAGTTTTAAATTCTTCCAATAAGTTACCTATTTTAGCTCTTGTTGCTCCTCCACTGGCTGACTTCAAAACTCTTGAATACACATTATCCCTGCTCTTTGATCTGTTCCCTGCTCCTCTTGAGCATCTCATGCAGAGATTGATGATTTCATCAAATGATTCCTTGGAAATATCCCCTTTTCCCAGCATGTTCAACATGTCTAGGAAGTCATCTCTTACCCCTTTCAGCAATATGGTTTTCAGAATATCTTTACTCATATTGGGGTGGTCAGACTTCTGCAGATTATACTGCAGTCTTTCCACAAAATCTTCTAGGCTCTCGTCCTCCTTCTGAACCATTTTAAACAATTCTTCCTTCCTTTCTCTTGTTCGGCAATGGTCTTGATATTTGGCCAGAAACCCCTCTTTCATCTGGTCCCAGGTGGTGATTGCCTGAGCTCCTAAGCTCATAAACCACCTCAACACATTCCCTTTTAGTGTTGCTGGAAACAATTTTAGTTTCTGATTAGGACTTAAATAATCATAACTTCTACATAGTATGTCGAATTCAAAGAGGAATTCATCTGGGTCTTCAGAGGATAACCCATGGAAGTTGGGTAATGCCAAGAGTGGAATGTTCTTCATAGGGGTCGTTCCTCTCGGGAGATCCCCAATTGGGAACTCCAGGGTAGAAAGTGAGTTCTCCCCCCTTCCTTCTGTTCTGTTATCCTCCATTGGTCTTCTTCCTGAATCACTTACTTTATCTTCTGTGTCTTCTGTTTCTTCAGGTTCTTCTACCGGTTCCTCAGTGTATTCTGGTACTTCCAGCTCCCTTTCAGGTCCCAGTACTTCCTCCGTCTGTCGATCTGTTTGTGAGGAGTATTGGATCTGAGGTCTCCGGGAACTCGTCCTCTGTGATGTTTCGGCCTTTGAGATGATTTCGTTGATATAAGTCTTTCTTCCTCCCTTGCCGCCTGTGAAATTAGGTTTCCTGCGTCCTCTCATGCACCTGTTATTTTCACAAAGAAATCATTAATGCTTTCAGAAATCTTTAGTTGCCTTCCCCGGCAACGGCGCCAAAATGTTGGCTAGTTGAATTGTTTATTGATTAAACATTCAAGTACCACATTAATTGTCAACCTGGGAAAGTCTTTTTATTCCAAAGGCTACCGCGTACTGTATGTACTTAATTCTAAAAGCATTAAAAAGCTGTAGCATACGTGATTCTTACGCTAAGTTATCAGTACAGATAAAATGAAAGCAGTTTAATTAAGATTACAAATCTGAAAAGTAAAATGATGGATGCTCTGCTGGCAGAGGATCAGGACCCTATCCTCCAGGTGAGGACGTTCAGCACCTACCCCTGTAACCAGATTGCTAATGCACACTGCACTCTAGTTCACCGGTGACAGATTCTGGCACACTTCGAGCAATTAATGAAACAGAGTACTAGCAAAATGGAAATACCAGAGGTAATGCTACAGAATCCAAACAGAGTATCAGCAGAAAGAAACTATCACACACTTACACACTTGACAGAAAAGTAAATGGGTGAATCTTGTGAGGAAGGTGGGCCCAGTCCCTCTCACAAGATTCCCCAGAACACAAAGGCTAGATTAAGTGCTCAGAACAATCTTCTATTCATCTGCCAAAAGATTCAAGTACAATAAAGTTCAGACTTGCTGATGTCTTTCAAAATCTCCTTTGCAGATCACACATTAACCCCCCTTCTAATGTAGATGTCTCCTCTTTATAGAGGAGACTTCTATTACAATAGATTATTACAGTTCATTCAGTTAACCCATTCTATCAAAAATAAGAATTACAGACC
The DNA here is from genome assembly GCA_031772625.1 of Pinus tabuliformis. Taxonomy (NCBI): domain Eukaryota; kingdom Viridiplantae; phylum Streptophyta; class Pinopsida; order Pinales; family Pinaceae; genus Pinus; species Pinus tabuliformis. Next base: position 631,782,833 of record CM062817.1, on the reverse strand, counting down.
GCTGTTACAACAGTATAACAACATATTCTTTCTTAGGTTCTGGCTGTTACACAGCTGGTAACTGTCTTCGACCGTCTTCTTGGAATCTTTGCATTCTTTTGTCGTTTCCCCATGCTGTTCCTGATTTAAGCAATGGTAACTGTGTTCTACCCGCTTTAGATAGCTGCAGATCGTGCCGCGTCAGCGTTCTTCAGATAGTTGCCGGTTTTTATTCCCAGCTGTTGCAAAATAGCTTGCTTTAGATGGTTGCTGTTGCTGACTGTAGCAACTGCGTAGTTGCTGCTTCTGGTGTTGCAGCAACTGCGTAGTTGCTGTTTCTGGTGTTAGGGCAACTGCGTAGTTGCTGTTTCTGGTGTTACAACAACTCTAAATTATAATTCCTGCAGGCTTAAAACAATTACTTGGCAACTTAGTCAGCTTTTCAAAGATAAATATAAATATACTCATGAATATGCAATGAACAATTAAACATATAGATATGCGAAAAGTTACTTCGTACCTTGGGGAGATTAAGTCATTATGTAATCAAAGCTTACAACTTATGATTGAAAAGGATAATATTATGGCAAAAATATAATGTCAAAATAGGTCAATTCTGAGTCCTAACAGTCACCTGCATATCAATGTATAAACACACATTCTCAAACCAAAATAGAACACATCACCTCACCTTCAATATCTCAACATGATCTTGTTTCACCATTCCACCTATAACTTTAATGGATTCTCCTATATCTTTTGCATCTACAAAGTTCTGCTGCACATCACCTCAATGTGCCTACTTTCTGTCAGATTAGAATTGTATCCTTCCTTGCTTGCATAAACATCTTAACACATAACTTTGTTCTCAATTCTTTCCCATAGAATTTCTTTGTTCTATTTTAACACCAATTGTTTCAATTACAATTGTGCTATGATACCAAATGATGCAAGGTTACCCTCTCTTACACCCACAGTATGCATATAAAATGCATAAGTACAGTTGTCCCATGAATTTTAACTCTCTAACAAGTCAAAACCTCAACCATCAATGGTTAAGGACCCCTTTAATAGTCTCATGCGAAATGATTTATAGACTAAAAAAATCTAATCATTAATCCACCTTCTCCTTTATATCAGAACTCAATCACCCCGCTTAACCCTTCTATCGGCGCTTTACTCATTATAAACCTTTTATTCTTTCAATCGAGACTCACTAACCCCTATAAACCTTCATTAACCCTTAGCCGCATATATATCTAACCATACACACTCTTTAACTTAGGTTATATGCGGACTTAACCATAAAACCTTCTCTCAGTGCTTTATTTCTATTATAATTCCTTTATAATAGAAATACACACAAACATTCATAAACTTACCTTTTCTGCACTCTTTAAAGTCCTTGCACAGTTTCCAATGTTTCCCCTTTATCACTGATCACAATCGCGACTCTCCATGGGTCACATTAACATGTGTTCCCCATCTCCTCCGATATGTGATTAACCTTCCAGATCTCAAAAGTATAAAAGCCACACCTCAATACTTTATTGGGTCCACTCCATCACTCATTGCATTACTTCTCTGCTGATACAAATCCATTTAATAACTATGATGCGAATAAATCTTAGCCGCCATTCTTTTCTCTTGATCCAATGGTCAACATTCACTCCGAACATTCAAACTGGCACGTCAATCCCCTACCGTCGATCTACGCTTAGTGGATCTGACGGTTGACAGGGATTTCGGGTGGATGAGTAGCACGAGGATTAACCACCCGAAAAGCAGTTTCCTCTCTCCACCTTTGTGCTATGTGTTGAATGATGAGTGGAATCGGAGCCAATCAGAAAATATCAATTATGATATTTCTTCTACCCAAAATCCACTTCCATTGTCGCAAAACCACTTCTTCACTCTTTCGCTTCACTTAAACTTTACACCATTTCATCAGGTTTCTATGGTTTCGGGTTTTGCTTCAGGGTTTCAACATTTTCGCTATTTTGCTGCATTCATCCTGAGCTTAACTGCTCTAATTCTCAAATCGCTACCTCTCCAGACCATTACTATGAATCTCCAATTGAATTCAATGATCCATTATGATTCCTCCGAATCATTCTTCTCTTTGTGTTTCGCCTCAGCTCTGCTTGCATAAAACTATTACATAATTCTGATTCAACACTTGAAACACACTTATATAGGTTTTGAAATTAAACTCTGTATTTATAAATATACACAACGATTACAGAATTAGATCTCTGTTTCTCAGGCATGATCTTCAATATTAGTGGCCTCCTCTTTACTCTGCTCGTAGGCTTACATTTATACCAAAAATGTTCTATTGAACTAATTCTAGTTCAAATCCTAGATCTACTGAACCGACTCCTAAATGCCCTCTCTGTCCACTTATAACTTCAATTAATTCCTAAGAACTCTCTCTAGTTCCTTGAATAATGAAACTACCTTTAGAGTTATAATTGAATTCTAATTAATTCCTATTCTAATCACTTAAAAGCTTAAATATTACATTAATTTGAGACTTAGGAAACCAACTTCCATAAAACACATGTCCCCCCTATGTCTACTAAAATACAATGATTTTCCTTGGTTTGAATGCTCCTACATCAGAAAATAAAAATAAAAATTAGTGGAGTCATATAAATTAAATAGCTTGTAAACATTAATAGAAATCAATCCATAATATATATGAACACATTTACTTTATAAATAAATAATAAAAAATAACTATATTATAACTTTATTATTATTATTATTATTACTATTAAAAATTAATCATATATAAGTTAAACATATAGACATTTAAAGAAACATAGAACAATATTCTTAACCATGGAGATTTATCTCTACATTACCATGGAGATTCTTAAGATTCCTCATATGTAATTAGGCTTTGTTACAACACCAAGGGATTTTTTTTATGTGACATACAATGTGCGTTAAGTCCCTTTGTAACACATTTTCATTGTAATTATGTAACTATCAAAATTAAAAATCGTTGAGAGGACTAAGGGAAATTTTTGGGGCGAAATTTAGCAAATGGGCTATTTTTTGAACATTTTTTGGAAAAAAAAATATTATTCACCATTTTGATTAAAAATTCAACTATTTTTTACATATATATGATTAGATGGACATTATTTGCAAACAATTTACCAATTTTAATATAAAATTACATGGATTTTTGTTGAATATTCGCTTATATTCTATACATATGAATTTTCAAACCAGAATAGTCGCCTACAATTTACTTTATATAAGACAATATTTAAATCCTTAAAAAATACCGTGAGAAAGACACAAATTACATTGCGTGAGGAGGGAGATTTCTTGAGGAAGTGGGTTGTTTTAAATACCATTCATGGGGAAACTAAGATTTTAATGGGCTGACTATGTCTTAATTCAGCTAGAAAAATAAAGGAAAATCGCATGTGTCTTTGGGAAAGAACTACAATCAAAGGAAATGACAAATAAAATGAGTAGTATGGGTCTCACTGTCAACATTTGTTGGTCCACATATACCACCTAGAAATGGGAAAAACCATTGTGGTAGAGAAGGAGGAGGAGATACCTTAGTCATATCAGTTACCATGACCATGATAAGAGTATGTCATGAGAATGCTATCCAAAACCAAGTGGAGGGACATCGAATGGATCTTTTTGAAAAAAGTAGAGGAGGTCAAAATGATCCTCTTGAAGGAGGGAGTGGAGGCTAAATGCCCGGGTGGATTGTATTGAACCTACTTACATAAACAAACTTATTTTTTCGTTTATTACAAGAGTGGTAAAACTGACTTGGACCCTTTCATTAATTACTTACATTGAGTTTCCCCATGTCCTCTTTTAAGATCAAGGTGACCCCCACTAAAACATCCTTGCCACTATATAGTTATGTGTGCTATCATTTTAATTTGCATAAATATATATGTAGAAGTTCATATGGTTTTAATTATATTACTACTATGGTTATAACTACTATCCATTAGTAAAGTAATTTTTTGTTACTATTGGAAATCCCTAATCGGTGGTTTAATTATTGATATAAATTAAAATTTTATGTTATCTCTCGCATTTATAGCTAGCTGTCATGGTGATTTAACTCATACGATGGCTCAAGGGATTAAGTATTAATGCCTTCATTGATGACCATTTACTACCTCTTAGGCATCAGTAGCCATCAGGTCCTGTCTGGATGCTACTTCAGTTGACACTTGTATCCTCGCCCTCACCCCTGCCTCCAGCATGCTCCATGTATGTTATTTCGCATGCCACAACACTTAGTCACATGGATCTTATCCTCGCTAGGGGGATGGGAATTCAATGCTTCTGATTCTATTCACCAGATCTAGAATTCCACTCCTCACATTTTAACCCTAACCTCACCCCATGTTGGTTATTCCCACATTCTATTATGCACTCTTCCACAAGAAAATGAAAGCTTTCTCTCAATGGTTTATGCCATGCCACTAGTTTTTAGTGCACTAAATGCCAGTAATGTTGCCCCATCCTCAGTATGCTATGGTTGCCCACATCCACAAAAGAGTTTTTGAACCCTCATGACATTTTTCTCCGGGAAAATGGATGAGTTAACAAGTATTCTCATGCGCCATGCCACTCCGTACCACGGTGAAGCCTTCAAAAAGCATCAATGGAGCACAGTAAGTGCCTCCTATCCGATTCAAGTAACCCTTGCTTAAAATCTCAGATTTTAGTTTTGTTGTTTTTATATTCCTGTGTATATATAATCCCTGCAAGGCTAACTATGTTATGAATTTGCAGGGGGCTGGCCATGTTTCCTTCAAAGGTGCAGGAAAGTGCTTCAGGTGTTCTTTTCATGGTTGCAGTCCTCCCTCCAGAACTCACAGTATGTGTCTTTTTTTTCAACAATAGAGATTTAGCAGTGATTCTTTGTACCAATACCCAACTTTCTTACCTCATTAACCCTTTTTCTCATGATCTGGAATGCCCACTTTCGTTCATCTCCAAAAAACTTTTGTCGCATGCCCTAGTGAAAATGGTATTGTGAGTCTTGCAATGACTTTATTTCTAGAGTTAAAAGGGTATTGTCTAGGGATTCTTATCGATTCCTAGTTTTATTAGTTTATTCCTCTATCTCTAAATTTGGACAAGAACATGTACCTTTCAACATCATATCCCTCCTGTGTATCGCTTGTCCCCACTACTTATGTGCTAAGGTCACACTCAAATTTTTCTAGGTTCTTTTTGTTGTTTGAACCCCTCTCCTCTTAGCGACTCACTCCAACAGTAGGGTTGGAAAATGATGTTATTATGCTTGATGAACTCATTCGGGGTTGAATGGATTTATTTTTCTTCTTCATTGCTACCAGATTTATCTCGATCCGTTACTAGGTTCCTGAGGGTATACAATCTCGACCCAATCTATTTATTTTTTCTTCTACCAGGATTTGAGCCTCCCCTTGTATTCATGTGTCTTCTAATTTGGCAGGTCTCCATTTAGTGATTATAGTTTTGTTGGTCTGGTTGTATCTTGCATGGGGTTTACTTTTGGTTCCCTTGGAACATTGTTACACAAAACATTTATTAATTTATGAAGATGTAACTTTTTCATATGCTTTAGAGGACGTATTTATGTTTGTTCCTATATATCTACTATTTAAAACATCTGACCCATGCTCTAATTGTGACTGTGCTACTGTATCTTGCTTTTTGATTTGCTATGCTGATACAATTTTCTGTAAACTATTTGAGTTCTTCCTTCTCGTTGTTGAGAGACTTTTCATGTCAATAAACTGAATAATTTATCATGTTTAGTGTTAATGAGATGATCCCTGTATTCAAGGCAAACTATGACAAAATTATCTTTTCTTATTATAATATTACGATTTTTAATGTATATGTTGGGCTCATGATGAATTATTTCTGCAAGTTGTCCTTGTTCATCCCAAATACTTCTTTTATCACCATTTTGTTTTGTACTACTTTACTCAAGGCCTATCTTGCTTCTTGGCGTTTGTTCCTATATTTTTTCTGAATTGCTAAGAAACTTTGTGACTATCACATGAAATTTCTACTCTTGACATATGACCTTCTAGAGGTTAAATAGTTTACATTTCCCTTTATCATGAATTTAGTACAGATGTATGTGATTTGAATACACTGCCACTTGATCCAGAATGATTAAATAAATTGATAATTATGTGTTAAGAGAAACATCATTTATCAGTTCCTTTCTTAAAGATTTATTGTGTAAAATTTATCTCTTTTTGTTAACTGTATATGTCCATTTTGTAGCACATATTAATAGTATTGTTATCCACCTCGAGTCATAGGACTTATGTGTAAGATCATAATATATTGGAAAGGCTACATTCTGGTAATTCGATTGACTCCAAAGTTTCAAAAATAAACTACATGCGTTGCAATTTGCTTACATATTATAGATTGATTTGATAACTCATTTGCTAGATACAATTTTGGTATCGCTTCCTAGGTTACTAGGCATGAAGATTGTCCTCTTTCCTCTCCTCGAAGCTACATATGAGAAGCGACATGGAAGATTTCACTTGCGTTCACCTGCAGAATTCTTATCTCACTTTGTTGTTCCTTTCTTCCATGCTTTGATGTGGTTAAATTTAACTCATGTACTCATCCCAAGATTCTAATAAGTCCACAAAAAAGTGTGATTTGGCTGCCATGTTTTCAACATCAACCTTCTATTGTTTGAAAAATCTGCGTTATCACTATTCCTAACTTGTTAGATAATTTCACCACAGTCTTATCATTTACATTGGAGAAAACAAACAAGTACAAAAATAGAACATCCACACATTACCTATTTTTCATCTACATATGAATACATGTAACCGAGTATATATATATATATATATATATATATATATATATATATATATATATATATATATATATATATATATATATATATATATATATATATATATATCTATATATATATATATATATATATATATATATATATATATATATATATATATATATATATATATATATATATACTCGGTTACATGTATTCATATGTAGATGAAAAATAGGTAATGTGTGGATGTTCTATTTTGATACTTGTTTGTTTGAAAAATCTGCGTTATCACTATTCCTAACTTGTTAGATAATTTCACCACAGTCTTATCATTTACATTGGAGATTATTATTTTTATGATAATAAAAATGGAAATCTTAGTTCATATGGAATTATTTTTGTGACAGTAGATGTAAAAGTTTGAGTTTTGAAGAAGAAATATTTTAGTAATTGGAGTTCATCCCCGGAGGATTTTTCCTCATAGAAACATTTCATATTTCTTCTTCAAAACTCAAACTTTTACATCTACTGTCACAGAAATAATTCCATATGAACAAAGATTTCCATTTTTATTATCATACCAGTCAATTATGAAAAAAAAGGATTACTAATTAATGTTGGCATTATGATTCAAGTGTTGTCCTTGATGGCAACTCACTCAGAGGTTGGTACAGGTGCTCAGAGGTTGGTACAAGTGATGGCAACTTAATCAGAGGACAGATCTTAGTACAGCATGGCAAGAAAGTTCATACACGCAGGTTCGTTAAGCCCAAGTCGCGTGTACACGCTAGTTGGCTTCATCAAAAGCGCGTGTATGTGGAAAAGTACCTTTGGTCCATGGCGATTAGTCCTTGGAAGTTGTGCCTATGGTTTCGGACCATTGTGTCTCGACGGGCGTGTCGATCCCTAGTTTTGAAGTTGATGGTATTGTGTTACTATGGTTTTGGCTCTTGGTATTATGAAGGACCTAAGGCTATATAAGGAGAAGATCATTAGGCCAAAAGTGGTGAGTATGAGTGATGAAGATCTGAGGAAGTGTGAGATCCAAGTGCTGGTTATGGGTTGGTGATCTGAACCAAGGTTTCACTCATGTGGAGGATGATGAATGATGGAACGAGATCTCAAGGGTTGGAATGATTATCTTCATATGGTTTGACTCTGGATAGACTAGATCTACTGACGCATGTTTATTATTATGATCTGGGTATGTTTTGATGTCTGATATAGCTACAGAGTTTTAAGGTTGAATTTACAGATATGTACGCGGGTTGGTTGTGGTAAAAGAGCGTATACACGCAGGTTGGGTTCATCCAAGTAGCGTATACAATGTGAAGTATGATATTTGAATATGGAGCTGGATCTGGTGATTGCTATGTTGTCTGGTTGTTGTTGACAGGGTTACAGTGATTCAGAATTGGATGTTTCAGTGATTGATGATGCAGGTTGTACTACAATGATGATTGTCTTATGGATCCAGTATGAAAATGTATGAAACGTGGTCCCGGGTAGATCGTAGGCTGGCACCTACATACTGGTAAACATATCAGCCAGTACAAGAGCCAGGGGGTTGTAGCTCCCTTCCACTAGCAGCTGGAAAACGAGTAAAGAAGCATTTTGTAGGTAGGCACCTACGTACTAGTAAATGGATCGGCTAGTACAAAAGCTAAGAGGGTTGTAGCCCTCTGCAGGTTGTAGCCTGCGTACTGGTAAAGGACTGCACCAGTACATTGTAAAAGAAGTTTCTCATTAAAGAAGAAAGAGACGAATTGTAGCAGGTGGTTTTCACCCACATTGGGTTTCCACCTTATATCATGGTGTTCATGTGTGTGGCTCTTGTGTGATGTTCTGTTCTGTTATACTGCGCCTGTTTACTGTTAAATTGCTTAATAATGTTCTGATGCATTTACTGAAGATTAAGCTAACTGAATTATAAGATCTCTAGGTATACGCTAGTTGCATTAGACACAGTCGCGTGTACATGCGGGTTAACTTATCTGAAGTCGCGTATATGTTTCTGAGTATGAAATTGAAAAGTTTTATCTGATCTGATAATACTGATTCACCCCCCCCCCTCTCAGTATTATTTCCAACAATTGGTATCAGAGCAGGTCCTTCAGAGAAGCTTGATCGCTTGAAGGAGATTCGTAGAACAATGGGGAAGAAAGCACGTCAGAAGAAGAAGACAGCTCAAAGGAACACTGACAACCTGTTGTTGAGTGGAAGCAAGTATTCAGATCCTGAAGCACCTCAGATTGAAGATGGACAAGGAAATGAAGCATCAGATCAAATCATAGATGAACAAGATCTACCTAGCAAAAGGGAGAATGCCCTCAAGGAAGAAATCATCAGATTAGAAGATCAGTTGGAATGTGCCTCCAGAATTCGAGAAATGCTGCTAGCACTGAATAAAGAGCAAGAAAACGAGATCCTCAAACTAAGGCATCAGTTGGATGAAGGAAGGAAAGCTGAAGAGACCTTGAAGAAGCAATGTCTTGAAAAGGAAGAACAACATCAAGTGGAGGTAAATATCTTGAAAAACAAATTAGAAGAAAAGGATAAGCTTTTACGATTTCAAGATAGCTCTAAAGTCTTGGATGATATTCTTAGTAGTCAAAGATCTCCTGCTATCAAGACTGGTCTTGGTTTTCATGAATATGTTGAAGGTGAATCTAGTTCACAAGGTGAGGCAAGAAACTCTAATGAGAAATCTGAAATGCCCAACAAGGAACAACCAAGGAAAGAAATTCCTCAAGGAAGATTCTCTACTCCTAACTATGGACGTGATAGACGATTATTTCCTCCACTGAATAATGTTGAATGTTATGTATGTCATAATCTTGGACATGTTGCAGCCATATGTAGAAGAAGAAGGTTTCAAGACCATCATGCAGAAAGATCACCACATTCAAGGTACTTTAATGGATATTGCTTTTCTTGCAATATGTTTGGCCACAAAGCTGCTGATTGCTACAGAAGGAATATGAAACATGTAAGATGCTATGCATGTAACAAGTTTGGACATAAAGCAAGAGATTGCAGGAACAAAGCTCATGATAAGAAGAAATCATCAACATGCTTGAAGATATGGAAGAAGAAGGAAGTTCAGTCAGAAAAATATGGCACAGCACAGGGTACTCAGCACAGCACAGACATAACAGACTCAGGGGGAGCTGAAGGTGTAAAACTTCAGTGTTCTAATTATCATACGCAAGTTTCATGAAGGAAAGACGCGTATATACGCGAGTTTCACACTGCAAAGTCGCGTATATGTCAGTTTGTGAAAAAGCAGTGGGGACAGACTCAAAAAAAAGGGGGTCTGATATAATCCAGTCCAGTATATGCTCTATTGGTTAACAGTTACAGTCTGCTGAGGATGTCTGGAAATGTCTTGATACTTATGGCACAGGCTCAGGGGGAGCATATACTTCAAATGATGCATTGTTGGCATTATGGTTAGAAGTTGTTGATAAAGTCTATGAAGCTAAATGATACATCTGTTTAGGAATGGTATTGCAGGCTGATGCTTATGGTACAGATCATGATGCTGCTGGTGGCTTTCATAAGTCTTGGTCTAGATATTTCATCACTATGTCATGTATCTCTTTTATGATGTCAAGGTCATGTAACGGCCTATGTTGGTTTCCCCACTATGCCTGGGATGAATGATAAAATGTTCATGTATTATCATGTATCTCCACATGGTTAGGTGGATGAGTCAATATTGGTATATCCCCACTAGGTTGGGTGATGAATGTATGTTGAGTCTTTTGGTGATAGGAAGGTCTTCTATGATGTATAAGTCTTTGTTCTTCTTGAAGAACATCTTTTGCAGATCTTGCCTACAGTCAAGGGGAGCATGAACAGCACAATTCAGCAAGAGTAGGATGGATAGATTGGTACACTTTGGCATATAAAAAGGGGGAGATTATTCAGAGATTTCAGCAGGTACTCAGGGGGAGTATGGACAGTGGAATGATTCAGCAAAGGAAGAGAATATCTTGGTCCACCCTTTGCCCTTGATGTCAAAGGGGGAGAGTGACTTGGTGTGGTGGTTGCCATCAAGTCCAAAGGGGGAGATTGTTGGCATTATGATTCAAGTGTTGTCCTTGATGGCAACTCACTCAGAGGTTGGTACAGGTGCTCAGAGGTTGGTACAAGTGATGGCAACTTAATCAGAGGACAGATCTTAGTACAGCATGGCAAGAAAGTTCATACACGCAGGTTCGTTAAGCCCAAGTCGCGTGTACACGCTAGTTGGCTTCATCAAAAGCGTGTGTATGTGGAAAAGTACCTTTGGTCCATGGCGGTTAGTCCTTGGAAGTTGTGCCTATGGTTTCGGACCATTGTGTCTCGACGGGCGTGTCGATCCCTAGTTTTGAAGTTGATGGTATTGTGTTACTATGGTTTTGGCTCTTGGTATTATGAAGGACCTAAGGCTATATAAGGAGAAGATCATTAGGCCAAAAGTGGTGAGTATGAGTGATGAAGATCTGAGGAAGTGTGAGATCCAAGTGCTGGTTATGGGTTGGTGATCTGAACCAAGGTTTCACTCATGTGGAGGATGATGAATGATGGAACGAGATCTCAAGGGTTGGAATGATTATCTTCATATGGTTTGACTCTGGATAGACTAGATCTACTGACGCATGTTTATTATTATGATCTGGGTATGTTTTGATGTCTGATATAGCTACAGAGTTTTAAGGTTGAATTTACAGATATGTACGCGGGTTGGTTGTGGTAAAAGAGCATATACACGCAGGTTGGGTTCATCCAAGTAGCGTATACAATGTGAAGTATGATATTTGAATATGGAGCTGGATCTGGTGATTGCTATGTTGTCTGGTTGTTGTTGACAGGGTTACAGTGATTCAGAATTGGATGTTTCAGTGATTGATGATGCAGGTTGTACTACAATGATGATTGTCTTATGGATCCAGTATGAAAATGTATGAAACGTGGTCCCGGGTAGATCGTAGGCTGGCACCTACATACTGGTAAACATATCAGCCAGTACAAGAGCCAGGGGGTTGTAGCTCCCTTCCACTAGCAGCTGGAAAACGAGTAAAGAAGCATTTTGTAGGTAGGCACCTACGTACTAGTAAATGGATCGGCTAGTACAAAAGCTAAGAGGGTTGTAGCCCTCTGCAGGTTGTAGCCTGCGTACTGGTAAAGGACTGCACCAGTACATTGTAAAAGAAGTTTCTCATTAAAGAAGAAAGAGACGAATTGCAGCAGGTGGTTTTCACCCACATTGGGTTTCCACCTTATATCATGGTGTTCATGTGTGTGGCTCTTGTGTGATGTTGTGTTCTGTTATACTGCGCCTGTTTACTGTTAAATTGCTTAATAATGTTCTGATGCATTTACTGAAGATTAAGCTAACTGAATTATAAGATCTCTGGGTATACGCTAGTTGCATTAGACATAGTCGCGTGTACACGCGGGTTAACTTATCTGAAGTCACGTATATGTTTCTGAGTATGAAATTGAAAAGTTTTATCTGATCTGATAATACTGATTCACCCCCCCCCTCTCAGTATTATTTCCAACAATTGGTATCAGAGCAGGTCCTTCAGAGAAGCTTGATCGCTTGAAGGAGATTCGTAGAACAATGGGGAAGAAAGCACGTCAGAAGAAGAAGACAGCTCAAAGGAACACTGACAACCTGTTGTTGAGTGGAAGCAAGTATTCAGATCCTGAAGCACCTCAGATTGAAGATGGACAAGCAAATGAAGCATCAGATCAAATCATAGATGAACAAGATCTACCTAGCAAAAGGGAGAATGCCCTCAAGGAAGAAATCATCAGATTAGAAGATCAGTTGGAATGTGCCTCCAGAATTCGAGAAATGCTGCTAGCACTGAATAAAGAGCAAGAAAACGAGATCCTCAAACTAAGGCATCAGTTGGATGAAGGAAGGAAAGCTGAAGAGACCTTGAAGAAGCAATGTCTTGAAAAGGAAGAACAACATCAAGTGGAGGTAAATATCTTGAAAAACAAATTAGAAGAAAAGGATAAGCTTTTACGATTTCAAGATAGCTCTAAAGTCTTGGATGATATTCTTAGTAGTCAAAGATCTCCTGCTATCAAGACTGGTCTTGGTTTTCATGAATATGTTGAAGGTGAATCTAGTTCACAAGGTGAGGCAAGAAACTCTAATGAGAAATCTGAAATGCCCAACAAGGAACAACCAAGGAAAGAAATTCCTCAAGGAAGATTCTCTACTCCTAACTATGGACGTGATAGACGATTATTTCCTCCACTGAATAATGTTGAATGTTATGTATGTCATAATCTTGGACATGTTGCAGCCATATGTAGAAGAAGAAGGTTTCAAGACCATCATGCAGAAAGATCACCACATTCAAGGTACTTTAATGGATATTGCTTTTCTTGCAATATGTTTGGCCACAAAGCTGCTGATTGCTACAGAAGGAACATGAAACATGTAAGATGCTATGCATGTAACAAGTTTGGACATAAAGCAAGAGATTGCAGGAACAAAGCTCATGATAAGAAGAAATCATCAACATGCTTGAAGATATGGAAGAAGAAGGAAGTTCAGTCAGAAAAATATGGCACACCTCAGGGTACTCAGCACAGCACAGACATAACAGACTCAGGGGGAGCTGAAGATGTAAAACTTCAGTGTTCTAATTATCATACGCAAGTTTCATGAAGGAAAGACGCGTATATACGCGAGTTTCACACTGCAAAGTCGCGTATATGTCAGTTTGTGAAAAAGCAGTGGGGACAGACTCAAAAAAAAGGGGGTCTGATATAATCCAGTCCAGTATATGCTCTATTGGTTAACAGTTACAGTCTGTTGAGGATGTCTGGAAATGTCTTGATACTTATGGCACAGGCTCAGGGGGAGCATATACTTCAAATGATGCATTGTTGGCATTATGGTTAGAAGTTGTTGATAAAGTCTATGAAGCTAAATGATACATCTTCTGTTTAGGAATGGTATTGCAGGCTGATGCTTATGGTACAGATCATGATGCTGCTGGTGGCTTTCATAAGTCTTGGTCTAGATATTTCATCACTATGTCATGTATCTCTTTTATGATGTCAAGGTCATGTAACGGCCTATGTTGGTTTCCCCACTATGCCTGGGATGAATGATAAAATGTTCATGTATTATCATGTATCTCCACATGGTTAGGTGGATGAGTCAATATTGGTATATCCCCACTAGGTTGGGTGATGAATGTATGTTGAGTCTTTTGGTGATAGGAAGGTCTTCTATGATGTATAAGTCTTTGTTCTTCTTGAAGAACATCTTTTGCAGATCTTGCCTACAGTCAAGGGGAGCATGAACAGCACAATTCAGCAAGAGTAGGATGGATAGATTGGTACACTTTGGCATATACAAAGGGGGAGATTATTCAGAGATTTCAGCAGGTACTCAGGGGGAGTATGGACAGTGGAATGATTCAGCAAAGGAAGAGAATATCTTGGTCCACCCTTTGCCCTTGATGTCAAAGGGGGAGAGTGACTTGGTGTGGTGGTTGCCATCAAGTCCAAAGGGGGAGATTGTTGGCATTATGATTCAAGTGTTGTCCTTGATGGCAACTCACTCAGAGGTTGGTACAGGTGCTCAGAGGTTGGTACAAGTGATGGCAACTTAATCAGAGGACAGATCTTAGTACAGCATGGCAAGAAAGTTCATACACGCAGGTTCGTTAAGCCCAAGTCGCGTGTACACGCTAGTTGGCTTCATCAAAAGCGCGTGTATGTGGAAAAGTACCTTTGGTCCATGGCGGTTAGTCCTTGGAAGTTGTGCCTATGGTTTCGGACCATTGTGTCTCGACGGGCGTGTCGATCCCTAGTTTTGAAGTTGATGGTATTGTGTTACTATGGTTTTGGCTCTTGGTATTATGAAGGACCTAAGGCTATATAAGGAGAAGATCATTAGGCCAAAAGTGGTGAGTATGAGTGATGAAGATCTGAGGAAGTGTGAGATCCAAGTGCTGGTTATGGGTTGGTGATCTGAACCAAGGTTTCACTCATGTGGAGGATGATGAATGATGGAACGAGATCTCAAGGGTTGGAATGATTATCTTCATATGGTTTGACTCTGGATAGACTAGATCTACTGACGCATGTTTATTATTATGATCTGGGTATGTTTTGATGTCTGATATAGCTACAGAGTTTTAAGGTTGAATTTACAGATATGTACGCGGGTTGGTTGTGGTAAAAGAGCGTATACACGCAGGTTGGGTTCATCCAAGTAGCGTATACAATGTGAAGTATGATATTTGAATATGGAGCTGGATCTGGTGATTGCTATGTTGTCTGGTTGTTGTTGACAGGGTTACAGTGATTCAGAATTGGATGTTTCAGTGATTGATGATGCAGGTTGTACTACAATGATGATTGTCTTATGGATCCAGTATGAAAATGTATGAAACGTGGTCCCGGGTATATCGTAGGCTGGCACCTACATACTGGTAAACATATCAGCCAGTACAAGAGCCAGGGGGTTGTAGCTCCCTTCCACTAGCAGCTGGAAAACGAGTAAAGAAGCATTTTGTAGGTAGGCACCTACGTACTAGTAAATGGATCGGCTAGTACAAAAGCTAAGAGGGTTGTAGCCCTCTGCAGGTTGTAGCCTGCGTACTGGTAAAGGACTGCACCAGTACATTGTAAAAGAAGTTTCTCATTAAAGAAGAAAGAGACGAATTGCAGCAGGTGGTTTTCACCCACATTGGGTTTCCACCTTATATCATGGTGTTCATGTGTGTGGCTCTTGTGTGATGTTCTGTTCTGTTATACTGCGCCTGTTTACTGTTAAATTGCTTAATAATGTTCTGATGCATTTACTGAAGATTAAGCTAACTGAATTATAAGATCTCTGGGTATACGCTAGTTGCATTAGACACAGTCGCGTGTACACGCGGGTTAACTTATCTGAAGTCACGTATATGTTTCTGAGTATGAAATTGAAAAGTTTTATCTGATCTGATAATACTGATTCACCCCCCCCCCCCCCTCTCAGTATTATTTCCAACAATTAAGATGCACACATACTCCATTTACTTTAAACATACCATACAAATGTACAAAATAACAGTAGAAATAACCTTAAATCAGCAGTTTAGTCTGAAGAATAGACTTGGAAAGAACGATTTTCCTCCCAACCATGAACCTCCTCCTCTGGTTCTCCCCCATGCTGAGATATTTCTTTTCCCTAGAATCCACCACTTCTACTGTTTTGGTAAAGTCATTTTTATGCCTCACTTTCCCTAGTAGACTTTCTATAATGATGTCTCATTTTTTCTGGGTTCTGCCAATCCCCATATCCTAGGCTTTTCCTAATTTTTTTTTAAGAGGATTCTTTTTCCTCCTTTAAAGCCTGTCTTTTCCATTATGGTGCTTATTCACCCTTTTTAGTGTTGTTTTCCCCGCTCTATCTAATTTTCCTAGATTTTTCTCTCCTCATTTAGTCAATCACATAATTTTGCTCGCAGGATTTTTTTGGAGTAAATTGGGAAATTTTTCTTTCTTTTTTTCATCCAAACCATCCTTGACCTAGATCATGGATTGGAATAATGATCTCATTCATTCATTTTTTATTTTCCAAGTTAGTTCTTCAAATGATATATTTATTTATTTCCAATCAATTAATTACATTATCATAGTTTTTCCAACAAGGTAAATCTTGGCTTTCATGCCATTTCTAACAGTAATTTGACTATTAAAACAATAACAATAATTTGAATACAATAGTTTCTGGAACATAGGGGGAATTACATCTTCCCCACCTAATAGAAAAGAGAACCATCCTTTGTGTTTATTATTTAGTCATTCCTTTGTCAAACAAAGTTGGATAAGTTTTTTTCATGTTGTCTTCCAGTTCCCAAGTAGCCTCCTCGAGAGTAAATTGCCTCCACTTCACGTTAACCCTAGAAATGATCGATTACGAAGTACGGTCTCATTCGACTCCATGATATAGAGTGGTTCTTGTAGAAAGTATCCTTAGGGATACACCTGTAACAATTCTAGTCAAATATATGAGAAGGATCATGAACATATTTTTTTAGTAATGATACATGAAACACATTATGAACTTTAACATGTCCAGGTAGAGCCAACTGGTATGCTACTAGACCCACTCGATCTAGAATTTCAAATGGCCCACAAAATCGTGTTGCTAATTTAGCACACCCTCTCATTCTGAGAGTACTTTTCTGAGTCCCACTTTGAACTATTTCTGTGTCCTCTTTTTGTTCGCATAGCTCTTTTGTCAATCTTGTGCGGTTTTAATATTCTATTGAATTTTTTGCACCATCTCCTCCATTTGCTACATAACATCTGGCCGAAGAATCAACCTATCCTTAGGTTGCCTCCAACTAAGTTCTGTATGGAATTTTCTACCATACAAGGCTTCAAAGGGGCTCATTTCGATAGATTCTGGATAGTTGTTGTTGTAGGAAAACTCAACTAGATGCATAAAATCTTCCCACATTGTGGGCCTATACATCATATATATCCAAAGCATATCCTCCAAAATATGATTAGTTCTCTCAGTTTTCGCGTCCGTCTATGGATGGTATGCAGTACTGAAGTTCAACTTAGTTCCCAAGCCCCTGAAACAATGCCTTCCAAAAGTTGG
This sequence comes from Pinus tabuliformis, assembly GCA_031772625.1. Taxonomy (NCBI): domain Eukaryota; kingdom Viridiplantae; phylum Streptophyta; class Pinopsida; order Pinales; family Pinaceae; genus Pinus; species Pinus tabuliformis. Next base: position 631,765,395 of record CM062817.1, on the reverse strand, counting down.
AAGTAAATTTCGCATCTCTATCTGAAACTATCACTTTTGGTATGCCATGAAGTCTGAAAATGTCCTTCATGAAGATATTAGCAATTTGTGCAGTCCCAAAAGTGGATTGTACTAGTACAAAGTGCATTGCTTTAGTCAATGTATCAACTACCACCATAATGGAGTCATGTTGATACTTGGTCTTCGGTAACCCTGTTATAAAATCCATGGAGATCACCTCCCACTTCCATTTTGGTATGGGTAGCGGGTTCAGTAATCCTGTTGGATGTTGGTGCTCCACTTTCACTTGTTGACACTCCAAGCATTTGGCTAGATAATCTACTACCTCTTTCTTCATACCCGACCAAAATTTTTTTTTTCTTAAGGATGTTATCATTTTCTGGTATCCCAGATGACTAGTGTATGGTCTCTTATGGTGCTCATCTAGAATCATTTGTTTTAGTACTGCTACATTAGGAATATACAACCTATTCTGATAAGTAATTAAACCTTTTGAGTTTAAATCATACCCCAAAATTCCTTCTTGCTACATTTTTAGCCAGATTTCTTAATATCGAGGGTCTTGTTGCATCGCTAGCTACACCTTTGCTTCAAAATATTTCTTTACACTGCTTCCTTCACTTCCTATCAAAGAATGAGCATGTCTACTTAGTGCATCAACAATTTTGTTTTCCTTTCCCTTAATGTGCTTTATTTCAATTTCAAATTCACTAATGAATGTTAACCATCTTGCCTGTCTTACATTTAGATCAGGCTGACTAAAGAAATACTTTAAGTTGATATGGTTAGTTACTAAAACAAACTTCTTTCCTAGTGAATAATTCCTCCACTTTTTCAAGGCATGGGTTATTGCCGCTAGCTCCAAATCATAGATAGCATGATTTTGTTCATGTTTTTTTAGTTTTCTCAACTCATATGCTATCACAACATTGTCTTGTAGTAGCACAGCCCCAAATCCTTCTAAACAAGCATCTGTGCACACTGTAAACTCCTTATTTGAGACTGTTATCTTAAGAATAGGAGCTATTTTCATCATCTGTTTCAGTTTGTTGAAACTATCATGACATTTGTGTGTCCATTCGAACATTACTCCTTTCTTCTGTAGGGAGGTAATGGCATAAGGTAATTTTGAAAATCCCTCCACAAATATTTGGTAATACCCAACAATCCCCATAAAGGCATGGACTGCTAATACATATTTTGGTGTTGGCCAATTCATAATGGCTCTAACTTTCTCAAGATCCACCGCCAATCCTTCTTTGGAGATAATATGTCCCAAATACTGGATTCTAGGTTTGTAGAATTCACACTTACTACTCTTTGCATAAAGCTAATGCTCCCTTAATGTTTGCAACACCAATCTGAGATGCTCTTGGTGTTCTTCTTCATTTTTAGAATACACTAAGATGTCATCAATGAAAACTAATACAAATCGGTCAAGGTAATGATGGAGCACACTATTCATGAGAAACATGAACGTCACATGTGCATTGGTGAGACTAAAAGGTAGTACCACAAATTCACAATGACCATAAAAAGTCCTAAAAGTTTTCTTATGTATATCCTTGTCTTTTATGTGTAACTGATGAAATCTAGTTTGAAAATCAATCTTTGGAAAGATAGTTTTCCCTCTCACTTCATCAAACAGATCTTCGATTTGAGGTATGGGATATAATTTTTGATGGTTAATTTATTTAGTGGCTTATAGTCAATGCACATTCTCAAAGTTCCATCATTTTTCTTAAAAAATAGTACTAGATCTCCCCAAGGTGACACACTCAGTTTGATGTAACCTTTATCTATCACCTCCTATAGTTGCATTTTCCACTCTAATAGTTTTTGGGTACTCATTTGGTACGGTGCCCTGGATACAGGTGTAACTCTTGGCACTAAGTCAATCAAGAAATCTATGACTCTATGAGCGGATAACTTGTGAATTTCTTCAGGACATACCGAAATTATGTTATTATACATAATTGGTCTACCCTTTCAGTTTTTTTTTTTTTTGTTTATCTATTTCCACATGAACCATATAAAATTGACATATTTTCCTTGCTATTATTTTCAACTGTACCACAGTTATTTGTCTCACAGAGACTGGTTTTGGTTTTCCTCTTATAAGGAATGATTCCCCCTATGATTTAATGCAACTTATAGTGTTTTCTAAGCAATTTATAACAAATTTCTGTTGTTCCAACCAGTCCATAGAAATAAATAGGTTATACATCCCTAAGGGAAGGATGTTCAATTTGATTTATGTAGAATATCCATTTAGATCAACTATACACTATTTTAACACATGGGTCACTTTCCATTTGGTACTAGTGGCTAGCTGTACCAACCAAGGACTTTGAAATTTTTCTGATTTTAACTTACATTTTTCCACAATCTGAGGACTAATATAGCTTAAACTAGCCCCGAGGTCTATTAAAATAGACATAGGTTGGTTTTGAATAATTCATTGAATTTCAATCATTTTATTGTTCTGCTCATTGATCCTCTACTGTCATGCTAATCCTCAAAATATTTATGGCCACATCGTTCACTGTCAATACCTCATGTGTCACTTGAAAATTCTGAATTGATCTAGCATTATGGGTGAAATCTCGCAATCGATGTGGTTCACCATAACCCCAAAATTTCAGTGGATATTTTTCTTTACCTCCTGTTCTCTTTTTGCTGCCCAACTCCACATTTTTTGACCCCGTGTAAGATTGTGCCAGTTGACTTTGATCCCCTTTGTTAAATTTCTTTTGTTTTTGGTCTTTACTAAATTTTTTCAAATAAGTTGTCTTCTGTCACCTCACATTCGTCCCCATTTATTTTATCCTTGTTCTTCCAAGGTCTTGAACCTTCATTCTAACTTCTCAATTGTTGGTAGCAAAGTCTAGCCTTCCTAACTACTTCATCCATAGTCTTTGGATTATCGAATTCAATTCTTTCCTTATACACTTGTGACACCCCCTGCCAGGTCTACCCAAAACAACCATGCCAACTGGGGTAAACATGCGGAGAGATATAACTATGATTATATTTGACCTCCTATGTCACCTTAAGGAAGTGGAATCAGTGAAACATCACATACAATCATCCAACGTCATCAAAAAAACCCTCAAGAGACAAGTCAACCACTCAGATATCATGTCCCTGGGTCCCACTACAATTTTGTAGCTCTGAGGCCATAGTCTCTCTCATGCTTTGGGAAAGGGAGTGACTAGAAAACCAAAGTCACTCTCACAGTCCTGCGTGCAAGTGACAATGGACCAAAATTACTAGTCATGTGTGAGTGACCCCGTGATTTAAGCCAATTTTCTAGGTCAAAATCCTAGCCTCTACCCTGAACTTGTTGTAACTTCCAGAATTCATTAAAAACACAATAAAAATGTTGATCAATCAAAAATCACCCTTAGGACTCGGACTGAGCATCCAAACCACATATAGCATAATTTTGTTCATGTTTTTTCAGTGTTCTTGACTCATAGGCTAACACAACATTGTCTTGCAGTAGCATACCCCCAATCCTTCTAAACAAGCATCTGTGCACACTATAAACTCCTTATTTTAGTCTTATATCTTAAGAACGGGAATTATTTTCATCATCTATTTCAATTTGTTGAAACTCTCCTGACACTTGTTTGTCCATTTGAACATTACTCCTCTCTTCCGTAGGGAGGTAATGGGGTGAGGTAATTTTGAAAATCCCTCCACAAATCTTCAGTAATACCTAGCAATCCCCATAAAGGAGTAGATTGTTGATACATATTTTGGTGTTGGCCAATTCATAATGGCTCTAACTTTCTCAAGATCTACGACCAATCCTTCTTTGGAGATAATATCTCCCAAATACTGGATTCTAGGTTTATAGAATTCACGCTTACTACTATTTGCATAAAGATGATGCTCCATTAATCTTTGCAACACCAATCTAAGATGATCTTGGTGTTCTTATTCATTTTTAGAATACACTAAGATGTTGTCAATGAAAACTAATACAAATTATAAAACTAAGGGAGTGGCCCCATGAGCTAAGCTACTTTTCTTGCTCAAAATCCTGGCCTCTGCCCACAACTTGTTGTAACTTCTAGAATTCATTAAAAGCATGATAACAATGTTTATTAACAAAAAATAACCCTTAGGGCTAGGTCTGAGCATCCAAATCATAGATATCATAATTTTGTTCATGTTTTTTCAGTTTTCTTGACTCATAGGCTATCATAACATTGTCTTGCAATAGCACACCCCACAATCCTTCTAAAAAAGCATCATATGTACACTATAAAGTCCTTATTTATGTCTATTATATTATGAATAGGAGATATTTACATCTTCTATTTCAGTTTGTTCAAAATATCCTGACACTTGTTTGTCCATTCAAACATTACACCTTTCTTTTTTAGGGAGGCAATGGGGTAAGATAATTTTGAATATCCCTCCACAAATCTTCGGTAATACCTAGAAATCCCCATAAAGGAGTGGACTACTGATACATATTTTGGTGTTGGTCAATTCTCGATGGCTCTAACTTTCTAAGGATCCACTACCAATCCTTCTTTGGGGATAATATGTCCCAAATACTAGATTCTAGGTTTGTAGAATTCACACTTACTGCTCTTTCATAAAGGTGATGCTCCATTAATGTTTGCAACACCAATCTAAGCTTCTCTTGGTGTTCTTATTCATTTTTAGAATACACTAAGATGTCATCAATGAAAATAAATACAAATCTGTCAAGGTACTGATGGAGCACACTATTCATGAGACACATGAAGGTCGCATGTGCATTGGTGAGACCAAAAGGTAGTACCACAAACTCATAATGACCATACCGATTCCAAAATTTTTTCTTATGTATATCCTTGTCTTTTATGCGTAACTGATGAAATCCAATTCGCAAATCAATCTTTGGAAAGATAGTTTGCCCCCTCACTTGATCAAATAGATCTTCGATTTGAGGTATGGGATATCTTCTTTTGATCGTTAATTTGTTTAGTTGCTTATAGTCAATGCACATTATAACAGTGCCATCATTTTTCTTAACAAATAGTACCAGATCTCCCCACGATGACACACTTGGTCCGATGTAACCTTTATCTAACATCTCCTATAGTTGCATTTTACATTGTAACAGTTTTGGTGTATTCATTCGGTACGAGGCCCTGGATATAGGTGTAGCACTTGGCACTAAGTCAATCAAGAAATCTATGTCTCTATGAGGGGGTAACTTGGGAATTTCCTCAAGAAACACATCCTTGAATTCTCTTATTATAGGTAATTGGTCTACCCTTCCAGTTTTTGTTTGTTGTTCTTCTTTTTCCACATGAACCATATAAAATTGACATCCTTTCCTCACTTTTATTTTCAATTGTAGGCACTTATTTATCTGATAGAGTTTGGTTTTGGTTTTCCTCTTATAAGAAATGATTCCCCCCTATGATTTAATGCAAATTATATTCTTTGCTAAGTGATTTATAACAACTTTTTATTGTTCCAACCAATCCATACCAATTAATAGGTCATATGACCCTAAGGGAAGGATGTTTAATTTGATTTTTGTAGAATATCCATTTAGATCCACTATACACTATTTTAACACATGGGTCACTTTCCACTTCATACCTATATCTAGCTATACCAACAAAGGACTTTGAAATTTTTCTTATTTTAACTTACATTTTTCCACAATCTGAGGACTAATATAGCTTAAACTAGCCCCAAGGTCTATTAAAATAGACACAGGTTGGTTTTGAATAATACCTTCAATGTCAATCATTGTATATTGATGTTCTGCCTGTTGGTCCTCTAATGTCATGCTAATCCTTAGAATGTTTCTGGCCACATCGTTCACTGCCAATGCCTCACGTGTCACTTGAACATTCTAAATTGATCTAGGGTTATGTGGGAAATCCCATAATAGATGTGGTTGGCCATAACCTTATAATTTCAGTGGCTCTTTTTCTTTACCTCTTGTGCTCTTTTGGCTACCCAAATCCACATTTTTTGACCCCATGTAAGATTGTGCCAGTTGACTTTGATCCCCTTTGTTAAATTTATTTCACTGTTGTTCTTTACTAAATTTTTTCAAATAAGCTGGCTTCTGTCACCTCACATTCATCCCCATTTTTTTGTATCCTTATTCTTCCCGGGTCATGAACCTTCACTATAACTTCTCAACTCTTGGTAGCAAAGTATGGCCTTTCTGACTACTTCATACATAGTCCTTGGATTATGAAATTAAATTCTTTCCTTATACACTTGTAACACCCCCTTAGAGGTCTACCCAAGACAACCATGCCAAACAGGGTAAAAATGAGGAGAGATACAACTATGATCAGATTTTACCTCCTATGTCACCTTAAGGAAGTGGAATTAGTGAAACATCACATACAGTCATCCAACATCATCATTAAAATCCTCAAGAGACAAGTCAACCACTCAGATAGCCTGTCCATGGTTCCCACTAATATTTTGTAACTCTTAGGCCATATTCACTCTCATGCTATTGGCAAGGGAGTGACCAGAAACACAAAGTCACTCTCATAGTCCTGTGTGCAAGTGATTGTGGACCAAAATTGCTAGTCCTGTGCCAATGACCCCGTGATTTAAGTCACTTTTCTAGCTCAGAATCCTGACCTCTACCTAGAACTTGTTGTAACTTCCAGAATTCATTAAAAACATGATAAAAATGTTGATCAAACAAAAATAACCCTCGGGACTAGGCCTAAGCATCCAAATCATAGATATCATAATCTTGTTCATGTTTTTTTTTTTCAGTTTTCTCGACTCATAGGCTATGACAACATTGTCTTGTAGTAGCATACTCCCCAATCCTTCTAAACAAGCATCTGTGCACATTGTAAACTCCTTATTTGGGTCTGTTATCTTGAGAATAGGAGTTGTTTTCAACATCTATTTCAGTTTGTTGAAACTCTCCTGACACTTGTTTGTCCATTCAAACTTTACTCCTTTCTTTTGTAGGGAGGTAATGGGGTAAGCTAATTTTGAAAATCCCTCCACAAATCTTCATAAATACCTAGCAATCCCCATTAAGGAGTTGACTGCTAATACATATTTTGGCATTGTCTAATTCATAATGGCTCTAACTTTCTTAGGATCCACCACCAATCATTATTTCGAGATAATATGTCCCAAATACTAGATTATGGGTTTGTAGAATTCACACTTACTGCTCTTTGCATAAATTTGATGCTACCTTAATGTTTGCAACACGAATCTGAGATGCTCTTGGTGTTCTTCCTCATTTTTAGAATACACTAAGATGTCATCAATGAAAACTAATACAAATTGGTCAAGGTACTGATGGAGCACACTATTCATGAGACACATGAAGGTTGCAGGTGCATTGGTAAGACCAAAATTTAGTACCACATATTCATAATGACTATACAGAGTCCTAAATTTTTTATTATGTATATCCTTATCTTTTATGTATAACTGATGAAATCCAGTTTTCAAATAAATCATTGGAAAGACAGTTTCCCCCCTCACTTGATCAAATAGATCTTTGATTCGAGGTATGAGATATCTTTTTTTGATGGTTAATTTATTTAGCTGCTTATAATCAATGCACATTCTAAAAGTGCCATCCTTTTTCTTGAAAAATAGTATAACATCTCCCCAAGGTGACACAATCAGTCTGATGTAACCTTTATCTAACAACTCCTATAGCTGCATTTTCCATTCCAACAATTTTTGGGTACTCATTCGGTATAGGGCCCTGGATACAAGTGTAGCACATGGCACTAAGTCAATCAAGAAATCTATGTCTCTACGAGGGGGTAACCTGGGAATTTCTTCATCAAACACATCCCAGAATTCTCTTATTATAGGTAATTGGTCTACCCTTTCAGTTTTTGTTTGTTGTTCATCTTTTTCCACATGAACCATATAAAATTGACATCCTTTCCTTGTTGTTATTTTCAATTGTACCACAATTATTTGTCTAACAGATATTGGTTTTGGTTTCCCTCTTACAAGGAATGATTCCCCCTACGATTTAACGAAAATTATAGTCTTTTCTAAGCAATTTATAACAAATTTTTGTTGTTCTAACCAATCCATACCAATTAATAGGTCATACGACCCTAAGGGAAGGATGTTTAATTTGATTTATATAGAATATCCATTTAGATCCACTATACACTATTTTAACACATGGGTCACATTCCATTAGTTACCAGTGGCTAGTTGTACCAACCAATGACTTTGAAATTTTTGTGATTTTAACTTACATTTTTCTACAATCTGAGGACTAATATAGTTTAAACTAGCCCCAATGTCTATTATAACAGACACAAGTTGGTTTTGAATAATACCTTCAATGTCAATCATTGTATTTTAATGTTATGCCTGTCGGTCCTCTAATGCCATGCTAATCCTCAGAGTGTTTCTGGCCACAACGTTCACTATCAATGCCTCACATGTCACTTGAACATTCTGAATTGATCTCGGGTTATGGGGGAAATCCCACGATAGATATGGTTTACCATGACCCCAGAATTTCAGTGGCTCCTCTTCTTTACCTCCTGTGCTCTTTTTGTTGCCCAACTCCACATTTTTTGACCTTGTGTAAGATTTTTCCAGTTGTCTTTGATCCCCTTTGTTAAATTTCTTTCGCTAGTGGTCTTTACTAATTTTTTTCAAATAAGTTGGCTTATGTCACCTCACATTCATCCCCATTTATTTTTTATCCTTATTCTTTCTCGAACCTTCATTCTAACTTCTCAACCTTTGGTAGCAAAGTCTAGCCTTCCTAACTGCTTCATCCGTAGTCCTTGGATTATCAAATTCAATTATTCCCTTATACACTTGTAACAACCCCTTCTAGGTCTACCCAAAAAAACCATGCCAATCAAGATAAACATGAGGAGATATACTATTATGATCATTTTCAACCTCCTATGTCACCTTAAGGAACTGGAATAAGTGAAACATCACATACAGTCATCCAACATCATCAACAAAACCCTCGAGAGACAATTTAACCACTCAGATAGCCTGTTCCTACGTCCCACTACTATTTTGTAGCTATTAGGACATAGTATCTCTAATGCTATGGGCAAGGGAGTGGCTAGAAATCCAAATTCGCTCTCAAAGGCCTGCGTTCTAGTGACTATGGACCAAAATTGCTAGTCCTGTGCCAGTGACCGCAGAATTTAAGCCAGTTCTCTAGCTCAGAATCCTAGACTCTACCTAGAATTTGTTGTAACTTCCAGAATTCATTAAAAACATGATAACTATGTTGATCAATCAAATATCATCCTCAAGGCTAGGCTTGAGCATCCCGAACCGAGACTAACATTATGTCAAACACTTGGCATCAATGCAACCAAAGGTCTAGGATATAAGACAAAGCATAAATGACTGAAACAACTTATGAAACATAACTAGAAGGATCACCTCCTTCTCCATTGAACTACTACATCATCAATTAGGTCTTGCATCTATCCATTTAACAATTATAGGTAAATATATGAAATAACCATGACATAAACCAATCATTTAGCCATGCTTATAACCAACACAAAACCATATAAATATCATAGATATGACATCCATTGAATTCACATATAAATCAGTGCAAAAGTAAGAGAACTGAGCTTTTATTAATCATAGGGAAATCCGACCTAGTTCAAGACTTCCACATACCACCCAACCATAGACATGGCTAAACCAAATCTCTCTTTCAGACATTCACCCGCATTCCATATTCCAAGCATGAATGGTGGATCTCATAGAACAACCAATCCAATAAAAACCAAGGCAATCTGTATGTTTAACCACCTCCACCCTCATAAAATCGTGTTCACACCAAATCCAGTTCTCCGATCAAAAATGAAAAAATCTTGGAATTCCATCCGGAATCCATTACTATTCTTGCGGAATTTTCTGTCTCCTTTCCTCGGAAGATTTAGCACAATCTAAATTTGGATCACTATGCCCTAAACCGAGACTGCTCCCTCCAACTGTATTGTTTATCCCACCAAAACAGGACAAGAGATTCCTAGGCCTTGGGAATAAGCCTTCAAACCACCTCCGCACCCAATTCTAAAATCTATCCTCCATCAAATGCATCCACTGCTGCTTGGAACAAATGAAAAAATGGAGAAGTCAAAATAATAGAAGATCATCCGGGACTCTATCGACAAGCACTTGGTGACCTACATCTCTGAACTGGACACCTCCAAGGAAATCTATGATAGACTGGATTGCCATTTCAATGGTATGTGTTCAGGACTACTCTTTTGAACTATAATGTAATTCCTGGTTTCGAGGAATTAATGGCTAGATGCATTCAAGAAGAAACGAGGGAAGAAGTGCAAGAAATGCCCATGCCTAAAGGTCATCCTGCTGCCTTTTCTTCTCATGCAAAGAAAAGAAATAATTCAAAGAGTAAATCAAAAGGAAAGGCTGGACCTAAGGCTAGAAGAAAATGACGATGTTACATTTGCGATAAAGGGCAACATGAGATCATGGACATATAGGATAGCATGATGATGATGCACACTATTTTGAGCAGCATTATGATGGATAAAATCATGGGCATGGGTAGCATGATGATAATCATGATTAGAGAAGCATGGTACAATATGTAGTGGTGCAACTCGAAATCCCTCTGATGGCAATCAAAGGAATGACAAATTCAATAGCAAAGGTAAGAGGAGAGCTGGGAATCAAGGAAGAGGACAAGCATTCAAGAAGGCTAGAAATTCTAGGATGTATTAAATGCACCTGACCTCAAAAGGAACCTAGTGTCCATCTTGGCAATGGAAGACAGAGGCTACAAGGTAACCTTCAGCAATGGCAAGGTATGTATATGGAAAAATAATGTTAAAGATGCCTTTACTCTTGGGTTTAGTGTTGATTCATTATATCAGGTCGATGGAAGTCTGCTAGGTGTCATGTCTTGTGACACAACTCTTTAGTCCGAACTTTGGCATCGGAGGTTTGCCCACCTTCATTACAAAGCTCTACCCGATGTAAGACAGATGGTAACAGGGATGCCTGAATTCCAAGTAGAGAAAGAAGGTGTATGTCCGGGATGTGCCAAAGGAAAGCTCAAAAGGGGACCATTCCCCTCAAGCCAAAGCAATACCTTCGATATATTACAATTGGTTTACTCAGGCATACCTGAGTTTGGCATTAAGAGGGAGACTACTACACCACATACTCCTGAGCAGAATGGTGTGGTGGGAAGGAAGAACCACATGATGATGGAAGTTGTCCAGGCCATGCTACATGATCAAAGACTTCCAAAGTTTCTATCGGCTGAAACTACAATCACCGCCGTATATGTACAAAATCGATGCCCTCATCAAGCATTGGGTTCCTAAACTCCTGAAGAAATGTTCACCGCTAGTCAAAGGGAAGTCGTGATTAGTCATGATGTCACCTTTGACAAAGATATGGCTCTCAGCAAGTTGGACAATCTACTGACTTTGAGTAGCTCTCAAGAAGACAACACCAGGGAACCGAAAGAAAAGGATGATGAATCAATGCCTGATGTAGAAGAACCCATGGATCCAATTGATCCTCATCCACATGAGCCTTCCTCTTCTAGGAAGAGGCCTTCATGTCTTAGGGGGATACTTGATGATGCTGAAGGACATGCTGCACCCTGAGGAACCTTCCATCAAAGTAAGAAACTTAACAGGTATCAGGGACACCTGACCATCATGAGCACGATCATACAAAATGAACCTTCATCATTCTCAGATGTCATTGAGCATTAACTATGGAAGGATGCTATGACCATAGAATATGAGTCTATTATGGAGAATGATGTCTGGGAAGTAGTTCCCAGACCTTGGACAAGACAATTGTTACTTCAAAATGGCTTTACAAGATAAAACATGCAGCAAATGGAAGTATGGAAAAGTATAAGGTTCATTTTGTTGCTCGTGGTTTATCCCAGAAGGGAGGTATAGACTATGATATTTGCACCTGTTGCCAGATATACGACCATCCGCTTGATCATAGCCCTTGTGGCTTCACAAGGATGGAACCTACATCAGATGGATGTTAAGACCGCGCATGACTATAGCTCTTTTATCGTAGTTCCTTGTGTCCCATATTTTTTTGCCTGGGGTTGGGCTCAAGACACGTCCCTAAGATGTAAGGAGCTAGAAAATTTCTTAGAATTCAATCATGTGGTATCGATATTTGGGTATGAATGGGTAATTTCTAGGTTTGGTATTCATGTTGTTGTCACTCATCCTTTTCACTTCTTTGACGATATAGGTTATTTTCGGTATTAAGTCTAGCGTTCTTTGGTCATTGTCTCTATGAATCCTAGATTAAAGATGGCTTGTAGAAGAGGAGGAGGAGGAAATATTGGCACCAAAATGGGCCAACCTTTCACCTTCGCCTCTATAGCCACATTTTTTTATTATGCTCCTTTGGAGTTCAAGAGGGAGATGTTATTACTTAGAATCTGGGATGAGGAGGATATGCCTCATCACTCGAATTTGAAATTGGTTGATGATGATTAGAAATGGGTTCTAGACCCTCGTAGCTTTTGGAAGAGAAGGCTTAATTTCTTGAAATTGTTGGCCTTACACCATTAAATGGCCACTATTTTATGTTATATATACAAGTTCAAAAAAGTGGAGACCTACAATAGTTTCTTATATTTACAAGACATAAAATGAATGCTTTTTAACCTGAAGTTTTGTTTGGACAATGTAGCTTCCAGCTTGGCTCATGTTGAAGGCTTCCAATAGAAAAAATTTGCCTCAGGTGCTTTCAAAAATCCTCTAGGTTATCATGGTGAAACCCCCCATATCATGGTCAACATTTATTATGATTTCTTTCGATCAGGATCTTTTTTTTTGCATCTCATGGATTTATTGACTACGTCATTTTCTATATTTGAAACCTATAGTTATAGTAATTGTATGGTGATCTTTTAATTGTTTCAAGTTTGTAGTGCAATGTAATGTTAACATGATTATTGAATATTGGAAGCTTGCATGCTCTTTTTTAGACTTCTAAGAGTTGAATATGGTTTCTTTAGCTTTCTGGGCAAAATTACAGGAGTTTGCTTTTGGTAACAAGTTATGTATTTCGGTGTAGATGATTTCTTATGATGGGATGTTGCATTTGATTTACCTGCCTCCTAGTGGAGCATTGTGCTTGCTTCAAGTTTCTATGAACGAGTCATTTCTATTCTATTTTTTGCATGGTATGTTTTACAATATGGTGTTAAATTATTGTTGTTGTCTTGTAGAATGAAAAATAGTGCATTGTCACTCAACGAGTGTTACCAATGCGAGTGAACCTTTTGGTCTAGGTCCTTTTTTGTGGTTATTGCATGGGTTCATTATGGTTCTTTATTTGAATACTGGTGGCTTGATGGGACCTGTATTTACAATGTACAATGTTAAGAGGCCATTCTGGGAGTTAATTTTCTTGAGAATTTTAGTTCTATGATTGGTTTTTTTAACTGTAAAATGCTTCAAGTCAATTTGTATTGATTTCTGGATTTACTTTTAATGTGATGTAATTTTCTATAACTATGCATTTCTTAGGGATTTTTTCTATGGAATTGATATGTGCATTGATTTCTTTCAGGCTCCTCTAGGTTTGGGTGACGACAAAATCCAATCTCTATGTAACTCTTCGTTTTTATCAGTAATAGAAATATTACCAATTCACAAAAAAAAAATTGTATACGCTATATGTTGGCATTCCTATGATTAAAAATGATTAGTATTTAATATTTAATGTTCATATGTCTAAATTTCACACTACGATATTGCGTTCCTAGTATCAATTACAAACACCTCCATTTCAATATTTTAACTTGGCATTTTTCACATGCTTGAGTGTTATGGATATAGGCTATGCTAATATTATTATGTTTTTTCTTTTGGATTAGGTCAAGCCCATATTCTTCAGTTTGGATGGACTTTGAGATAGTTTAATTATTCGAAGTTGACTTCCATAATCAACCCCTCCTATCTGCCAAATTTGGACGCCCCTATAGTTTAATTACTCAAAGGTGACTTCCATAATAAACCCTCCCATGAAATTTGAATATATGACCTAGTGGAGACTAAAAGCCACACAAACGAATTAATATACACCTGACAGTTTAGTATGATTGAACTATATTAATATGATAATATAAACTTCCTCATATATTAATATAAACTTCCTCATATTTTTGTTTAAATATTTAGATAAATTTGTCTAAAAAGGCCATAGGTTGTGATATTACTATAATGGGTAAGTAAAATTGAAATCAAAACAAGAGTATAGACTTAAGCACCTACCAACATTCTTAGTGACATAACTCTAAGAAGTATTATTCATTACATAATTTACGAGTGTCGTATCTTTGTAAGGGAACCAAAAACCTTCTTTTATTTATTTATTTTAGAGGATAGGGGGTTGTGTTGTCCTTATCCACACGTAATTTTTATACTCGCCTGCAAATTTCCCTTCTCTGCATGTTTTTGAGCTTGGCAGTGAGATCTCTAACCAATGTGCAACTCAGAATGTTGAGAGCCTATATGGGCTTTGTATCTAGATCCTTGGAGACTTTAAAAAATGAGAAGAAAATATTGGCCCATGATTTGTCATTTTTTATCGATCAACATCTAATCAACCTCAACATCTAACCATCTTCATGTGGATGTACATCTGACCAACCTCTAATCTGGTTTTGTATGATTGTTATCTATTTTCAAATTTGATAATATCTATTTTTTCTTGATTATTGATCTCTGGTGTTTTTACTCCATTGATCCTTCGAACACATAATATTATTTATCTGCGATCAAAGACAAAGTGTACCGAAGTTCATTAAAGTTATGATTTTGAGGGATAAATCAAGCACAGTGAAACCTGTACTTATTCCTCGGGACTTAGAACTGATCTTAATGAAATAATATCTAACTTCCTAGCAGCACATGCATTGAGTTGTTGAACATCCATGAAGTCATTTTAGCTGTAAGTGTTAAATCAATGCTCTACTCGCATTGCGTCTTGAAAATAGAACCCCATATATGTTCATGACACCGACTAAAACATACAGAGATAGGTGACTCAAATAGGGTTAAAGAAAAAAATCAATAAACCGTTTGTTGGATATATTCCTTATAATTGTACCTAGATTTGCATTCTACAACCCAGTACGAAAAGATGTATAAATATGTTTGCACTCAAATAAAAATAATTTTCTCTAAAAAAATTATTGTCAGCTTAAAAAAATGTATATAAATAAAAATTTAACTAAAGTAGGCCTAAATAAAAATATAAACAACCATATAAATAAAAAACTAAAAAACAATCAGAATCATGATCTAAGTTCATACTACTTCCAATTTTTTTGACATAAGTTTTCTTTTATATTATACCTATAAATCAGAAAACCATATATTCACTTTCATACAGTTAAAGAATTTTAATTAATAGATTCCTATTCTATCCAATTACATTAAGTAACAAAATCGTTTTTTGAATTCTCTAGAATTATGTTGTATATATATTTTTGAAACGTCCAAAACTTAACATCATTCTAATAAATTGAGAAAAACTACATACTCGGAAAACAAATTCCTATTCTAACCAATTAGATTAACTATAACACTGAAAAATGCCCAAATTGATCAGTTAAGAAACATACGGTATACACTATCTTCGATGTCTGAACCATTTCATATTTGAGATTATTTTCTGAGCATCTCACCATTGATCCCTAAACTGTTTCATATTTTAAAAAATTTCTATCAGTAGCACTTTATAATGTTGCATTGGAATTTACACTCATAATTAAACCAATCGATCGAACCTAATTTTAATCCATCGTAACCTATTACAATTATCTCCCTATTTTGAGATGAAAGGCACTGATAGTTACTTGAATTTAGCTTAAGTTATTTAAAACTCTGAGTTAGTAGATTCTGATTCAGATCAAACACTTCAAATAACATACTTCTTAGTTGAGTATATTTTCAATCAAAATGTTATTTGGTATCAAAATTTTGTGGAAACACCTATACTTTATTGTTGTGTGCAATTCCAACATAGAGTGTATTTTATTTTAGGACATAGAAATCTAGTTATAGTTAATATTTTATGGTGTATACCTTAATACAATGTATCGTATGTTCACAAAGTAGAACTCCAATTAAAGTTATGTACAATGCGATGGTATCTTAACACAATAATATGAGGATTTATGTTCAGTGGAGTATGGATGTAGCAATGAACTTCTGCTCCACAATTGATTATGAAAGGAATGACAAGAACAACACGTTCTTAGATTAGATATCAATTACCCTACACTTCAAAACAATTTCAACAATTCTAATTCAAAATTACGGGAATTGAATAAAAACCGAGTGGAAAATAAAAAATTTATATAACGACCTTATTGATTTATGTGTAGCATAAAAACATAACTTAATGATTGTTTGCTAATAACATATCCTAAAGTATCAATTCTGACATAACCCTTCAATTAATATGATGATGTCAATGTATAAAACATTAAGTGTCAAGATATCTTCCACAAATTTTTTGTCACAACAACATATTCAGCTCCATTACATAAACATATTATGGGAAATTCACTAAAGAATATGGATCTAACAGTACATAAATTTTTGTTTCATGACATTTATCTAATGGAAATATTGTAGTGAAGCTAGATGCTAATGTATGAGCATTGTAACTCCACTGATGGTTTTGGAAAAGAATAAAAATATTTTTAAGAGTCATGGGTGTGTTTTATATTACAAACCCCTATATATTATTAGTCATTGTCGTTAGGCACTGGACTATAGTAATCAAAATGGCGGAGTTAACGTTAGTCATTGGGACACGTCCATATGTTTTTTGTCGTCTTACGTAAGTTTTTCCATCGTCTTATTTTTTAGGAGCAACATAATTTTTGGCCATCTTATTTGGCCTCTTCCCGAGGCATGGAGGCCATAACCATGGATATTATCTCATATGTGAGATTCATATTTTTGCAACCACAAATTAATTGTAGCATTAGTTCACGTACTAAATGCTATTTGTCTATTTAAATTATAAAGAAAAGTAAACACAGGCTTATAGCAACATACATTTATTTTGTAAGCTCCAGTAGAAGTACCAATGACACCAGTCACTAAGGTAATGCTAGCATTAGTTTACCATTAGTTTAATAACAATAAATATTTTTTTTTTTCGAATTAAAAACAACCATGGTTTACCACCTATGACATTTGGCCATTTGTGACATCTGGCCATTTCTGATATTGGAAATCTATGACATCTGGTCCTTCTACCTCGCGAGGACATAGGGATTGTAATGGGATCTAGGATCTTACATCTCAACTCTTACCTCTGTTCCTTTACCTCTCGACTCTTACCTCGGTTCCTTTGTGACATCAAGGTGACCTCTGAAACATCAAGCTAAGCTACTGAATCTATTAGATTTGTTCTTACCTCTGCTACCTCTACTCTTATGCGACATCAAGGTCACCTTATTGTTTTTATGCAGCATCAAGGTAACCTAGTTATTTTCTTGGAATAGACACATAGGGATTTATATATGTGTTTTCGTTCCCATCTGTCTTCATCTCCCTATGTCCTGGGTTGGCGGTTGTTGAACGTCTTACCACGATTACTACAAAAAATTCACCACAAAATTATATATCATACATAATACACAATACCTTTGTTTATTGTGATGGTAGTAAGGATTCCCTTTGTAAACAATCTCATATACTTTATTCAATGTGAGTACCTATGATGTATTTATAGGTTATTCAATTGAGTTAAGATTTTTGACCCAGTAGAAGTGGCTAGATCATATTGGTGCTCCCCCTATCACTTGTAGCTATACTTGTTGATGACTTGATCAACCTTGCTCCTACTATGTAATGAACATGTCCACCATAATCTTGAACTTCTCGTGCATCTTTAACTAGAATAGGAGTTGATACTCTTAAGTAAGGGTTTCTCTACAATTGGTGAGAACAACTTACAGGGATTAGATGACCTCATGAAGGGGGTTACTTTTATGTTATAACTATTCTTATTTTTTCAACACTTGAAAATAAGCAAGACACCATTCATGTAAACATAGCTCATAACTTTCGAGTATTAGAATGATTACTACCCAACTTCTTTCAATTTGATGCAGCCAAAACTAGACACCAAGAATCCATAGGTGTCTATCCCTACCATAACATAACATTTTTGTTGTTCCTATAATTTCTCTTGATCCTTCTACATCTTTTACTTCGTCTGCTACCTTTGTACCTCCACTTGATTGTTTCAGTTCAACGCCTAATGGAGAAACACCATTTTACATAACATGAACAACTATGTAACTAGACCTAATTGGGTGGATGGGTGGAGGTGATATAAGTTTGATATGTACTCCTTTTGGATTTGGATAGGCTCTCTAGATTAAGAATAGAAGGCATTAACTAAATTCCCAATTAAGACATGAGCCAGGGGCAAAACCGAGGATCAGGGCTCTTTAGGTTTCCATTGATGGTCTGTGAATTTTCAAAGAAAAACAGTGGTGACCAAAATGTTGCAATGTATTGTTTCTCACAACAATGGTTGTGTTTTAATGATAGATGTTCCTACAATGAATGTGTTTTAATGATAGACTTTTCCGAAAGAAGATTAACTAGGAATATCCAAGAGCGAGTTGCTGTGAGCAAGTTCCGATTAAGTTGGCTTTCTGAACTGAGTCATAGATGTTAGCATGGTGCAATGTTTAAATGGAATGGTTAGGTATTGCATGTTATTTAATGGAGATTGAGGAAGAATTGGTGAGGCACGTGGCTCTCATGCGAGGGTCCACATAGTCCACTAACTTCATTTTTTATTTTTTTGATTCAACAATTTTATGTAACCAGCTCACAAAATAGAATAAGAGATAGAACAACAACCTCAAAATTAACATCTTTGAGGGGGAAACCTCCTTTACATTACAGAAATGAAGAACTCTTGGATGATACGAATGGCAAGACCTCCTTTCTATATATAGGTGCCTAAGGGGTCACAATATAATCAGAGCTAGCATAACGATAATATTGTAATGGCGCAACAATAATAATAGTGGGATTTTATGGGGCGTAATAATAACAATATCGGGATTACATGGGCAAAATATGACCATAAGGGGGTTGCACTAATAAAAATAAGGGGATACACTAGTAGTATAGAGACCTAACATGCCCCTCTCCTTTAAAAAGTGTTGTCCTCAACATTTGAATAGTTATGGATACTTCTGTATAAAATTTTCATCCTCCCATTTCAAATCTTCAGCGGGTAAGCTCTTCCACTTGATGATATACTCCGAAATTGGTCGATTTTGTAGCTATCACGTTCTTATTTCCGTGACTACTTCAATTTACACTTTCAATTTCCACTATGATTTTCCCTTCCTTTTCAAGTTCTGACATTATTGTTTGAACTCGGACCTTGTCACCTATAACCTTCTTTAAGGATGAAACATGGAAAATTGGGTGCACTCAGGAAGATGCAGGAAGCTCAATTTTTTATGCCATAGTAACAATGCTTTACAACACCTTGTAAGGACCATATTACTTTGGTGATAATTTATTATCCTTCTTAGCTTGATTGAGGTATATTTGTCTGTATGGTTGTAGTTGCAAAAATTCCTAGTTGCTTCCATCAAAACTTCTTTCATTGTGATGTCGATTTACCTATTCTTTCATTTGATTTTGTGCCAATGTGAGGTTGTCCTTTAAGAGTTGGAGAACTTGTTGTTGACACTTGATGTGATCTTCCATTGCTTTCACCTTAGAATTTTCTCCTAAAGATGATGTGATGGATGGTGTATGATATCCATAAACTGCCATAAATGGGGTAATTTTTGCTGAAGTGTTATACCGCCATTCAGCCAGAGGTAACCACTTGACCCATTGTGTTTGTTTACTAGATACAAAGTAATAAAGATATCCTTCCAAACATTTGTTCACTATCTCTATTTTTCCATCTATCTTGAGAGTTTGAGGAATGGTAATTCCTGCCAATGCACTACAAGATATGGTCAGGTTCATTTCTTCCTTCTCTACCATTGATTCTTGGTATATATCCTCTTCTCTTCACATTTCTTGATCCTTTTCTTCCTGCTCTTCATAATCTATGTAAAATAATTTCTTCTCAGAACACTTACCACCTTTAGTCTATTTTCTATCACAACTATAACAAATCCCTTTTTCTCTTTTTTCTTCTAATTGTTGTGGTGTCAACCTTGTAGGTTTTTGAAGGCTAAGAGAAACAAAACTTCCATATTTATAGTTTTGAGTGATAGGATTTCTTGCTGGCATATTTTTTCTTCCAATTTTTCTTGCCAACCTAAATGCCTTCCACAATGAATCAGGTTCCCAAAGACGAACCTCATGTTGAATGTTATCCTTTAAACTCCCTATGAAGACATCAATCTTCTGCTTCTCTGGAATATCATTTACCCTTATATTCATTAGAAGTATTTAATGTACTCTACCATTGAACCATTTTGTTTGAGATTTATCAATCAGCTAAAGAAGGTATTACTCTTTGTATCCTCATAATGTGCTATCATTCCCTCTATGAAAATTGACTAGGTGACAAGTGCTTTACAGGAACAAATCCCTCTATACCATATAAATTGATGTGGTTCTAAACATAATGATTCAAAACATACCTTTTGTAACAATTACACATCATTTAGATCAAAATATTGCTCCATTTGTAGTATCCAAGTTACCAAATCCTTTCCATCAAACTTCCTCATATCTCTTTTTCTTGCTTTTAGGAGATAGATCTTGGAACGACCATACCTCTTTAATTTTTGATCTCCAAGTTTTGAAATTTCCTCCTATGGTATCCCTCTGAGTTGTCATTCCAACCCCACAGGTCTTATCGATATTGGAATATTTAATAAAGCGTTATGCCCAATATCTTATGATGTCCTGAATATAGACTAGTTCAGTAGAGAGAACTTGTACGAAGTGCCACATGTCATTGTTTCAACCTTCGACCCTCAAAACGATATTAAACAAACTACAGTCTATTATCTTTCTGTCACTTTTTATGAAATTTGAAGCTGATTCTAAGAGAGAAACTAATGAAGATTTTCTTAATTACACCCGTTTGAGATGGAAGTTGGGAGCCTACAAAAACCTTAACTTCCTTGGATCATATCTCTAAAAAATATAGAAAGAAAAGATTTGAAGGCTCGACATGAGGTTCACCAAGATTTCAGCTCAAATGGGTTTTATGTTAGGATATTCCGACACATAGGAAATAGTTAAGTATAACTTGGTCTAGTATAGAGTTAGGTAAAGTGTGTTTCTTTACTATGTACATTTTGTAACTTACAATCCGACGGTCACAATATGTAGTGATATGATGGTTCATTCTCTCCTCGGTATTACCGACACTTGATCCGTGGCTTAACACCCGATTGGTCCATGATCTCTATTTAAAGAGCATGGAGGGTCATTTGTAGGTTAACCCATCCATGAGAGAAGCTTATGTAAATTTTCATTCTTTTATTAATAAATTGCTTGAAGTGGCCGTGTTGGCTCAGGCCGTGGACTGTTTCCCTCTTTAAGGGTTTTAACCACGTCAAAGATATTGGTGTATTGATCTATGATCTGTGTGTGAGTGGTGTCCTTTGGTGTTCTGTCTAAGGAACCTACCCTGTAAATTCCTACATGGTATCAGAGCTATTTGAGGGCCGCGTCCATTGGTGATCCAAATATGAAGCCAGTAGAACTGCATCCGACTGTCGTTTCCTAGATCTACTATTTCTGACTACTTTTGGGTTGAGAGGACTTCTCTATTGTGTTGGGAGCATCTGTTCTAGTGAGGAACCCCTTTTGTTTCACACGAAAAGCTTTCCAGTAGCCCTAGCTACGTCATTTTTAAGATATGGAGGTATACAATGTTTATTTGCAGTTTACAGTTATTTTCTCTCTGTTCATTTCGGTTTCGGTTTATTTAGCCTTTTTTATTACTAGATCTATAACTTTCATATTTTTGTATGCTCTTTGCCCCCAACTCTGTGTGATCTGGGCAAATCAAAAACAGAAAGGAAGGATTTTTCTCATGCGTATGCTCTTTTCCGCTGCGCCTTAGTGTGATCTCAGAAAATTAGAAACATTGAGGAAAATATTTAGTTTCCGGCTAAAGCTAACCTCAAGCCACAAGGTTTGTTTTTTTTTGTATGTCCGTGTTGGGTTTTGTGTTTTTCGTTTTGTAGAGAAAAAGAGCTTTCTCAAAGCAAGCACGCAACCCGAAGCTTCAACCCCCCCCCTGCGCCCCCCCCCTCTCTCTCTCTCAAACTTTTTGTATAGCTCACTTGGTCCAAAGCTAATTTATGAGAGTAGAGGTCTTGAGTTCAAGTCTCCTATTTGTGGTGGCGGATTTTTTCATTTCTGCACATTCCCGCACTTCGTCGGCATCTTCATCAAAGTTTCTGCAAAAAGCCATAACTTCTTCATCCGGACGCCGTTTTGAGAACCATTTTTTTTAAACAGCCTAATTTTTCGAGATCTTTCCATTGGAACACTTAGTTTTAGCATCTATAGCTTCATTTTTTGTTAAAATGGAAATTCCGTGCTAAGTTATTCTTGATAGCACCAACTACTTCCAATGGTGGTCCTACATTGTGGATTTACTTAGAAGTAAAGGTCTCTACAGAATAGCCTAAGGCCAAGAAACCAAACCGAAAGACAAAGATAAGGCAGCTAAATGGGAAAATAGGCAAGATCAAGCACGTGGGTTGATAGGGATTTCTATTTCTCCAGATCTTAGATTCCATATTGCAGAACTTGATACTCCTAATGAAGCATTGAAACAGATTACTATAGTTTTTGGAATCAAAAATGAACTTAGAGCCCATCAACTTGAAAATGAGTTGCTTACATTGGACCCCAATAATTTTTCTTGCATTGAAGATTTTTTGTCCAAGTTCAAGACCCTTAGACTTCTCTTGGAAGCTGTTAAGGTTAAGAAAGAAGATAGTAACCTTATCTATTCCATTCTTACTAAGTTGGTACCAGCCTACTCTGTGTTTTTTTCCACCTTCCATTCTACAAGAGAAGCCTCCATTTCTCAAGGACAAGACTACAAGTCCCCTTCCTCTGATTCTTTTTGTGATTCTTTAATAAGAGAACAAGAAAAACTCTTACACCTTGGTCTTCTTCATCTTGGAAACTCTTCTAAGAAAGCGTTAGCCACCCAGCCGCAACCAAATTCAAAGTATCCTAAGAAGTTGTATCCTAAAAGGAATGGTCCTAAACCAAACAAGGGTCCTAAGCAATTTCAGCCTCAAAATGAAAAATCATTTCAACAAAATGATAAGACAAATAAAAACAAAGGGAAGAAGATTGATAGACATTGCAACTTTTGTAATTGAGATGGCCACTTAGAATCCAAATGCTTTAAGAAAATGGAAGCCTTGGAAGCAGCAATGAAGAAGCATAATATCCATTTGGAGAACTCTTCAACCTCAACTTCATCTTCAGGGATGGCACTTTCTGCATGTGGTTGTCAAGCATCTCGGTCTGGCTATGCACTAAATGTATCTTCTTCTTCTCATTCTCATGAGTGGCTCATTGATTCTGGAGCTTCTTATCACATGGCCAAAAACAAAGCCATGTTTTCTTCTTTAAATGATTATAACACCAAAAATATATATGTTGGTGATGATAGATCTCTTAGTGTTGTAGGGACTGGAACTATTCATATAGACAATGGTCAATTTAATGATGTATTATGTGTTCCAACCTTATCCTGCAACCTTCTATCTGTATATCAAATAACTCATTCAGGTGAAGGTAAAATTGTTGAATTTTCACCTCGCGATGTTGTAATTAAGGACCTAAGAAATCCTAGACAGATTTTAGCTACTCGCATTGCTGATGATTGTACAAGGTTGTATAAGTTTCACAACTTTGGGTCATCAAATATTCCCTCGGTATTTGTTGCTCATAATGATGAAGTGAGCAAACTTTGGCATGAGCGATTTGGTCACTTAAACTATCACTCCCTTCAGAATCTATGTAAAGAAAATATGGTGACAGGTCTTCCAATGGTATCTTGCAGAGATGGTGTTTGTTCCGGATGTGTATTCGGAAAACATCATCGGGACAGTTTTGAAAAACGTGCCTCTTGGCATGCCTCAGCCCCTTTACAGCTAGTGCATAGTGATTTATGTGGTCCACTTCCAGTTGTTTCATTCTCTGGCTACAAGTATTTCTTAACTTTCATTGATGATTTCTCCAGACGCACTTGGGTATACTTCTTGAAACTCAAGAGTGAAGTATTTAACATTTTCTTGGCCTTTAAGGCCTTTGTTGAAAAACAATCTGGACATCAAATTCTTAAGCTAAGATCTGATAATGGTGGAGAATATGTTAACAAAAAATTCATCAACTTTTGCACTGAGAATGGAATTCAAATGCAACATACTGTTCCATATACTCCACAACAAAATGGTGTAGCTGAAAGGAAGAATCACACCTTAAAGGAAATGGCTAATTGTAGGCTTCAATCTAAAGGACTTAGTCTTAATTATTGGGCATAAGCAATTAACTGTGCAAATTACATAATAAATCACACTCCTACTAAGGTTTTAAAGAATATCACTCCAGAAGAAGCATGGAGCTCAATTAAACCATATGTAAGTCACTTTCGTGTTTTTGGAAGTGAAGCATGGGCCCATATTCCAGATGACAAACATAAAGATTTAGAACCTAAGAGTGAAAAATGTATTTTTGTTGGATATTCTGAAGATTTCAAAGGGTATAGACTTATTCCACTTAAGTCCAAAAATGCTATCATTAGAAGAGATGTAAAGTTTGCTGAAAATGTATCAGCCTACGAGCCTAGTTCGGCGGATGTGCCACCTCTCCCTATCTTTTCTACTTTTGAAAATATTTCTTCTTCAGATGATGAAAGCGAGGATGAAAATCCTCCCCCACCTTCTCAGGATCCTCCTTCAGCTCCTCAGCTTCCAAAATGGGTCCATGTTACTTGGGATGCAGTAGGTGATCTTGCCAGTGATCCTATAGATCAACGACGTACACGTTCTCAGTTTGATAGAACCTCTTCTTTACTGGCTCAAGCTTCAGTGAATTATGATCCTGACACCTTTGCAGAAGCTTTAGGCCATCTAGATTTGGAAGCAGCTATGAATGAAGAATATCATTCATTATTGGCAAATGATACATGGGATCTTGTTCCTCTACCAAAGGGACGAAAACTTGTTAGATGAAAATAGGTTTATAGAACCAAGTATGGACCAGATGGGAAAGTTGATAAACATAAAGCTCATCTTGTTGCTAAGGGTTTTTCACAAGTTGAAGGTGTTGACTACACAGAAACCTTCTCCCCTGCTGCCAAAATGAACTCTATCCGCCTTGTTCTTCCCTTGCTGCCTCTTTCAAATGGGAAGTCCATCAGATGGATGTTAAATCTGCCTTCTTGCATGGGGACTTGCATGAAGAAAGCTATATGGAACAACCTATTGGATTTATACAAACAGACTCCAGTCTTGTATGTTGGCTTAAGAAATCCCCTTATGGTCTCAAGCAAGCTCCTTGGGCTTGGTATGCCAAAATGGATAGCTTTCTTTTAGAATCTAGCTTTTCTAGGTGTCATTTTGACAATACTGTCTACACCAAGAAATTGGGCAAGTCTCTTATCATTCTTGTTCTTTATGTTGATGATCTTATCCTCACTGGTAGTGATCTCAACTTTATCAACCATGTGAAGTCCAGCCTTAAAAATAAGTTTGAAATGACAGACTTAGGACACTTACATTATTTTCTTGGTCTTCAAGTCTTGCAATCCAAGGAAGGTATTTCCCTTTCCTAGTCTAAGTATGCCTGTGATATTCTACGCCATTTTCACATGGAAGACTATAAGCCAGCCCCTTCTCCCTTTCAGTCTGGAGTCAAACTTTCAGTCACTTGTACTTCTCCTAAAGTTGATGCTACCTTATACCGTCAACTTGTAGGAAAACTTTTGTATCTAACCCATACTCATACTGACCTTTCCTTTGTTGTTGGCCTTGTTGCTCGGTTTATGCAAAACCCAGGTGAAAGTCATTGGAAAGCAGTTAAAAGAATACTTTGTTATGTTTGAGGAACAGTTCAGTTTAGGATTCATTACAGTGCCGAAGCATCTCCTCTATTGGTTGGTTTCACTGATTCCAATTGGGCTGGTGACCCTGATGATCGGAGGTCTACTGCAGGTTATGTGTTCACTCTTGGTTTAGGACCTATTACATGGGCTTGCAAGAAACAAGGTGCCATTTCTCTTTCTTCACCAGAAGCAGAGTATTGTGGTGCTATAGAAGCCAGTAAGGAAGCCTTGTGGCTTCGTCAGATCCTGCCAGAGTTTGGCTTTTAGAAGCAGCATCCGACTACACTTTGGTGCGATAATCAAAGTGCCATTCAACTATGCAAAGATCCAGTGCAACATTAGCGTAGCAAACACATTGAATTGGACATGCACTTCATTAGAAAGCTCATTCACGACCATGTTCTTGAAGTGCAATATTGTTCAACAGATGATCAAGTTTCAGACATCCTTACAAAGGCTCTCACAGAGGCGAAGTTCACTAAACTTCGATTTATGGTTGGAGTTCAGGAAGTTGTCACTAAGGGGGGATATGCTCTAGTGCCTCCTTCCTTCTCCTATTGTGTCATGCTTGTAAATCCTTCAATCCTATCCCAAGTTGTTCTTAAGGGGGGATGTTAGGATATTCCGACACATAGGAAATAGTTAAGTATAACTTGGTCTAGTATAGAGTTAGGTAAAGTGTGTTTCTTTACTATGTACATTTTGTAACTTACAATCCGACGGTCACAATATGTAGTGATCCAACGGTTCATTCTCTCCTCGGTATTACCGACACTTGATCTGTGGCTTAACACCCGATTGGTCCATGATCTCTATTTAAAGAGCATGGAGGGTCATTTGTAGGTTAACCCGTCCATGAGAGAAGCTTATGTAAATTTTCATTCTTTTATTAATAAATTTCCTGAAGTGGCTGCGTTGGCTCAGGCCGTGGACTGTTTCCCTCTTTGAGGGTTTTAACCACGTCAAAAATACTAGTGTATTAATCTGTGATCTGTGTGTGAGCGGTGTCCTTTGGTGTTCTGTCTGAGGAACTTACCTTGTAAGTTCCTACATTTTAATTTTATCTTCTGAAACTTTGTAGAAAAAAGTTATAGTGACAATTCCATGATGACATATTTGAAGTAGAAAAACCTTCGAATCCAAAGCTATGTTACCAAATGTTATGCAACCAACTCACAAAATAGAATAAGAGATAGCTCAATGGCTTCAAAATTAGCCTCCTCGAGGGGCAAACCTCCTTTTCATTACAGAAATAAAAAATTCTTGGATGATACAAATGACAAGACCTTCTTTCTGCATATAGGAGTCTAAGGGATCACAATATAATCAAAGCCGAAATAACAATAATATTGTAAGGGAACAACAATAAAAATAGTCGGATTTGATCGGACACAATAATAACAATATGGGCACTACATGGGTAAAAAAACAGAATAAGGGGGTTGCACTAGTAACAATAAGGGGCTACATTAGTAGTATAGGGACCTAACACACATTATATTTAAGTTATCATGTTAGTGTTATTCATGAGATTTGATTAGTCAGAGTTCTAGTAAGGCTAGTGGCTAAGGTAAAACAACATTTAAATCTCTTTTTATCTAGTATGTGGGGATAATTCTTTCGGTAGGAATGATGGGCCTCTAAATTAGACATAAATTAAGGCCCATATAAACTTTCTTAGGCACTTGAACTCTGAATTAAACCTCTCCTTATACATTTAATAATTTTTTTCTTTATTTAATATGTTCCTAGGAATGTATAGAGATGATTTCATATTATGTGTGTAATATTATTTATTTTTGAAGAATAATGTGAGAATATTGGGCATATTATAAATATTTGGAAGAGGAGATAATCTAGGGACTTGTTCTCCACTATAGGAGGATAAAAATTTGATAATAAATCAACCTGATATTATGAAATTATTGTACAAATTCTGGAGCTCCAGTAACTGAGAAAATATAACAATTTGTTCCCTATCATTAATATAGATTCCTAGTGTAGGGAACCAAATCCAATTTTCAGGGATTTTGCAAGGGAAAGCTTCCTCCTTTCAAGGAGAATGCTTTTTGATAATTTTGTATAAGTATCAATTCAAATTTTCCTTTAGGGGGATGTATTTCTTATTGTTCTTGTGGAGACAACTTGTATATTTTCAACTCCACTTTCATTTCTAGCACGGATATACTTGGATTGATTCAAATAATGAAGTTTGGTTCCAATTTTACCTTCTAAATATCGTTGTCTTTTATAGGACTCTGAGTACCCTTGGGCTTGGAAATCTCAATAGAATTTGTTTTTCTTCTTTTCACTTCTTATTCACATGCATCTCCTATTCTTGTTTTTCCTATTTCTGCATTTAGCATTGATGCTCATTTTGCTATAGCATTGGGTTAACTTATTTAAGTGAATTGTTTTTAAGGTTATTTAGTGAGTCAAAAGAATGATTCATTCTTATAATATATCTTAAAACTCATATTCATCATTGAGCTACTTGGATTGGTTTACTAGTTCACAAATCTAGAATTTCTGGAAGTCCCTTGTAGGAAAAAGTAGTAATTTTCTGTTATTTTTTAGAAATTGTTGGTGAGCTTCAATTGAGTTGATTATACTTGTATTAGGTCAAAAAATAATTAAGTTTAATAAAAAATTTACCCCAATGCATTCGCAGTTGATTAGGTTAGGCTTTTGATAGGTTAAGTAGCTCACTAGTTCTTGAACTTCTAGTTTTTATAGTAGTAATTTTGTGCTATTTTTCAGCACCTGTTAATAGGGATATTTTGGATTTATGCATTTCAGAGTGGATTCCTAAGACATTCTACTTAATAAAAAATTTGTTCCATCCCATTTTGATTTGATTTACTTAGTCATTCGGTGAATTACCTCCTCTTGTAGCAATTATATTTTTCTTGTGGCATTTCTATTTCGCTTGTAGCAGCCTCCTGTAGCACTCATGTAACAGATGTAAACTTGACTAGATTTGCTCCAAAAGATTATTCTTTTTCTCCTAGGCCTGAATCATGACCCCTAGATCTACATCCATGATTTAGTAAGAATAAACACCATTTAGGACATGCATTTTTACAAAGAAGATTAGGCATATTTATTTGAATTCGTGCTCTTAGGATTTCAATTACAAATTGTTGTTTTTTCCCATGATTAATTTCTTTCCAAAGGAATATTTCAATTTCTACAATTAGTTTAGTCTTTTATTTCATGACAATCACTCCATTACATCAAATCAATGAAACAAGGATGTACTGTATGTTGCACATATAGTGCCGATACCTCATAAGTTTGTATGAACCTTCGGTTGATAATTCAATTTGGTAGCTTTGGGAGTTACAAAATTATCGTTACAATATTGGGGCTCATCATGTTTTGATGTCGTTTCTAGGAATGTGTCAAAGTATGCATTGTTTTCTTCCCTAGTTGATTCATTTCTTTCACTTTCTGCAAAAACACACAAAAAATTCAATAGACATCTTTCATTTCAAGAACAAAATATTTCATTGCATTGGCATTCTAATTCAATTAAAAAAAAAATACTTCTCCAATACCATACCCCCCCCCAACATTTGATCACATTGTGCAATAAGAGCCACACAACCATCCACTTTTTTCAGCTAGTAGAAGAAGAGGTGGTAGAGAAAGTAGAATAAATGTATGGAGATGATGAAAATGAAGAAGATACTCATGGATTTCCCATTCAAGATACTGATGTTGGTGTGCATATCAAGAACATCCCTTCATCTTTTCTTCCCAGCTTCCATGGTATGGTGTTGGAGGATTCATAAACATTTCTCTTTGAATTTTAAATCCTTTGTTGATCTTTGGGTTACTTACTAAACACTGAAAAGTTGAGATTGTTTCCAACAACATTGAAGGATAGAGCTCTTAAGTGATTCATGAGTTTAGGGATTGATTCAATAAGATCATGGAATGATATGAAAAATATATTTCTATAAAAATATAAAGATCGTGATATTAAATAAGAAATATTTAGAATGAATCAAAAATAAGGTGACAATCTTGAGGATCTAATAGAGAGGTTCATGTATAATGTTAATGGGGGGGGAGGGAATTACGTCATTTAGGATAGGATAAACCAAAAACCCTCTTACTTAGAACAATTAAGGATGAGTGGATTGATCTCCTTTATCTCAAGGGTAGAGGTGATGTATACCAATTAGCATTTGAATAAATTTGTGAAACATGCAAACACATATCCAGAGGAAGGGAAAGAGTAAGTAAATCAAATTCAACATCAGTAAGTCAAGCTATCATCAAAATTTGTTTGATGAATTTAAAACATGAATTCTTAGAAATCTAGAAGAATAAGAAAAAATGTTAAAAATGCAAGATGAGGAAGAAGGAGATGTTGATATTTGTGTTTTCCATGAAAAATCACATGCTATTAAATATTTCCCATCATTACCAATGTTGAAGGAAGTTTACCAAGAGGACAATCGAACCAGTCAGTCACCAAAGAAGTTATGTTATGTAGCTCCAAGAGTACCAGGGTAGAATAACCAACCTAGTATGATGCAATAACCTAATTCATAACTTCAAGGTTATGCACATCCATCTCAAAGTAATTGTAACACACCCTTTCCTTGGAAACGTTGGCCATCTCAACCCCAAAAACCAATATTGGCAACAAGGGTGGCAAGGACCTTATGTGAGAAATCCACAATATCCCCAATATTTTCCTCAATACCCTCCATACCAAACTCCATGGTATCCATACCATCCACCTTCACCGCAACCACAACCCCACCCACATTCATCTCAAAGATCCACTCCCACTAAACTACCTGTACCACCATTTCCAAACACACACAAGGAAGTAGCTCAACACACTTACAATGTTGAGGTACAACACTTCCCAACATCTCCTCTTTATCTCAATGGTATCCATCTTAGCTCAGGAATAATATTGCAAAAAATGTTTCTCTTGATGACTTTGAAGGATAGCATTCAAAAAATTAAGATTTAAATGAGAATGCAAAATGATGATGGGTTTCACTTGATGAAGAGTAGAAATTAGAATTAGAGATTGAGAAAGTTCCCTCATGTTTAACATCATATTCTCCATGTGTTTAAGAGAATAATCTGCAAAAAGAGGAATATTTGCATGTCATCGTAGAAGAATACATGAAGAATCATCTAGATGAGGAAGTGAACCAAGGGCATAAAAGTTATATTGAGGTTTGATTCTAGAAGATAAACAAGATGGATCATCACTCACTCCTTCAATTGTGCTTGATATCATCAAAGTCAAATCATTTCATCTCTCACATTCAGGTACATGTCAAAACATATATTTCAAGCCTACATATGAGTGTATCTATAATCTTCTTATGAACATGGCTCCCTTGGAAGTAGTCCTATACTTGAAAGAAACTTTTGTTTTTCAAGTAGAGTAGGATAGAGGAATAAAAGTAAAAAAGGAAAAAGAGGAAAATAAATAAAAGAAGAAAAATAAATCTCAGCTAAAAACCTCCTTTGAGGCACCTAAGATTGCCTCATTTATTAAAAACCTCCATGAGGCAATCAATGGGTTTTAAAGATAGAAAAAGGTGAAAAATAAAACATCTTAGATGAAAACATCCTTTGAGGCACCTAGGCAAACCTACTAGTTAAAAACCTCATTGAGCGAGCCAATAGGCCTAGAAAAAAAAAAAATTGAAAAATAAAGGGCAAAAACTATTTTCTCCATGTACCACTCTATGATGAATGTAGGTGCTCTCAATCCTCTGCAAGAAACAAAGAAAGATAGCTACCAAAAGAAAATTTTATCAAAATCCTAGTCAAAGAAAGTCAAACTTGGGCTTTTCCCTCCATTTCTTAGGTTCTCCAATAGGACCAAGGCCATTTTTGTTCATCAATCTCATCCATTTATAACATCCACCAATAATTTCCATGCCTTTCCCATTCATTTTACTTGTTGTCCTAACATGGTATAGAAGGGTTGTGTTTTGCTACAAGAGGCCAAAATACACAGAGAAGAAAATCATTTTCATCATATCTTGAAAACCATGCATCCATCAGCTGAGTTGCTTCATCTAGAGATGCATCTAGATTATGGTAACATGCTAAAAATTTTTTAGAAAATTCCAATGCACACTTTTCGAGAAATCATCCTCCATCACCTACAACCAGTTTTAGTTTTTCTCACAATTCTTGCATCCATTGGCCAAGCTTTTTTATGGAGATTTTCATAAGCATGATGGAAAAATGCTCAAATAATTTTGGTTCAATCGAGTTTATGGTTTGTTGGATATGGATAAAAAAAAAAAATTCTACAAGAGGTTATCATGAAATGCTACAAGAGGGACCAAATTTGTTATAAGAGGAAAATTCGATTGGAGAAAGAGGCCAAAATGTCATGTATTCTTTAGTAATTGTTGAGATACTTCCACCATAGCCTCATAATTTATTTTATACACCACTTTACCTCTTATCCACTCTCATTTTCATTCTTGACCATGAAAATAACCTATTTTCACCCCTTCTTCCATCCCTTCCACCACAAAAAAGGCCTATGATCCTTGTCAACAGATTACTCATGTATAATCGGTATTTTTAAAGTAATAACCTAAAGGAAATTATGATCTTAGTAGGGTCTACGTGACTTCTATAGGAAGACACATTTGTCCTATAGTCGTCTGCACATCCCCTACAATATGATAGCTAGAGTTCCAGATCTAGAAATAAGCCACCATGGAGAATTTGGGGATGATAACTCGTATCGTCAAGAAGCTATAAGACCTTCTATTAGTCACTGCAAGTTTCTTGATCACTCAAGAAATAACAACATCAGACCCAAAGAAAATTTCCATGCAAGACAAACCTACATCATCAACCATTAGCCAACAAGAGAACATTAAAAAAATATATATCTTTCTCAAGAAATTACAAAAGACATGCACAAGAACCTTACCTCTGTTTAGAAATGACATATGATCAGAAAATACACTCACATCAAGAAAATATCCAGAGCATACCAACAACAACACCAAAAAAACCTAGAGGACCTCCAACAGATTATCACATGTTGCTTTAGGATCACCAAAGGTAGCCTCCACAACTACAACAACATCCTCCATAAAAATAAATAAAAAAACTCATGATAAGCCACAAGTTTGAAACTCTCTAACCTCACCCTTCAAACCTATTCTAGTTTGAGAAAACATTAAAAATGCGAGAAGGAAATGTCTTTTATAGCCAAAATTAATAGTAGGAAACCTCGATCTGATCTAGAAAGTAACTTAACTTTTCCCCAAAGGAAAACCACACATGTGGGAGATAAATGAGACAAAAGTGGAAAAAGACTTAAGAAAGTGGGATGTTATCATGGATTTCACAAAGTAGTTGGAGGCCAACTCAGATAACTCAAAGCACATTGAGTTTATTTTGCATGCAATGAAAAAAGAGAAAAAAAATAATGAAAAAAATTAATAAAAAAAGGAATAATAGAAAAGTGGACCCACCACATCTTGGCATGAAAGGAGAAGCTTCTATAGGATTTGGGGTTTTTTCTACAAGAGAAAGCAAAGCTATTATAGGAGGAACAAAATTGCTATAGGAAGAACAAGTTATCTACAAGAAAGGCATATTTTCTACAAGAAGGAACAAAGCTACTACAGGAGATAGAAAAATTTATACAAGAAGTTAACAAAGGGCTACAAGAGAAAAAACTTCTACTAGGGTGTTGGATAATGATGAATTAATTTCTACAAGGTACAAACAAACAAAACAGAGCTGAAAGATATTTGCTACAAACATGGTAAATTCTCGAAGGGCGTAAGGTATCCAAGTCACCAGTTTGGTCATCACATCATTCCTTTCTTTTAATTTAGTTTATTTACCATCATTTCTCCCTCTGTAAGAAGAAATAGCTCTCTGTTAAGTGTTTTCAATTCTAGAATTTAATGAGCAAAGAGAATTTAGATTGCTAATCAAGGGTGTTCATAAGAATTTGATGGATAATATGATGTGTCATGGCCAAGAATTTGTATCAGAATAAGAGGCTTGGAATTCAATGAGAATGAAATTAGTAATGAGGTAATGGATGCCAAGAAATACTTGTTTTCACAAGGGGAAGCTACAGAGGAATAACAAGAAGATAAACCAAAAGCAAGGTGTTTCCCTCACAAATAGAAACCATTACAATTGAAGAATCACCTGAGAGAAAGAAGCAGCCTAAACCTACATTAGAAGTTCCATGGGAAACTAAGATAGGGGAAGAAATGAAAATAGAAGAGTATCAAGAAGAGAAGCAGGAGTAGAAACACATGGATCAATAAGCAGGCAATGAAATAGGCTAGTATAAATGAAGAAAAATAGGGTAAAAAGATGCATAGGTTGCCTAGAGGATGAGAAATAGTTTCATTAGGGGGTATGATGGGCCTCTAAATTAGAAACAAAATAAGGACCATATAACCTTTCTTGGGAACCTTAAGGCTATATTAAACCTATCATTCTACACTTAATAATATTTTTTTCTTTAATATGCTCTTGGGAAATTCTCGAGACGACTGCATATTATGTGCTTAATATTATTTATTTTAGAAGAATATTGTGATAATATTGGGCATATTATGAAGATTTGGAGGAGGAATAAATATAGGGACTTTTTCTCTACCATAGGAGGATCAATATTGGATAATAATTCAACAATATATTTTGAAATTATTTCACAAATTTTGAAGATCCAATGATTGAGAAAATCTAGGAATGTGTTCCCTATCATTTAATGCAGATTCCCAGTGTTGGGAACGAGATCCACTATTTGAGGGATTTTGGAGTGGAAATATTCTTCCTTTTAAAGGGAGTGATTCCTCATCATTTTGTATAAGTAAAAATTCGAATTTTCCTCTGGGGGAATGTATTTATTAGTCTTATTTTGGAGAAAACATGTATTTTTGGAGTGCCACTTTCATTTCTAGTATGGATGTACTTGGATTGATTCCAATAATGAAGTTTGATGCCATTTTACCTTTTAGAGATCATTTTCCTTCATATTAATCTGAGTATCCTCATTCTTGGCCAACCGAGGAGCCTTATATGCTTTTGTACAATTTTTGTTTCTTCTTTTCACTTCTTCTTCACATTCATCTGTTATTCTTGTTTTTCCTATTTCTGCATTTAGTATTGATGTTTCTTTCCCTGTAAAATTGGGTTGAATGATTTAAGTGAGTTATTTTTTAGGTTATTCATAGATTCACTAGCATGATTCATCCTTAGAATAGTTTTTAAAAGTCATATTCATCATTGAGCTACTTGGATTGGTTTACTAGATCACAAATCTAGAATTTATGGAAGTCCCTTGTAGCAAAAGCTAGTAATTTTTTGCTATTTTCTAGAACATGTTAATGAGATAGTCCACTTTTATTAGGTCATAAAAAAATTCGAGTTAATAAATTTTTTTACCACAATGCATTTTCACGTATTTAAGTAGGTATTTGATAAGTTAACTAGCTCACTGTTCTTGAATTTCTAGTTTTTAGAGTAGTAATTTTCTGCTACTTTTTAGTACGTGTTAGCAACAATATTTTGTTGTGATTCCACTTCGAATGAAGTCCTAAGACATGCTAATTAATAAAAAAATTGTCCCATCCTATTCTCATTTCATTTAATTGGTCATTCATTAAATTATCTCCTCCTGTAGTAATTCAATTTTGCATGTAGAAATTTTGTTTCCCCTGTAGCAAGCTCTTCTAGCACTACTGTAGCACATGTAAACTTGACCATATTTGACCCAAAATCTTGGTTTTTTTCTTAGTCTTGAATAATGACCCCTAGGCTCTAGATATATGATTCACGAATAATAAAAACCAATTAGGACATGCCTCTTTACAATGTAGATTAGGCTTTTTTATTTAAATTCATGTTCTTAGGATTTTAATTACAAATTGTTGTTCTTACCTTGGATTATTTTATTTTCAAAGTAACATTTCCATTTCTAAAAATTTTTTAGGCTCTGATTTCATGACATTCACTCCATTACATCATATCAATGAAAGAAGGACACATTGTATGTTGCACATATAGTGCCGACACATCTTATGTTTGTACGAACCCTCGGTTGATAATCTAAGTTGGTAGCTTTGGGAGTTATAGAATTCTCTTTGCGATACTAGGGTTCATCAACAACAAAGAACTGGTGTGTGGGTACACATCACCAACCCTCATTTCTCAATCAATTTAAAAAGAAATCAACAACATGGCTCTTTTAATAGTTGCAATGATTCCACTATGATTTCAGTGAAAATGGTGTCCTTTCCACCCACAACGACCATCAGGCTGGATATTCATCCTCTTACATCGCTTCTCCAAAATCCTACATTATTCGCGAAGGCTAATAGTCTTCCCCACGCCCCCCCCCACTTTTTTTTCTAATCCTTCCTCACACTTATGGTGTCACTCATTCATTCCCCTCAAAGGGAAAACAAATTGATGGTCCTTCCTCAATTATTGATATAAACAGTTGTTTGTGCCCTAGACGATTGTTTCCTTTGATTAGGGGTTGATTGTTGGTCCAAAGTAAAGGTAACCAATGTTCAAAGATCACTGTAAAAGTATGCTTCTGTAATTTGTTTGCAAAAACTACATATGTATGTTGCCATAAATGTGTTTCAAGCCTCCCTGTATAGCTTATAGGGCTGAGATAACCTTAGGTCATTGAGGATTATATCACAAAGGTAAGTCTAAAGCTAATCTCCCTTGCAATATTTCCTAAACGTTGGCTTAGAATTTTGATAAACCAAGTTTCTATTAGATTTCACTTCTACAAGTGATGTTTGTTTCTATCATGAAACCATTTAAGGATGTCAGTTTGAAAGGGTGCTAGAAGAGATCCTTACATGTCGATCATATTCTTTACTCAGCCCTTATACCACGAGTCATATCCACAGGTGTATTATCTCCCCACAAGCTGAATAATGCTTCAGAAATATGGTTAAAAATTTAGTTCAAGGTAGGTTGGAAATTTGTTCGAGTGCTGACTCTGACCTTGGCTCACTCAAATTTCCCAAATCATATGCACAAAAAATTTATTTCATTTTTTGTGGGTTCACATAAAATTCTAATTCCTCCTTGGAATTCTCTCAGACGTGAACCTTCTATTGAGGCCCTCCCTACTTGGTTTTTTTATCATCCAACCTCTTGATATTGCCCACCTTGCCACAGTGATGGGTGTGGGAAGGTTACAAGCAATAGGGATGGATTTTCTAGTGTTTTCACCTTTCCTTTTGGTGCTATTATCTTTTATTTTCTTGCTGGACCTGTTTCTTATATAAATATATCAAAATCTACTTGATATGTTGTTGGTATATGTTGTTAGACATACTAGTATTGGTTCTTTCTTCTGCATCACTGTTGCTTTTTTACTCACATTATTTATATTGTATTAAATTAGCACTAGTATGTTTTGATCAACTTATTTCCCATTACAAAATGTAAACTACAGATTTGGATATATGAATTTCTTTTGTTGAAATTATGTAATACTATTATGTGTAAGTTTAAGTACATCATCGCATCCACAATTGAGTTACTTGTTCCTCTTTGTTCATCTATATTTAGGTACATATGTCTAAGCATCATGAGCTTAGAAACACTAGCAACATTCTCATATTTCTATAATTCCTTATAAAATGTATCCATTGGTTGTGCTACAAGAGTGTTCAATATGTCACTAAAAATATTCTCCATTCCCATTTCTGATGATCTGTCAAGGTGTTGCACAAAAAATTGTCACCTTCACATTCTGCAATCTATGTGAGTCCATTACCACTCATACTTTCCTCCTTTGCAAGTCTTAAGCCTCAGTTCTTCATATTGAGCCTTGAAAATAAGAGAAAGTCCTCAAAAGTCTCTAAATCTTTGGTTTCACACTTTCTCTTAGCATTACTTGTGGTCCCACACCTAAAGCTCATTTCCCCTGTGCACGTAACCGCTCTGTCTCTATGTTATGGGTGTGGACCCCTGTAAAAGTTAAAAAGGTGCAAGTATATTCTTAAAAACTCACTTTGAGTCATTTCTAGAAGATTCTGGAAGGAATCTTTAGGTGGAAAGTTTGCTCCCTTAAGGTTCATGCATCGCATACCTTAAGGAGCTAACCTCTTGATGCGAGGAGCTTATCCGTTTGAAGGAGGACTCTATCCCTTCATAGGTGGACCTGTAACCTCCTTCCTCTGCACTATAAAATGAAGCATTGGGTTGGTTACTTGGGAGGTTGAAAGTTGCATACTTTTGACGTGAAATGCCATTGGAACTTAGTCTTCCTAATTGAGCTTTTATGAGGAGAGATTACATACCTCTTTGATAACATTTGGAAGAGTGTAAGGCTTTTCAAAGTAAAGGAGATTCCTATTTCGGACCCTAGGAAGAGCTTGTTCAACATCAAGGATGAAAAGGTTGTAAGTTTCTTCTACTTCAAAGTTAATAAAAATAAGTTTGTTTTTCTCAATAAGCTGTGTTTTATGGTTTATTTTGCGGATTCCTTGATCACCACAATGAACATGATTTATGATATTAGCTATGCAAGTGTTATTTGATGTTTGCTTGTTTGTGATTGCAGATTCTGAAAAGGAAACTCTTTCGGATGGTTGAAGGATGGCTGCTACAAACTAGCGTTGGACTTAAGGTAGGGTCTAAACAACTCTATAGTTTTTATTTATGAATCGCATATGTTTAGAGAAAGATAGATTTATTTGTCTTCTTGTTGCTAGATATCTTTTGATACTAAGGAGATTGGCCTTATCAGCAAGATCGATTTATCCAGCCAATAAATTGGCAACTCCACTGCGGAGCTGAATTTCGTTTTTGGTTTTCCTTTATCTTTGAATTGAGAAGCATGCTCTCGTTTCTGGCTTTTGCTTGACGTGTGTTGGATTGGGTAGTTTTAGGATTTGGATTATTTTTTGTTTTTTCGAAGTTTTCAGGGGACTGCACTTTCTCTTTATAGATAGTGCGGGCATCTCTGCACTTTTCCTTTAGTACATAGAGCGGTACTGCATCTGTTTCTTCTTGAAGCTTGTGGACCCCATAAAATTTAAAAGAAAAAAATCTAAAATGTTTTCATCCAGTTAATTTTAGGTTTTATTTACGGCTTTTAGTGTCTACCTAGATCTGCATGTGTTCTGTCAAAAATCTCTTGTGACTGAGTTCCATTGGTATTTTTGTTTTAGATGCTTTTCTAGAAGTTTTGCATGCCTGGAGTGGTTTTTACTTGGTCTCTGTAATGACTCAAAGATTAGAATCCTGAGAAACCTTAGATTACCCTGATGTCTTTTAGTCTTCTTGATGAGTATGACCTGTTTGTGAAATTTGTCCTCCGTGAGAAATAGATTTACTTTTCTCTTTGCAAATATTTGAACAAGCTTTTTCATAAGGCTTGAATTTCATTTTTATAAAAGAAAACATATCTAGATGCTTTTTTATTGATTTGTTATTCTGAATGAGTGAATCCTTACTTTGCTGAACAACTAAGTAAAACGTCCTCAAAAAGGATTGAAGCTTTTATACAATTAGGTTTTTAGAAGTTTTTAGATCTCAAGATTAGTTTTGTAGTTTTGAGTTTTGAAAAAGAAAGGGATTTATTATGAGCATAATTAGTAGTCTCATTTTGAGTTCTTATTGAAAAAGACAAAATATTTTCTTTTCATTTACATGTTGAAAGAAGGATTTGTTTCTCAAAGAATTGCATTCTCGAACTCTTTCTTTTAGCTAGGAATTCATTGAAAGAAAACGAATTGTTTATCATTTTAGGTGCATTTTTAGTGTTTTTGGAGTCGAATCTTCACACCATCAAAGTTTCATTTCCATACCTATTGACTTAAAGAACAACCCATAAAAGTAGTGCTTAATTAAAATTTATCTAGCAATCTTTTCTATTTCTAGGGCTCTTATCACCAATATAGCTTAGGCTAGTATCTTGGAGTAGGGAGTAATTGACTCTCCAAGATAGTTAAAACAAATAATTAGCTATATCTTGTGGTAAGAAATAAATCAAATTGTAATTGATACATTCTGGGAAGCTTTTCTTAAAGGAGTCAATCACGAGATCATGTCCAAACCTTTGAGACAATCAAGTATGTTTCATTGGTAAAGATAGAAGATTTGTGTGTATTATAAATGGTAAACCTTGGATTAACCATTGTTGAGGAGCATGGGGCCACTTGTTGGTAAACGCCAGATTGATCATGTCGAGGAGCTTTCAAGGGGATTGAGCTTTGTTACTCTACCCTTGCGGGTAGATCCGATCGTAGACTGTTCCCCCAATTGTATTTGTTGTTGTTGGTGACCTTAGTGTCCAGAAACTTAAGATTATTTCTTGAGGTGACAGTGAAGGATGGGTCTCATTGTACATGGAGGAGATGTTGACTAGACTCACTTGGACTCTGTGGGGGGTTCTCTTCACTCGAGATGGTTTTGTGAAGAAACTTGTGCCAGTTTGTTTCATTAAGCAAGTTTTCGGGGTAATTGTTCCATTCGCCCTTTCTGTATTAAAATTCTACGATGTTGGATTTAATCACCAAATAGTGTTTTTAATATGAGAAGTTACTGTTTATGTGTGGTTTGAACTCTTAAATTTTTTAGGTGTGTGTTTCAATTGTTTGTTTCTTTAGAGACTTTAGGTGGTTTTATTGAAACTTTTCTTTGTTTGCGTGTAAGTAATTAAATATTTAATCGTGGCCAAATTACCAAGACAAACTCGTAAACTCCGGGGGCAACCTCCTGAGTATACACCAAGCCAGCTTGAAGGGCTACGAGCTCTTGTATCACCTAGTGATAGTAGAGTTGGGTCACCAGAAGCCGAAGTGTCATATTTAATTGTCCATCCTGATTATCAAGTACAAAGAATAGAGTATATTTCTGAACCAATTTCATTTTCTGAAGTTACTGGTAGTATTTCTTCTACCAGTGAATTACCTAAAGAACCTGAAATTTCTGAGCTTGAAACTGAACCTGTTGCTACTCCATCTTCAGCATTTGCTTCTCCAACTTCTAGTGGTCCTAGTTCACCTAGGGTAGGAAATATCATTACCAAAAATATTCCTTCTGGCCTCATTTCTATTGAAGAACTTGTTAGTCTAGACGAAGATATAATTCTTCCTGAAAATCAACCAACTATAGAACTTAGGGAGCATGAATCAATTTTCTATAGTCCTTTTAGGAGTGATGCTTGCTATGTATCATTGACAAATTTTTTAGAAAATCTGGGCCTTGGTTTTTCACCACCTCGAATTCCTTTTGATCCAACACCCAGAGGTTATTATCCTCCATTGAATATGTCAAGATAGTCATCTATGTTTTCCCAAACACTAGAAACTTTTTTATATGGTGGTCCTTCTATTCCTTCAGGGTACTAGTGACTCACTAGTACTTTTTCAGGAGCATCTCCTTAACCAATCGAACATGAGCTATCAACTAGTAATAATGGATCTCAAGCATTGAGCGTAGAAGAAATCCTTATGATGTCTGGTAGTACTCCAAATCCTCAATGTCAAGGTAGTTAGTTGCCGCCTGGGGGACAACCTCAAGGTAGTCAGTTATCGCCTGGGAGGCAACCTCAAGGTAGTCAGTTACCACCTAGGGGGTAACCTCAACGACAGTACATACCATCAGGACAGTACATACCTCAAGGTCAACCCCAGACTCAGTACATACCTTAAGGTCAACCACAGTATCAATATATAGCTCAAGGTCAACCCCAGTTTCAATATGCACCTCAAGATTATCAACCTCAAGGTGAGTACCGAGCTCAAGGTTTCCAACCACCTTTTGGTCAACCATTAGTACAAGGAGCTGGAAATGTACCGCTTAATTATTAGCCCTACGTTCAACTCGGTTATGGTCCTCCCTATGCACAACCTTTTATGGGTCCATACCCCAGAATGAATATGGTGTGGGATCCATCTCAAACTCAATAGACTATGCAACCTAATGTGCAGTTATCAAGTCAACCTGGACAACCTTTAGTTTCTCGTCCAACCCAGCAACCTGTCCAGCCCACTGTTCAAACTTCTGCACCGATTTTAGTTCAGCAGCCTCGGCCTAGTTCGCCTCGAACACCGGCTCAAACTACTGCTGCGACTACTGCAGCTTCTGTTCAACCTACCACACCTGTTTCTGGAGTATCAGTAGCTCTGATTTCTACTGTTCCTGCATCATTGCGAACACCTCAAGCCTCTTTACAACAGTCAGGACCTACAGTTCAGACTTCGGTCCAGATGCCTACAGGACAAGCTGGTCCAAGTACGGTTGTCACAAGTCAACCACAATTTACTTATCAACCATACCAAGGACAGTACCAATTCGGTCCTACTGTACAAAACCCAGTTTATCAGTATCAATCGTACCCTCGCTATACTTATTAACAGCCTCAACAACCCCAGTTTGGTCCAGTTAATCCTGGTTTTCTAGGAGGTTATAATATTCCTAATGCAAATCCAATTCCAGGTTATCCTGGATATCCTCCTCCTAGGGCTGGTCTTGTAACCCAAGGTTTTTGCAACCCTAACCGTTAGTTACCATTTATTGCAACTTTGGATTTACCTGATTTGTCGCGCCTTACGAAAGATCCGATTTAATATCTTCTTATTGGCTGCCAATGCCTAATAAGTTTCCTAGTGATATCTCGAAGTTCGAGGGTAAATCAGGAGACGATCCATCAAATCATGTGATGACTTATCACCTCTGGTGTGCATCTAATTCCATCACTGAGGATTCAATTCACTTACGTCTTTTTCAACGAACTCTAGTTGGTCTTGCTGCCAAATGGTACATTGAGTTACCACAAGGATCTTTTTATAATTTTAGTCAGTTAGTTACTTCTTTCTTAACTCATTTTCAGTTTCTTGTCAAATAAGACAATGGCACGGAATTGTTAACTTCACTAAAACAATCCACTTCCACATATATTTCTAATCATATTCATGAATGGCGACGTAGAAGGCATTTAGTGAAAGTTTTTATTTCAGATCAAATTTTAGCGGAATGGTTTGTTAAATCATTATTACCTAAAATCACTAAGGATGTAGCTAAGGCAACAGTTGTTACTGAAGAGCAAGTCATTGCTCAGGCTCAGTAGCTTGACCTCACCTATACGCAGTTAGGTACTTTATGTTTAGTCAATTTAGTATGTCCTAAATTGCTACATTAATTGTCGACCGGGAGTTATAAACTGACGAAGTGTGGTGCACTATATGTGCATGACAACCTCTTTCTTACTTTTTATTGTTTCAATTTTTGTTTTTTTTTGGGGGTTTTATCTTCGTTTATCTCCTAATGTGAATGGAAATGCTATTCCTAAATTTTAAGAATACTTCAGAAGGTAAGTATGGATATAGATTTTAAGGCAATTATGTCCTTTATGTAGATTTCCAAAGCTTAACACTTCAGAGGATCTCAAAACGTACTAGTAATGAAACTGTCATTTAAACAAGAATGGAAATGTACTGCTAGTAAAATAAAATAAATGATGAACTACTGATCATGAAATCACTACCTCTGGTGCTCATCTAAATACAGAAAAAACATAAGTTAAGCTACTGCACTAAAACAAGTCAAAAACTGCAAACTAATAAAAGTAATATCAATTCACTTCATTCATAGTCCGATAGCTTGCCATGTAGTCTAAGCTATGGCTTTAGGAGATAACGTCAATGATATGAGGAAATTGATATCTAATTGCAGAAAAATAAAGCTAAAATCAAATCACATCATTCATAGTCTGATAGCTCGCCATGTAGGCTAAGCTCTAGCTTTAGGAGATAACGTCAATGATGTGAGCAATTTGATATCTAATTGCAGAAAAATAAAGCTAAAATCAAATCACATCATTCATAGTCCGATAGCTCGCCATGTAGTCTAAGCTATGGCTTTAGGAGATAACGTCAATGATATCAGCAGTTTGATATCTAATTGCAGAAAAATAAAGTTAAAATCAAATCACATCATTCATAGTCCGATAGCTCGCCATGTAGTCTAAGCTA
This sequence comes from Pinus tabuliformis, assembly GCA_031772625.1. Taxonomy (NCBI): domain Eukaryota; kingdom Viridiplantae; phylum Streptophyta; class Pinopsida; order Pinales; family Pinaceae; genus Pinus; species Pinus tabuliformis. The sequence continues at coordinate 631,721,248 of CM062817.1, read as the reverse complement.
TGGCTTTAGGGGATAACGTCAATGATATGAGAAGTTTGATAGCTAAACTAACTAACAAAGCAAGTGAATAAGACTGAAATCAAAGCACAACTGGAATAAAAAAAACTAAGAAAAGTAAAGTTAGCAGAGAGGGTAATCTCGTCACTAGTTATTGCAAAAATTGTATGAAAATGCCTGGGCCTACTCTATCCTGAAACACACACACACACTGATCAATGTTAACAACAATATACAGAGTTTGAAAAATCATGTATAGCAATGAAATGTTAATACCATAGCAAATGAAATATACACAGGTGGATAACTATGAAATATGTGCAATGGAAATAAAGAAACAACATAAAAACTTTACAACAATAAGGAAAACGAAACCTCAGCATGCAAGGGCCCTCTGCACGGCCTTGGTCAACAGACTATCAGTCCAGAATTATGTTCACGCAGTCATATAAAACATAGTCTTCTTTATATTTCAAAACAGAGGAAGAATCCTCTCGTTACCACAGTGGGACTAGTGCCACGACACAGTAAACTTAACAGAAAAATTACATCAACAAAGACTAACTCTATGCATTTGGAAACACATTGTTTATAACAAAAAAATTCATAACTGTTTTCCTATGAAATATCTTTAACTGAACACACATAAAAGGACAGAGTTCGTAAGCTTAGCATACCGGTTGCCGAGATTATTCAATCTATCAAGAATGGCTGTTGGATTCACATCGTGGGTCAGTCTACAGGTGCCAACATGACCCTGGGGATCTAGGAATGGCCATGAATCCTTCACGTGTTTGAAAACAGAGTCTGGTTGCCGTAGGACTCCTACGTTGGACCACCTTTTGAACACCATTGACCATGGATTTTCTTAATGAATCCGACTAAACCAATAGGACCTGATCCATGTCTAGGTCATTTCTATCTTGCCCACGTACCTTGTTTTTCCTGATGACACCTGTAACTTAGAGTTTAATAAAAAAAACTGCGGAAAGTTGAATCAGCTGCGGAATGTGGCTGCATTCCGTAGCTAATGAGAAAAATCTAAGTCAAATAGCAAACACGAAAACATAGTTAGGAAACCACTTAAATTCTCTTTTAGAATCAATATGCAATGTTGTTTGATAGCTTATGGGGTACTGGTGAGGGGGAAAAGTCTAGGAAAATGTGTAGGAGAGATGTAGTTTCAAAGCTCAACATACCCCCACTGTGAAGGTGTTGCATGTCCCCATTCAACCAAAACTTTGACCATCCTCCTTTCAATGCATGTGTTCTGAGACCTCTGCCAATACATCCAGCCCTCTTTTATTCTTTCTTGGGACCACTGTCATCCTCGTCTTCCTCATTAAGCACTTGAATTTGAGGTTGATGAGAGCCCTGCTCAACCTCTTGTTCTTTTTCTTCAGTTTTCTATTTTTCTTCTGCCATAGCCCAAGATGCAACATGGTGTTGTTGTGAATAATCTTATCTAACCTTCCATGTTCTTTCAATGTTTCATTTTCTCTTTTGATGTGTCTATTTATGACCTCCAGCTCAAAGAATTCATGTTTTAGTGATTGGATTTGAGCTTCCTGGGCTGTATTAGGCTAGGTAGATGAAGTACCTTGATCTGTGGAAGTCTTCTCCAACGACTCAATATAATCATACATTTCTTGCTGGGTTATATCTATCTCAGGTGTAGTCTTTCTTGGGCTGTCCCCAAAATCTAGCTGAGAAGGACAGATATCAATATCTGGCCGAGAAGGACTATTTTCAAAATCTAGCTGAGGAATAGGAGTATGGTGTGGGCCATGGCTAGGAGGGATTGTTGAAGGTTGTTCCGGTGTTTCCCCTCCTAAATCAATGAAGTGGGGCCCTTTAGTTTGTACATTCCTCAATTTTCCTTTAAGTTTGGAACTCCTCCTTAAATTTTGTGAGCTAGTGTCTTCTTTCTCCACACTCTGTTTTTTTTTCCCTTTTCTCTTTGCTACAGCTGACTATTCCTAAAGGTAAACTAGTCTTTTAGAAAGTATTTGGTGGTCCTCTTCTGAGGAAGGTTTTGGGGTTTGGTAGACAGCCTCAATATTTCTTTTCCTTTTTGATTTTCTTGGCTTCCTAACCTCAGTTCTTTCCTCCGTACTTTTAGACAGCTCCTCTTCCTGATTAGTTTCTTTAGCTATGTTAGTAGGAGTGTCTTGAATTCTCACACTTTTTGTCCTACTTTTCCTTGCTGAGATGCTCTCGTGTGTGTCAAGTGGATCTTGAAAGAATTTTCTAACCAAGAACTTCTCCCAAGTGTCCTTCTTTTCCTTCAACTATTTTTCAATCAAAATGTTCACAAGTCCGTGATAGTACAGGTGGGGTTCTACGTCCCCCAGATTCTTTTGGACAATTATGGACATCTTTTTCAGGCTATTTAACAAAATGTAAGGCAAAATAGTAATTTGATTTTCTAGGAAATTCATCAGCAACCGGGTGTGGTACATATACATGGACTAGAACCGTCCCTCACATGTAATAAACTTTTGGATTATTAATAATAGATTGGCCCACTTTTCTTCAAAAGCTGAGACAAGGATTCCATGTTTGGAAATATTTATATCCATACCTGGATTGCATAGGATAACCCTCCATGCTCTCTCATCAAAGCTTTTGTTTTTGAACAACCATTCCCCTTCCTGTGGGAATTCTGTTGTTGCAGCGATAGATGCCTCTGTGACTGAAAATTTAAGGTCTCCAACCTCAACTTCCATGCCATTAAAATACCTCGCAAATGTCTTCATAGCTTCTTTGTTGTAGCCTCTGAATTTTTGAATGAACTGTAGCCACCATGCCTTCCTTACTATGCTCTTCGATTGTGGATACCCCTCCATGAATTTGGGCCCTTCTGGTTCAACTCTTAACAGAGGACCCATTCGTTCCCCTGCTTTAAAATACGTCTCCGTGAGTGATAGCCTAACGGGGGTGAGACGGTTGTGTTTGCGGGGAATGTAAAAGGACTGTGGTGAAAAACCAATAGTTGTAAATGGAAGAATAGAGTTTATAGAAGGCTTATGTGAGCAGACCAGAAATACAAATGCAAATTCAATGGGGCAATACGGGAATAGAGTGAGCCCGGTAAAGTTTTGAACTAGACGGATACGGAATAGATGTTAGCATGCTCACAAAATGGCTGTGGAATTTGTGCGGCAAGAAAGAGCCGTGACCAAATCGATTATGTCCTCATAATTACCCGGTTTAACAGATGGAGTGTCAAAGTACGATTAAACACGAGTTAAGTTTGGAGATGGATCATGAGGCCGTTAAAAATTAATGCAAGGTTCGTGGTGGAATTATGTAAAGGCCATGGAGCGGTTATGGAAGCTATCAAGGCGAATCATTACATATAATGTAGCCGGTGGTTCCATAACTATGTAAAATGTGCTTTAAAATGCTATTTGAAATGAACTTTTCTCATACCTTGGAACTTACCACTTCCGTCCATCGACCTTTGATTGGTTGCTTCTTGATGATGCTTCTAGGTGCTTTATATCTTTAGAATATCTTCCTTTGCCATACCTGCATTTGGTTTTCATTATCATTTAACTAACATCTGACTGTCAGTGTTGAATAACAAAGTGATGGCTACGGAATCAGCTTTTAGCTACGGAAACTGACACAGTGATCATATTACTGAATGGAGATGGATAAATGATGACTGGGTGAATGAAAACTGGTCATGAGAGGGCTTTTATTGGTGGAAATGAAAAGAAATGAAGTGAAGTGAAATGAAGTGGAGTGAAATGTAGTGGAGTGAAATGAAGTGAAGTGACATGAAACTATGAAATGAGAAAAATATTTTTTTTTTGGAAAATATAGGGCATCAGAAGGTTCTGATTTTCGCCTTATATTTTCTATATAAGACTGCCAATCGTTGATTGATTTTCAGGCTTATACAATGTAGTATTTTTTTCTTTTTTTTTTCTTTTTTTTTTTAAACAGAAAAAGAACAAGGACTGGGCTAGTGGAGAAGAAGGATTCTTCTTCACCAGCCTTATTACAGAATTATCCTGAAAGATTTTAACAAATTCCTCCTTTGAGAGTGGCTTATGATAGATCTTTAATCTGTGACCATTCACAATAAGATGAGTTTGATGTTCATCAATGGTTTTGATTCTTACCACTCCATTGATAAATATTTTTTCAATCTCATATGGCCCAAGCCAATGAGTCTGAAATTTTCCTTTAAAATCTTTAAGCTTGGAATCAAATAGCAATGCCCACTCTCCTTCTTGAAACTTTTTCTCCTTGATGTATTTGTCATGCCACTTAGCTCTTTGATATTGAACTAGATCAGTTCTTAGGATTGCTTCTTGTCTGATCTCATCTAGCTCATTCATCTACTCCATTCTATGATTTTGGGCTTCTGATGGATCCATACCCAACTGAACTGCCATCTTGAAAGTTTTGACTTGGAACTCAATGGGGAGCAGGACTTCTTTCCCATAAACAAGTTCATAGGGAGAATGTCTTGTTGTCTTCCTCCATGTAGTTCTGTAGGCCCATAAGGCTTAATGAAGCCTTTCTGCTCAATCTCTTCTGTGTAGATGAACAGTCTTGGTAATGATGCCTTTAAGAACTTTGTTTGTAGACTCCACTTGACCATTTGCTTGTGGATGGTAAGGAGTAGATTTTCTATGCTTTACTTTGTATTCTTCCATCAGCCTCTCCACCAGGTTGGATGTGAATTGACCTCCCTGATCTATCACAATTTCTCTTGGAACACCAAAGCGAATAAAAATATCCTCATAAAGAAAAGTAATAACAGAATGTTCAGTAGCAGAAAATAATGCTTTGGCTTCTACCCATTTAGTGACATAATCAGTACATACCAATATATACTTTCTTTGTTTCGATGGTGGGTTAATAGGTCCAATGAAGTCTAAAGCCCATTTTTCAAAGGGTCCGATGAGTACCTGTGGCTGCAATGGCATTTCATTTGAAAGGGTAGGTTTCCCTACTCTTTGGTAGTTGTCACACCTTTTGACATATTGTTTTGCATCATTGAAGAGGGATGGCCAATAATATCCTAAAGAGAGGAATTTATAGGTTGTCCTTTTGTTAGCAAAGTGTCCGCCGCATGGTTCATCATGACATGCTTTGAGGATATCGGGCATTTCATCTTCCCTAACACATCTTCTGATCACAAGATCTGGCCCTGTTTTAAACAATTCATTAGAAATCCATGAATATTTTGAACTCTCCTGAATAATCTTTCTTCTTTCACTAGGAAATAAATGTGTAGGTAGTTTCCTTGTAACCAAATAGTTAGCTATATCTACATACAAAGGAGTCTTAGTGGTTATTGCAAATAAATACTCATTAGGAAACTTGTCCTCTACAGGAGAATCTTCTTTATTATTCTGAATCCTAGACAAGAAATCAACTACTATATTTTGTTTCCCTAGTCTATCCAACACAGTAATATTTAATTCCTATAAAAGTAGGAGCCACCTTGTAACTCTGCCATTCGTGATATGTTTTTCCATTAGATATCTAATTGTAGAATGATCAGTATGAATAAAAGTTTCATAGCCTGTTATATAATGTCTGAACTTATTGATTGCATGAACAACATCTAAGAACTCTTTTTAAGTCATAGTATAGTTCAACTCAGTGGGAGTTAAATTTTTACTGGTATAGTAAATGGCATAAGGAACTAAATCTTTTTGACCCAACACAGCTCCTAAAGCTGTATCTAAAGCATCTGTAGAAATATGGAAAGGAAGTTTCCAATTTGGTCATCTCAAGATGGGCGCTTCAGATATTCTTGTTTTCAAAGTTTCAAATGCTATTTGACAATCAGGACCCCATTTAAATTCACAGTCTTTTGTAAGCAGTTTGAAGAGTGTAGATGTTATTTTAGTGAAGTTTTCTATAAATCTTCTATAATATCCAGTAAATCCCAGAAAAATTCTAACATTTTTTTGACAATTTGGAATAGGCAACTTGGAGATGACTTTGACTTTTGATTTATCAACTTTAATCCCATCCCCTGAAATATGATGTCCTAAAACAATACCTTCAGTAAACATCATAAAGAATTTTTCATGGCTTAATGAAAGGTTTGTTTCTTTACATCTTATAAGGACTTTTACCAGATTTTCTAATGCCTCTTCAAACGAATCACCATAAACTGTAAAATCTTCCATATAAACCTCTACACAATCATGGATTAGATCAGAAAAAATTCCTAGTACTGCTCTTTGGAATGTTGCAGGCGCATTACACAATCCAAAAGGAAGCACTCGATAAGCAAAAGTTCCCCATGGACAGGTAAATGTGGTCTTATCCTGATCTTCAGGTGCTACCTGAATTTGATTATAACCACTAAAAACATCCATAAATGAAAAGTACTTTTTTCCTGCTAATGTATCTAATAGTTGATCGATAAAGGGCAAAGGAAAGTGATCTTTCAAAGTTGCTTTATTCAATTACCTGCAATCAATGCATACCCTCCATTTGCCATTCTTTTTAGGTACTATAACCAAAGGAGAAACCCATCGGCTATCTGAAATTGGATACATGAAGTTTACATTGAGTAGTTTTTCGATATCTTCTTTCACTATCTCCCTAAGATTTGGATTCATTCTTCTCTGAGGTTCTTTGATTGGTCTACTATTTTCCTCAATATAGATATCATGGATGCAAGTCTTAGGGTCAATACCTTTCATATTAGTATACTCCCATGCAAATGCAGTAGAATGCTTTTGCAAGATTTTGGTTAGCCCTTCCTATTGTGACTTTTCCAAATTTTTGTTGATATTCAATGTTTTACTTGGAAAAATCTCAATGGTAGAACTACCGAACTCTTCCATAGAGTAAAGAGACATTTGTCTTGATGATAAATACTCAACGTCAAAATCTAACTGAAATTGTGTGTGGTCATATTTTGAAGATGTTTCAAAATTTTCTAATGTGTTCAAAATTTGACTATCTTCACTAATTTCAAAAATGGTAAAGACAGGTTGTATACTGTCCTCTTGATTGACCCATTCATTGTCTCCTACTTCTGTAATTGCTTTTGCTGGAGGATACCGATTGAATTTCTTTGTCGAACTACCATCAGAAATGTACATATCCCCAGATCTACAACTAATGAAAGCATCAGATGTGGATAGCCAAGGTCTTCCTAAGATGAGTGGGTGCCCTACTAAATTACTCTTGGGAGTCAAAATAATGAAATCTACTAGATATTCCCAAGAATCTAAGAAGACTGAAATATCTTCTAATACACCATTTGGTTTGATTATTGATCTATCTGCAAGCTGCAGTAAGGTGGGTGTAAAAAGAAGATTAGGAAGTTTAAGCTGTTCCATAGTCTGTCTACTCATAATGTTGATAGCAACCCCTAAGTCAATCAAAGTATTTGGAATTTCTATCCCATTTATATGTGTCTTGAGAATTGGACTACCTGGATCTACATATTTTTGCATGGTAATTTTTCCCCTCATGATATCTGCAATTTTTCCTACCAGGTGGATTCTTCTTGTATCTCTTAGTTTCCTTCCTGGTCTTTTGAGACTCAATTCCTTTATTATTTTTGCTGGAATATGAATCTCTCTAATGGCTTGTAGTAAGGGAATCGTAATACAGACATTCTTTAATTCATTTATAAAATCATAGTCAGGCAACAAGATTTGTTTTTCCACCCCTTTATCAATTTGTGATCTTTCAGGGAAAGGAGGTGTGGATGAAGATGCAGGTTGCTCAACTATAGGAGTTGTGGGGGTTGACTCTTTTTCTTTTTCTTTTTGAATAACTGGGTTTTGAAGAGATGCTTCCTCAGAACCTTTATTGACTTTAAGAGAATCCTCCTTAGAAGTACCTTGTCCTTGAACATCTATAGAAGGTTTTTCTAAGACTCTACTAGACCTGAGTTGAACATCATTAAGAGGAACAATCAATATAGGTAGGAAATTGTTGTCCTTCTACCATGTAAGCATTTTGAGGATTTTTTTTGTTGGGATTTGGCAATGGCTGGGCCGGTAGTTGATTTTTCTTTTGTTGAAATGGAAGCAAGAGTTGAGAATTTGGATTTGTTGAGAAGGTTGTAATGAAAGTTGTGGGTTTTGATTTGGAAGTTGTGGATTTTGTTGATTTTGAAAAGATGGAGGATATTGATAAAATTGAGTAAATCTCCCATAAGGATTTTGCATCCCTTGTGCCCATGATTAATATGGATTTTGAAGTTGGGGCCAAGGTTGTTGCCAAGAATTCCAATTTGGTGGGAGCTGAAAGTTCATAGGCTTGTTAAATCCCTGATTTTGTCGCCCCTGCCATGGTCTTCTTGAAACAAAACAAAGGGACTCTATTGAATTTGGATCTTCTTGAAAGACAGCTTTGAGCCTAGGAATTGAAGGACAATCCTTGGTCTCATGGCTTTCTAAGCAAATCATACACGTTTATACAACTTTTGCATCCAAGGGACATTACCTTAGAACATGTTTCTTTCTACATTTTGGACAAAAGATGGCCAAGGTATCAGCTTCTATTTTCTGCTTATTTTGTATTTTAAGGGTGTCCAGTTGTTCACTAAGGCTCCCTAGAGTATCAGTTTTGAACTCATCAAGCATATTGCCAATCTCTGCCCTAGTTACTAATCCAGTTGTAGATTTTTTTGCTCTAATAAGAGAAGGATCTCTAAGCCCTTTTCCAGTTTTAGATTCCGCCCTTGAGAGATGGACACATAGTTCTGCTATGTCATGGAGTGGAAGTTGAGAAATATCTCCCTTCCCCATCATGTTTAAAATATCTATCCATTCATCTCTAATGGCTTTCAATAGAAGGGATTTCAAGGTTTCCTCATCTAAATTACTCATTTTTGCTCTCTTTAAGTTGTACTGAAATCTTTCAAGTAAATCCTCCATGTTTTCATCTTCTCTTTGCATCATTTTGAATACCTTATCCTTATGATTGGTGAGCATACAATAATCCAAGTATCTATCCAAAAATGTTTGTTTCATATCATTGCAAGTCCTAATAGATTGAGTGACTAATCCCATGAACCATTTCAAAGCAGCTCCTTTCAATGTTGAAGGAAACAATTTGAGTTTTTGAGAGTCTTCCACATAGTCATAGGTTCAGCACAAGACTTCAAACTCAAATAGAAATGTTTCAGGATCCTCACTTCACAACCCATAAAAGTTTGGGAGGACAGGTGGTGAAATGTTTTTCATTGTTGTATGAGTTTCCTCATCGGCTATAGGGAATCAAAATGAGTTATATCCATCCCTATTTCCCCCATTGTTACCTCCACCTCCGTTATTTCCTCCTCCTATACCTCTACCTCTACCCCCTCCTCCAAATCCATCTTCTACTTCTTTTGTCATGATAGTTTCCTCAGAGTCTTATGGTTCTTCTATTAATGGTGAATGAGGAATAGTTTCTCCCTCCTCTTCTTCAGGTGATTATACTTCTTTGATTACGATAAGTTTCCCTTTAGAAATGAAGAAAGGTTATTCTCCTAGATCAGATTTAGTAGATAGTGTGGAAGAATCTCCTAATTCGACTGCTGCTTCTTGAATTCCAGGATCCTAACGCTGGGAGTATGAGTCGGAGATGATGGAGGTGTATCTTGTCTATCCTTGAAGTAGCTGTAGTTGTAAAAATCGAACTCTTGGCCCTAGCTATAAAACCTCCCCTAGAATCTCTTTCTCTATGCATGTCATTTATTTTTATTTTTATTTTTTTTCAAGTCGGGATAATAATTCTCTTTTTGATCTTCTAGGTCACACTAGGTGCAAGAAGAGAGCATAATCAAGAGATTATTGAACTAATAACTCTTTTTTCTGATCCTCCAGATCACACTAGGTGCAAGAGGAGAGCATAGTTCAAGAAGTTATCAATTTTCCCTTCTTTTTTTTTTATGTAAGAGATCGGCTACCTAGTTACACTTCCCCGGCAACGGCACCAAAATGTTTAGTCAATTTAGTATGTCCTAAATTTCTACATTAATTATCGACCAGGATTCATAAACCGATGAAGTGTGGCGCATTACATGTACAAGACAACCTCTTTCTTACTTTATATTGTTTAAAATTTTTGTTTTGTTTTGGGGGTTTTATCTTCATTTATCTCCTAATGTGAATGGAAATCCTATTCCTAAATTTTAAGAATACTTTAGAAGGTAAGTATAGATATAGATTTTAAGGCAATTATGTCCTTTATGTAGATTTCCAGAGCTTAACACTTCAGAGGATCTCAAAACATATTAGTAATGAAACTGTCATTTAAACAAGAATGGAAATGTACTGCTAGTAAAATCAAATAAATGATGAACTACTGATCATGAAATCACTACTTCTGCTACTCATCTAAATACAAAAAAAAAAAAGTTATGCTACTGCACTCAAACAAGTCAAAAACTGCAAACTAATAAAAGTAAAATCAATTCACTTCATTCATAGTCCGATAGCTTGCCATGTAGTCTAAGCTATGGCTTTAGGAGATAACGTCAATGATATGAGGAAGTTGATATCTAATTGCAAAAATATAAAGCTAAAATCAAATCACATCATTCATAGTCTGATAGCTCTCCATGTAGTCTAAGCTATGGCTATAGGAGATAATGTCAATGGTATGAGCAGTTTGATATCTAATTGCAGAAAAATAAAGCTAAAATCAAATCACATCATTACTAGTCTGATAGCTGACCATGTAGTCTAAGCTATGGCTTTAGGAGATAACGTCAATGATATGAGCAGTTTGATATCTAATTGCAGAAAAATAAAGCTGAAATCAAATCACATCATTCATAGTCCGATAGCTTGCCATGTAGTCTAAGCTATGGCTTTAGGAGATAAAGTCAATGATATGAGCATTTTGATATCTAAACTAACTAACAAAGAAAGTGAATAAGACTGAAATCAAAGCACAACTAGAATAAAAAAGCTAAGAAAAGCAAAGTCAGCAGAAAGGGTAATCTCATGCCACTAGTTATTGCAATAATTGTATGAAAATGCCCGGGCCTACTCTATCCTGAAACACACACACATAGATCAGTGTTAACAACAATATACAGAGTTTGAAAAATCATGTACAGGAATGAAATGTTAATACCATAGCAAATGAAATATACACAGGTGGATAACTATGAAATATGTGCAATGGAAATAAAGAAACAATGCATAAAAACTTTACAGCAATAAGGAAAATGAAACCTCAACGTGCAAGGGCCCTCTGCACGGCCTTGGTCAACAGAATATCAGTCCAGAATTATGCTCAAACAGTCATATAAAATAGAGTCTTCTTTATATTTCAAAATAGAGGGATAATCCTCTCGTTACCATAGTGGGACTAGTTCCATGGCACAGTAAACTTAACAACAAAATTACATCAACAAAGACTAACTCTATGTGTTTGGAAATGCATTGTTTATAACAAAAAAATTCATAACTGTTTTCCTATCAAATATCTTTAATTGAAGACGCGTAAAAGGACAGCGTCCATAAGCTTAGCATACTGGTTGCCAAGATTGTTCAATCTATCAAGAGTGGTTGTTGGATTCACATCGTGGGGCAGTCTATAGGTGTCAACATGACCTCAAGGATCTAGGAATAGCCACGAATCCTTCATGTTTTTGAAAACAGAGTCTGGTTGTCGTAGGACTTCTACGTTGGACCACCATTTGACCACCGTTGACCGTAGATTTCCTTAATGAATCCGGCTAAACCAATAGGACCTGATCCATGTCCAGGTCACTTCTATCTTTCCCATGTGCCTTGCTTTGCCGGATGACACCTACAACCTAGAGTTTAACAAAAACAGCTATGGAAAGTTGAATCGGCTGCGGAAAGTGGCTGCATTCCGCAGCTAATGAGAAAAATCTAAGTCAAACAGCAAACACAAAAACATAGTTAGAAAACCACTTAAATGCTATTTTAGAATCAATATGCAATGTTCTTTGATATCTTATGGGGTACTGGTGAGGGGAAAATGTCTAGGAAAATGTGTAGGAGAGATGTAGTTTCAAAGCTAAACACTTTACATGAAAAAATCCCCGATCTTCCAAGACACAATCAAATAAATGTAGCTCCTTTAGGGTCTCATGCCACTCATGGTATGATCGGTTTAGTTAGTACTAAAATCAAGAAGAAATCTTCAAAGGATTCTTCTCCTATTATAACTTTACTAGATTCCCAGACACGAGACTCTTCCACTGAAATTCCTGCTGATACCCATGTCGTAGTATCACCTATGGCCAAATCAAAATCCAATGGTAAAAATAAGGGGAAAAAGAGAAAGAAACAAATCTTAAAAGAGAAAATAGATAAAAATGAATCTACTGACGAGAAACATAAACCTCGCTATCCTTGTCTCATTTGTGATGAGGGTCATTTTACCAAAGACTGCCCACATCGAGCAGAGGTTTCGAAAATCGTCAAAGGTTCTCAAATGCCTACTGTCTTGAAGGATCCTTTTCCTAATGAATATAGTAATATGATCGGGTCTTCCTCAAATGCCTTAAAAGAACCCATTATGATGATGTCTCATGTCAGGATTGCGACGCGATCGTAAGATTATGGTAGTAAAAATCTTGTTGGTGGTAAAGAAGCAGAATCTTCTAATTCAAACCCATCAACTACAACTCCTCCTAGTTCTAATCTGCTACAGATCAAGAAACCTAACCCTGACTTAATATTCAAACCACCTCCTAAAGGTATACTTTGGAAATCAACTTTCAATCCACATGCGAGAGCTGCTCAGAATTATAACATTGTTGAGGACTTAGCTATTTTCCCTTTAGCAATGTCGGCTTTGGAAGTGCTGCAATCATACCCAGCACAGCATATTACTATTGTTTCCTGTAGCAGCTGTTGATATTCAGGATTCAAACCTAAGAATCTTCGATTTAGAGAATTGTACACCTGGCCTACCACATCAAATGGCTTTCCAAATAACAGTGTTAGTAAAAAACAAACCTTGCTTTCGGACTGTGATTGATGAGGGAGCTTCTATGTGTATTACATCGATCCAGTGTTGGAGATCACTTGGTTCTCCTACACTCAATCAATCTCTGATGATTCTAAAGGTTTTTTATGGTCGAGGGTTCCATCCTTTTGGTGTTTTGCAGGATTTACCTATAGGGGTCAAAGGCAAAACTGTAAATCTAAATGTGGAAGTGGTTGATGCTCCTCTAGATTACAACCTTCTCTTGGGTCGCAATTGGTATTACGCTATGACTGCTATTGTTTCAATGGTCTTTCAGGTTATCAAGTTTCCTCATAACGGAAAGATCATTACGATAGACTAGCTGACTTATTTCTCATCCGACCCAGCCTCTTCAGATAGTTTTCAGTATATCAATAAAACAACTATCCCTTACAAGGATGTTGGGGTAGGTTTGATTAAATATTTTGGTTTACTAGGAACTTTTTCCTTCCCTCCTCCTAACATATCGCCTTCTATTGCAACTATTCATACGATTTCATCGAACACTATTGCTTTTGATGATCTTTGGATCGTACCTTCTGATTCTGAGTTTGATTCATTTAATGGCGTGATGCCTTTGACTCCCTTTGAAATTGCATATCGGGTCGTACAGCCATTTTCTGACTCTTGTTCAATTGAAACTGATCCAATGAATGTGGTCCATGGAGAATCACTTTCGATATCAACCTCAGCTTCAACAACATTTTCTGAGACTATTCATACCGATGAGCAGATTCGTGAACTTTTGTTTGTTGATGATTTACCATGGGAAGATCTTCATCATTGATCTTCATTTTTACCTGAGATTTATCATTTTGAAAATGATTTTTCATCTATTTTTACCACTGATTATGTCAAAGAACCACAGAATCCATTGCAACATCCTGATTCTGAGTTAAATTTTTGAAATATCTCTTGAACGGTTCCTATTGACATTTCAGTTAAACCTAGAATTATCGAAAACATTCATATAGTTGCTTCTTGTACGGACGATGAAATCCAAACTTATAAAGCCCTATTTCAAGAATTATGTGGCGTGTTTTCCTGGTCATATGAAGAAATGCTAGGAATCGATCCATTAATTGTTGTCCATGAAATTAAAACATGCCCAGATGCTAAACCTGTCTGGCAACGTTTGCGTCAAATACATCCGAGAAAAGATGCTACTATTAAAGCTGAAGTTGAGAAATTACTTCGAGGAGGTTTCATTTATCCAATTCCTTTAATGGATTGGGTATCGAATATTGTTCCTGTTAATAAAAAACAAGGAACGATAAGAATATGTATCAATTATAGGGATATTAATCGGGCTTGTCCTAAAGACAATTATCCAACCCCCTATATCGATCAAATTATTGATGATTGTGCCGATAGTGAAATGTTCTCCTTTATGGATGGTTTTTTTGGTTACAATCAAATCAACATACTCCCTGCTGATCAATCAAAAACAGATTTCATTTGTCCATGGGGAACTTTTTCTTATTGCAAATTACCTTTTGGATTGAAGAACGCTGGAGCAATTTTTCAAAGGGCTATGTCTTATGTATTTCATGACATCAAGCACATTTTGCAGCCTTATCTCGATGATTTACCGCCTATTCTTTACGTAGAGCTGATCATCTCACTCATTTAAGAGCTATCTTTATGAGATGTAGGCATTATCGAATTAGGCTAAATCCACACAAATGTGTATTTTGTGTAGAAATGGGTCATTTACTAGGATTTTTCATTTCAAAAGCCAGCATTCGTGTTGATCCCTCGAAGGTTGAAGCTATCGTAAAATTGCCTCCTCCTTCGACTCTTCTTCAACTCCAAAGTTTGCAAGGGAATGCAAACTTTTTATGTCATTTCATTCCTAACTACGCCGAGATAACAAAAGGTTTTACCAGGTTGTTGAAACAGAATAATCCATTTTTTCGGGATGAGATAGCTAACAAATCTTTTGATGCACTTAAACACGTGTTAACCCATGCACTGTTATTGCATCCTGGCAATTACAGCCAGGATTACTTTTTGTACCTTGCCGCTTCTCATTCTACCATTGGGATGGTTTTAGTTCTAGAAGATGAATTCAACAATGAAACATGTGATTTACTATCTTAGTCGAACTCTGAATCCGACTGAGCTTAAATATTCACTTGTGGAGAAATTGGCCTTGGCAGCTGTTCAAGCTGTCTAAATATTTCGTCATTACATCCTATTATGCAAAACCACAGTAATTTCTGACTGTAGCCCTATGATGTACATCTTGACCAAACAATTGCTAGGGGGAATGTATTCCGAATGGATAGTTATCCTGCAGGAATTTGACTTGGAATTTGAAAAATCCAAGGCTAAGAAATCTTTGGTTTTTGCGGAACTGATGTGTGATCTCCCGCATACTGATACTGAAACTATGGCGAAAGAACCCATTGTGGATGAATCCTTGTTTCTTATCAGTAATCTTGATCCATGGTATGGAGATATTATTGTTTATCTCCAAACCCAATCTTTTCGGCCTAAAATCTCACGATCTCAATGACGAACAATACGTTTCCAATCCCAACAATACAATATTATTGGAGATACACTCTATCGTCGTGGGGCAGATTCTGTTTTCTGACGTTGTCTAACTCATGAAGAAGCTGAAAAGGTTCTGAATGACTTTCACTCTGGAGCATGTGGCGGTCATATGTCTAGGTATGCCACAATCCAAAAGATATTGCACACTGGTTATTTCTAGCCATCCTTATTAAAATATTGTATCTATGCAGTACGGAAATGCCACAATTGTCAATTTTTTTATCATAAGATGCATGCTCCACCCGCTCCTCTCCACCCTATAATTGCTGTCAGTTCTTTCGCAAAGTGGGGTATTGACTTTATTACATGTAACCCTCACTTTGTGAAAGGACCGACAGCAATTATGGGGTGGTGAGAAGCAGGTGGAGCATGCATATTACGATAAAAAAATTTGACAATTGTGGCATTTCCGTACTGCATAGATACAATCTTTGAATAAGGATGCCTAGAAATAACTAGCGCACAATATCTTTTGGGCTGTGGCATACCTAGACATATGACCGCCACACGCTGCAAAGTCACAATCATTTAAAACCCTTTCAGCTTCTTCATGAATTAGACAACATCAGAAAATAGAATCCACCCCATGATGATAGAGTGTATCTCCAATAATATTGTATTGTTGGGATTGAAAACATATTGTCCATTGCTAAGATCGTGAGATTTCAAGCCGAAAAGATTAGGTTTGGAGATAAACAATAATATCTCTATACCATGGATCAAGAGTACTGATAAGAAACAAGGATTCATCCGCAATGGGTTCTTCCGCCACATTTTTAGTATCAGTATGCGGAACTGACATGTAACCCTCAATTAGCCGGGGGGCATGCGTATATCATCCTAGCGGTATATTATTTTACTAATTGGGCCAAGGCGATGCCTGCATTTTCAGCAGATGGCAAAACTGTTGCAACTTTCGTATTCAATCATATAATTACTAGATTCAGTGTTCCTCGAGCTATTATTACTGATCATGGAAGTCATTTTTGAAACATCATGATGACTGAACTGACAGATCAACTTAGCCTGCGTTAGGATAGTTGTACTCCATATTACCCACAAGCTAATGGTCTGGTTGAAGCTATCAATAAAGTTCTAGTCACTATGATCCAACGAATAATTGGTATTCATAGGTTGAATTGGCATAAGATGTTATTTTCAGCAGTTTGGGCATATCAAACCTCTGTGAAAGCATCAACTGGTTTATGGTTTGGAAGCAATGTTACCTATTGAATGCGAAATTTCGTCATCATAAATAGCCATAGAATTACTCATAGCCACTTCTGAAGAGGAGAAACGTTTTTTGTACTTAGCTCAATTAGATGAGAATCGACGCACTGTTACATTAGCAATCTAAACTCATGCGAAATGGATAAAAGCTCAGTACGACCAAAATGTTACACCACGTAATTTTTCGGAAGGAGGCCTAGTTTTACTATATGATCAAGAAAATGATAAGCTAGGGGTTGGAAAATTTGTACCGATGTGGCATGGTCCTTATATTGTTAAGCGAAAGTTGGCAAAAGGGGCCGATGAATTAGTAGATTTTGATGGTGACTCTTTGGGTAAACCTAGAAATGGGCTTTATCTGAAAAGATATTATGCTTAAACTTCAGTGTGGAGATTTTTGTTAGTTTGGTTTTTATAGTTGGTGTTATTTAGATTAGAAAAGCGTCCCTAGTTTAGAGAGTGTTTTTATCATTATTCCTGCTTATCTTGGTTTGACTCTTGATATTGTAGATGTCGACGTCTCTTCAAACATACATTGGTTTTGCTGATGGTGCTTGTCGTAGTACACAGAACATTTCTTCCGCAGCTTGGGTTATCTATTCACCCTCTGATGAGTTAGTATCTATGCATGGGGTAAGCCTTGGTCAAACAACGAATAACATTGCAGATTATAGTGCAGTGATTGATTTATTATCTGAATCCATCTCATTTGGGATTTGGAGTTGATTGTTAGGTTAGATTCTGAATTCATTGTATTGCAACTTAACAGTGTTTATGCCATTAGAAACCCAGTGTTATTAAGATTATTTTTGAGAGTTCGTCTCTTGGAACGTGAATCTGATTACATGGAATATCAGCATCTTCCAAGACATTTAAATACATTAGCAGATGCAGACGATAAATAGACATTTGCAATAATCAAAACAGTAAATTTAAAACATTCAATAACATGATACACAATATAGCTGGTAATAATGATATATCATAGCATAGAAGAAGTGTGTCAAATATATATCGTCTTCGATCATAGGTTGAAAAACACATGATGATCTACAGAAATGATAGTAAAAAAGGCAAAAATGTCATGTGAGTCTACAAAAGCGATCATCCTATCCCTGGTGATGATCACGATAAGAAACCACTGCTCGGGCCACCCTACAAAGGAACCTCCTAAAAGGTCCTGGGACCCCAATCACATGTCGTTGCAACCTAAGTGGAATATCATCTATGCCAGTCTCTAGAATATCTGTTGTCAAACACTCTAGATGATTATCCAAATCAGTCAGGATCTCTGTAGATTGGTCCTGTGGGGCCAGTACTGCTGTAGCTGGGTGTCTCCTCTCATAAGGCTAGAGAGCATCTGGTCGTCATGGATCCAAATCTACATTTAAAACTTTTTATTGTCGGCTTTGGACGATTTAAACAAAATAAAAAACTAGTTAAAACTTAGAAAGTGTTGAAAATGATTTTACCTGAATCATCCCACTGCTCTCCTGGTGGAAGAACCATGTCTAGGTCACCACGATAATCCGTCCCAGCATATGAAAAATCCTGAATCACAAAAAGTTGGTTCCTTAACCAATGAAAATAATCGGGAGGAAATCAAACAACCTCTGAACCCTCCTCAGTATGACGGGCCATCACTTCAACCCAACGCATTATCCTAGGCTCTCAAGGAAGACCAGCCTCAACAGAAAGTGGTTGTTGGACCAGCATAGGGACCCTCTCTAGACCAAAGCTCACAACCAGGAAACCATATCCAAAGTTTTTTAGTTGTCCATTCTTTTCTCTAGTTAGTTGGCCTTTTACATTCGCCAACATAGCCTCGCACCAATTGAATATGTTACCTCAATAACAATCTACAACCATTTGCATATGGGATCCAGTAGCTACATGCAATGCTGCACTCTCGCATAGTCTAGTGACAGTGAATGCAATAACCTTAAGTTCAGGATAGTCGATAGTTTTAATATCAATATATTTTTCCTTTGGTTGATCATTGAAAAACTCCAATCAGAGACTAGTGACAAACTGGCCACCTAGCCTAGTCCTAAAAAGAGATAATCATTCACCTCTCTTGGGAAAACTAGTCAAAAAATATATATCCTCTAGCTCAATTTCGAGCTGGTGGCAACCAATCATGAAACACTGGTCCTGTATTCTCCACCTGTGTACTAGCCATTGCAAGAATTCAACTTGGGCCCTCATGCTTGGTATGGCCCAGAACTTAAACAGTCCACACGCATCGTAAGCAATAGGTGTGGACCCATGAGCTTTTTCTTTGTAGAAAAAAGTCAGGGTCCATAGAGGCCGGATGTTGCACCTACAGACCCCCACGAGCGATTTTCTAAACCAAATTCTCCTTTAAAAATGAATTTTAAAGCCTAAAAACAAAATGTAAATTGTTGAAATGCAAGGATGATTTGGATTACCTGGAGCTGATGGTTTTCGCTTCCAACGAACGGATTTTCCGCAATCTTCACAGGAAGTTTCTTACCCAAAATCTCTCACTTCTCACTCTGAAATCAAATGGTAAAAATGAATTTAAAAAAGCCCTTTTTATAAGATTTTTTGAATAAATGAATTTTTAATTTATTTATTTTTCACTTTAAAAAGGTAACTTTTTGATACGTTTTTATTTATCTTAAATAAGTATAAGTAATGTTTTGAGTTTCTGTGTAGAATATTGGATTTTTCAGGGAAAATTGATCATTTTCAACAAAGAGTACTTTTATCACTCTTTCGGACTCTTTCAAAAAATTACGAAAAAGCGAAACATTGGAGTCCTCTTCAAGCTCTTTTCTGTCTCGTAAAATATGAAAAGATTGTCGAGTTTTTTTCCTTTTCAAACTCGTTAAATGAAATTAAAAAGGCAGTCCACTTACATCTTTTTTATGACCGTGTAAACATGAAAAGATCACCGAACGTTTGTCATTTCAAGTTCGATACTGGTTCTAAAATGATGCGTCTTCAATCCTTCTTTTACTTTTTCAGATTGGAGCCACTAATTATGAAAAGTACTCCTTGATCGTAAAGATCAAGCAGTTCTCTCAAGTATTATTTTATACTTTTTCGGGCTTGAGGGACAGAAATTTACGAAAGAGGACGCCCATGGAGTTTTTTTAAGTTTTTCTTCTAACTCCCTAAAATTGAAAAACACTGAGTTTTTCCTATACTAGACTCATTAAAATTTAACAGTAAAGGACTTGTTCAATTTTAAATAGGAATGAACCACTCCTTCTTAGGGATCCAATTTTAATCTAAGTTGGACTCATCGGAAGGATGAGCTTATAAACAAGAAAATGTTATCTTCCTCAAGATTGTCAAAAATAAAGAGGTACTTGCTAGAAATGGTGGGGGAAAGAGAGAAAAATGAATTTGTTTGTTACACTTTGTGTTTTAGAAAAGTAGTTAACCACTCGCGAACACGATACTTTTTGTTCACCTAGGTTGGGAAATCCTTTGCCTAATAGTTAATCAAACCATATTGGAAGTCTTTAGCCAGTTTTTGGGTATTAGCTTTGGGTCAATTGTCACCAAACCATCTGCAGTGTTTTTATGTGTTCAAGAGGTCAGTTCAAATAAACCATTCATCTACAAAATATCTGTCATCCATTTTGACCATCCCTGAGTTAGTCCTTGCCAAATATATTTCTTCAAAACTTGATCTATGATTTCGTGTTGTGGACTTGCCTACGACAGATCGCTTTCTATCGACTTCGGCTCATTATCTAGAAAGATGATCTAGAAATCGTCAGTACCTTGGAATATGCATTCCCTAATGGTAGTTTTCTCGCCTTCAACGATAGCTTGCATCATTGACCTTCGATCAAACGACACTATGACATGTTCGACATCATCTCATTTATTCACATTTCATGGATTGTACTGAGTACTTTGAGAGCCATTGACATTACTCATGGTTTCTCTTACACTTTTTAATAGTTAACATCATTGACTGGTAATCAAGTGGTTTCTACCATGTTTGACTTCGACACATCCATTCACATGGATAGAATCGTACTAGTTCGGGAAGCAGAAATGAAGACCCTGGATCTAGTTTCTACCATCCAGGTTGCGAGGAATTTTATTATTCATTATACAGTGGACTATTCATAAACAGATGGTTGCGCACATACTATGTCTACATGTGTCTATACTCTTACTGTATTACAAAATCATCCCTGTATCAGAACAGTTTAGTTAGTTTTCTAGTCAGTTTTGATCTAAGTATGGGAATGTCTACCTCAGCAATGATATGTTGACATATCTATATATATATATATATATATATATATATATATATATATATATATATATATTGCTTTGAATTTTTTTACAGGTTCTAACTAGGGTGTCCACAGGATGATCCTTGAAATGATGAAGTACTTCACTCTTCATAAATGACAAACTCTATCTTCATCTATTACAGACTTCGCACTTTAGGGGGCAATCTGTTGCACAAAAAATTGTCACCTTGACATTCTGCAATCTGTGTGAGTCCATTACCACTCATACTTTCCTCCTTTGCAAGTCTTAAGCCTCAGTTCTTCATATCAAGCCTTGAAAATAAGAAAAAGTCCTCAAAAGTCTCTAAAACTCTGGTTCTGCACTTTCTCTTAGCATTACCTATGGTCTTGCACCTGAAGCTCATTTCCTCTACGCAATTGAATGCTCTGTCTCCAGGTTATGGGTGCCGACCCCTGTAAAAGTTAAAAAGGCGCAAGTATATTCTTAAAAACTCACTTTGAGTCATTTCTAGATGCTTCTAGAAGGAATCTTGAGTTGGCAAGTTTGCTCCCTTAAGGTTCATGCATCCCATACCTTAAGGAGCTAACCCCTTGATGTGAGGAGCTTATCCCTTTGAAGGAGGACTCTATCCCTTCATAGGTTGACCTGTAACCTCCTTCCTATGCAATATAAAATGAAGCATTGGGCTGGTTACTTGGGAGGTTGAAAGCTGAATATTTTTGAGGTGAAATGCTGTTGGAACTTAGTCTTCCTAATTGAGCTTTTATGAGGAGAGATTACATACCTCTTTGATCTCATTTAGAAGAGTGTAAGGCTTGTCAAACTAAAGGAGATTCCTATTTCGGACCCTGGGAAGAGCTTGTTCAACATCAAGGCTGAAAAGGTTGTAAGTTTCTTCTACTTCAAAGTTAATACAAATAAGTTTGTTTTTCTCAATAAGCTGTGTTTTATGGTTTATTTTGTGGATTCCTTGATCACCACAATGAACATGATTTATGATATTAGCTATGCAAATGTTATTTGATGTTTGCTTGTTTGTGATTGTAGATTCTCAAAAGGAAACTCTTTCAGACCATTGAAAGATGGCTGCTACAAACTAGCGTTGGACATAAGGTAGGGTCTAAACACCTCTATAGTTTTTATTTATGAATCTCATATGTCTAGAGAAAAATAGATTTATTTTTCTTCTTGTTGCTAGATATCTTTTGATACAAGGGAGATCAGCCTTGTCTGCAAGATCAATTTATTCGGCCAACACAAGGACATATTTGTTGACTATTGAATTAAAAAAACATTGGAGCACAAGATGGTGCACTTCATGAGGTGTTTTATCTCTACTTCTACCAAACAAAACTTAATACATGTTGGCAATCAATCATCAAAACAATGAACTAATCATGTCCAATAAAAGTGGAAGAGGAGAATAGGGGCTAAAGATAAATTTGATGCTCATGGGTGAAAACATTCCCTAGCTAGGCATCTTTTCATCTAACCTAAATATTGTTACTGAGAACAAAATAGAATTAATGGCACAAAATTTCCAAGAATGCGTCTTTTCTGTTAGGTAACTACTGAGAATAAGTGTGTTTCCTACTCAAAATCTACTGCCAGTAGTTCTTTGGAATGGCCCCCCCACGTAGGATTAATGTCATTCTATATCCAGTCCACAAGACTCTCCTAACTCAAAAGACTTACCTGCCATATATGCTGAATATTTTCATTGAACTCCAAAAGTCTAGCTTCAATGTTCACAACCATGGTAAAATTAGGATAAAAAAAATTTCTATTCACTTCATGCCACATGATGATATCAATATCTTGCTTGTGCCTTCTTATGTTGAACACATCCCTTTTGTTTGAACCTTGTGATAATAATGCACATAAACACTCAAAGAAACCTTTTCTTCTGATTTTAAATTAACAATAGCCTTTAAAGTATGATGAAGCTTATATATTTACAATGGATATGGAAACCTTTAGCAATATATCGTTACATGTATTCTTTGACTAAATTGTCAGCAAGAAAACTTCATGTTGGAAAAAAATATCCTGCTCTACTTAGTACCTTCCTTAGGATCAATCTAGTTCTAATCTCATGGAAATTCAAATTAATGCACCATGTGTGATTTTCTTTGAATTATAATTTTCTTTCAATCTTATACCTGTTAGAAAACACGACACCATAATCAACCCAACCAAAATGAATTTTAATCTTAAGAAATTCTTCATGGACTATAGTGTAGAACTTCCCATTTCAGGATGACTAATGATAATGACCCTCTGTGTACCTGAATAACTAAGTTTTCACAAGGCTTCCTATTGCACTCTTCTTAAATTTCTATTAGTTTTACTAAACGATGCATATTTTGATAGGTTTGAAAATTTATTTTTAGGTCACTCAAGTCATGGAAGAATTTATTATTTAATAAAATTTACAAGATTTTATAAGATGTAGCATGGATGATAATGTTACATAAAAAACCATATGTTACTTGCGCCTGGTCTCATCCTCATTTGGGAGATGCATTGGGGTGGTGAAGATCATAGTGAGAATGGAATTTTGGTGGTCAGTTTAATATTCTGTCCACCTCACTAGTGACTAAGACCTCGTTGGGCAGTTCCTTTTTAAAATCAAAATTTATTTTGATTACAATACTGATCTCGTTCCTTGGATTCCTAGACCACAAATATTACAAAAGAGATAAAGTGAGGTTGGAATGTATTAGGTCCATATTTTCTCTAAATTCTACCAGTATTTAAGAAAAGGGTACATTAAGCCCTACTAGGGTGGTCTATAATGCTTTAGATGTTATTTCATAAGAGGCCTTTGATTAAGGGAGCTAGAAAAAATTTCCCACTGAAACTTGAAGGCCTAGATCCAAAACAAGACAAGAATTTAATCATATTAACTTAATATCATTCATGAACTAGGATGAATTTCCTTTCACCTATAACCATTCTATACCTGATAATATTTGATCACATTAATTTAAGTAATGCATTCCATTCATTATGATGAATCTTAGAGAAGCTCATGAGATGGAAGTTTGATGAGGAATTCTCTTGATTGAGTTAGAAATAGAAAATAGAAATTGATCTATTCAGGTGGTATTTGTGTTAAAATCATTTCATTCACACCATTGCATTGTGCTATAACTAGATGTCAATGAATATAAAACTTTCCATTTCTAACAGAAAATATTTTAGTCAATTAATGGAAAATGCGTGGTCAAAATAGAAAAGTACTTTAGAAAAGCTTAAATATCCTTGTGAAACCCCATATTAAGAGACTAGGCAAGAAAGAAAATATATTTCGATATACATGAAATCATTTTCTTCATATTATAAGTTAATTAAGTTATTGAGAACTTTTTATCATGTTGGGTATTGGTCATGATTTACAACAATATAGTTAAACTTAGAGGAGAATTTGGTTATGCAACTATTGATTGAAAATGATCATGTTCAAACAATTAATACTTAGTCTTATGATGTTATGTCACCATAAGTTGTCTTTAGTTAATAACAAAGTACATGTATTGTTCACATTTTGAATTCTTTTACTTAATTTTGACTTCATGTTATTATTTTCATTGGCATGAGAAACCATTTTAGCAATTCTATTTTCAGATCTACGTTTTTTTTTTTTTTACGCATAATGGATTCTTGTCCAATTGTGCAATTATTTTCATCCACAAGAAGGCATATGTGGATAATTCTCATTGTCTTTTTTTCATTCCCTGGACTAGAATTTGAAAAAGATAGCCCATTGATCATATGTAATTTTTTTTCTCATTTGGTTCACAATTTTCATCCACAGGAAGGCAGATGTGGATAATTCTCATTGTCTTTTTTTTTCATTCTTTGGACTACAATTTGACAGAGATATGCCATTGATCAAATTTATTTACTTTTTTCTCATTTTGTCAGCAAAGGATTGATTTATGGGAGTCAATGTTCATATATATGCTACTGCATATTTCAACCTCAAAAATTTCATGTTTTTGGCATCCTTCTAGGAAACAGTTCATCACCAGAGGAAAACTATACAATATTATTCTTCATAATCTTCTGTAATTGCTATATATTCTACTCGGAATTATTTTATTGTATTTTATTAATATCAAGATTTGGTTGCCTCCTCTTGCTTCAATTATTGATATTCCATGAGTCACCTTATATTCGAAAGCTATTCTTCACTCAATATATGCATACAGTGTGGATGCTATGAATCCATTTTATTATTCTTCACCTTGACTAAATATCTAGTCAGATAATGCCATTAATAGTTGGAACTTTTGCATTCAATAACTGAAATATGGCTACAATGGGTAGTCCTTCAACAGAAAATGCCACTTTTTTTTTAATTAATGCCAATTTGTAGACTCATCTCCTAGACAATATACATGCTACATGATGGGCATATGTGTTCTCCTTTTTTTTGCCAATATTTTGGGCTTCTGGCTTGGGTTCTATGTTTTGAACATGAATATTATGTTAAGCAAACTTATCTTGGATTCATGATAGGAGGCTATATTTCCCTTCCTTTGATTTTTATTGTAGCTTTTGGGTTCAGTTTTGTTGTCTTATATGCCCTCTCACCACGAATTTGGATTCAGTTGTGCAGTGATTTTTTGTTTTTCTTCTCTCTATTATGATATAGTGGGATGTTTTGACTTCATATATTTTGGAATAATAACTTCATTTTCTTGTCAAGTACATTTTGATTTCCTAGATATTGAAATAATTAATTCATTTTCATGTCTAAACATGTATAAGATGAGGCAAAAAATAACTTCAGCAGACTGTAGGACGAGGATTTTTGTTTCTATCTTTATTATTTTGGGATCATGTTTTTTTTTCTACAAACATATTGGGTGCTTGGCAGAATAGTAGCTTTCAAAAGGTTGATAGGATTACAGACGAAATCACCAAATAGATAGAATGTGCAACTTTGTCTTTATATTTTGAAACTCACTAGAATGAAGAAGATAATATTGAACTTTCTGAGTCTAAAGCAAAAATATTTAAACCTTGTATTGTAAGATACATGGGTTACACGCCTTTCCATGACCAAAATAAACCTATGACATTTCCTAGAGATAATATGATATACAAAGAGATGCATTTCCCACCAGAGGATGACAAGATACACTGCCTCATTCATCATCCAATAGAATACAAAAATCCATTTCCATGTCCAAAGGTCCGTGACTATGTGTCATATGCATTCTGACTTCCAAGAAGATTATGCCTCTTCACTTAGAATCTCCCCATACCTTTTGTTCTAGATTACCAACATTAGAACTTGGACAAGTTTATAATGGGCCCACCCTCAACTTTAGCCTTAAAAATTCCTATGAAATATAACATACAACTCAATGCTTATCCAAATACTTCATCACTTAGTCAAATTACATATTGCAAGGAACAATAACATCCCAATAAATAAACCACACAACATAGAGGTTAGGGAGCATGCTAGGTGAGTCCCTTAACTTTATTAATGATGGGGTTACAACAACCATAGTACAATATAGATGAGTCTATCTACTTCCCATGAATCATTTTACGTAGGCATAAATAAATTAAGGAACACCTTCATTGTTGCGATTGTATTTTCCATGGTAAAATAACAAGAAATGTCATGGAGTTAGGGAATTTTTTCAGCATTTATCAATGTGTAACTTTATAAATTACTTTTATATTCCCTCAATCATCATTATAATAACCATCATCATTACATAGTGAAATATTTAGTAAAATCATAGTGAGTTGCACAACCATTAACTCTCATTGTTGTAGCATATTAACTTAAATTTCATGCTATAGCTATGTATCGATTCCATGATTCTTTTAATTCAGTTAATAATTCACATACTTGGTAATATAAACATCACATCATGAAAGAAATTAACATCATAAAAATGTCGCAATAAACAATCACATAATTAGAAAATGATATACCCGGGAAACCCCATACGGTAAAAACCAGCAAACATTTAATTTTATGATTAAATGCTCATGAGGGTATTCACCCCTCACTCATTTCTTATAAGCGAGCACATACCTTGACCACTATCATAAAATATTACATAGAGAAATCATCTTAAATGAAACATAACTAGCTATAATCTATTACAATATTCATGATATCATTTACCCACGAATACTCAATCTCTATGTCTTTATGGTATGAAAACTTCTATCAGTGGATCATCCTACAATTATAATTCTTCAATCTACACAATTATTTATCTACCACAATGTTATGTATGGACTATCCTATGCACAAGTCACCATTCTTTCCTATCATTGTTGTCGTTATCACACTTGATATCATGATTATATAAAATATTAATAAACCAGTCATAAATATTTATTA
This sequence comes from Pinus tabuliformis, assembly GCA_031772625.1. Lineage (NCBI taxonomy): Eukaryota > Viridiplantae > Streptophyta > Pinopsida > Pinales > Pinaceae > Pinus > Pinus tabuliformis. Next base: position 631,693,875 of record CM062817.1, on the reverse strand, counting down.
GTGACACTTCAACATATATTTGTGTGAATGCATAAAAAATAAACAAAATGTAATGAAATATATTCTCTAGCATCATTTCACATGCATTAGTAACAAGAAAATCAATATCAAGCATAATCTTTCAAACAAAAGACTAACATAATCTTGCATTCAATTTATATTATTTCCAAAGGAAAGTTAACATACTAGATATTCTTCTTGTGCATGCAAATGCATCAGAAGATTTTAGGACAACTAGCCCAACAAACAATTTTCTTTATGTCTACTATTATGTTTTCTTTTCCAGAAGGATTAACACAATACATTCTATACTTATGCATGTGAGTGCATGTTCTTTTCCAAAAACATATTTTCCATAGGAGAGTTATTCACAATGGCTATTATGTATAAAATTCAATGCTTTGTTCCAAACAAAGTTAATAGAATAGTTATAATTTCTTGCATGCAACTACCTCTCCTCGTCAACATAAAATAACATGATATATTTTTCTTCTTGCATGTGAAACATATATTTATTTCCAAAGGAAAGTAACTAAATATTGCATGGAAAACCACATTTCTTTTGTAAAGGATCAAATGCATAACATTTATTCTTTCATGCATGCAAAGAGACATTTTCGTCTTACCAAATTAACTAGCCCAATAACTATACATAATATTCTCCCAAAAGAAATCTAATACCATAACTAATCCTTTTATGTGTACAAATACATATTATTTTCCTGAAAAGAAGGCTAACACAATCAATATCATGTGATTGCACCTTTCTTTTCTCCAGAATCTAAGACCAAAACTATAATTTTCCATGCATGCAAGTGTATATGTTTCTTTAAAAAATCTTCCAATTAACACAATAGAGCATGTGATTACTAGTTTTCCTCTCGAAGAATCTAATTCAATAATGCATACAATGACATGTTTTTCTCTTCTCTTCTCTTTAAAGAGTTCTAACAAAACAAATACTTAATTGGATATATATATTTATTTATTTATTTTCCTATCATGTCATACATCAGATAAACTTGTAACATTTCCTCAATAAATAACATGAATATCGAATATCTCTCAGATAACACAACCAATTCACCTTTATACAAAGGTTTTTATGTCAACTCTTTCTCAAAAAAGCTACTTCTGTCTTTCTGCTTCACTGAAGCTTTCCATGTGTGTAAAATCACATACTAATTTCAAGTAGATCCAATATACTAGATATTATTCCTATGCACATAGGCACATATTCTCTTTATCAGTCCAATATTTCTCTTTAATAATTTAATGCATATGAATTATGAGAACATTCTTGTTAATATTTTTAATGAAATAGATTAATTCCTTTTAAATAATTATACACATAAATGTTCTATTTTTTTGTATGCGAATAACTTATTTCTTTTCAAGAAATATCAACATAATTGTCTTATTGTTGTTCATGCGAATAACTTATTTATTTTCAAGAAATATTAAACTTAATAGTTATTTATTCATGCATGACATTAATTTATTTATTTTCAAGAACGTCTATACAATAGTTATCTCTATATGCACATAAACAATTATTCTTATTGCGTTGACAAATCAAATGGCAACACTCTATTTTACTTTGTCTTTCCTCTTTTAGTCATCGACTTTAAGCCTAATTTCCAAACAACAAAAAACAATTTTTTGACATAAAAAAATGTTTTGGTTGGTAATGTCTTCATTAAAAACCTCCCTATGTTTTCACACAGGTGTCATTTTTTGGAAGATTCGAATGAATCTTTGCAGCCCATTGTTCCAGATGTAAGTATTAAATAATTTCCTCCTTCGTCATCAACTTTGAACACAGTTTCCGAGAAGTTGAAAACATTTTTTTTCAAAAATAAAAGATGATTTGCATGAGAACAGGCTCATTTAAAAAAAACTCTTTCTTTTTTTACACATATATCATATTTTGGGAGATACAAAGACATATTTGAACCCTATTTTCCAATAAATCATGCAATTCACACAATTATTTTGACATGAAAATATTTTAAGAATTCAATGAACAAAACACTTATTCCTTTATGCATGCAATTCCTTAGATGTTTTCCAGAAAAATAATCTTGAGTCTTTATCATATGAAAATATTCAACCAAATAAATTTGATTCTTATATCATCATGCACCATATGAAAACACAATAATTTTCAAAGAGCATAGTTACTAGTCTTTTAGCTTGGCATCCATTCTTTCTTTGTATTTTTTGCCTTCTGCATGTATTATGTCATTAGTTTTCATTTTTTCCCATAGGCTTACAATAATTATAATTAAGAAAACACAATAACTAATCTAAATCCTAAAATAATTACATAAATCACCCATAAATCATCCATAAATCTCTCATTCTTTTCTTTTCAAGGTAGAATTTTTTTTTCGTTATGAACAAAATATCACGTATCCATAGCTTTTCTAAAACTATTCCTCATTATTTCTAAAACTCATAAAATATACAAACTTGGAAATCTAATTCATTTAGATAGAAGAATATAGATTCTTCTACATAAAATAATTAAGAATTAATTCTTGTAATATTATTATAATTGAGAATTACAAGGATATTCCTCATGTAATATCAATATAAAAATTAATAATATTTAATTATTCAACAACCCTCATTTTATGAGAGTTTTTAGAAGAGATTATGCCAGAGATATTACAACTACTTACTTTCACTGCCAACTGCTGAAGCACCTACGGGTATGTGAACTTTAACGCCAATTTTCTAAGCTAATGAACTTGAACGAAGACTCCATTAGAGTATGAATCATGTTCCTTGAGTACGTAAGTTATCTGGCTTTCAAGTAGAAATCTAGGCATCTCTCTCTACAGTAGTAGTTTTCATCTATGTGGGATCACTCAGTAGCTATATGGGAAAAGTAAGCATAGACTTATAGCGACATAAGTTTATTATGTAAGCTCCAGTAGTAGTTCCAACAACACCAGTAGCTAGTGAGCCATAAAAACTGACAAGTAGCAATCCGGCTACCATCCAACCAAATCCAGCTAGGCCAACATCGTACCTTTCATCTCGAGACAATTGACATATGACACTAAGATGCTACATAATTTTCCTTTTCATTCTACCACCCAAATGTTAAACCATGTTGTTCCCGCTTAAATCCTCTTCCCTGTAACCCCAGAAAGGTCACTTGAGAGTATATTTCTCCCTCGAGAATGGAGAGCCAAGGGCACACCTCGATAATTACATATGCTCCCCTACATTAGCCCAAGAGAATATTTCTACGCAAAGTAGGCAAGGATATCTCGGGGTGGGATAATGATCATTTTGGAAAAAATTTCTGCTAGACCCCTGGTTGTTTCCCTTTGACAATTATGTACTTATACACATAGAATGAAACCAACAAAATTCTTAGACGTGTAATGTGGAGTATTCATGGCATCAAATGGGTATGTCCACAACTTGTTGAATATTTTTCCTTTTGCTTCCTTACATTCCTATCCAAATTCTAAGATTTATCCCATGAAACTTTTTATGCCATTATCCAAAAAAGAAAATTTGAGTTATTTCAGAGTCTCCAGCACATTTCCAATGGGCCACAATCCATGCAAGCTTCCTCTGCATTTTATTTTGTTGTGTATAGTAGTCTACATCCGCTTCACACAAACTTGCACCTCTTCGTAATTTCCACAATTATTCTCATATATTTTATATACCAGGGTATCAATCTATGAGATATTTGAAATGGGTGATCAAATACATTGAAGAAAGATCCAAAAGGTTAAACAATAGTCAAATTTGGGTCGACCTATATTAAAGGAACAAACAAATGATGTGAATTTAAGTAAACGAAATTTTCCTATTTCAATTCAACTAACACAAGGAAATAACCCCATATGTATATGGACTCTATGTTGAAGCTTTTTGTCAGCAGTAGTATTAATGCTCAACAAATTGAGCATGATACTCTGCATAGGGTTTATTAGATAATTTCTTAGTATAATTATATTTGATGGACTATTTCTTACTTGGGTGTGTATGGAAGATAGCGAGGACTACAGAAGTGGAAATATAATAGCTCCATTAGTGCTTCGTCATTTGGAATAGTTCAATATAATTGGCTCATGTTGACCAACTGAATTTAGATGTTTATTATACCCACAGGTGTAAAATAACCTATCTTGGTGTTTTCTTAGTTATACTTATAAATTTTTTCTTGCAATGCGGACATTAGTAAATTAAACTACCTACATTTAGATGATATGAAACAGGCTCTACTGCCTATGCGACTATGCTTTATCCTATTTGCTATGTGTGTGTATGTCATGTATTTTCCTTTGTTGTGAACTATGCTAGTGCTGGATTGATTACTTAGTCAATTGAATAAATTGGTTAAGCATCAAGCGCTTCAATTAAAGTTGTTGGATCAATTTCTTTCATTAAGTCAACAATCTATTTATTAATTCATCATAGCGACAAGTAAGCATATGATATGTGGGTCAACTACTTAAGCCACGGACTTACTGCCTCGCAACCCACCTTGTTAATTTCAGATTTTTGATCAAACACAGTATCCCCTCAATCAAACACATGACCATGTCTTATGATATATATATTCAAGTTTGACATATAAAATTTGAAAAACATAATGGAGAGTTAATCCTTACCATATTCACTTCTTTGACTTAATTTTCATATGTAAAGGATATCTTTCTATAAATTCACTTATCTCATATTCTTATTGAAATTATGGTAATACTAAGAGAATGTAGAGCATGGTAATATGATTTAAATTGTTAAATAAGCTCACTTAGACATGTCTTACATAAGAGATTGACATTTTAATATTAAGATTCATATCTTAATAAAAAATTATCATAAAACCATCTTGCCACTCAATTTGTTAATGATGCGAGACTTCAAGTTAATCTACTTAATCTAACAAATTTACAGCTATTGCAAATGGAAGATTTGATATTATATTGTCAATTTCATTAGGCTAACGTATTCCAAGATGAATGGTGCTATCAATATTTAATAAAATAGATTTAGAACATTATACAACATACTACAACAAAAACGTATTCCAAGATGAATGGTGCTATCAATATTTAATGAAATAGATTTAGAACATTATACAACATACTACAACAAAATGGAGGTAAATATTCTACGCCATAAATTAATAGCAATGTCTTTGATTAAAAATTAGAAATGATTGGAATGATATGGGAATGTAATTACGAATAATTTTTAAATAAATTTAATTTATTAGTATTTAAGTGATAGATTAATTTTTAATAATTGGTACACTCAAATTGAATCTTAATTAATTGGAATTGAGTTTAGACCTATAATGAAGCCATTCTTTATTCTAAATCAGATTAACAAGGTAAAATTCTTATAATTAAAATGAGCAAATCAATGCCCCTCGTAGATCTGATATTGTTGGTTAATGTGTCATATGTCAATATGCTGTTGAATATGGAAGGAATTACATATGTATGTTATAATGAGAGTTATATCATTAACATATATAAGAAATAGTTATCATAATTTTCAACTAATGCAATGATTTAAGTGTGATTGAATTAACTGTTTACATTGAGTTCAGTGAATAATATTTTGATATATTACTCTATATGTGATTGGAGTAAGCCATTATGTTGATTTTAGTGAATCCTATTGCATTACATTAACTTAAGTATCATTGCATTAATTCATTGCATTGATTTCATTGAATACAATTGGATTGCATTGGTCTAAGTGTGATTGAATTACTTGATTGCATTGATTTCAATTAATATTCTTGGATTCCTTAATTTAAGTGTGTTTGGGTTAATTAATTGCATTTATTTCATTGAATACTATTGGTTAGCAAGGTAAAATTCTTATAGTTAAAATGAATAGATCAAATCCCTTAGTAGATTTGATATTGTTGATTAATATCTCACATGTCAATATGATGTTCAATATGGAAGGAAAAACACATGTATGTTATAATGAGCAGTATATCATTAAAATCTTTTAAAAATAGTTATAATAGTTTTCAACTAATGCATTGGCTTAAGTGTGACTAGATTAAAAGATTGCATTGATTTCTGTAAATACTATTGGATTGCATTAATCTAAGTGTGATTGAATTAATTGATTGCATTTGTTTTAGTGAATATTATTTTGATACATTAGTTAATGTGAGATTGAATTAATTAATTTATTTGATTTCAGTGACTAATATTAGATGCATTACTTTAAGTGTGATTATATTAAATAATTGCATTGATTTCAATGAATACTATTGGATTTCATTAATTTAAGTGTGATTGAAGTAATCGCTTACATTGATTTCAATGAATAATATGAGATACATTAGGTTAACTGTGATTGAATTAATTTATTGCATTGATTTTAGTGAGTATTATTGGATTTCATCTATATTAGTATATGTTAATGTATTGCATTATCATTTAACATGGATTTATTGATGCAACCTATCAAATAAAGGTTATTTTCTAGCCTAGTGTTTCGTTTGATTGGGTTGGGCACATGAGTCAATTGCATCGTTTCACAATCTCTATACATATCACATCCATCCTTCCTTATGAGGCTGACAATGAGTTTACTTGGTATTTATGCTTTCATGTAAATTGCACATTAGTAATAGATTAAAGATATTTCGAAATCTCACTAACATGAACTTATATATATATATATATATATATATATATATATATATATATATATATATATACCTAAAACACCAAAAAATATATATATATTTTATGAAAAGTAAATTATACAGAATTATACTTAAGATAAAAAAAAAAAAAATCATGCAATCCACACCATTAGTTAGTAATGAAAATATTTTAAAACTTCAATGCGCATGAAATATCTTAAGCATTCAATGAAAAAAACACTTATTACCATATCCATGGAATTCCATACAGCTTTTCTCAAGAGATTAATCTCGACTATTTATCATATGAATTTTTTCAAGCAAATAAATTCGATTCTTATTTCTTCATGCACCATATGCAAATACAATAATTTTCAAAGAGCATTTTTACTTATCTTTTAATGCATGCTTGGAATCCATCCTTTCTCTCTCTTTGTTCCATTCTACATGTCTTTTTCCATTACTTCTCATATTTTCTCATAGGCTTACAATAAGTAGAATTAAGAAAATGCAATAGATTTTTTGAATCCTTAAAAAAATCCATAAATCACCCCTAAATATCTCCATAAATCATCCATAAATCACTTCATAAATCATACTTTTCTAAATTATACAATCACTCAATCAATCATCCATAAATCTCTCATGGTTTTCTTTTCAAGGTATATTTCGTTTGTCTTATGAACACAATATCACTTATCCATATCTTTTCTAAAACTATTACTCTTTATTTCTAAAACTTATAAAATATGACAACATGGAAATATAATTTATTTAGATAGAAGAATATAAATTCTTCTAAATATAAGAATTAAGAATTAATTCTTGTAATATACTTATAATTAAAAAATACAAGAATATTCTTCATGTAATGTCATTATAAGAATTAATAATATTTAATTATTCCACAACACTCATTTTATGAGATTTTTTATGGGAACTTATGCCACGGATATTACATACTCCCTCCATTAAAGATAACATTTTCCTTGGTGTTCTTCTCTTGTTGGAACACTAACTTTTACTCATACTATAACAATCTAAATAACAAAAAATGGAATCATTTCCCTTCAGAATGAAGAGTTTTTTATGTTTAATATGTAGAATCAATAATGTTTATCAAATGAAATAATTTTTGTTATCAATTATTTATGCAATGTCAGATAATACTTTAATCATAATACTTCCACAAGTACTGAGAGAGCAATGGCCCTCTAATAATCAAAATGATAAAAAAAAATGTATCAACTGGATATTATCTTTTATTTAGGGGTTCCACCAATCTTTCTATCCCACTGGTGTTATTAGGAAATTACTATGATTCTCTCCCACAATAATTCCAATCAAATTTAGACTCACAAAATTTATCTCTAGTTATTTTTCTTTGGTCTATAAATAATTTAGAGTTCAAAATCTCATTGTTTTACCTGATACAAATCATTTCGGTCACATATACATTTCAATTTATTTCCACATGCATGCATATAGATATATCTTTTCTAACATGTTCATTTCCTTACACAGACCTACAAGAAAAACCTATTTCATCGAAATTATCACTTATATAAATTAATAGTTCATGCATGCAAAACTATAACACATACAACATATTAGGGATATGCAGCTTACAATCTATTTTAACATCATTCATCTTTAGATGATTTCAAAATCAATAGCAGAATATAGACATATTTTATCTAACCATAGTTAATTCCTGGGAATTATTCAGGGACCAAGCATATTCCACCCAACCATGAACTTATCAAATAGTTACCCACCGACCTAAGATATCTTGCAGCTAGAATAAAAAACCTCAATGTTTCCTTGGTGCCTTCTTCCATGTAGATTTTTAGCAGCATCCTGATTTAAGATCTGCCAACATTTTTCTTGGGATTTTTTGTTTCATTTTTTGGGAATTTTTTCTTTTTCTTGAAAGCACACATTTCTCTCCCGCCATGCTTTATTCCACCACACTTTTTATTTCTCTCAAACTAAGTGATTAACATAGTATTTCTCTTCTATTATGTTAATATTATTTTTTTATTATTATTTTCTCCTAGGGGCTTTTAGGAGACTTTTAGGGAACGTCAATCGTTGACTTAACCACCAATACCTTTTCATAAGCTAGCAAGAAGTCTTCTAAGACACTAGTTTTATTTCCTGAATATACCAGATAGTCTATTAATTAACTTAATAATAAAATGAAATATTACATGATCACATCAGTCCCATCGTGGCTTCTATATCCATTCAATCCTCTAATAATTCAATAACTAAAGATAGTCAATGTCTAAAAATCCATTGTAATTTACATAACTGCCAATTTTCATATTATCGTTAACTAAAAGGAACATTTATGTACATCATGCATCCATACTTGACCCTCCACATGGATCCAACTATTTGCACATTCACAAAAAATCATCGCAAGTCATACATGTGGTATACATTCCAAATTTCCACTAATAATAGTCATGTAAATTAGAAAAAAAACATTAACATATCTGAAATACCCTAAGATTGTATTTTCTCTAAGGTCCCACCTTACAAAACTTCAATATTATATAGAAATAATAGTTTCAGTGAACACTAAGGAACAAAATGTGATTTTGTCTTTCTTTACAATTAGCTCACAGACATGTAAGCTACAACCATTGGGGAATTTTGGGAAATAAAATTGAAATCATGCATTTTTCAACCACTGAGGCATTTTATCAAATAGTTTGCAGGCATGAAATCTACATCCATTGAGGAATTTTAACAAATAGTTTACAAGTATGCACTCTACAACCATTGGAGCATTTTAACAAACAATTTGTGAGCATGCAATCTACCACCATTGAGGCATTTTAACAAATAGTTAGTGGACATGAAATAAATGTCATAAATATGTTTAAACTATTAGAGACATAGTAAAACTATAATATAGAAAATGTTAGAAAATTATATATTACGAAGCAATGGAACACATAAAATATGGCAAAAATATAAACACACAAAACACATAAAACAAGAGAGACACAGATATACGTGGTTCACCCAGTTTGGGCTACGTCCACGAAGAAACAACCAATCCTTCCTTTTATATTATCCAACAAACTGAAGAGGTACAACCTACAGCAAATCCACTATAACACCCTCTTCTCTCTCAATCTCCTCTCTCTTTCTCACTCAAAATACTGATATTCATAGACACAATACAATTCCCTCATATATAGTGAGGTTTTTCCTTCTAGGGAAAAAAAACCCTAAGTTAAACATAAATTCTACTGTTAGATCATCTGCCTAATGAACGACCCAGATTGACTAGAAATTACTAGACTTTTACAAGGCAATTTTACATCTATTTTTAGCTTCGGGGGCGCTGCCCCCGATCCCCCGCTGGGGGACAGCTAGCCCATAGACCCCCGAGGACCCCTACAGGGGGGAAAAGTCCTCCCCCTCACCCCCCTGCGTGCATGGGTGTACAGTCTTCCTGGGTATACATCCGGCTGAAACCATTGAATACAAAAGATAATCAGGTTCCACACCCAACAATCTCCCACTTGGAGGCTGATTGTAGAAACTCCACCGCTACTTCATTTGCTAGACAATAACTCAACTTTGGACCTGGCTATTTCTCATCTTCTTCATCATACTTGAAGACCAATTGAAACTGAGTAGATTCTCAGTTTCTCCCTGGTTAAAACCTTTGTTAACATATCTACAGGATTTTGGCTAGTGTGTATCTTTTCCAGCTTCGACTCTCCATCTTTCAATGTTGACTGTATGAAATGGTACTTGAATAATATATGCTTAGTCTTGGAATGAAATGTAGAGTTCTTTGCAAGATGTATGGCAGTCTGGCTATCACTGCATAACCTGTCCAACTCCTGCTTCTTGCCCAATTCATCTAGAAACCTTTGTAACCAGATCATTTCTTTACTAGCCTCTATAGCAGCAACAGACTCTGCTTCTATTGTTTAAAGTGCAACAACACTTTGGATTTTTGAAACCCAACTGACAGTTGTTCCACCTATAGTAAATACATATCCTATAGTGCTCCTCCTGTTATCTCTGTCACCTACCATATCTGCATCAACATATCTCTGTAGAGAAATGTTTGAACCACCAAATCATAATGCTTGATTTCTGGTACCTCTCAAATACCTGATAATCCACTTCACTTCCATCCAATGTTCTTTTCCTGGATTGTTCATGTACCTGCTTACAACTCCCACTGCATGTGCAATATTAGGCCTTGTGCAGACCATTGCATACATTAAGCTTCCAACTGCTGATGCATATGGAACTTTAGACATATGAGCCATTTATTCCTAAGTCTTGGGACACACCTCCTTACTTGCTTTGAAATGGCTAGCCAAAGGTATACCAACTGGTTTTGCATTCTGGATATTAAACCTTTTCAACACCTTTTCTATGTACTCACTTTGAGAAAATGTTAATTTGTGATTCTTCCTGACTCTCGTTATTCTCATACTAAGGATTTGTTTTCCAGCACCCAAATCCTTCATTGCAAATGAGTTTGCCAATTTTTTTTGAGCACATTTATTTCCTTCATGTTACAACCTGCAACAAGCATGTCATTTACATACAATAACAATATAATATAGCTGCCATCATTTTGCCTTTTTAAATAAACACAATGATTAGAGTGACATCTAGTATAACCTTGTTCAGTCATAAACCTATCAAATTTTAGATACCACTACATTGGAGCCTATTTTAAGCCATACAAGCTCTTCTTCAACCTGCACACTAGTTTCTCCTTCCCTTTTACCTCATATCCTTATGGCTGCTGCATATATATCTCTTCCTCCAAATCCCCATGGAGAAAGGTTGTCTTTACATCTAACTTCTCAAGATGCAAATCTTCAGCTACTACTAGACTTAAAATAGTTCTTATTGAAGTCATTTTAACAACAGGAGAAAATATTTCATCAAAATCAAGACCTTTATTCTGTGCAAACCCCTTCACCACAAGTCTAGCTTTGTACCTTTGTTTTCCTCCATCTTCTTCCTTCAGCTTGTAAACCCATTTATTCTCCAATGTTGTTTTACCTGTAGGCAACCTGACTAAGTCCCAAGTCTGGTTATGTGCTAAGGAGTCCATCTCTCCTTTCATGGCTTGCTCCCACTTCTTCCTGGTTTCTACCTGCACTGCTTCTTCATAACATTCTGGTTCACTAGAATTAGTTAACAATACATAACATAATGAAGGACGGTATCGTTTAGGGGGTCTACTTATCTTGGTAGATCTTATAACATCACTTTCAGGTGTTTGAGGTGCTTTTTGTTGCTGTGGGTGTTTATCATTATGATTTTCAGGCACCATCACTTTTTCTGTGATGTTGTCAAGCACTGTGTATTCTCTGTTTTCTTTTTCATGTTTCTTTTCCTGTAGCTGATCCTTATACAAAACCTTTTCGTTGAATATTACATCTCTGCTCCTAATGATTTTTTGATTTTCATAATCATATAAGCAATAACCAAAATCATAAACACCATATTCAATAAAGGTACATTTCTTTTATTTTTCCTGAAGCTTTGTTCTATTTTTTTTATTAATGTGGACAAAGGCTTCACAACCAAAAGTCTTCAAAAATGAGTAGTTACCTTTTACCTGTCCATGCCTCCTCTGGAATACCACCATCTGAGGAACTTGAAGGCCCTCTTTTTATTCGATAAATAGCAGTATCTACAGCATCTGTCCAAAATTGGAAAGGCAATCCTGCATGCAATCTCATGCACCTTGCATGCTCCATGATTGTCTTGTTCATCCTTTTTGACACACCATTTTCTTGTGGTGTTCCTGGAACTGTCTTCTCTCTACGAATTCCATTCTCTGAACAATACCTATCAAACTCTTTGCTGCAATATGCACCTCCATTATCTGATCTAAGACACTTCAACCTTTTTCCTGTCTCATTTTCAACCAAAGCTTTCCATTTCTTGAAAGTATCAAATGCATCAGATTTATTTAGAATACAATAAATCCAGGTTTTTCTAGTTGCATCATCAATAAGAAAACATAATAATGAGAGCCACCAAGAGATGATACCTGAGTAGGTCCCCATACATTTGTATGCACAAGCTCTAATTTTTCGCTCTTCTTTTCTTTCCCAACTCTAAGGAATCTGAATCTCTTCTGTTTTCCATAAACGAAATTCTCACAGAATTTTAAATCAACTTGCTTCAAACCTGCTAACAAATTTCTTGAGTGAAGAATCTGCATCCCCTTTTCACTCATGTGCCTGATCCTATGATGCCACAATGCCATATCTTCTCCTGTAGAGGTTAAAGCATTAAAAGAGTTAGAAATATCATTGCATAAATACAATGTACCAACCTTTTCTCCTTTCACTATTACCAGGGATCCTTTAGTGACCTTCCAGGTTTTATCTGTGAAAGTAGTTACGCAACGTTCACCTCCCAACTGCCCTATTGAAGTCAGACTTTTCTTCAGATCTGGAACATGCCTTACCTTCTTCAATAGCCACTAATTTCCATTTTGTTGTTTTGTGAAAACTATACCCATTCCAACGATTTTACAGGGTTTATCATCACCCAATCGAACTTGTCCAAAATCTCCTTGAACATAATCATGAAAATGTTTCTTATCAGCTGTGGCATGGAATGAGGCCCCTAAATTTATCACCCAGGCATCAATAATATCTTCTAATGAAAGAATCAAAGCATCTTGCAACATCACCTGTTACATTCGCTTCATGATTATTTTCTTGCTACACATCTCCTTCTTTTCCCTTCCGAGACTTACAGTCTTTCTTCAGGTGTCCTTTCTTCCCGCATTTTCAGCACACTATCCCCAATCTAGACTTGGATCTGCCTTTTCTTGCTTTACTGCGATATCCTGGGCTCTTTCCTCTTTCCATTTTTCTTCCCCTAGTCTCTACAGTCAAAGCATTACCTGATGTCTCACCAGAGCTTTTCCATCGCATTTCCTCGCTAAGGGTTGCACCAACAACATCATCAAACTTTAAAGTACTAGATCTAGAGACAGAGTTACTAACAGCCATAACTAAACCATTCCAACTTTCTAGCAATGAGCACAAAAATAACAGAGCCCTAACTTCATCATCAAAATTTACCCCTACAGAACTTAACTGACTTGTAACTATATTAAAATCAATTAAATGATTTGCAATAGATCCACCTTCTGACATCTTCATATTAAATAAACACTTCATAAGAAATACCTTATTTGAGGCCGATGGTTTTTCATACAGTTCGGCCAATGCCGACATTAAACTCTGTGTTGTCGTTTCCTTTGAAATATTAAATGCTACCAATGCCGCTAGGCATAACCGTATTGTTCCAAGTGTCTTTCTGTCCAAAATATCCCATTCTGTGTCTGTCATACTCGTCGGCTTCTTTGTCTTTCCGCTCAATGGTAGGTACAGATCTCTCTGATATATATAATCTTCCATATACATCTTCCACAACTGTTAGTTTTTGCCATTGAATTTTTCGACCCTAAACCTACCATCTTTCACCATTGCTCCCACTCGAACCGAGAACCCTTCTCTCCTATGAGTTTATCAGCCAAATAGACCTTCAACTCTGATACCAATTATTAGAAAACTATATATTATGGAGAAATGAGACACATAAAATATTGCAGAAATATAAACACAGAAAATGTATAAAACAAGAGAGACACATATATATGTGGTTCACCCAGTTTGGGCTACATCCACGGAGAAACGACTAGTCCTTCCTTTTATATTATCTATCAAACTGAAGATATACAACCTACATCAAATCTGCTGTAACACCCTCTTCACTCTCAATCTCCTCTCTCTTTCTCACTCAGAATATAGATATTCATAGACGCAATACAATTCCCTCATATATAGTGAGGGGTTGCCTTCTAGGGAAAAAACCCTAAATTAAACATAACTTCTACCATCAGATCATCCGCCTAATGAACAATGCAGATTGATTAGAAATTACTAGACTTTTATAAGCCAATTTTACATCTATTTTTAGCTTTGGGGGCACTGCCCCCGAACCCCCATTGGGGGACCGCTGGCCCCCAGACCTCCCAGCCGGGGGGCATTTACCCCCGAAGGGTGGACAAGTCCCCCCCCGCAACCCCCACGTGGAGGGGTCTACAGTCTTCCTGGGGTATACATCCGGCTGAAACCTCTGAATACATAAGATAATCAGGCTCCACACCCAACAAAAAATAGCATGAATGATATTAATATCATGAATGGTAAATTTTTTGTAAAACTATATAATCAACAATCCCTATAGGGCAATGACATATTGTCAAAATCGACCAAATTATGGAATCTGAGACTAAAAATAGCTCTTTTGGAATCAAAGTGGGGTTGCATGGCCATATGGTACAAATACCCCCCTGATGGTCAGGTGAATCACATCCAAAACTCTTAGGGATGCAATTCTTTAAAACAGCAAAACTTTGGATCTCATTTACCACTTTTGTCAAACACATGGAATGAAAAATTTCATCATCAACTCTACATGAATAAATACAAACCAACAGTACGTTATTATGAGTTGTTGATTGAATTTAAGTTCACTATATGAATTCCACTTGACTCATTGTTCATTTTTAACATCTAAAGAGGTTCTTTCAGTGTTTATTTCTTTACATTCTATTTTCCTCTTTAGTGTCAACCCCAACTTCTACGTTCTTTAGTTATCACACAAACCATACATACATTTGTTATTTATAAGAAGTGCATTGTAACTTTACTCATTTTTTATTTTCTTTATGCACCATAATCATTATTGTAACATTATGCATTGAAAGTTTGGTAATTAATCCTCACTATAACTAGTGATTGTTCATTATTATTAATAGCTGCAAAAACATTTTTATTATTTGTTATACACATCGATATTCAAATGTAAAGAACACAACTTTTAAAGAAACATTATCACTATCTATTCTTTCTCGCAATCATTAATCATGCATCACACATATCATGTCAATTGTAGTTTATGGAAGTTTAGTTATAATCATACCTAAGATGATTCCCACTATCATCATTCCTCTACCTTTCTTTTTCTCAATGATTGCCAAAATGTGCTAGTGTTGCAACATTTTTCTCTCATAACACTTTTAACATCCTTGGTATCCTCGCAAGAAAATGAATAGAGCTAGGAAATTTTTTCGGCATTTACCAACGTGTAACTTTCTAAATTATTTTTTGAATTCCCTCAATGATCACTAGAATGACCATAATCATTACATAAATAAATATCTAGTAAAATAATAGTGAGTTATGAAACCATTAACTTCCATTGTTGTATTATCTTAACTTAAATTTTTTGCTACAACTATGCATTGATTCCATGATTCTTTTAATTCAATTAGTAATTCGCATATTTGATAATATAAAAATCACATCACGAGAGAAATTAACATCATAAAAATGGCACAATGAACAATAATATAATTAGACATCTATATACCTTGGAAACCCCATAGGGTTAAAACCAAAAAGAAAATAATTTTATTATTAAACACTCGTGAGGGTGTTCACTCCTCACTCAATGGTTATAAGGGAGTCCAACCCTTGACCATTGTCGTAAAATATTACATAGAAAAATAATCATAAATGAAACATAACTAGATATAAGTGATTACAATAGTCATCATATCCTTTACTCACAGATCCTCAATCTCTATATCTTGATGGTCAGACAGCTTCTATCAGTGGATAATCCTACAGCTACAATTCCTCAATCTACAAAATTCTTTATCTGCCACAATTTTTAACATGAACTATCCTTCGCACAAGTCACTATTCTTTGGTGTCATTACTTTCGTCAGCACACTTTATATCATGATTATATGAAATATTAATAAACCAATAATCAATCTTTATTAATGATACTTCAACATCTATTTTTGTGCATGCATAAATAATAAACATAATGTAACGAAATATCTTCTTTAACATCATTTCACATGCGTTAGTAACAAGAAAATCACTATCAAGCGTCATCTTTCGAACAAAACACTAACATAATATTGCATGCACTTTCATATTATTTCCCAAGGAAAGCTAACATAATAGTTATTGTTCTTGTACATGAAAATGCATAATAAACTTGTAGGAGGACTAGCCCAACAAACAATTTTCTGTGTGCCTACTATTATGTTTTCATTTCCAAAATGATTAACGCAATAGATTCTATACTTATGCATGTGAATCCGTGTTCTTTTCCAAAACCATATTTTCCATGGGAGAGCTATTCACAATGGCTATTATGTATAAAAACGAATTCTCTATTCCAAACAAAGTTAAGATAAAAGTTATAATTTCTTGCATGCAAGTATTTGTGCTTTTCAACATAAAATAGCATGATATCTTGTTCTTCTTGCATGTGAAACATATATTTATTTCCAAAGGAAACTAACTAAATCTTGCATGGAAAACCACATTTCTTTTCTAATGGATCGAATGAATAACATCTATTCTTTCATGCATGCACAAAAACATTTTCATCTAGCCAAATTAACTAGCACAACAATTATACATAATCTTCTACCAAAACAAATCTAGTACCGTAAGTAATCTTTTTATGTGTACAAATACATATTATTTTTCTCAAAGGAAGGCTAATGCAATCAATATCATGTGATTTCACCTTTCTTTTTTCTAGACTCTAATACAAAAACTGTAATTTTCCATGAATGCACATGTACATGTTTCTTTAAATAATCTTCCAAAAGAATCTGAACATAATAAAGCATGTGATTACCAGTTTTCCTCTCCAAGAATCTAATTCAATAATGCATACAATGACATGTTTTCATGTCCTCTTCTTTTTAAAGACTTCTAATAAAACAAATATATATATATATATATATATATATATATATATATATATATATATATATATATAATTCTTTTTCCAAAAGTTAGCTAACTCACTAGCCATTATGAATGCAATACAAAATATTTTCCTATCATGTGAGGCATCAGATAAAATTGTAACATTTCCTGAAGAAATAGCATGAATAGCAAATAATTCTCAAATAACACAACCAATTCAATTTTATGCAAAGGTTTTTATGTGAACTCTTTCTCAAAAAAGTTACTTGTGTCTTTCTGCTTCACTCAAGCTTCCCATGCATGTAAAGTCACATATTAATTTCGAGTACATCCAATATACTAGATATTACTCCTATGCACATAAGTGCATATTCTCTTTAAGAGTCCAATATTTCTCTTTAAAACTTTAATGCATATGCATTATGAGAACATCCTTGGTAATATTTTGAATGAAATAGCTTAATTATTTTTCAAGAATTATACACATAACTGTTCTATTCTTGTGTATGCAAATAACTTATTTCTTTTCAAGAAATATCAACATAAAAATTTTATTTTGTTCATGCAAGTAATTGATTTATTTTAAAGAAATATGAAACTTAATAGTTATTGGTTCATGCATGAAATTAATTTATTTATTTTCAAGAACATTTACACAATAGTTATCTCTATATGCACCTAAACCACTATTATTATTGCGCTAACAAACCAAATGACAACACTCTATTTTACTATGTCTTTCCTTTTTCAGTCATCGACTTTGGGCCGGTTTCCAAACAACTAAAAATACTTTTTTTACATCAAAAAGAGGTTTTGGTTGGTAATGTCTTTGTTAAATATAACCTCTCTCATTTTTTACACAGGTGTCATTTTTTGGAAGATTCAAATGGAATTTGCAGTCCATTTTTCCACATGTAAATATTAAATAATTTATTGTTTTGTCATCAAATTTGAACACAGTTTCCAAGAATTTGAAAACGAATTTTTGAAATATAAAAGAGGATTTTGGTGAAAATGGGTTCATTTAGAGAAAACTCTTTCTTTTTTTACACCTATATCACATTTTGGGAGACACAGTGACATATCTAAACCCTATTTTCCAATAAATCATGCAATTCACACAATTATTTTGACATGAAAATATTTTAAGAATTCAATGAACAAAACACTTATTCCTGTATGCATGGAATTCCATAGAGGTTTTCACAAGAAAATAATCTCGACTCTTTATCATATGAAAATTTTCAAGAAAATAAATGTGATTCTTATATCATCATCCACCATATGCAAACACAATAATTTTCAAAGACATAGTTAATTACCTTTTAATGGATGCTTGAAATCCATTATTTCTCTCTATTTTCTACCTTCTACATGTATTATGTCATTATTTCTCATATTTTCCCATAGGATTACAATAAGTAGAATTAAGAAAATGCAATATCTTTCTAAATCGTAAAAGAGTTCCATAAATCACTTCATATATCATATTTTTCTAAATTACACAATCACTCAATAAAGCACCCATAAATCTCTGATTCTTCTATTTTCAAGGTAGATTTTATTTTTTCCTTATGAACAATATATTACCTATCCATAACTTTTCTAAAACTATTACTCATTATATACCAACTTGGAAATATAATTTATTTAGATAGAAGAATATAAATTCTTCTAAATAAAAGAATTAAGAATTATTTCTTGTAATATTCTTATAATTAAGAATTACAAGGATATTCCTCATGTAATATAAATATAAAAATTAATAATATTTAATTATTCAACAACCCTCATATTACAACTACTTACTTGCACTACCAACTGTTGAAGCACCTGTGGGTTTGTGATCTTTACCACCAATTTTCTAAGTTAATGAATTTGAACAAAATACTCCTGTAGAGTATGAATCATGTTCTCTAACTAGGTAAGTTATGTGCCTTTCAAGTAACAATCTAGGCATCTCTCTCTACAGTAGTACTTGTCATCTATGTGGGCTCACTCGATAGCTATATGGGCAAAGTGAGAACAGGATTATAGAGACAAAAGTTTATTCTATAATCTCTAGTAGTAGTACCAATGACACCTATAGATACTGAGCTAGGCAAACCGACAAGTAGCAATCCAGCTACCATCCAACCAAAGCCATCTACTCTAGGGTTGCTTCCCCTCCATTTTATTTTGTTGTGTATAGTAGTTTAGGGCCGCTTCGAACAAACTTTCACCTCTTGGTAAAATGCATAATTATTCTGATATATATTATATACCAGGGTATCAATCTATGATATATTTGAAATGGGTGATCAACTACATTGAAGAAAGAGCTAAAAGGTTAAACAACAGTCAAATTTGGTTTGATCTATCTTTAAGGAACACGCCAATGCTGTGAATTTAAGTAAATGAATTTTTCCTACTTTAACTCAAATAACACCAAGAAATTACCCCATGTGTATATGTACTCTATGTTGAATATTTTCATCAATAGGAGTATTAACACTCAACAAATTGAGAATGATACTCTATATAGGGATTGTGAGATAATTTCTTAGTATAATTATATGTTATAGACTATATCTTACATAGGTGTGTATGGAAGATAGCAAGGTCTGAAAAAGTGGAAATATAATAGCTCCATTGGTGCTTCATCATTTGGAAAAGTTCAATATAATTGGGTCATGTCAACCAGGTGATTTTAGATGTTTATTATGCCCACAAGTGTAAAATAATATATCTTAGTTATTTCTTAGTTATACTTATAAAGTTTTTCTTTCATAATGGAAATTAGTAAATTAAGATATCTGCATCCAAATGATATGAACTAGGTTCTCTTTCCATTGTGCCTATGCATTGTATGTTATGTATTTTCCTTTCATGTGAATTATGCTACCGTTGAATTGATTACTTAGTCAATTGAATAAATTAGTTAAGGATCAAGTGCTTCAATTAAAGTTGTTGGATCAATTGATTTCATTCGGTCAATAAGCTATGTATTGAGTCTTCATAGAGACAAATAAGCATAAAGGGTATGGGTCAACTACTTAAGGCAGGGACTTGATGCCTTGCAACCCACCTTGTTAATTTCAAATTCTTGATCCAACACAATCTCCCCTCAATCAAACAAATGACCATGTCTCATGATATATATATATATTCAATTTTGATATATAAAATTAAAATAAGAGAATCGAGAGTTAATCATTAACACCTACTCTTCTTTGACTTATTTTTAATATGTGAAGGATATCCTCCAATAAATTCATTTCTCTCATATTCTTATTGAAATTCTGGTAATACGATGGGAATGTATAACATGGTAATAGGATTTAAATTGTTAAATAAAATCACCTAGACTATCTTACATAAGAGATTGATATTTCACATTAATATTCATATATTAATAACAAATTATCATAAAAGTATCTTACCACTCAATTTGTAAATGGTGCTAGACTTCAAGTTAATCTAATTAATCTAACAAATTTACACCTATTGCAAATGGAAGCTTTCAGATTCTATTGTCAATTTCATTAGCTTAAAGTATTGTAACATGAATGGTGGTATCAATATTTAATAAAATATATCTAAAACATTATAGAAAATACTACAACAAATTGGAGGTACATATTTTACCCCATAAATAAATAGCTATGTCTTTGATTAAATTAATTACAAATGATTGGAACGATAGTGGGAATGCAATTAGGAATAATCTTTAAATCAATTTATTTTATTAGTATTTAAGTGATAGTTGGATTAATTTTTAATAATTTGTACATTCAAATTGACTCTTACTTAATTGCAATTGAGTTTAGACCTATAATGAAGCCATTCTTTATTCTAAATCAGGTTAGCAAGGTAAAATTCTTATAATTAAAACAAGGACATTCGTGCCCCTAGTAGATTTGATATTGTTGGTTAATGTGTCACATGTAAATATTATGTTGAGTATGGAAGGAATTACATATGTATGCTATAATGATAATTATATCATTAACATCTATAAGAAATAGTTATCATAATTTTCAACTAATGCAACGATTTAAGTCTGGTTTAATTATTTGTTTACATTGAGTTCAGTGAAATATATTTTTATATATTAATCTATATGTTATTGTGTTGATAGTGCTAGACCTGCCAACATGTAAGGGGATCTCCCTGATAAGAAGTCCCAATTAGACCTCAGACCGTTTGGTGTAGGAGTCCTAGCAGTGGGTCCTACGGTAATGCCTTGACCACTATTTTGCATAGAGGCAAGTAGGATAACTCATTGGTAGCAAGGGTTTGGTAGTTGTAGTGAGCCAAGGAAGGTGCATGAGAGGTTCTAGCACATAGGGGTTGAGACGAGGGTGCCAATTGGAAACCTGTGATAGCACGCAGTTAAGAAGGGAACACACGAGCAAATATGCATCACAACATGGAAGGCATGTTAGAAATCAATCCAAAGTGATGCTTAAACCAACAACACAGTTTAGAAAGATTCGTACATACATATACAGATAGATATACATATATGCATAAGTAAATAGATACGTATATCATTTAGAGTAAACCAGATAGCATAGATATAATACAACATATGCATGAAACATGTTGGTTCTTGTTATATTAAGAAGTGAAAGCTCCACTCATACAATACATCCATGTCCAACCACTAATTTTGATAGTGGAACATTATAGCCACAACTGCTTCCTCCTCCAAAGAGATGTACTAGCTCCGCATAGTGGAGAAGCCTAGGCTCATTACAATAATGTCCAAGCTCTCTCCAAGATAGTCCTATCGGAAGCTTGACTGACCAAAAGCCTTTACAATGAGTTATGAGGGACTATTTATAGAAAAGGGTGGGGTAACCTTTGACATTCCCCTTTGTGACAGTTCATCTACCCTCATGACTCGTCATCTACTCTATGGTTGTTACATCCAACTATCAACACTTGAATTACACTTGACAAGATGTTACATTACAATTCACATGTACCCATGTGAGACAAAATGGCTTCAGAAATCCATGCAAGACATCACTAACACTCTGTCCGTGGTGGTGAGACCAACTCTTTGACATGCTTGTGATGGTGAAGGTGGTGAATTGATGCCAAGCTTGGTCATCCATGATGGCGTGCATGCACTCCATGGTGACATCTTGCTGAAGCAAACTCTTGCCTCCGTTGCATCCGGGCGCATTGGTATGGCTCGTCCACCCAACTCATCTTTTATCATGTGTATGGTCTTCTTGGGTGTGGCTGAGTTGGAAACACATTGATGCATAATGTTCGTGTTGATCTTCTAGTGTGTCCTAGTGGTCATGTGCGTCAACTGTCAACTACATGCTTACCTCCAATTGGACCTGCTTCTTGTCTTAGCCTTGGTGAGTGTGTTGAATGGGTTGGATTACATGCCTGCACACAATAACATGCATGTTGTTGCATTCCTTACATGCGATCAACAACACTTCTCACCATTTCTACTTTGTGTGAGCTGTTGGGATGGATCTATAACTTGTACAGGCATAATTTCATTTGTGAGTGCATGTTGTGCCCCGTGTTGTTCCTATTCCTACTACAACTAATTCGCTTGTATTTGTAGCTCATGTTCTTCATTAGGTTATTTCTTCAGCATATGAAACTCCTTCTTTTTTCCATTCTCTGCCCTAGTGCAATCTTCATGTCACGCTGTCACCTCATAGCTTGAATCTCCAAAGTTTCTTTCATCATTAGTGGATCTACCTGAGCTTACAACTTTGTTCCACCCCCGTGTTGTCAAAAACCTTTCTCTTGCATTAGTTGCATCTGGTATGCTGCCTTCAGCTATTGTTCATGATGCTTCTCGATGTGATGTTTCTATCATCATATCTTGATGTCCTAGTCTACGAATAACTTGATGTCTTTGTGGGTAGGAAAGTCCATAGACACTTGATCGACTGCATCCCCAAGTGTGCTCTAGACGGTGTCTTCAACTCTAATCTCTTGGAAACCATTCTACCTGTACTGCTCAGAGGCAGATGGATACCTCTGATACCTAGAGACCTAGAAACACTCATGGCAGGAAATCTATCAGTTGAAAACCAAAATGAACTTGAGAATTCACTTGCAACATACCTCTGGGACTGATCATGAAGGTCATGCAATTTTGGCCAAGAGGTCAAGATACTAAGTGCTAAAACTATGCAAGTCACAGTCTATGCTACTGGGAGGTTTACTGACTACTAGAACTATGCAATGCATAGTCTAGTCTAGCTGCTGACTATTGGAATTGCGCAATGCACAATTCCAGCTAGGACTGATTGTGGGCTCAGAGACTTCTTTGCAAAATTTTCTGGGCTAGTAATTACTGTCCCTCGGAAATGCATGAAAGAGTCCTGGAGGATAGTTCTTGGGAAAAAATTCACATTTATGGAGAGGAATATAGAGCCTTCCTTCCCCGGATTGATCGATGTTGTCTTAGTGAAGGTAGAGTCCAGGCCAAGTTTGGCCAAACTCACCGACTAACAACTGAAAGCGAATGTGAATGCGAATGCATGGTGATACCAAGTGTAAGCATAAGTGAATGATTGTTCATGCAAATGGTGAATGAAAATTCATAAAATGGAAAAAAATGCATGTGGGTGAGGCGAGTCGCCGAATCAATGACCGTTCGTGAAAAGTAATTTCATGCATGAAACAGCAGTAAGATGTTAATGAAAAGAGAAATGATACTAGTACAAGATAGTATATATATGGAAACAACAGAAAGTGCTCTCTTAAATGAAGCAGACAATGCTCATACGAAGTGAGAAACAAAAAGCACCAGAAATGCAACACAAAAGATGGAAAGTGATCTTACACTAAAACAACTGAGTTGAATGTGCTGACATCTCCTATATGTGATCTCGGATGTCAGAGCCGCAAGGTTGATGTGAGGAATGAGTTGTGCAACATTTGGTTGATGATTTTTTATAAAATCAAGGTTGTGATGCGCATGCAACAAATCTAGGGAAAGCGACAATTGGTGGGAGGTTTTTGAAATGATCCTTGCATATAACCTCCAACTGCCAAAAATATATCCCTGAAACAAGGGATTCATTTGCATGCTACCTTGGGAGAAGCAAACCACACATGCAAGGATTTTCTTCTTGGTCCTGGAGGGAACTGGTCAACTCAGCTGCACATGCAAGAGGATGCCCAACTGCTAAGAGAAAATGCACATTTCAAGCTGGGGTTTGGGCTGGTGACTCAGAAGATTTGTGAAATTTTTGGGTAAAGTAGCTGACTGCTGCCCAAATTTGCTTGAATTCTCGTCTAAGTAGCCCAGCTGGGAAGGATTGCGTAATTTCTTGGGTGAAGCTCGCTCAACAGAAATGCGCAATTCTATGGCCAGCCACACTGTCAGTCAGGATTCCATAATTTTTATAGGGAAGGTAGGTTGCCCTCCAGATTTGCACAAATTGTTAGAGGAGCTACCTAGCCTACTACTGGACCAAGTCCAGATGAACAGCCTATGAGGGGAATGCATCAAGGTTTGATCGACAGGTTGTCTTTCTGCAAGAAATTCATCGGAGCTTGTGTTCTTGATGAAGTAAGACATGTTGCTATGGAGGCTCCAGAACAAAGCTAAGGAAAAATTTTGTGGGGTGGTTGTAGCCACTACAGCACTTGGCGACACACTGGTAGAACTCCACCTCTCTGAATGGACCTTGTTTGTGAAAATATAGTCTAACACCTCCGAAAGTATTGTTTAGTTCTCAACTTGTTTTGGTTTCACACTAGCTTGATTGTAAGATGTATCATCCGCCAAGCTCTTGGTCAATTGGCACGCATTCCAATCCAAGCCAACATAGTTGTTTCGATTGGGGTTAAGGGGTATATTGATGCACAAGTATTATAGTTTTTAGAGTCTTAGTTTCATCTCTAGTGTTTCTCCACTGCCAATAAGCCTAGACAGTACCCCGATGAAGTCATATAGGAACACAAGCATGGATCCACTGCTAGAGAGCCTAGTCAGTACCCCGACAGAGTTACTTACATCACCTCTCTGTGCAGAAACCCTTTCTCTTCTTTTGCCTTATTCATTTTCTCTTCTTTTTTTTTACTTTTTCACTTTTTCATTCTTTTCATTTTTCATCTTCGTAAGTGCGCGTAACTGTTATGAAACCAGCTCACTAAAAGATAGAAACTATAGATCACCGCCTTAGGAATAAGCCTCCTCGAGGGGGCAACCTCCTTTACATGACACAAATGAACAATTATTGGATGATTCAAATGACAAAACCTCCTTTCTATATATAGGAGTCTACACAGTCACAATATAACCAAGATGACCTAACAATAATAATATAAAGGCACAAAAATAAGAATAGAGTGATTCTACCGGGTGCAATAATAACAATATGGGGAAAATAGGGGCACAATAATAGCAATAAGGGATACAACGACAACAGTAATGGGGAGATCACTAATATTCTAGGGACCTAACACGTCCCTCTCGTTCAGAAAAGTGTTTTCCTCAACGCTTGAGTAGTTCTGAATGCTTCTATATAAAATTCTCATCCTCCCATGTGGAATATTCAATGGGTAAGTTTTTCCACTTGATGAGATACTCTAAAATGGATCGATTTCATAGTTGTCGAGTTCTTGCTTCCTTGACTACTTCAGGTTCCAATATGATTTTTCCTTCCTCATCAAGTTCTGGTAATATTGTCTGAACTGGAAGCTTGTCACCTATAACCTTCTTTAAGTATGAAACATGGAAAACTAGGTGCACTAGAGAAGTTGCAGGAAGCTCCAATTTGTATGCCATAGTACCTATCTTTTGCAACACCTTGTACAAACCATAATACTTTGGTGATAATTTGTTATCCTTCTTAGCTTGCTTGAGGGACATTTGTTTATATGGCTGTAGCCATAGGAATACCCAATCACCTACCTCAAAACTTCTTTCACTGCGATGTTGATCTGCCTTCTGTTTCATTCTATTATGTGCCAAGGTGAGGTTATCCTTTAAGAGTTGGAGAACTTCTTGCTGATGCTTGACGTGATCTTCCACTTCTTGAACCTCACAATTTTCTCTTAAATATGATGTGATGGATGGTGGATGATATCCATAAAGTGCCATAAATTGGGTCATTTTTGTTGTAGTATGGATGGAAGTGTTATGCCACCATTCAGCCAGAGGCAACCATTTGACCCATTGTGTCTGTTTATCAGATACAAAGCAATGAAGATATCCTTCCGATCATTTTTTACTATCTCAGTTTTCCCATCAAATTGAGCATAATAGGATGAGCTATGAGCTAACTGAGTACTAAGACAAGAAAATAATTTTGTCCAAAAATTTCCAGTGAAAATGGGATCTCTGTCACTTACAATAAACTTTGGATTTCCATGCATCTTTTGAATTGTTTCCATAAATGCAGTAGAAACTGTACTCGCTTTAAATGGATGAGATAATGCACAAAAGTGTGCATACTTGATAAGTTTGTCCACTACCACCATGATAACACTCTTTCCTTTGGACTTGGGTAACCTGCGATAAAATCCATTGAAACCTCCTCCCAATGTTGGCTTTGAATGGATAAAGGTTGTAATAGTCTTGGAGTCTTACTTTTTAAAACTTTATTGTGTTGGTAAACCAAACATTTCGCCACAAAATTTTGAATATCCGATTTAAGGCCATCCCAAAAAAAATCCTTCTTAACGATATGGTAGGTTTTTAGAAATCTTCAGTGCCCTCCTAAGGGAGAGGTGTGCAATTCCCTAAGAATGTTTTGCTTGAGTTGGGAATTCTTACATAGGTATAAGAGATCCTTGTACTATAAAGAATCATTTTTCCAGATAAATGTATCAGATGTACCGGGATCTTGTTGTATCTTTTGAATGAGTGCCCACACATCCTTGTGATTCTTCCATTCATCCCTTGCTTCGTTTAACTAATCTAGTTGGTTAATAGAAATGGCGCCAAGAAATGCTTCCACATCCTCATCCTTTCCTGAGAGTACAACTGCCACAACATTTTGCTTCCCTTTTCTGTAGATGATTACAAAGTCATATCCCAACATCTTTGTGCCCTATTTTTGCTGCTCTTGTGAAGATAATCTTTGTTCGAAAAAGTATTTAACACTATAATGATCTGTTTTTACCTTGAAGTGTCTTCCCATTAGGTAGGGACGCCATTTCTTAGGTGCATGTAGTATTGCTAACATTTCCTTCTCATAAATAGCTTTATGTAAATACTTTCCTTTGATTGGATGACTTTTGAAACCAACGGGTCTTTCTTCTTGCAATAAAATAGCACCAATTCCATTTCTTGAGGCATCACATTCCACAATAAAGGTTTTTGTGAAGTCCAGTGTAGCTAAGACTGGTGCTTGGCACATTGCCTCTTTAAGATGTTCAAAGGACTTCGTTGCTTCCGGAGTCCATGAAAATGCATCTTTCTTCAATAATGTTGTTAGAGGTGCTGCTATTCTCCCATAATTCTTAGCAAACTTGCAATAATACCCTATCAACCCGGGAAATCCTCGTAGATTCTTTATGGATGTGGGGATTTTCCATTCCTTAATGGTTTTAATTTTGCTAGGGTCTACCTTAACACATTCGCGAGATACAATATGACCCAGATATTCCACCTCTTGCACTCCAAAGAAACATTTGGAGATTTTTGCATACAATTGTTTCTCCTCCAATAGTTTGATTCCCATGTCAACATGTTGGACATGATCCTTCCAAGACTTGTTGTAGATTAGTATATCATCAAAAAATACTAACACAAATTTTCTAAGGAAGGGTTGGAAATGGAATTCATCAAACCTTGAAATTTAGAAGGTGCATTAGTAAGGCCAACAGGCATGACCAAAAATTCATAATGACCCTCATGAGTTCTAAATGCTATTTTTGGAATGTCTTCAGTCTTCATTCTGATTTGATGATATCCTGTATGAAGATCCAACTTGGTGAAGTAAATTGATCCATGCAATGCATCCAATAATTCATCAATGACAGGAACAGGAAATTTATCTTTAATAGTGAGCTTGTTGAGCTCCTTATAATCTGGACACATGCACCATGATCCATCCTTCTTGTGAACTAATACTACTGGAGCAGAGAAAGAACTTTGATTAGGTTGAATTATACTAGCCTCTAGCATTTCTGTAACCATACGTTCAATTTCACTCTTTTGGACATAGGGATATCTATAAGGCCTGATGTTTGGAGGAACACTTCCTGGAATTAAATTAATAGCATGATCATGATCACGAATAGGTGGGAGGCCCTTGGGAGTCTCAAATACCTTGGAATGATTTTCCAAGACTTTTTGGAGATCTGTAGAGATGGATGATTTCGATGTGGGAAACTCTAGTGATCATAATTATGCAATTATGCCTCATTGTTCTTTCTTTAGAAGCTTTGTCATTCCATTAGAGCTGATTATCTTTCCCGGTTTCCCTGTGATACCCCTTAATTCAACTTCCTTTCCTTCTGAAGAGAATTTCATGAAAAGTTCTTGAAAATTAAAAGCTATTGTACCCAAGGATTGTAGCCATTGGACTCCTAGTACAACATCAGCACCACCCATTGGAATGGAAATCATTGGGCTATTCAATACATATTCTCCCATGGATAGCTTTATATTATGGCACTTTCTTGAGAAATTCATGGTTCCTCCACTTGCAACCATCACTTGACACTCTCGTGCTGGATATAGGAAGCAATTTAATTCCTTGGCTATCTTACAATGAATAAACTTATGGGTACTTTCCGAATCAATCAACACTATTACCATTTTCTTCTTGATATGCGCTTCTATCTTGATAGTTTGAGGAGTGGTAATTCTAGCCAATGAATTACAAGATGTGGTTGGATTCATTTCTCTTTTTTCTAGGGTTTGTTCCTGGTGTATATCCTCTTCTTTTGACGTTTCTTGTTCCTTTTCTTCCTCCTCTTCACAATTTATGTAAAATAATTTCTTCTCAGCACACTTATGACCTTTAGTGTATTTTCTATCACAACTGTGACAAAACCCTTTTGTTCTTTTTTCTTCCAATTGTTGTGGTGTCAAACTTCTAGGTTATGGATGGCTAGCGGAAGTAACACTTCCATATTTATGATTGTGAGTGGTACGCTTCCTCATTTCCATAATTTTTGCTTTCCATTTTCCTTGCCAACCTGAATGCCTTCTCCAATGAATCTGGTTCCCAAAGGCGAACCTCATGTTGGATGTTATCTTTTAAAGTCCCTATGAATAGATCAATCCTATGCTCCTCTAGAATATCTTTTACCCTTTTATTCAATTTTTGGAAGTCCTCAATGTGCTCCATCATTGAACCCTTTTGTTTGAGATTTATCAATTGGCTAAAAAAAGTGTTACTTTTTGTATCCTCATAACGTGCTATCATTTCATCCATTAAAATAGCTCAAGTGACAATTTGTTTACAAGAGAAAAGCCATCGATACCATACAAAATGATTTGGTTCCAAATATAAAGTTGCAATGCATACCTTTTGTGTGTTTTTCACATTATGGAGATCGAAAAATTGCTCCATCTGTAGTATCCATGTTCTGGGATCCTTGCCATCAAGCTTCCTCATATCGATCTTTGGAACATGGTGGTTCTTTGATCCAACATTAGAGTCTATGAAATCATGATTAACATTTATTTTTTTCTCATCCTAGGTTTCCTTTACCACCCTTGCGCCATTAGTAAGCATTCCTCATAGAAACTTTGTCAAATTTGTCTTCAAATTTTTCTGCAAATCTTCCATGCCTTTCTTTAAATCATCCATCTTAGCTTCCATGCCATCCATATTAGTTTCCACACCATCCATCTTAGCCTCCATGCCATCCATCTTAGCTTCTAAGTCATCCATATTAGCTTCTACGCCATTCTTTAAACCATCCATCTTAGCTTCTATGTCTTTCTTTAAACCATCCATCTTATTTTCTGTTACCTTTTGTGCAAGTGAAATTTGTTGCACTTGGTTTTGTAATATTGATATATCATGTTGCATTTCTTCCTCTTATTCATGAGTCACGCTAGAGATTTCAGGTTGCTTTACTATGCCCCTTGAATTCCTTCAAACTAATTTTTCAAACCAAGCTTATGGAAGAATTTTAAAAAAATACACACCTTTTTTTTGTAGGTGCTCTATATTGAATCTGATGTACCTCTATAATTTTGGATCTCCCAGTTCTGAAATCATGATCTATAGTAGCCCTCTACCTTCTCTCTCCAATGCCACCAGTCTAATCTAAATTGGATTCTCCAAGGAAGAACTATGTCAAATCTCCCACAGTGACCTGATTATAGACTAGTTCATTAAAGCAAAATCGTACGATGTGCCATATGTCACTGTTTCAACCTTAGGACATGAAACCGACACACAGAAAACTAATGTCCATCCTTGTTCTACAACTTCTTACGAAATTTCAATTTGATGCTTAGAGAGACAGTTATGATGATTTTCCTAAGGTCACTTGTTTAGGGTGTAATTTGGGAGCCTGCAGAAACCCTAAATGTCTCAGATTATATCTCTGAAAATATAGTGAGATAAGGTCTGAAATTCAGACTCAAGGTTCAAACCATTTTCTTCTCAAATGAGCTTTTTTTTAACTTCTGAAACTTTTTAGGGAACAAGTTAAAGGGAAACTTCCACGATGACCTGTTTTAGATGAAATTATGGAGCTTTCAGAAACCCTAACTTCCTCAGATCATATCTCTGAAAATAAAGTGATAAAAGATCTGAAATTCGGATTTGAGCTTCAACAGGATTTCTTCTCAAATGGGTTTTTTTTTAGCTTCTGAAACATCGCAGACAAAAAGTTATAGCGAGAATTTCATGATGACCTATCTGGTTTTGTAATATTGATATATCATGTTGCATTTCTTCCTCTTCTTCATGAGTCACGCTAGAGCTTTCAAGTTGATTACTGGGTGTTTCCATTTTCTTTCTTCAGGGCATCAATTACTAATAATAATTCTTTACTATGCCCCTTGAATTCCTTCAAACTAATTTTTAAAACCAAGCTTATGAAAAAAATTTAAAAAAATACACACTTTTCTTTTGTAGGTGCTTGATATTGAATTTGATGTACCTCTATAATTTTCGATCTCCCAGTTCTGAAATCATGATCTGTAGTAGCCCTCTTCCTTCTCTTCCCAATGCCACCAGTCAGATCAAAATTGGATTCTAAAAGGAAGAGTTATGCCAAATCTCCCAAAGTGACCTGATTATATACTAGTTCAGTAAAGCGAAATTGTATGATGTTCCACATGTCACTGTTTCAACCTTAGGATATGAAACCGATACACAGAAAACTAATGTCCGTCCTTATTCTGCAACTTCTTACGAAATTTTAATTTTATGCTTAGAGAGAAAGTTATGATGATTTTCCCAAGGTCACCTGTTTAGGCTGTAATTTGGGAGCCTGCAAAAACCCTAGATGTCTAAGATTATATCTCTGAAAATATAGTGAGACAAGGTCTGAAATTAAAACTCAACGTTCAAACCATTTTCTTCTCAAACGAGCTTTTTTCTAACTTCTGAAACTTTGTAGCGAACAAGTTAAAGTGAAACTTCCACGATGACCTATTTTAGATGAAATTATGGAGCTTGCAAAAGCCCTAACTTCCTCAGATCATATCTCTGAAAATAAATCAATAAAAGATTTGAAATTCAGATTCGATTTTCAGCAAGATTTCTTCTTAAATGGTTTTTTTTTTAGCTTCTGAAATGTCGCAGACAAAAATTTATAGCGAGAATTCCATAATGACCTGTCTGGAGGAGCGAAACCCTAGAATCCAAAGCTCTGATACAAAATGTTATGAAACCCGCTCACAAAAAGATAGAAAAGATAGATCAACGCCTTAGGAATAAGCCTCTTCAAGGGCGCAACCTCCTTTAAATTACACAAATGAACAATTCTTTGATGATTCAAATGACAAAACCTACTTTCTATATATACGAGTCTACGAGGTCACAATATGACCAAGCCAACCTAACAATAATAATATAAAGGCACAAAAATAAGAATAGAGGGATTCTATGGGACACAATAATAACAATAGGGGATACAACAACAGTAGTAATGGGGGCATCACTAATATTATAGGGACCTAACAATAACACTTATTCATTTCAGAGGCAGAAGAGGGATCTTGAATCATTGAGAGCAGAAGAGCTTGTTCCTGCAGAGAAGTAGTTTATTTTACCTTTGATGTGCCTGATAAGGTTTTCCCCCTCACCTTACTCTACTTGACTGGGCTGACAAAGGTTAACCCAAAAACAACCGAATAGAGTAGGTGATACTAGTTAGTGCATAAGCATTGTGTTTTCACCAACGTTTAGTTCAAACATTATGTATTTTCCATTGATTTATCATCGACTGAAGAGAACAAGTTCTTACATAAGAGAGTAGACAATATATAACCAAATGCTGATAGTTGTACAAGTCCTATTGTACTTTACCCAGCTTGTTTCAAGAGTCATACACAACTAGCATACGAACAAAACAAGAAAACAAACAACAAATAAAAATAGAAACAGAAGCAAAAGCAAAAGCAAAGCGAGTAAGAAAACAAGTAAGTAGAAAAACAAACCAACAAAGCAGGTAAGAAAACAAGCGTGCAAGAAAACAGACTAAAAGAAAACACTACTTCTACTCCTAAGCTAATAGTCCATGGGCCATCTCATGTGAAGTGATACTTCCAATGTAGCAACTGGTGCATTGGTTGCCCCATGTTGGAGAAGGCATGGTTCATGAACAAGACAGTTTTGCTAACCAACAAACAAGAAATATGTAACATGGAAGACAAGCACACTCTGAGTTTAAAAGCATCCACAGAACAAAAACGAATGAAAGCGCATGACATGCATTCTATGGAGCTGCCATGGTGTTGTGCTACATTGCGTGCAGATGTTAAGTGTATGCACTCTCTTGATTATGACATGCAAGAAAATGTGAGAGAGGTAGACCACTTATGTTATGCATGTGTGCTTGCTTTGTAAGATTCCTCCAATGCATGAGCGATGGGGTTGTGTAGTTCGAGTGGAGGAAGCAAAAGCTGGTTGTTTGGTTGATCTTCAATGTAAAGTAGAGAGTGATTAGGAGCCTTGAGTGTTTCAACAATTTCCTTACTGGAAGTGAAAACAACCTCACGATAGCGAGGGCCTGACATAACCATCAGCTCGAGTTGAAGTGCGTCGACAGCCTGCGGGGTCTTAACTTCGTTGATAGATCGATCATCGTAGGCTAGTGTCTTGGATACATTAAAAACGATTGAATCAACATCGTGTTTAGATTAGGAAGTGGAAATATGACGACAACCAAGATTATAAAATTGAGGATGTTTGTCGGCATCCTCATGATTTGATGAGTCGGGAAGAGAGGTAGATGGGAAGCAAAGATGTTCACCATCTGTGTTTTTAGAAACGACAGATGACAGATTGGACAGATTTTCAGAGGAAGATGTGTCATCTCGACAATGTAATGATAGACTAACATTTGACATGTCCTATGAATGATCAGAAGTAGAAACATCTAGAAATGACTTTTCACAGGGGAAATCAACAATGGCAGAATCACAAGGGATGTTAGGATAAAGAGGATGAGATGCGGCTAGAAGGGAGTCATCCTTCACCGCGAGTTCTTCTTTAGATTCCCATACACACTCATCATGAATGATGGGGTGATTTGGCTACATAACACCAACCTCTTCGACAAATTGATCCTATTTTAGAGCATTTGAGGAGTCCGAAATGGGAAAACACAAGACCGTAAAATCTGAAGGATCAACAGAACGTGAGGATGGAGGTTGAGGGAAAAAATACACGTGACAACCGATAGGCTTGCAAGCCAAATTTGTGCAGATATCAAGACTAGGTGAGGTGGGAGGATGTGATAGTTCAACAGATGTGTGTGCATGATCTACCACACCACTCCATGGTAGTGGAGTTGTTTGATGAGCTGAAGGCAGACAGTCACTTGTGACAACAATTGTGCTTGCCCATGATTGCGCAATTCTGTCACTGAAGTGTGTTCAGCAAGGTTTAGATATGTGAAGACGATACTCAAATCTTCCATCAACAAATTCCCAATCAATATCATCTTTGAGGAATCGATATCGAAGATTACAAAAGTGTGTGTAAAAATATTCAATGGATTCATTAGGTTCTTTTTGTAATTCTATAATTTCTTTATTGAGTGTAGTTAAAGTGATTGAAAGCATGGTCTATATCCATGACCAGATGAACAACAGAATGAATAGATTTTTCCAGCAGCATGGCATACTAATGCATTGGGTTCCCTTGAACCGTGTAGATGAACAATACGTAGCTCATGTATTCTTCAAAGAATACATGTCTTTAGCATGAGCCTAAAACATCGACCGCATGCCTAACCAAGGTTACATGGCATCCATCATCATATGTTTTATGAGACAAGTTATCTGAGAGCTTTTATGAGATGATGAAATCGTTTCCATAAGACATACAGTCCGGAAGAGCAACTCGGTAGTTAATCATGATAGATATGTAGAGATTCAAAATAGACGTGAGGGCTTATCTTGTCATCTGGCCCGCCTTCTAGCACCAAAATGTTGATGGTGTTGGACCCACCAACATGTAAGGGTATCTCCCCAGTAAGAAGTCCCAATTTGACCTCATAGTGTTTGGTGTAGGAGTCCCAATAGTGGGTCATACGGTAATTCCTTGACCCCGATTTTGCACAAAGGCAAGTAGGATAACTCTATTGGTAGCAAGGGTGTGAGAGCTGCAGTGAGTCAAGGAAGGTGCATGAGAGGTTCTAAGACACGGGGATTGAGATGAGTGCACCCCTTGGAAACCTGTGATAGCATGGAGTTAAGAAGGTAACACATGAGAAAATATGCATCACAACATGGAAAGCAAGTTAGCTAGCAATCCAAAGTGATGGTTAAACAAACAACACGTTTCAAAAAGATTCATACATATATACACAGAAAATTCGATACATGCATGCGTAAGTGAACAAATAAATATATCATTTAAAGTAAACCAGATAGCATAGAATACAATACAACATATGTATGAAATGTGTTGTCTCTGTTACATTGAGAAGTGTAAGTTGCAATCATACAATACATCCATGTCCAACCACCAGTTCGGACAGCAGAATGTTACAGCCACAACTACCTACTCCTCCAAAGATATGTAGTAGCTCTGCATAGTGGAGAAGCCAAGGCTCGTTATAATACTGTCCAGGGTTTCTCTAAGATAGTCCTACCAGAAGCTTGGCTAACCAAAATCCTTTACAATGAGTTATGAGGTTCTATTTATAGCAAACGGTGGAGTGACTCTTGACATTCCCCTTTGTGACAGTTAATCTACCCTCAAGACTTTTCATCTACTATATGACTATTACATCCAAATATGAACACTTGACTTACACTTGACAAGACATTACATTAAAATGCACATGTACCCATTTGAGACAAAATAGCTTAAGAAAGCCATGCAAGACATCACTGACACTCGGCCCATTGTGGTTAAATTAACTCTTTGACATGCTTTTGATGGTGAAGATGGTGAGATGATGCCAAGCTTAGTCGTCCGTGATGGTGTGCATGCACTCCATGGTGACATCTTGTTCAAGTGAACTCTTGCCTTCATTGCATCCAGGTGCATTGGTATGGATCCTCCATCTAACTCATCTACTAACATGCACATGGTCTTCTTAGGTGTGGCTGAACGGGCAACACACTAATTCATAGTGTTCATTTTGATCTTCCAGTGTGTGCTGGTGGTTATGTGCATTAATTGTCAACTACATGCTTAGCTCTAGTAAGACTTGCTTCTTGTATTTCCCTTAGTGAGTGTGCTGAATGGGTTGGATCACATGCATGCATACAATGACATACATGATGCTGAATCCCTTGCATGTGCTCAACAACAATTCTCTCCATGTCTGCTCCATGCCAGCTATTGGGATGGATCTATAACTTGTATGGGCACAACTTCATTTATGAGTGCATGTTGTGCCCACTGTTGTTCCTTTTCCTTCCGCAAGTCATTCGATTGTCTCTGTAGCTCATTTTATTCCTTGAGTTGTTGCTTCAACACATGTTACTCCTTCTTTGTTCCATTCTTTGTCCTAGCATGATCTTCATGTTGCATCGTCACCTCATAGCTTGTGTCTCCAAAGTTTCTTTCATCATCATTGGATCAGCTTCAGCTTTCAACTTTGTTCCACCTCTGTGTTGTCAACAACCTTCCTCTTGCATTCGTTGCATTCATTATGCTGCCTTTAGTTTTTGTTCATGATACTGCTCACTGTGATGTTGGTGCCATCATATCTTGATGTCCTTGTCTATGAATAGCTTGATGTCTTCGTGGGTAGGCATGTCCATAGACACTTAATCGACTGCATCCCCAAGTGTGCTCTGGACGGTGTCTTCAACTCTACTCTCTTGAAAACCATTGTACCAGTACTGATGAGAGACCCATGAACAAATGAGATACTTGGAGACATGGCAACACACATGGCAAGCAATCTGTCAGTCTAAAACCAAATTGAACTTGAGAACTGACTTGCAACATACAGGTGTGAATGATCATGAAGGTCGTGCAATTTCGGCTGTGAGGTCAAGAGACTGAATGCTAAAACTGTGCAAGGCATAGTCTAGGCTACTGGTAGGCTAACTGACTGTTGGAAGTGTGCAATGCATAGTCCAATCTAGTTGTTGACTGCAGGAATTACGCAATGCGCAATTCCAGCCAGGAGTGACTGTAGGCACAAGGATTGCATTGCGGAATTTTCTGGGCCAGTAATCACGGTCCCTCAGAAATGCACAAAACAATCCTTAAGGATAGTGCTTGGGAACAAATATGCATTTTTGAAGAGGAAGACAGAGCCTTCCTTCCCAAGATTGCACAATGTTGTCTCAATTAAGGCAGAGTCCAGGCCAAGGTTGGCTAGACTCGCCGATGGGCAACTGAAAGAAAATGTGAATGTGAATACATGGCGATATTGAATGTAAGAAAAAGTGAATGATCATGCATGCAAGCGGTGAATGACAGGTTCAAAAAACAGAACAACATGCATGTGGGTGAGGCGAGTTTCCGAATCAGTGACTGTTCGTGAAAAACAGTTTCATGCATGTGACACCAGTGATATGTTAATGAAAACTGAAACGGTGCTAGTACAAGCTAGTATGTACCAAAATGACATCTAGCACTCACTAAAATCAAGAAAATGGTGCTAATATGAAGCAAAACACAAAAGGTGCGAGAAATGCAACACAAGAGATGGAAAGCGAGCTTACACCAAAATAGTTGAGTTGAATGTGCCAACAGATCCTAGATGAGACGTGGGATGTCAAAGCTACAAGGATGATGTGAGGAAAGAGCATTGCAGTGTCTGGTTGATGAGTTTTGATAAAATCAAATTTGTGATGCGCATGCCACAAATCTATGGAAAATGACACTTGGTGGGGGGTTTATGAAATGATCCTTGCATGTAACCTCCAAATGCAAAAAATAGATCCGTGAAACAATGGATGGCTTTCCATGCTACCTTGGGAGAAGAAACCCACACATGCAAGTATGGTTTGCGCGATCCCGGAGGGAACCAGTCAACTTAGCCACACATGCAAGAGGTTGCTCAACTGTTGGTAGAAAATGCGCATTTCTTGCTAAGAACTAGGCTAGATGTTCCAAATATTTGTGCAATTTCTGGGCAAAGCAATTGACTGTTGCCTAAATTTTCACAAATTTTGGGCTGAGGAGCCTAGCTTGGAAGGATTGTGCAATTTTGTGGGTGAAGCTTGCTCAACAAAACTACACAATTTTGTGGGTAAATCTTGTTCAACAAAATTGTGCAATTTTGGGACCCAGCAGGGTGCCAGTCAACATTGTGCAATTTCTAGAGGAAAGGTTGGTTTCGCTCCAAATTTGCACAAATTCTTGAATGAGCTGCCCAACGTTCTGCTGGACCAAGTCCGGATAACAACCTATTAGGGCAATGCATCAAGGTTTGATCGATAGACTGTCTTTCTGCAAGAAAATCACTGGAGATTGTGTTCTTTACGAAGCAAGACATGCTGATGTGAAGGTTGGTAGCGAGGCTCCAAAATGAAGCTAAGGAAAAAATTTGGAGGGTGGTTGTAGCCACTACAACAGATTGAATTAAGCCATTATGTTGATTTCAGTGAATACTATTGTATTGCATTAACTTATGTATGATTGAATTAATTTGTTGCATTGATTTCATTGAATACTATTGTATTGCATTAGTCTAAGTTTGTTTGAATTAATTCATTGGATTAATTTTAGTGAATATTATTTGGATAAATTAGTTAAAGTGAGATTGAATGAATTGATTGCACTGATTTCAGTGAATATTATTGGATGCGTTACTTTAAGTGTGTTTGGATTAATTAATTGCATTGATTTTAGTGAATACTATTGGTTAGCAAGGTAAAGTTCTTATAGTTAAAATGAGTAGATCAAATCCCTTCATAGATTTGATATTGTTGATTGATGTCTCACATGTCGATTTGATGTTGAATATGAAAGGAATTACACATGTATGCTATAATGAGCAGTATACCATTAAAATATATCAAAAATAGTTATAATAGTTTTCAAATATTGCATTGGTTTAAGTGTCATTGAATTAATTGATTGCATTGATTTTCATGAATACTATGGGATTGCATTAGTCTAAGTGTGATTATTAATTGCATTGATTTCAGTGAATATTATTTTATGCATTACTTTAAGTGTTATTAAATTAATTAATTGCATTGATTTTAGTGAATACTATTGGATTTCATTAATTTAAGTGTGATTGAATTAATCGATTACATTGATTTCAGTGAATAATATGTGATACATTAGGTGAAGCGTGATTGAATTAATTGATTGCATTGATTTTAGTGAATATTATTGCATTTCATTTATATCATTATCTATTAATGTATTGCATTATCATATAACATGGATTTATTGATGCAACCTATCAAATAAAGGTTATTTTCTAGCCTAGGGTTTAGTTTGATTGGGGTTGGCAGATGAGTCTATTGCATCGTTTCACAATCTATATACATATCTCATCCATCTTCCCTTATGATGCTCACAATGATCTTACTTGGTATTCATGCTTTGATGTGAATTGCACATCAGTAATAGATTAAAAATATTTAGGAATCTCACTAACATGAACTTATTTGAAATATATATATATACACACTAAAAAAAATAAATATAAATATATATATATATATATATATATATATATATATATATATATATATAATTAAAAGTGAATTATAAAAAAAATTATTTAAAAAAAAAAAAAAAAAAAAACAAATATTCTTCATTAAAAGAGATTATTATTCTATTTTTATATATCAGTCGAGTTCTAGTGAGATGGAGACCATGTATGAACAAATCTGTTTTAGGTGGAAATATTTCCAAGAGTGGACATTTAATTTGGATCTCATGAGTTTGACCATAAGTGAATACTATTGGATTGTGTTAACTTCAATATATATATATATATATATATATATATATATATATATATATATATATATATATATATGATGAGCCCCAAAAATGCACAATTATTTGGGCTCATTCAACCTCCTAATTTGGCTTAGTCCACCATTCTCATTTGTTTATTGCATGTTTTTGATTATTTTTGTGTTAATAGAGTGAATTTGGTTAGTCGTTATGCCAACAAGTCTAATGGGTGCTTTGTGTAGCCTTTTTGGTCAACTTGGAGACAAATTTGAAGGTCTTAATGAGCACTTGGCAGCCAAATTCGTGGGAGAACAAGCTAGAGGATTTGTAGGAAGGTGTCCCCCTCATTTATGGGCCCTTACCTCGAATTATCCACCATCAGCTCGGAGTTCAAGGGCCACCGAATCAATCAGCTCAAGGGCAGCCAAGCAAGTCAAGTTGGACTGCTGTTAGCTACAAGTCTTGGGCAGCCAAGTCCCTAACTTTTAGGAGGACTGTTGGGTCCTCAAATTGTATAAATAAGAAGGCTTGGGGCCTCATTTTGGTTAGCTAGTGGGTAGTCATTTTGTGTAGCTAGTTAGTCAATTTGGGGATAACTAGTTAGTCAATTTGGTTAGTCATGTTGTAGCTCGGTTTTTGCTCCTTGTAAGCCAGTTTTGGCATGTCATTAGATTCATGATTATTCAATAAAGACAGGCAGCTTTTGATCCACTTCTGCGTTTTTAAGAGAGCAATAGACCTCCTCTGTTTTGTAATGTTAAATTCTTTTTGTTTCAGCACTTTAGTTCATTGCTTTACCATGCAATTCAAAATTACAGGTTTGCTGAGTTAGTTTTATGAGATTGAATGAGTTTAGCTTATGGTTGAATTGCTTTCGGTTGTTTAGTTAGATTAGCAGGTTGATAATACATTGGAGCTCCAAGGAAAAAGGTTGAGGAAGTCTCCACTGCTATCTCTGTTTGGAGATTGGAGTGCAGCCTATACCAACCACAAAAATACGTAGTCCTTCACTTTATACATGCTGCAACATAGTCTCGTTTATGATAGATCTTTCCATGCACTTCACTCTTGCACCATACACCTTCATCACAGCTTCATGCACATTCCTCTACACGCTTTATACTGCTGTTCATTGGTTCACCTTCCAACTCTTTCATTACCACATAGCTTCATCCTTTTGTCCTTTTTTTGATCCCATCCTTTCATCCTTCAACCCACTTCACACACTCATTCTCCAACCTACTTCTCCACTCCTGAGCCATCACCAGCCTTGTTCCTACCTTACACATCTTCCCCCACCATTCCATCACTCCTCCATCACTTCAAACACCCACGGTAGGCCATCCTGTAGAAATTTGTAGACATCCTGTAGAAACCCTTGCGGTTCCTATAGAATCCCCTGCAGACATCCTGTAGGAGGCCACTCACTCGGTTGCTGAGCCTCTGAACATGAGGAACCTCTGTGGACTGATGCTAAGGATCTCTGGGGACCTCTCCTAACCTCCCCAACCTTTCCCAAACTTTCCTTCCTTCCGCATCACATCTGCACAACCAAACCCTAATAAGCACAAAAACACAATCACTCCATCCACTTAAAGAAAAAATACAAAAACATGTCTTTTAAGCTGCAAGTAGATTAGATTCATGCATTTTCACTTATTAGAAGTAATGGCATCACTGGTAGAAGTTTCCTTCACATTCTTTGCATCATAGAGGTTAGACTAGTTAAATTAGGGTTTCCTAGGGTTTCCATGTTTTGATTTGCTTTCAGTTCATTTTTGCCAAGTAGATTAGTCTTCTTTGAGCTAGTTTTCGTCCATCATTGATAAATCTTCTTCTGTGAGCCTATAGAAGTTGGCTTGAGCCCTAGCGGACTTGTGCCAGCTGACCAAGTGACAGCTGCGACAAGAGCTAGTACTTGTGCATACAGCACCGTCGCTTCCAAGTTTGTACGAACTACCGGGTTGATAAAATTAAGAGACAGGAAGCCCCAGGAGTTGTAGCATTATTGTTACAATACTGGAGCTCACCATCTTTTTGGCGCCGTTGCCGGGGAAGCAGCAGAGTATTGGTGATTGTTGCTATTCTTCTGTTTTCTACTACAACCTTCTGCTCAGTAGTTTATTTCATTTTTCATTCTGCAAAAGTAGCATAGATATTTCCTGCTTTCATAGATTAGTATTTCCTGCTTTCATAGATTAGTATTTCCTGCTTTCCTAGATTAGCCTTTCAATTCCGCAATTTCAATTTTGCAAGCGTAGATTAGTATTTCAATTTTGCAAGCGTAGACTAGCCTTTCCATTCCTGCAATTTCATTTGAGCAAAATAGATTAGTCCTTTCCTGCTTTCATTTCAATTCCGCATTTTCATTTCAGCAAGATAGTTAGTTGCAGTTCAATCTATTTCAGTTTTGCAAGTAGAAGTAGAAAAAAGAAAAAAAAACAACCAAAAAGATTTCATTTTATGCTTTGTAGGAGTAGAGATAAGTTAGAAAAATGATTGCACAACCCCCTCACTGCTGCACACAGCCAACGTTCTTCTTCGATGGCTGTGATGAAA
The DNA here is from genome assembly GCA_031772625.1 of Pinus tabuliformis. Taxonomy (NCBI): domain Eukaryota; kingdom Viridiplantae; phylum Streptophyta; class Pinopsida; order Pinales; family Pinaceae; genus Pinus; species Pinus tabuliformis. The sequence continues at coordinate 631,651,354 of CM062817.1, read as the reverse complement.
GAACCCCTGGGTGGACATCAAGACATATCTGAAGAACCTCTAGGGGAGAAGAAGAAAGAAACACTCCTCTGAAGCAAATGGCTACAAGCAGAAATGATTGGAGCAGTCCCTTGTCCAAAGATGAATTTGAAAATCAGATCGAAGGTTTCAAGAGTGATATGAGGCAGTTTCTTGCCATGCAACTGGATACCTTGCGGATCCAAAAGAAGCAAGAAGAAGCCAAGAGGGCTTTGGCCATTTTTTGTCCTAGGTGCACTAGAAAGCATCCTAGGAACGAATGTCCAATGCACCCTCTAGAAGTGTGTTTCATCTGTGAAGAATACCATCCTACAGATCAGTGCCCTTCCTTGCCCAGAATCAAAGCTACATATCAAAGAGCCAAGGGAGCCACTGAATCACTCTGTTATATGAACCAAAGGAGGCCACATGGACCCATACCCTACCAGCAGGAACTACAAGGGACACCCGAGACCTATTATGACCCTTACCAAGCCACCTTCATGCCTTCTTGGGGTCCCCCTGCTCATCCTTCCTGGTTCACACCCCCTCCTTATTCCTTCACAGATCCATATTATGCCCAACCAGTTGCTCATTCGTTTCACTCTTATGCTCAGCCACAGCCTCAGTGGAATGCACCTTATCAGGAGTGGAGGCCCCAGTACAACTCTCATCCCACTCATTTTCCTCCACCACCTGCTCATCCACAACCATCGCCTCCTCCTCCACCAAGGCAACCCCAAATGCCTACCCAACCACAATGCCATCCATCTCCATCTCAATTTCACACCTCCACTCAGCTACCCGTACCTCCATTTCCAAAACCATGCAATGAAGCAGCTCAACCCAATTGCAAATCTGAGGCACAACATGTGCAAATGATTCCTCGTGAGCTCAATGATGTTCACCAAAGCTCAGGAAAAGTAATGCAAAAAAAAGATCATCTTGAAAGCATTGAAGGACCAAAAGCAAAAGAAGATTCAAAAGAGGAGATCAAAAAACCATGGGCTGCACTTGATGAATAAAAGAGATCAGAATCAGAGATCGGGAGAGTTCCCTCATGGTTACCATCAAATCCTCCATGTATTCCAGAGAAAGATCAGCAAAAAGAGGAAGATCAGAAAGTAATGTTAGAAGGTGACATGAAGAATGATCCAGATCAGCAAGAGAACCAAGGATATCAAAGCTTTATTGAGATATGGTTTCAGAAGCTCACTAAGTTGCAGCATCACTCTCCTCCTTAGCTATGTTTTGTACTCCCAAAGTCAGATCATTTTGTCTCTGAAAGTTGGATAGGTGTCCAAGCATGCATTTCGAGCCTTCACATCATTTTTTCTCTAATCTCGATGTGCACATGGCTCCATTGGAAGTATCCTTATACTTGAAAATGATTTTGTTTTTCAAGTAGGGTAGGGTAGGAAAGAATGAAAAAAAAAGGAAAAATAAAGAAATGAAAAAATGAAAATAAGAGAAAAATAAAAATCTAAGGTGAAAACCCCCTCGGAGGCGCCTTAGATTGGCTCATTGATTGAAAACCTCCATGAGGCGGTCAATGGGTTGGAAAGAAAAGAAAATAAAAGAGAAAAAGATCTTTGGGTGAAAACCTCCCTTGGAGGCGCCCAAGGCAGGCAATTAGGGTGAAAACCTCCATGAGGCGCCCTAGTTGTTTTTTAAAAAAAAAAAAGAGAAAAAAGAAAAAGAAAAATAAAGCTAATCATCATTGAATAATTTTATGTTGCAGCAATGACATTTCAGGTTGCAAGAAGGATGTTTCATGGCAGGAGGAGCACTCAAATCAAGGTCAAAGGAGTTTTTGTGCCTTCTACAGGAAGTTTTGTATCTTCTATAGGAAGCTTACAAAAAAGCCAAATTGATCTCCGAAGAGGACCTGAAGGCTTGGAATATGTCCATAAGGCCTACACTCATCCATGTCTCCACTCCTCACCCCTTTTCCATCATTTTTTCATGGCATTATGCTTCTTTCCTCAAAACTGTGTTTTCTATAGGAAGCTCTGTATTTCTACAGGAAACATACTGTAGAACCTTTGGACGAGCCAAATTCAATCTCAAAAGTGAATCTAATGGTGGGAATCTGTTGATTAGGCCTACAAGCACTTTTGTGTCCATCCCTTGCCTCTCTCCATCATTCGTCCACCTCATTGTGCTTCTCATTGTGCTTCTACAGGAACTTCCTGTAGAAATTGAGGGAAACTAGCCATGGATTTCAAAAAGTGGTTTGGCGAACATGGTAGATTCCTCAAAGGTTTAGAAGTCCTCCTGCAATTTTCCAACTCCTCCTCCATCATCTCCATACCTACATCACAGCCAAAATTCATTTTGTCATCCCATGCAAGCACATGCAAAGTACTTTGAAGCAAAAACACATAGAGCAGAATTTGTTTTTGCCATAACGTGAGAACCATGCATCCATTTTACAAACCATTTTATGGGGGATTGTACAAGGCCGATGGCAACATGCTTGAGCAGTTTCATTCAATTCTGATGCACGGTTTCCAAGAAATCAGCCTCCATCACCATCAGCCATTTTTGCATTTTCTCCATATCCGTGCATCCGTTTTAAAACCTGTTTCATGGGGAGATGCACATGGGTGATAGTAGCCTACCCAAGCAGTTTCAGCCGATTCCAATGCACGGTTTCCGAGAAATCGAGCTCTGAAATCTTCAGCCATTTTCCATTTTTCTCGAAATCCGTGCATCCATTGATCACGAATTTGCTATGGGAGATGCATCATGATGGTAGGAACATGCCCACCGAGTTTCAGCTCAATCCGGTTTGCCGTTTGGGAGAAATGGCAAAAAGAAGTTCTGGTTTTGTGACCATGCAGCAGCAGCAGCTTGAACAGGCAGAATTGAACATGGAAACGATGGCATGCAGCTCAGATCCGGCCAGAGGACACCTGCACAAGGAGAAAACAATCAAGGATTAGCAGCCAAGCCACATGCAATCAGAAAAACCAATGCATGCAGCAATGTCAGGCCATAGCAGCTCACGACAACCATTCAAACTTCGAGGTATGTGACTAATCTCATTCTTCTATTGCATAAAATTAATTTGAAAACTGCATGAATGAATGAAATGGTGAGATTAAGCCACGAATGGAATAAGTTTAACCCGACACCCAGTTCTCTAGCGCTCAAGGAAAAATCACGCAGCATACGTGTATGGTCGTTCATGGAAAATTTGAAAAACACAGTTAGTGGTAGATTGGTTGAACTTCAGTGCACAGGGCATCAATTAATTAACAAATAGAAGAGTTCATGATAGCACAGCAGTTCATATGCGCCAGCACACGTTTTTCCACCTCACCTCACCACAAATCACGCAGTGAATAAAGGAACGCTCGGCTGAAGACTCACGTTAATTGTTGTTCATGTACACTTGCTAACTGTTGTTCATTTACACTTGCAAATGTTAAACTCACGTCCTTCATCAAGTTTTTGGGCTTGTTAACAATTCTCCCGCATGCAAAGATCATTCAAAGGCCGAATCACGCTCTACAGGCGTTTCTACAGGATGTCGTCTACAGGAAAGGCAGAGAACAGCTCTGCAGAAGGAAAACGCTGAAAGATTCAGTTGGCTTTGTGCAAACACCTTCTTGATAAGTATGACAACATTATTAGCATGGCATTTAGCAATGATAAAACTTTCCAAAATGCTTTGAATTCATCATTGGGATTCTTTATTAATTTGAATACAATGTCACCAGAATATATTTCTTTGTTTGTTGATGATAACCGTCGGAAGGATCCAATGAAATCAGCGAAGAGCCTACTTTGGCCGTGCAAGTTCTCACAACAGGTTCATGGCCAACACAGCTAGGTGCATGTTGTAACCTGCCCACAGAAATCTGGGCTGTGTGTGAACTTAATGTTTCCACTTATCAGATGTGTATTCTAATGCTGTTTGAACAGGCAACAAATATCCTAGCTGCAGATCTGAAAAGGTGCTTGCAATCTCTTGCCTGTGTAAAGGGAAAATGTACTGCGTAAAGAACCTATGGGCAGGGATATAGGTGAAAAAGATACATTCCAGTTCAATGACAGTTTCGCCAGCAAGTTTTACAAGGTGAAAATAGGAACAGTGGCTGCAAGAAAAAAGAAAAGAACCACTCATACAAGGCCTGTTCATTCGCACAAATACCACATTAGAACAGTATTATTGAATGAATCGATGTAGAATGTCAAGCCCCACTTGCATACAGCCTTATCCATTCTTTTGATGTTTCCACAGCCTCAATTTCATTTGTCTTCCAGTGTTTTGCAATATTTTCAGAAAAGAGGGTCATCTGGATTTGGTGCACTTAACAGTGCTTGCATACTCAGTAAAATTGTTCGAATTTGCAATGCTGGACTCCACTTGATGGAGATCAAAGAGATGCAGTTGCAGGATCTGTCCTATGATCAAGGAGCTCAACATACAGTTTATATTGGCTTGCATACCTCAGTGTGAACTGCAAATTGATATCTCTCAATGGGTATTTGAATTCCACGGTTGCAATCACAATTTAGACACACATGGAGATCTAACCTTCAGGTAGACTTCATGGATATGATAAAGAAGCAACAGTGAGGGTCTCAATGATGATGTAACAAACACAAAAAGACCACCACAGAAGGAACAGGCAGAGGAATGAGGGAAAAGGACAAGCTGTTGAGGCCAAAGCAGGGGGTGGTAAAATAACACAAATGCCAAGGGAGAAGCGGTTGCAAGCACGAGCAGAGGAGACTGAAAAAGGCCAAACAAGTAGGGACACACCCAAGGCAGCCACAACACAGTTCAAGGAGAAGGCACCCCCAGCCAAGCAAGCAAATCAGAGAAAATTGTTTCCACAGGAAGTTAGCAGACTGTTTCTACAGGAAGACAGAGACTGTTTCTACAGGAAGACAGAGACCTTTTCTACAGGAAGCCAGTGAACTGTTCTACATGAAGTTTGAAAGGAGGGAAGCCAAAGGAGAAATTGGCCGAGATGCTAGCCAAGGAAGTCACCGGGGCCATCAAAGACGAGGAGAGAGATTGGTTGCTCAGAGGATGAGCAACACTTTCAGTAGGGGGGTGATGATGAGCCCCAAAAATGCACAATTATTTGGGCTCATTCAACCTCCTAATTTGGCTTAGTCCACCATTCTCATTTGTTTATTGCATGTTTTTGATTATTTTTGTGTTAATAGAGTGAATTTGGTTAGTCGTTATGCCAACAAGTCTAATGGGTGCTTTGTGTAGCCTTTTTGGTCAACTTGGAGACAAATTTGAAGGTCTTAATGAGCACTTGGCAGCCAAATTCGTGGGAGAATAAGCTAGAGGATTTGTAGGAAGGTGTCCCCCTCATTTATGGGCCCTTACCTCGAATTCTCCACCATCAGCTCGGAGTTCAAGGGCCACCGAATCAATCAGCTCAAGGGCAGCCAAGCAAGTCAAGTTGGACTGCTGTTAGCTACAAGTCTTGGGCAGCCAAGTCCCTAACTTTTAGGAGGACTGTTGGGTCCTCAAATTGTATAAATAAGAAGGCTTGGGGCCTCATTTTGGTTAGCTAGTGGGTAGTCATTTTGTGTAGCTAGTTAGTCAATTTGGGGGTAACTAGTTAGTCAATTTGGTTAGGCATGTTGTAGCTCGGTTTTTGCTCCTTGTAAGCCAGTTTTGGCATGTCATTAGATTCATGATTATTCAATAAAGACAGGCAGCTTTTGATCCACTTCTGCGTTTTTAAGAGAGCAATAGACCTCCTCTGTTTTGTAATGTTAAATTCTTTTTGTTTCAGCACTTTAGTTCATTGCTTTACCATGCAATTCAAAATTACAGGTTTGCTGAGTTAGTTTTATGAGATTGAATGAGTTTAGCTTATGGTTGAATTGCTTTCGGTTGTTTAGTTAGATTAGCAGGTTGATAATACATTGGAGCTCCAAGGAAAAAGGTTGAGGAAGTCTCCACTGCCATCTCTGTTTGGAGATTGGAGTGCAGCCTATACCAACCACACAAATACGTAGTCCTTCACTTTATACATGCTGCAACATAGTCTCGTTTATGATAGATCTTTCCATGCACTTCACTCTTGCACCATACACCTTCATCAAAACTTCATGCACATTCCTCTACACGCTTTATACTGCTGTTCATTGGTTCACCTTCCAACTCTTTCATTACCACGTAGCTTCATCCTTTTGTCCTTTTGTTGATCCCATCCTTTCATCCTTCAACCCACTTCACACACTCGTTCTCCAACCTACTTCTCCACTCCTGAGCCATCACCAGCCTTGTTCCTGCCTTACACATCTTCCCCCACTCCTCCATCACTTCAAACACCCACGGTAGGCCATCCTGTAGAAATTTGTAGACATCCTGTAGAAACCCTTGCTGTTCCTATAGAATCCCCTGCAGACATCCTGTAGGAGGCCACTCACTCGGTTGTTGAGCCTCTGAGCATGAGGAACCTCTGTGGACTGATGCTAAGGATCTCTGGGGACCTCTCCTAACCTCCCCAACCTTTCCCAAGCTTTCCTTCCTTCCGCATCACATCTGCACAACCAAACCCTAATAAGCACAAAAACACAATCACTCCATCCACTTAAAAAAAAAAATACAAAAACATGTCTTTTAAGCTGCAAGTAGATTAGATTCATGCATTTTCACTTATTAGAAGTAATGGCATCACTGGTAGAAGTTTCCTTCACATTCTTTGCATCATAGAGGTTAGACTAGTTAAATTAGGGTTTCCTAGGGTTTCCATGTTTTGATTTGCTTTCAGTTCATTTTTGCCAAGTAGATTAGTCTTCTTTGAGCTAGCTTTCGTCCATCATTGATAAAGCTTCTTCTGTGAGCCTATAGAAGTTGGCTTGAGCCCTAGCGGACTTGTGCCAGCTGACCAAGTGACAGCTGCGACAAGAGCTAGTACTTGTGCATACAGCACCGTCGCTTCCAAGTTTGTACGAACTACCGGGTTGACAAAATTAAGGGACAGGAAGCCCCAGGAGTTGTAGCATTATTGCTACAATACTGGAGCTCACCAATATATATATATATATATATATATATATATATATATATATATATATCATGGATCAAATAATTATGTAAGATAGATTTAGTGCAAATTTGCACTAGGACATCATATCTAGCATAGATCCATCATAAATTTTTAGACTCATGAGGATTTAGAGTTGATATCAAGCTATACTTAACAAACAAACGTAAATGAGAAAAGTTAAAATAAAATTGTCATAGATATCCAAGAAATTGTGTTATCTTGCACAACCAGAACCAACCTAGATCCATCTTAAAATTGGATCTTTGAAGAGCTGAGAGTGATCAAATCTATCTAGGTGCAAACCTTTCCTCAAATTTTTCACTCAAAAGAGAGGGTTTCACCTCAAGAGATTTGATCTCATTCAACGCTTGATAGGTCAAGAGTTAAGATAGATCTAAGCTAGTAAATATTTCAAATTGATACACATACTTATTATCAAAAATATTTAAAATTAATATGCTATTAGTTTTGAACAAATCATGTTTTGTATTTTAGTTAATTAAGACATGCATAACATCATTTTATCCTAATTTAAATATTTACTTAAAGAAATGGTCACTAAAAACATATCAAAGTGAGATTCAAATTAGAAATTTCAATAGGACTAAGAAAAAATAAATTCTTCATGAAGATGTGGTCATAATAACATCATCATTTGTCACCAATGACTCAAAATTAAAAGATCTGGGAAAATATTAATATTGAAATTTTGATCACAACTTGATAAATTCTAAAATACTTTCTAAAAAGTAATAATTTTAAATTAGTTAATAATTTAGATTAAAGTTTTGAATATAAAGTTTTATCTATGCTTAATTTTATTCCATTTTAATAATTATGAATTTTTAGTATCATACAAATATATGAAATCATTTTCATATTTTTATTTAAATCATGTGAATATTCTTGGATCATATGGCACTAGTTTATAATGTACATTTGGTATATGCTTCAAGCTGTAATATTAGTGTTTCGGAACATCCTCACTAGTTGTTGTGGTTGGGTAATTGACTATAGTTGAAAGGTTACAAATTATATTGACATCGTGTATAGAAAATAATACCATGCTAAAGAATGTAGAGAGTAAATATCCAAATATAACTAATGATATAACTCTTAATGGACAGACATTTGAGGTGGGTGCGATTCTAAGGAACTAGAAGAGAGTATAAGAAATCACTCCACATTACATACCACCTATCCTTCAATGAACACATTTCTTCCCATAAGAGGAGGGAGGGGATGCCACCTTTGACACATCTACCAAAATGGCAAGGGATTTGTCACTACGAAAAGAATTCATAGGTTCATCCATAGCTTCATCCAAGAACTATCCTTCCATGGTATAGACCTCGATTCAAAGTATCTGCAAACTATGACATAAATGGAAAACTTGGGGCAATTATTGTTTGAGTGGAGATATTCCATACAAATAGAGGCTAAATCCATGGGTCATTACCTCATACATATCACAATAACTTTCCTCACAAATGATTTATGCAAGATGACATTAGAAAATATACTCCCTCATAGTGGATAGCCTTGACTTGGTTAGCATAATGGCCTATAATTTTCAGGGTCTTAGCAAGTAATATATGAGTGGAGCACCATCGTCCCTCTATGATCATGCTTCTAATAGTAACAACATCTTTGAATCCCAATCATTGTTGGACATTGAATTTTCTTCTAGCAAAGTAGTGATGCAAATTCCCCTCTCTGGGCACTAAAGTGAACTCTAGAATGTATAGGATGTTGAAATAAACTCCCCATATATTAGCGTAGGTATATAAAATGGCATCATTACCTAATCTGTAATTCATGATTTCATTGGAGAGAATGTAGCCACCAATATTTTCAATACCACCATCGTTTTCGCTTGCTATTACATGATAATTGATTTTATTTACTACAAATTTTGACATTCTTGTTGTGGTAGCTTGAGATACAATAGTCATTGTGCGTATATGTCTAATCTAGAACTCACATTTTCCAAAAACTGACTACTTTCTGTACAGGTATCCCACTTGGTTTATATAGGAATTAGATAAAATTTGTCTCATATTTTATGTTAAAATTGAACACAAATAAGTCTGAACATCTCCAATATGGTTAATCGTACATATTATTATATGTATAAATTATCTAAAACTCATATCATATATTATTTTAGAATTATCTTTATCAAAAGTTAATATTTATATACCATCACATGTAGAATATTGTTTTGTAATGATCTTTTTATTATTATTGGATGTAAATTTTATATCTCAGTGTTGTGAAGTTTATTTGATATGGTAAAGGAATATTTATTTTTAGTATTAAATATTGTACAAAGGCTATATAAATTTATTGTAAATTTTTTGTGGTATTTTCTCACAAGGATTTTGTTGAAATATAATACTACCTTTTAAATGGTTTATTCCAAAAATTTAGGATAGATAGTGTATATAATTTGCATTGTCAAATCTCTTCTATTTAGATTAAATTGTATTTCAGATGGATTTATGATGCAAATTAGAGTTTTCTATGCTAAAATTACCCAAGGCATACATATATTTTTTGACATTGTACCAAAGTGGATGACACTAGAGTTAGAGTTAATCACAAAAGTTAGGAAAGTCTAATGTCACTTAATACATTTGAGCTATGGTTACAAGTAATTGGTACAAAATAGGGCAGCGGAATCTCATGGTCTAGATGTGATGCAAGTGAGCTAGGGTTAATCAACCGATGGATATGATTGTAATTACATGGGAAAAACATTCAAGTCTAGCTATTTGGAGATAGTTAGTACTTTCTAGAAAAAATGGAACATAGTACTTATATAAACCTTTATTATTGAATATTGCAATACATGTTAGAAATTGGGTCCACGAGGAATGTATTTTTTGAATTGTTGTTTGTGTTACATTTATTTGTGATTGTAATTTTTGACTAGAAAACTCCTTCTAGAGTATGAAATATCCCACATTGTTAGACCTACCTTAGAATTGAAGAGGTGACTATTCCATTTCATATCATAGACGTAACATACCTCCCTTCCATACTTTTTTTGTTTTTACTTTGTACTTACTCAGAATATCGTACTTTTAGAGTATAGATTTCTCGATTTACTCTATACATTATGTTCTCTTGTAACTTATGATGGAAATAATTAAACTAAAAGATCCATTGTAATTGTTTTTGGGTTGTCTCTCCATTATTCTCTCCATTACAAATTACTAATTCCTTTCACAAGGAATAATATTTTATCGTGTATCAATTTTGGCATGGATTGCCCTAATAAAATCTAGTGTTACCTTCTATCAATCCAAATGGAGTAATGAAAGCCTTTTGTGTTTGGTTTTTAATTTATTTTTAATTAATGATGGAAATAATTAAATTGAAAAACCATTGTAATTATTTCTGAGTGATCTCTTCATTATGCTCTCCCAATTATCGTGTATCAATTTTGGCATGGATTATCCTACCAAAATCTAGTGTTACCTTCTATCAATCCAAATGGAGTAATGAAAGCCTTTTGTGTTTGGTTTTTAATTTATTTCCGGGGTTTGTGACCTCTCACTAATTTCTACTAACGAATATGATTGTAGTTCCATTACTAGGATACCCCAAGGCGCTCTTTGTAAATATGGATTTAATTAGCCAGGGTTTAACCACGAAGTATTGGAATCTCTTGGTTGTTCATATATTTTTGTGTTGTTCATATACTTTTAAATTTCTCATGGGTTATATAGAACAAAACTGTATACCTAGTGTAATTAATTTTGGTTCGACTCTCAAGGCACATTTATATTCTCCATTTCCCACTAATTGGCATTGTAGTAATATGTGATACCCAACCTCTGATTAATTTAGGTGTATTAAATAGCAATTTAGTGAAGGCCTTTCGTATTTCATACCTGGAAAGGTAGTTGCATGCCACATTATTATTACATGTGACCTTCAAGATGGCTTGTATGTACATTCCTTGTGAAGGGTTAGGATCTAAAACTTTTGATCTGATGGTGGAATTTCAATTAGGGAGATTGAAAACCCTATCACCCAATTCACGTTTTCATTTTTTTTGTTCGTTTTTCTTTTCTTAGTCTACCAAATAGTCGCTCTACAACAACCTCATGTATTTCTAATTCTTGAAGATAGAGACTGTGCTCACAATGAGTTATTTCTTCCAAGGGTGGAAATATATGGTGATTTTTCTATGGCCATAAATGTAAAACATGGTAAGAGAGTGTACATTTGTTTTCCGTGAAGTTCATGGTTATATTCAAAATTTTCCTTGCCATCTAATTATATTCATTTACTATGGGGATTTTACCTTAATCCTTTCCTTTTTTTAGGGATTAACAGTGTGTATGTGACCACAGACGTAGTCTCGTGGAATTCAACTTGAGTGGAAAGGAATATTAATTCCAAGCTAACTATTCCTCACGTCACACACTATTATATTATATCCTTGGGAATTCATTATGCCATTCATCATGTTGTTAGGGTGTTGACTCAATTTATATATTTTCTCTGCTCTTTGTGGAAAAAAATAAATATTCACTACGGAGTATAAAGCTCAGCCTCACCAGAAACTCCCTTCAATATAGTAGCTCAAATTTTTTCCTCGCCGAGGTTTTGGGAACAAATTCCCACCATTTAATGAAAAAACATTTGTAATCTTTTCTTTATACCTTTGCTTCATCTCACACGTATTTCTCAACAATTGTATGGTTATTATGATGTTAACCCAAATTTTCCTTTGTCAATAACCCAATTTTCTTCATTTAAGACTTATTGAGGGTTTTCTATAATATTATGATAGCTTTATATATATTCTTACTTGCTTATTATACATAGTCTGTTCCTTACATTCCCTAATAATTAGCACTTCTTTATGCCTTAGAGGTACAAATTTCGAAGGAGTCATTTTTCTACTTTGGATTTTTATTTTAGCATGAACGGTAACTATACTTTTGCATGGCCATAGGTCGCTTTACTCTCGTGATCACATGCATATGCCCTCGGTAAATTTTAGGGGCAAATTTTAGCCCAAGGACAAAATTTAAGGGGTTTTTCATTTTAGAGGGATGAGATTTTTATAAAACACCCATTTCATATATTTAGCCCAGCTTTTATTTAAACATAATTATTTTTTTCATTTTAGCCCAAAAAAAAGTGGATAAACTATGAAAATATTCATTTGACCCGATTCACCTAATTTTTTATGTTATATTCCATTACAATCGCGTGATTTTCTGCTTCGCAATGTTAAATTTGTTTGCAAACACACATTTTCTGGTTTAGGAGGTGGTTTGGGAGGTTGTATTTGGTCCCAATTGCCCTGATCTCTTCAGCTCCCTGTTTTCAACTCTGGTTTTCATTGATGGCAAGGGTGTAAGTAAATAAAAATATAAATAAAGTGATGGTATAGTAAATAAATAAAACTTGAGGTGGTTTGGGAGGTTGTATTTGGTCCCAATCGCCATGATTTCTTATGTGAATGGCTCCTTGTTTTCAAATCTGATTTTCATCGATGGAAAAGGCGTAAATAAATAAAAATAAAATAAAGTAGAGGTATGGTAAATAAGTAAAACCTATTTTTATACTTACTCCAAAACTATGGTAAATAAATAAAAATATAAATAAAGTGGAGGTATGGTAAATAAATAAAACCCCTTTTTATACTTACTCCAAAGGTATGGTAAATAAATAAAAATATAAATAAAATAGAGGTAAGGTAAATAAATAAACCTCTTTTTATATTTAGTCCATAACCCTCTTTCTATTTAAGAAGGCTCCAAAAAGAGGTTTTATTTAAGTGAATCCTATGGGCCAAATACCATATTTATAAAAGAGGTATGGTAAATTAATAAAAATATAAATAAAAGCGAGGTATGGTAAATAAATAAAACATTTTTTTATATTTACTCCATAAGTCACCTTATATTTACGAAGACTCAAAAAATGTTTTATATTTAGGTGAAGCCTATGGGCCAAATACCATGGGCCAAATTATTATTAATACCATGCAAAAAAACATTATTAACCCTAATATTAGTATTAATAAAAATAAAGATGGCACATAGTATTGACCCATGGTATTCACGTGCAATGTAGCCTATTTAAAGGGGGATGAGATATAGTGATATGTAAACTAGCATAGAGTGAAAAAATATTTGATCCCTCTTGAGGGGCTTCATAGATCAAGAATAAAAGTGGATCTTTAATGTCACTTAAACATTTTAACTCAGTTAAAATAAAAATAAAAAATAAAAAATAATTATTAATTTTATTAATTTTTATAAATTACTAATAGTAGTTTTTAAGCTCTAGGTTTATGATAACCCATGGTGATACCATGGTATTCATGTGACCATAGAATGTTTAAAGGGGAAATTATGTCAGCTTAGATCCATCTTAATTCCAAGTCTACCAAGTGCTCAGAGGGATAAATAGATTTCATCCCTCTAAGAATGGAATATGTGGAGTTTAGATGGATATAGGTTAGCTTTTATGACAATGAAGATATTAAATAGATCTAGGAAATTATATTGTAAAATACATCTTAACGTGAATGGTTAAAGTTACATTTAGTCACCTCACAAAATTTAGTAAAATATACCAATATCTCCATTAATATTGGTTTTTTTATTTAACAAAAGAGAAATCAAAACAGTAAAGTCTTATCACACTTTTCGCACCACCCTCGCAAAAGAGAGATAGTCGTTGCCCAGATTTCCCACCATTTTCCAAACCCTCTCAATATGATATCTTCATGAAAAAGTTAAGGTACTAATCTTGGATTAGTTTTTTGAAAAACATCTTGGTTTCTACAACCTTTCTTCTTCTTTGTTATTCTTATTTTGTCGTAATGATCTGTAGGGGTTGGGACATTGTACAATATTGCCCTAAAAGGTGGAGATTGTGCACTAAAAGGGAAATTAATCCATATGTTACAACTCTGTTAAAAAATGTGAGATGTATGAATGTAGTGAATTATGCTAATAAGAAATTTAGGTTGGGAGAGAGGTAATTAAATTTTATTATTTAATTTAAGATTTCCAATTAAAGTAATAATAAATATACATTTATATATTGATTGGAAGTATTCTGACAACAATCACTTATTTCCATTAGATCCCCTTTAGGCCTTTGGGATACTTACTACTTTTTTATATTATATAGTTGGGGCTTGCTACTTGTTGGCGTGTTGGGGTAAACAAACTTGATGTGTTTTTTCTTATCTAACAGTTGGAGTCTATGGAATAAGAAAGAAATTTGATTTCCATTTTCTCATCGTGATAGGTAAATGTTCATAGATGAAGATTCCATCTTAGCAACTCTGTCACAAGGAAATTATGTATATTTTTTTGTTGCTCAATACAAAATCAAGAAAATTGTTTTTTTTTTTTTAAAGTCAACATTGGTTGCATTTAGGAGCAAAGAGTTGTCTCCATGTCTTCTTCATGCAAGATAGTTGAATGGTCGAATGATCCTGCCATATGACTGTTGATAGCTAGCTTGCGGTACAAGGCTATCTTTGATGATGAAGCAGTAGTAGTAGCTTGGTGGTGGGGAAGATTTGGAAAGTTAAATCTTCAATGAAATACATGATTTTTATGTAGTTGGCCCTAACGAATAATGTTTTGACATGAGAGGTTCTACAAAATAAGGAAAGGTAGGGTCTTGGAATTTGTACTTTACACAAATGTGAAGGGGAAACAATAGACCACGTGATGGTATTCAATTGTTTTTTTCTCAGGAGGTATGGGGTGTTCTTCTCCCCTTATTTGAGGATAGGATACTTGGCAGGAGGCTTCCTTGTTGGACTGTTTGATGATAGAGCACCCAAATAACATAAATCATTGCCCCTGATTGCCTCTAGAGCCATTTCGATAGGAAATAAGGAATAATAATTCTGTAGACAAGGAGATGCCTCCTTTTCAGGTACATCATCCAATAAAATACCTATATGAAGGCATAAAAATTACTCCAAAGGTTAAATTTCGATGGTGGGTTGCAATATGGAGGTTGATAGAACTTATCCATGGACTTTATTTGTTGGAGCTTTCCAAGGTGATATTCTTGTTATATATATTATCTTCGAACATTTGTGATATTCTTGCTCTATATATTATCTGTGATTCAAACCCAAGTCAGTTACTCCTGTATGTGTGATATTCTTGTTATGTATATTATCTGTGATTCGAACCGGAGTCAGTAACATGCAAGAGGAAAATTCGAACTGGTGCTACTTTTGGTGTTTTTCATGTCTACCTCTGTGAGAAAATTATCCCCAATACAACAAGTTCTGGATTCACATATCTCCTGATATTTGATTATTTTCCACATTTTGAAGTGGGCACAGAGGATAGCTCTTGTTTCAAGTGCAAACATATTCATTACAGGTCATAATGGGCAGTGGAGCAGTAGGGATGGGCTTGTAAGCAGAACTTCGGCGAAAATCACATGAGGAAAGACCTTTGTTGACGCGTTTCGAACCAACCAGTGTGGTTCATCGTCAGGACAAGTTGAAGAAACAGATCCAGCTAAGCATGTTAAATAGTCTGAGCAGAGACTCTAATGACTAAATCGATCAACGGCTAATTTTGACCTATGGACCCAGGTCAAATTACAGTTCATTAATTTAATTTAATTATTATTTATAATATTAATACATAAAATATTTATTTAATGGTTAGTTTTAAAAAATTAATTAATTAATTTATTAATATATATATATATATATATATATATATATATATATATATATATATTAAAGTACTAATAATAGGTTATTAATAAAAGTTAGGATTCAAAATAAATAAAATACTATTAGGGTTAATTTAAGAAGGTAATTCACTTATTTATTTATTCACTAATTTTTGTTAATATAAAATATATATATATATATATATATATATATATATATATATATATATATATATATATATATTCCAATTAAAATATATAGTTAAGGTTAAAAATATCAATAAATAAAATAATATAAATGGTTAGTTAGAAAAGGTAATATTTAATTTAATTATATTATTTGTTATTATATATAAGTAATTTTTTTTTGTTTAATTAAGTTATTTATTTATTAATATTATATTAGTAAAATAGTCTTGATATTAATATATTATTAAAATTGGTAGAGAAAATATCATTATTAATTTAATATTATTAATATTAATATTAATATTATTCTTATTAATATTAATATTAATATTAGTATTATTATTATTAATATTATTATTTATGGAAAAGAGTTAAAATAGGTAAGATAAAATACTTTAAAGGTTAGCTAAAAACTTTAATTTAATTTATTTATTTAAATTATATATATATATATATATATATATATATATATATATATATATATATTAAAGTAATAATATTCGGTTATTTAGATAAAAGTTAGGTAAAAGACAGTTGAAAAAAAATAAAATAAATAAATAAATAAATAAATATAAATATATATATATATATATATATTAAATAAAATAAAATAAAAATAATGATAATAAAACTAATAATAATAATGCTTAAAAAAATAAAATAAATAAATAAATAAAATAAAAAATAAAAATAAAAATAAAAATATATAATAATAATAATAATAATACTCCTTAATACTTGTAAATATAGGGAATATAAATGAATAAATAAATAAAATAGAGAGAACGACAAAAAAGGGGAGGGACAGGAAAAAGACCAAAACCAACCACAGAACAAAACGGATCAACCCCAGAAGGAAGGCTCGAGGGGGAACACAGAAAACTACGACGACAGGATAGGGATCCAACAGCTACTGATTTTCCAGTTGTCATCTCTATTGAGATTGATAGGCCTTTTTTCAATCTCAGTATTCCGTAAGAAAATGCATACGGAGCAGTATCTTCATGCCGATTCCCATCATTTCCCTGCTCAAAAGATGGGTGTTCTTAACACCCTTGCTACTCGTGCCCTGAGGATTTCTGATAATAAGAGCTTTGATAAGGAGAGATCCCATCTCCTTAATGTCTTTGTGGAGAATGGTTACAGTAGGCGCCTGGGTCAGAAGGCTTTCCTTAAAACCTCTAAAAATGCGATGATTAATAAAGAACCGAGGGAGCACCAACTAGGGGTCCATCTTCCCTATGTTCAAGGAACCACGGACAAAATTGCTCGGATCCTTAAGAGTTATGATATCCCCTCTACCTTTAGGCCCCTCAACACCATTCGTAAGTCCCTCCGATCGGTGAAAGATCATGTTGACCTCATGGACATGAAGGGTGTCTACTTGATCCCCTGTTCTTGTGGAACCCCCTACATTGGGGAAACAGGACGCTCCATCCATCAGAGGATAAGCGAACATGCAGCTGACCTAAGACATGGGAGAACCAAGTCTTCAACATTAGTAGAGCATGTAGAAAAGACCAAGCATCAGGTTTGTATTGAAGAGGCCAAGTTCGTTGCTAAGATTGCTCATTTCCATCATCGGAAATTCAGGGTAGCTATTGAGATTTAAAAAAGGCCTAACAATCTCAATAGAGATGACGGCTGGAAAATCAGTAGCTGTTGGATCCCTGCCCTGTCATCGTAGTTTTCCGTGTTCCCCCTCGAGCCTTCCTTCTGGGGTTGATCCGTTTTGCTCTGTGGTTGGTTTTGGTCTTTTTCCTGTCCCTCCCCTTTTTTGTCATTCTCTCTATTTTATTTATTTATTCATTTATATTCCCTATATTTACAAGTATTTAGGAGTATTATTATTATTATTATTATTATTATATATTTTTAGTTTTATTTTTTATTTTTTTTAAGCATTATTATTATTAGTTTTATTATCATTATTTTTATTTTTATTTTTATTTTATTTTATTTTATTTTATTTAATATATTTAATATATATATATATATATATATATATATATATATATATATATATTTATTTATTTTATTTTTTTTCAACTGTCTTTTACCTAACTTTGATCTAAATAACCGAATATTATTACTTATATATATATATATATATATATATATATATATATATATATATATATATTAATAAATAATTTAAATAAATAAATTAAATTAAAGTTTTTAACTAACCTTTAAAGTATTTTATCTTACCTATTTTAACTATTTTCCATAAATAATAATATTAATAATAATAATACTAATACTAATATTAATATTAATATTAATATTAATATTAATAAGAATAATAATAATAATAATATTAATAATATTAAATTAATAATGGTATTTTGTCTACCAATTTTAATAATATATTAATATCAAGACTATTTTACTAATATAATATTAATTAATAAATAACTTAATTAAAAAAAAAAAAATTACTTATATATAATAACAAATAATTTAATTTAATTAAATATTACCTTTTCTAACTAACCATTTATATTATTTTATTTATTGATATTTTTAGCCTTAACTATATATTTTAATTGGAATATATATATATATATATATATATATATATATATATTTATTTATTTTATATTAACAAAAATTAGTGAATAAATAAATAAGTGAATTACCTTCTTAAACTAACCCTAATAGTATTTTATTTATTTTGAATCCTAACTTTTATTAATAACCTATTATTAGTACTTTAATATATATATATATATATATATACACGTATATTAATAAATAAATAAATTAATTTTTTAAAACTAACCATTAAATAAATATTTTATGTATTAATATTATAAATAATAATAAAATTAAATTAATGAACTGTAATTTGACCTGGGTCCGTAGGTCAAAATTAGTCGTTGGTCGATTTAGTCGTTGGAGTCTCTGCTCAGACTATTTAACATGCTTAGCTGGATCTGTTTCTTCAACTTGTCCTGATGATGAACCACACTGGTTGGTTCGAAACGCGTCGACAAAGGTCTTTCCTCATGTGATTTTCGCTGAAGTTCTGCTTACAACTATTATGGATCACGGAAAACTCAATTCAATAAGGGATGGGCTTGTTGGCTCAATATAATTTGAACCCAACTACAAATTCGATGCCAAAAACTTCACTACTAGTTTTGGGGGTTCCCTGGCAATAGAAAAGTATAAAATTAGGAGGTTTGAAACTTTGAGGCCGTGCCCATCATATATACCTTTTTGTATCATAACAAGCTTGACAATGGGAAATCCTTTGGCATTCGTGCTGGAGCAACCCTGCAACTTCCCAAGTGTGCAGGTTGTTCACAATTCACGCTATGATTTATTTATTTATGTATTTGCTTTTGGTTGAAATTGCTACATGTACAGATAGCCTATGTGAAATCCTTGATAATCTTTCCATTTTAAGACCAAGTGAAGAAAACATAGATCATAGTTGAATATAGTTTAACTTGGAGATGTTTAGAAGATTCATTTGTGAATTGAGTTACTACAAATAAGCTTCTTATCTTCATTTAATGAACTGTGTCAAATACCTCAGCTTTATTTATAGATTTGTTGAGTTAATGGCTAGTGAATTGCTTGATAAAGACTTTGTTCTTGATCTGGATTCCCCTTGGATGCCAGCAAATGGAAATTGTAGACCTCAATAATATAATTAATGCTCCTATCAAACCGTGCTTTAGTTACCGAGGGTACTAAATTTATTGTGATTTATTTTTCTAGTTTGTAAATTACACCATGTAGAGGGAAAGCAGAGCTTTGTAGATCCTCCTCTAAGTGAGCTTGATCCTGAAATGAATGTGATAATTGGGAAAGAAAAGCAATCACAATTCAATGGCTTGGAACTTATTTCTTCTGAAAATTTTACATATTGGGCAGTTATGGAAGCTATTGGATCATGTCTAACAAAAAAGTATTCAGAACGACTCCCTCGTAAGAGGTAAGTGCCTGAAGATATAACTAGGAATGTGAAGAATGCCACCATCATGATTGTGAATGTGTTTGAGCTGCTTGGCAGTTTCTTCTTTCCACTTGGTATTTTTTTCTTCTTAAACTCAGTTTCCCTTAGCTTCTGGACCTGTATCTTTTAGTTTGAATGTTTGACATGTGTGTAATGGTTTCTGGGTTCAGCGTTATAGTGTAGAGACCTATAATTGTTGCATGGGTATCTATTATCACAATAATGGATACAATTTTTGGACACTTTTCTATATTTATTCACTATTGTGTTGGGTTGGGATTTATGCCATACATATAATATTTTGGCAATGAATTCATTGACCAAAGTGAGAGGCTTTGTTAGCAGAGGGCCCTCGAAGCATTCCATCTTGACAGCAGTACATAGGGTGTTAATTTTCAACCATTATCTCAATCCCCAACTAGTGTTGTTGTTTAAACAAATCTCCTCCAACCACATCATCGCATTATGATGTGGATGGTTCTGAACTACAAACCTCCTTCGATAAGATTACCATCCCTATTTTGGCATGTAACATGTAAAAAATTTCTTTGCAATGTTTAGGGTTTCGACTTGCCACATGGAGGACATCTGTCTCATGGATTGATGACAGAAAAAAAGCAAGTATTTGTTACAACAATTTACCTTGAATCAATGCCATATCATCTAGATGAGTCCACAGGTAAGCTCACATTTCCATTCTAATAATAATTAGGAGGGAAAGAGTTTCATCATTGACCAATATTGAACCAATCTTTTGGGGGAGTGTTCAAAGTGTTAATGGTCAGTTTTGTTTTCTTGGGTTATAGGATTCATTGACTATGAGATGCTTGAGAATAATTCCACCCTCTTTAGGATCATGTTTATCATTGTTGGTGTTAGTGCATATCCTCGAGATATTGATTACCCTCACATGAGGCAGGTATTGAAGATGGGTATTTTTAGATCTTATAATGGCAGTCCTTTCAAAAAATTCTCTTTGTTGTGGAATATTACACCTACAAGAACTTTGTTGTGGAATATTATCAAAACTAATAGAAGGATATGAAAGAGTGTACGGTAAGAACCTTGACAAACGTGACCACTGAAAGTTGCAACATTGTTTGTAGGAAGAGAAAATTATGTTTCTTTTTTCCAAACATGTATATTAGTATATTACAGTTTAATGAATATGGTTTCCTATTATAACATATAGTTTCATATTTTAACAAAACATTCACCAACACTTCACAATGTTTTATTATTCAGTGGAAGGTTTGCCAATATCTTACATGATTTTATAATTCAGTGAAAGATTTGCCATGACTTTACAAGATAATATAATCTGGTGAGAGATTCGCCAAAAATATTATATATACATATTATATTATTGATAAAATCGCCTCCCATTTTCCTATATATCATGGGATTCGCTCATTTATTATATATATAAATTTAGAGTAGTTCTTAAACTTTTCCATGCACATGGCGAAAGATGGTAGTTGCACATGCCGAAAGATGGTAGTTGCAATTAGGATTTTGAAACCTAGTATTAGGTTCCATGAGTTTTATTTTAAATCAATTTAAATCCTTACCGGATTCGTTTCCTCCATTAAATTTGTTAGACCAGTATTTTGAACCTCCGTGTATCGGGTTCGAATTGTGTATGAAGAGTTCTCATACTAAAATAGTAAATGATTTTGATTAGTCATTTTTTCTTCTAATACGCACACGCACGAGAAGGAATGTCATTATGACATACACTATTATATAATAATTTTTTAGGGTGACAAAATTAAGTTCTATTATGGCTTGAATTTCATGCTTGATCATTAGTTTTTATAGCATGGTTTAATTTTCTTCTCCAGTCATTTTTCCAACTTGTATAGAATTATGCATGTTTCTAGTTTTAGCCATTTACATCATGATTCTAATGGTGTTACATGAAAAACAAATTTATGTATATTATTATCTTTTGGCTAAAAGTAATTTGAACTATTTTATTTACTTCTCTTTGAATTCATTTGCATATATAAAATTTATTTATGAAGTAACAAGTTAACGAAAATTAGTATTCTTTCTTTATTTTTCTCAATTAAGAGTATTATTCTTGTCCTTATAGTATGATGTATATTACCTGTAATGTTTATTCAACATTGTATTAAAACGTAATTCGTAGCTTCACTCTAATTATATTTTTCCCTTTTCTTTCAATTTAACGTATCATAAAAAATTATCAATAGTCCTTGATTGTGTTCCAGTGTCGACACGTATTATATTTTCCTTTGTTAAATAGAATTTATTTTATTTCGATATTTAACTATAGCTACAAGAACCCCAAAGTCATATAGAAAGATAAGAAAATTATTTTTCCTTATATCTAATTTTAAAAACAATGTTTTGGTTCTTACATTGACATATTTTTTTCATGTTTTCATTTCCGAAGGAATAATAAAATTATTTTCAATACCGAGATTAATCATACATAAGATTGGATAATTTAGTTCATAGTCAGTCAATAATTTTTACCGTAACGTAGATTTTGGTCTTTTCAGCTGTAACATAATTCTAGAATAGCTATTATGTGATTGTCCTTATCGTATTATGCTAGCTCTCTTAATACTAATATTATGTGATTGTCCTTATCGTATTATGCTAGCTCTCTTAATACTAATCCGTAGTTATGCTAGTTCTCTTAATACTAATCCCTAGTTACCTGAATTTTTTTATGCATACAGTTTACTATGTTGGAGTCATAAATTCATATTTATAGAAAGTAATTTTTTTCCCTCTAACTAGGTTCACGATAGAAGAATATAATACATTAAGGGATAAGAAAATCTCATTATCTCTATATTTACTTTCCTAAAGGAATTAGTTCCATCATGTATACCCAATGTTTATCCATTGGTTAGAACTATAAACTTGATAAATGTTCGGTCAATAAAATAGTCATTATTTTACTGTATTTATTTATCCTTTGAATGAGAGTGAGTCTATGTTAATAAGTATAAACTTTGATAAAAATTGGGTCAATAAAATGGTCATTATCTTACTGTATTCATTTATCTTGTGAATGAGAGTGAATCTATGTCAACAAAATGCAACCTTTGTAGCCCAAATACATTCTTTATCATACAAAGTTTTGATGGTACTTAGAAAAAAACAGTAAAGCCTCTATGAATTAATAAGAAGAAGTTTCCATTGGCAATGATTAAGTACTTTTCCAAAAGAAATCCCAATCACATTGGGACTACAATCATGGATAAATTTGTCAGTCATTTATGCTTCTATGTAATTCAAGATTAATAATTAATCACACAAATCTAATTTTATGCAACCATATAAGCATTCCTAAATCTTTATTTTGTGCTCAAACATTAACTCTAGAATTACTATGTCACTATTCTCACTCTTAAATTTCCATTTATATTTGTTTCTATATAGATGCCTACATGCATTATAGGAAGATAACCTCATCACATAACATAATAAATAACTCTTCATGCATAATCCTAACGGATGTATACCGAATATTCAAGAACAGGGCATCATCCACCCTACCATAAACTGTCTCCACGAGTCCCCCCAAGCTTAGACTTTCTACGTTCAAGAACCAACTACCTCTTTGATTACTAAGTGCTTTATTTTATATCTTTCTTCCCAACAGTGTTTTTTTTACCAACATCTGCATTAACGTTTGCCCACCTTTTTCTGAGGCTTTTTGTTTTAGTTTAAAAAAAAAAACTTTTATTTCCTTTAAAGCACAAATTTCTTTGTCGTTGTGCTATATTCTACCCCACTTAGTATTTCTCCCCAACTAGGTGATTAACATAATATTTCTCTCCCCTTATCTCAATATTTCTAATTAGTTTCTCCTAAGATTTTTTAGGAGAATTTTTAGGGAAAGTCCATCATATAGACTTAACCACCAACAAGTTTTTCTAAATTGGAAAAAAATCTTCTAAAACTCTAGTACTATTTCCTAAAAATTCCGAACAGTTTATTTATTGATGTAAATAATAATAAAATATTTAAATCATTTCATAAATATAATCACGACCTTCATAGTTATTCAATCTAATAATAGTTTATTGTGTAAAAATAATGAGTGTTTAAAAAGAAAACATAAAAATGTTACAATAAACTTGGGTTGTACATTGAAATTAAAACTCTTATTTTAAATGATACCATTCCTAAATTTATCAAATTAACATTCATTCACCATTTCATAGATATCTTAAAATTCCATGTTTTCATTGATATTTCATCCACTAATATCAATATCAATACATTGTTTAAGACATTTCCTCCACACCAAATAAGTGATCATAGAGATGGAAAAATAGTAAAAGTGTCCAAGGAAGATAAGCCTCCCACGATTAGATATTGTACATGAATTTGTCAGGAGGTATGAGGAAATAATACTTAGACGTATTCGTTGTTGCATTGATTTGTTCACTCGATTACTCTTCGTTACTATGATATGTAATTCCCTTATATTAAGGGATATATGAGAAACACTATTAAATTCACCTTCACTTTTTGGATCAAGTGAATTTCACATTTAATCATTTTCATTTATTTCATTTGTGGTCAACTTAAGGGCAATTGAAATGATTTTATTTTTTCAATAATAATAATAATAACAATAATAATAATACAACAATAACATGTTAATATCTTTTTCACAGTAAATTATTATATACATACATGTTAATTACCAAAAAAAACCAATTTTTCTTATGTGTAATTTTTGGTTAATATTTCAATTCCATATAATCGATGAGCTCCTTCATTTAAAAAAATATACATTAATAAATTTAATCACTTTATAATTAATAGATACATATTTAACTTAAATCTAAGTTGATTTAATTTTTTATAAACATAATACAAAAAACTATTTATTTTTTATAATTTGTGTTATTATGGAGGTTTATTTTTTTAATTTTTTATAATTTATAATTTGTGTTGTGTAATATGGAGGCTTATTTTTTTAATTTTTTATAATTTATAGGTTGGTTTATGAACATTCATCCATATTGATTCTCCAACACTTTGTTACTCTTAACGTAACCAATATATATATTTAATCTAAATAATATTAAAATAATAACACCGTCTGTTTGATCTACATTTTTATTTTTTTGCTATAATTTAATTATACAATTTTTTTTTATAAAATTGTAATTTATTTTATTGTGCACAGAAAATTGACGAAGCCATATGCCAAAAATAATAAATTTTATATGTTAATTATACTATATATTAATAAATTTATTATAATAGTAAATTGATGAATTTTAATTTTTAGTTTAATCAATATGTTAAAATTTTAACTTAAGGTTTTATTTTAATTTTAAAATGGCCAGAGAAGTCCATTAAACTTCGAGTTAACGAATGGGGACATTATTAAGATTCACATCTTCATACACCCGAAAAGAAAAACCATCACACATCTTAACGTTTAACTTTTGTTTTTCTGACTATCATTCCTCTATTTCCTAATAATTTGAAACTCGGCTTATTTTAACTAAATACATACCAAATTAAAATGAATATTGTACTCTATTTTGGCATTCCCGTGATTAAAAACAATTACACTGTGATGTAGCATTCGAATGATCAAATACAAATGAGAATAGCGGACATCTTTTTCAAGTTTTGAAGGTCGCATACAAATGAGAATAGCGGACATCTTTTTCAACTTTTATAGGTCGCATTCTTCATACCCTTTAGTACTCTAGGCTCACCTGTCAATTGCCTTTCTCTGCGAGTTATAGAGCTTGGCTATGCACTCTCCAACCAATGCTCAACTAAGGATGCCGACAGCTCATCTGGGCTTTGCACCCGGCTCGTCAGAGATTTTAGAACACGACAAGAAAAAAATACATTGGCTCATGGAACCCACGACTCGTCGTTTTTTAACCAATCATGGGCATGTAGAAGTCAACAACTGCCCAACCTTTTGATATCATTGTTATCCATTTTCAAATTCGGTGATATCTATGTTTTGGTTCATTTTGATCTTCAGTGATTTTATCCAGGATCTTTCAAGCGCATAATATTATTCACTTGTGACGAGACACGAAGGGTACCAAAGTTCATTGCAGTTATCATTGCGAGTGATAAATCAAACACAGCCAAAGTTGTACTACCTCCTTCGGCCCTAGAAACAATGTCAACGGAACAATAGCGTCCTTCCAAGAACCACATGCATTGGACTCTTGAACATCCATTAAGTTATTGAAGTTTAAAGTTATAAATATAAAGGTCCGCTTTTACTCACATCCAATGTCGGTCCAACAGTAGTCTCCGACCTATTATGTCACGCCCCTACACTAGCAGTACTCTTCTAACCGCACTATAGTGAGGTGCGGCACTACCAGCCATTTTCTTTTCACCAATACTTACGATTGTAGACTACGCCTAACATTCCATACTTAGTTTATTTTTCACTACCAAGTATTATATTTGTCTTTTATACATTGAAAGCCGATAACATTCACATAAATAGCATTATACGATAGAAATGCATAAAAGTATAAAGGGAAGGGAAACTCCCTTCAATATGAGTCTTCCCGAATCAATATATATATATATATATATATATATATATATATATATATATAATATTTTTTATAAGTACAAGTTGAATCTTGAGAAACCCCAAATTTACACTTAGCCAAATTTCTAACTTCGGCAAACTCGGTTGCCGAGCTTGTCGGCACCTCTGCATGGTCGCCGCACAACTTACCAACCCTTCATTCACCTCATCGCACGATCATGTTGTTCTTCTAACTTGGGCGAGCCTCGTCATAACCAAGTCGCCACACGCGGGCGCCTCCGCATGAGTCACACCTCCGTTCACAACTACAACACTTCACTGTTTCCATTGTTTCGTCGTGCACGGCGCAGCCTCACCAGACCGCCCGTCTGCACATCCACCTATTCACCCAAACTCGTTCACTCGAACAACTTCACACGAGTCACCACATGACTTCACCCGGGTCGCCACACGACTTCACCTAGTTCGCTCAAACGACCTCATCCGGGTCGCCACATGACTTCACTTGGCTCGCCTGAACGATTTCACCCAGGTCGCCCAACGACCTCACCCTGGTCGCCCGAACGACTTCACCTGGGTCACCCGACGACCTCACCTGGCTCGCCTGAACGACCTCGGTCGATTCGCCCAAACGACCTCGCCCGAGTTTCTTGCCCGAGGACCTCACCCGAGTTCTACCGGAACGAACTCGCCCGAGTTCTGCCTGAATGACTTCGCTCGAGTTTTCTGCATGAGTTTCCTACTCGAGTTTTTCACCCGAGTTTTCTGCCCGAGTTTTCTGCACAAGTTCTTCACCCGAGTTCCGCCCGAAGTGCGGGCTCATCCACAGGCTGTAGAACTCCTTTGATCGAACTCGTGATGATCGAATGATGCATTTTCCTCCACAAACGCATGTCAATATATATGGTCGGGTGGTTGGTTATGTAACCCAGCTGATCTACGCCCAACGCCCAAGCCGACTCATTTACAATGTGTTGTCTCGCCCAAGAGGAGGGTCGGCCCGCCCAACTCGTGGGACCGCCCCCTCAGCTCGCCGAACACCTTATAAACTCGTCCAAGGTTCATTTACTTTGCATTTTACACAAGTCCTTTGCATGGTGGAGTCGCCCTGCCCATCGCACTGGCCGCAAGTCCTTACATCCTCTGCCATTTGAAGTCATTGTCGTCCTCAACAATATCTCATCCCGGCAACCACCTGTTACCAAGATCACCATACCAAGGCATACACCCCATTAGTATGTCATATATCGGAAATAATCTCAATCCATGATGATCAACCACCTTGTCACGATCTCCACATGTTGCTCCCCATCGTGGAACACTAGCCCCTCCATCTCAAGCAACATGCTTTCTGCAACATATCGTGTCGACCTCATTATGTATCATCATGGTGTGAACTGCTGTCATGATACTCCAACAAATGCTAACACATCTCTGCACACTGAGCTCTCTCATGGCTCGAACTAGTTGGGTAGCTAATCCAACTGTCACACTCAACCCATGAGAATGCACATCCTCATGCCATCATCAATCGTTTCTCAAAACACCTGTCACATCCTCAACTCAATCAAGAATCCATCTCCATACAAGTATAAGCCATGCTCAGGTCCATGAAGTAACCTCCATCTTGTCTACAACATGTTGTCCATGATGTTTGGTACCAATGTGTTGCATGAAATCTGCTGCATCTATCCCAACATCATCCATCTACAAAACATCCATCTCCTCAAAGTGAAGAGATCATATCATTAAAATCTTGACTCTCGATGTGCCACATCTAGGTCCATGAAGCAACCTCCATCATATCTATGATGTGCCATCACTCAAGTCTGCCATAGAAATAGGTATACACCTGTCTCATCTATCCATGTGCTACCCATGATCATAGATCAATCATCTCCCATGTGTAAAAGGTGGTTAAGTCTCGACTCAACCCATGCCCAAGTGTTGTCACCAATGCATCATCATCGTTGTAACTCCATCACCCCAAAGTCGCAACAATCTCATGCCATCATCATCTCCATGAGTCATCTCTAACTAGCACTCTAGCAAGCATACAAGTCTCGACCCAAAGGTCTCTGCAAGATGCCTCAGCTCTCCATGTAGTAGAAATGCCCCATAGTCTACTCACAACTCCATCCAAGTCCATGGCCTTGTTGAACAAGAGCGCACAACCTCTCCATTGGCTCATAAGTAAAACATCTCCGTGTCACACTAGCAAATCTACCTGCACAACATCCCTGCCTTAGCACTCCTCATTGGATGCCCATAAGTGACACCTCTACAAGTGCTCCTGCATAATGTCCCTACATAAGATTTCCATGCTCCATGTCTCCAGCCTGATGTCGATGACTAAGTTTCCCATGTAGTCCAACCAAGTAGACCCATCACAACAATCGGTCATCCTTATCCAAGGCTGTAATCTTCAGTCTAGTGAACTCGGTAGCCCAACCACATCATCATCACATGAGTCTCTCCATCATAGCTCCCCCACTAAAGGTTCCCCAAGACTATCTCTTGGTCTCGTCCATGAGAAGTCCACCCAAATATCATTATATCCAAGTGCGTGCCCTCCTCCAATTTGTCTATGAGTCATGCTGGGCACTTAGCCAATTCTCCATGTGGCTAAAGCATGACCCATTCCTCCACAATGATCATCATGTTCCTCCTTTGTCATGGGCCTTTGCACCTTCTACCATAAGGTCACAAACAACCCCAAAAAGTCCTATAATAGTCAACAATCCTTGCTTCTCCATACAAGGTCTCATCATAGACATCCATGGTAAGATGCTCCCTAGCATCGGCAAACTGGCTTTGCCCTTCCCTGCATATGGTTCATCTCCCAAAAGCTCAAATGAAACACAAGTATCAATAGTACTTACATTATCATCATGAGGCTCCTCACTGTGAGTATCCCCATCCATCCATGTATGTAAACTGCACGATCCTGGTTCAACTTGAACAATCTCAAGTTCATCCTCTATTGTTGTCACATCTGCAACATCCTCAATCATCACGGCTTCCTCTTCCTTGTTAGCACAATCTGCAACTTCATCCTACTCCATTGTCCAGCCAAGTTGAATAAGTTTGTCTTCAACATTCTTTTCCAAGACTTCAAGTTCTTTTCGAATCTATGGGTTCTCCTCTTTCAACCACTTCAACCTGTATAATTCTTGCTTACCTTCACATTCTTCCAAACCTGCCATGCCTTGTCATTCAGCTTGGTCCAAGCACTAAGCTTCTCCTCTGCTAAACTTGTTTCACCATTCACCTGAATCACCTTGATATTCCACCTGTCACCTGCAAAACTTGAACTTCCTTTCAAGTCTTCGGTCCTCGTAGAATCAACTCCTTGATTCAATTCACCAAGTTTCCTGCAAAACTTGGACGAGGTCTAATACCACCTGTCACGATAGTGCAGTGGGATCAACACTTCATCGTCAACTCGAACAGCTTCCTAATCATCAGCTCTAATACCACCTGTCACAAAGTGACAGTGGGATCAGCGTCTTCCGCAAATCCCCTTTGCACTTCACTAGCTCTGATACCACCTGTCACGCCCCTACACTGGCGGTACTCTTCCAACCGCACTGTAGTGAGGTGCGGCAATACCAATTGTTTTCTTTTCACCAATACTTATGATTGTAGACTACGCCTAACATTCCATACAGTTTATTTTTCATTACCAAGTATTATATTTTTCCTTTATACAGTGAAATTCCATAACATTCACATAAACAATGTTATATAATAGAAATGCACAATAGTATAAAGGAAGGGTCAACTCCCTGCAATATGAGTATGTCCGAATCAAAATATATATATATATATATATATATATATATATATATATATATATATATATATATAATCTTCTTTTATAAGAACAAGTTAAATCTTGGGAAACCCAAATTTACACTTAGCCAAATTTCCAATTTCGGTAAACTCAGTTGCTCAGCTTGTCAGCGCCTCCGCATGGTCACTGCACGACTCACCAACCCTTCGTTCACCTCATCGCACGATTGTGATGTTTGCCCAACTTGGGCATGCCTCTTCGTAACCAAGTTGCCACACACGGGCACCTCTACACGAGTCACACCTCCGTTCACAACTCCAACACTTCATTGTTTCCACCATTTCATCGTGCACGGAATGCCCTTACCCAACTGCCCATCTGCACGTCCACCCATTCACCCAAACTCATTCACCCGAACGACCTCACCCAAGTCGCCACACGACTTCACCCGGGTCACCACACGACTTCACCTGGTTCGCCTAAACGGCCTCACCCGGGTCACCACACGACTTTACCTGGCTCGCTCGAATGACTTCACCCAGGTCGCCCAACGACCTCACTCGGCTCGCCCGAACGACTTCACCTAGGTCACCCAACGACCTCACCTGGCTCGCTCGAACAACTTCACCCAGGTCGCCAACGACCTCACCTAGCTCACCTGAACGACCTCACCTAGTTTGCCCCAACGACCTCGCCCGAGTTTCCTACCCGACGAGCTCGCCCAAGTTCTACCTAAATGACCTCGTTCGAGTTCTGCCTAAATGACCTCACCTGAGTTTTCTGCACAAGTTTCATGAACGGGTTTTTTGCCCAAGTTTTCTGCTCGAGTTTTCTGCACGAGTTTTTCAACCGAGTTCCACTCGAAGTGCGGACTCATCCACGCACTGTAGAACTCCTTTGATCAAACTCGTGATGATCGAATGATGCCTTTGCCTCCACAAACACACACCAATATATATGGGCGGGTGGCTAGTTATGTCACCTGGCCGACCTACGCCCAACACCCAAGCTGACTCATTTACAATGTGTTGCCTCACCCAGGAGGAGGGTCAGCTAGCCCAACTCATGGGACTGCCGCGTCAACTCGCCCAACACCTTATAAACTTGTCCAAGGTTCATTTACTTCACATTTCACACAAGTCCTTTGCATGGTGGAGTCGCCCTGCCCGTTGCACAAACCGCAGGTCCTTACATATTGGCTCTTGAAATCCAGACCATATACATATATACCACTACCTACTAAAACATAGAAAGGTAGGTGATTAAAATAGCGTTTAAAGAAAATAATGAATAACTTTATAAAAATGTTCATTACATAAAACATTTAAAATTGATATGTTATTAGTTTTCAACCATTCATGTTTTGATTTTTGGAAATTAAGGTGTGTATACCCTCATTTTCTCCAAATTCGAACCCTTACATGAAGATATGGTCTCCTTAATCATATAAAAGGGTTGATGCAAATTAGAAATTTTAAGATGAACAAAACAAATTAAATGTTTCACGATTATGTCATCATCATAACATCATCGTGTGTCACCCATGATCTGAATTAAAAGAGATTAATATTTGAAAAGTATTAATATGCCAATTTTGATGACAAAGTGATGCAAGAGCATTCAACCCAAAGAAAATTTTTGTAAATAGTAGACATAGGGTGTCATGCATTTTAGGAAATAGTTTTCCTAAGTTCCATGTCAATGTAATATTTAGGCCTTTAAGTGATTTAATTAGATAATGGGAAAATGTGTAAATGCTTTGAAAATAAATAAATGAGAACATGAGTGGTAGAAGTCAAATCCAACTCTCTAGGAGCAAGAGAGAGCTTTTCAGAAATAATTAGAGTAGATATGAACCATTGAGCTAATAAGGAGACTTTTCTGTATTAAAACAGAGAAGAAGCTAGAGTGGGTAAAGTCTGCCACATACGTATGCATGCATGTAGAGCTTTAAGGCTTTTGTTAGAGGGGCAATCAGATCCTCCAATGATCCAATCCAATGCATTCTTATAAATAAGTGAACCTGAGAATTCAATAGGTAAGAGGCCACCAATAGTAGAATCAGGCTTGTGTGTGTGCAAGACCGAAGAGTCTCAAATGTAATCGGTTTTTTTACATTAATATATGAAGAGTTATTTCTTGACTGTTTCACAATATTGAAGTATTCCATGTATGAGTTTACTGTGAATTTGTAAGCTCCGCTATAGGTTGCAGGCAGAATTCTGAAGGACGCAAAAGAATGAAGACGATTCAAAGGAATCATATAGGGATCATTGAATCCAAGTGAAAGGCAAAGTTTTATTTAGAGAGGAGTTGTAAAGCAAGAATTCACTAAGGAGTCCAGCGCAGAGAGAAGAGCGACGCGGAGAAATCGTATTGATCTACTTAAAATATCAAGAATTGCTTTGAAGTAGAAGTGCATGTAAAGTGAAGCTCAGAAAGAAGAGTTACAGCGAAATAACAAAGGAGGAAGAACCTTTGAAGAACCCCAAAGGATCCGCGAAAACCATTGAAAATGGCATAAGGTCTAAATAAAGGGACAACCAGAGGAGTAAGGAATTGATGCTTAGCGGTCATTGGATCTTCACATATCAACGGCTACGATTGAATCGCTAAATCACAATTATAGGTACCAAGGACAACAATAGTGTTTAGAGGAGTTGTGATATCGCTAATAGTGATATATCGACAATCGGCATCAGGATTTATCAGTGATGCAAAGGTCGGGCTATCGGAGAGCGGGAAGGTAGCATAGAGGAGATGGACCCGACAATAATCATAGTCATGGGTCTATAGTATTTGAGGTTTGTATATGCTACTCGGAGAGGATTTACTTTGTATTCACAAATAGTTAATATTTCTGATAGTTATATGGTGCGGGACTTTTAATGTAAAGCATGTGTTATCGCTCCGATAGTCAGAGATTGGAGTCGGAGAAGGGGGATGGTTCATATGTGTAAGTCCCATAGGACATTGCGATGGCCGATTTCGATGAGTTTTTAACCTCGAGATCTGTGCTAAAGCCATAACCAAAGCAGAAAGATGTGTATTGCGTGTTAATCCTTTGTGTAAGGATTACGAAAGCAATTAAAACACTGATATATGGGATTTCATATATAGTCCTAAGAGGAAGTATTGGCAAGGTGATTGAAGTTCCTATACACAAGAACCATATAAGAGGGCCACTTGACCATTTATGGTCTGAAGGTTTGACTCTATTGTAGAGTCGGACACCTGGGACAGTTGTGGATGCATTATTGATAAAATGCATACTGTGGGTATGTGTGGGTGTTACCCTGGCATCAGTTTGACTATGGATGGTTATATGTTAGTGGTTTACCTTGCACCATTAGTGGTATCAGAGAAGAATTTTGTATCAGAGTAGATTTGTAATTTGTAAGGGGAAATTTTAAGTTCTTAGACGACTGTAGCATTCCATTAGAGGGTTGGAGTAGGCAGGAGCAGAGAATTCCTTAAAGGAAAGAGAAAGCAAGATTACTTAATGCAAGTTCTAAAGGAAAGAGGACTTGGGGACAAAATAGAGGACGAGCCATTCAAAGTATAGAAGAATGGGTGAAACAAGATCATGCTGAGATCTTGAAGGAGAGGTAATATGTTGTGTTCTATTTTAAATTATAATAATGTGTATTTTATACTAATGCACAGGTGATAGCAAGAGAAGTTGTGAGAAGAGAACAAATGTGTTCTTAAAGACAGAGTACGAAGAATACTCTAAAGGAAGAAGTGGCAGTGAACCTGAAGAATCGAACAAGAATTTGATAGATAGGATAGCTAAAGTGTTCTCAAGAGAGAGTGAGAGATTGTAGAAGCCTAGAGGGAGAAAATGTGTTGCTCAAGAGAAGGTTCTAGACATAGGACCTATGCTTACCAAAACACTAAGTGAGGAGGGCTTAGTGAGGTAATATTGCAGCCAGGAGGACTAGCTGTTGCAGAGGCTTGTTGCAAAGGAGCTCATGAAAAAAGAAAAGAAGAAGATGATTACTAATAGTCATAGCAGAGTTTCAGAGAGAAGCCACAACAGAGGATATAAGAAAGAGGATGCCAAAGAAAATGGAAAGAGAATGAGTCAAGAAGAAATTGACAAAGAGGTTGCTGAATTAAAAGAACAACTAAATGCATGAAGGAGAATGCTTGAGGAAAGCCAGAGACTAGGTTGGGTCTTGAGGAAGAAGTCAGTGGAATGGCATGAGATGTAGAGAAGGCTAAAACAAAAGCAAGTGAAGTGGCTAAAGAAAAAACACAAGGAAGTTGAATTAGAAATGGAAGAATCCATTTGTAAACCAAAACGAGGAGAAATTCTGGGAGAAAGTTAAGATGAAGATTAGAAGACTGAAACATCAAGTGAGACCAAAAGGTCTGATGATTTTAGATCTAACAATTTGTGTATGTTTGCAAGTGAAGGACAATTTGCTAATATTGTCATAAAATAAGAAGACAAGTAGAATCTAAACTCTGTTCTGGAAAAAGATGAGATAGATAGATCTCATATCTAGTTGGAGGAAGATATTAAGGAACTAAGTGAAGGGCTTGAGGAGATTGAAGAGGGGACAATAGCAGCATTTCTAAATCATATGAATGATTTAGAACAACAAGGAGATATGATGGCTGAACCATTAAGTGAGACCATGGGGTCTTACATTTTCAAAACTGATAGTTTGTGTATGATGGCAGATATTGCAGGAGAAAAGCAGCCATTTGAAGATATCTTCAGAGAAGATAAATGGTGAGGGACTGAAGGAAAACTTGAGGAAGAGACTATCTTAGCTGAAAACATAGTAAAGGATCATCATTTCAATATGATAATAGGCACAATGGAGATAACCATGGAAACTGTTGAGACGAACAGTAGGGAAGAAAGAAACCTGCTGAAAGATGTTAAGAAACAAGAATCCTATGCAAAGGATTTAACCTTGGGAAAATGAACACTAACAAGGGAGTGTTTTGAAGAGGTTGGACAATCTTTTGAAGATGTCGAAAGTCTAGAGGAGTACTCTAGGAGAATAGAGTATGATGGAGGAGGCCTCTTGAATGAGGGAAGTAATGATATGCTATAGCAGAAAGACCTTGAGATTACAAGGGTCAAAGGAAGACAATATTTTAATATTGTAACACAACGTGTGAAGGATGAAGCTGGAAGAAGAGAGTATTATGATGAAGTGCTTGCTAAGTGTGAAGAGCAGATTAAACTGTTGGAGAAACTAATGAGAGAACCAAACGGTAGAACAGAAGCCACAGTTACAGTTTTTGAAGAAGAAGATGTCTCTCAATGTTATAGACATTTTTGTGCCCTGCAACCACAAGCATGAAATGTCCATAAACCAAGGGCTCCTAAGTCCCTAAAAGTGTTGTTCTAACCCCTAAAGGAACAAGGTCAATAGATTACAGCTTCTCCCAGAAGTTCTCCATGAGAAACTTCTCAGAATTGGTCAAAACAGGATCATTGCAGCTGCTCCACTGGCTACGTGTGTTGCATCTCACCTAAATATACTGTGAGGGTGCGTTGCATTTCAAAAGTCTCTTCTGTGGGGTGCGATGGGCGAGAAATGACAAATGGCAGTGTCATTCCGTGAGGTGGAGAGACAATGGAAGCTTCCAGAATCTTCTCCTGTGACACTTGCCTCACTGAATTCGACCAAGGATGAGTAAGAGGCCTTCAGTATCCAAGTAGAAGCAAGAACTATCAGAGAGAAGACACTAATCAAATCACAAGCTAACTCATCCCCCTTACAGATATCTATATATGGATCCCTCATCCCAGAGATCCAGAGGCTGGAATTTTGCATATTGTAGGGAATTGCTGTTGGTTTTTGGAGACAAACATCATATTGTTGGGTGATCTAAGCTTTGTTTGAGGTGAAGAGGGGCTTCTTTGCTGGGAGGTTGATGCTGGGTCAGAACAACTGGTTGTAACTCCTCCTGGATCTTTTCTTGTTTATCAATAAAAACTATTTGATTTTTCCTCCATGCTTTTGTATCATTGATGCTTGTTACATTTGTATGGTCAATTTACATCTGATCCTAGATTGTTTATGAATATAGATCCATGTCTTTGTATAGTGCTATGCTTATATGATCTTACAGGTACTTTTTGAAGCTGGGTGTGCAAGGGAGCAGGTAGCTGAGGACTATCAAAGAAGAGAGGGATCGAATAGAAGGATTAGCGCAAGATAGAGGTTGGTCTTTTTGTTCCTCTCTATCTATAATTCATAAAGGAAAAACAAAAGTAGTTTTTCTCTGTTTGTTTCTAAGGCAGCTGTTAGGCCCCTATACTGCTAGTGTAACCCCTTATTGTTATTAGTACAACCCACTTATTATATTGATGTACCCATGTAGTGCCCTTATTGTTACTATTGTGCCCCATAGAAAGCCATTATTGTTATTATTGTGCCCTTACATTATTATTGTTATGTCGGCTCTGATTATGTTATGACCCCTTAGACTCCTATATATAGAAAGGAGGTCTTTTCATTTGTATCATCCACGAATTGTTCATGTAATGTAAAGGAGGTTTCCCCCTCGAAGAGGCTGAATTCTAAGGCGTTGATCTATCTTTTCTATCTTTTCTTGAGCTGGTTTCATAACATTTGGTATCAGAGCTTTGGATTTTAGGGTTTCGCTGCTCCAGACAGGTCATCGTGGCATTTTCGCTATAACTTTTTTTCTGTGACGTTTCAGAAGCTGTAAGAAAAACCCATTTGAGAAGAAATCGCGTTGAACCTCGGGTCTGAATTTCACAGCTTTTCGCGTGATATTTTCGGAGATATGATCTGAGGAAGTTGGTCTTTTTGCAGACTCCTGAATTACATTCAAAACAGGTGACCTAGGGAAAATAGTCATAACTTTCTATCTTAGAATTGGATTGAAATTTTGTAAGAAGGTACAGAAAGAGAACGGACTGTAGTTTCTTGTATGCATTTTTCAGATCCATAGGTCGAAAAATTGACACGTGGCACTTCATACAAGTTCACTCTTCTGGAAAGGTCTATAATCAGGTCATCTTGGGAGATTGTGCATAACGCTTTTTTGGGGAATCCAATTTGGATCAGACTAGTGGCATTGGAAAGAGGCCACAGAGGGCTACTAAAGGTAGCAATTTTAGAATGTAAATATCCACAAGTACAGAGTTACAGTCATTTCAAGTTCGAGGTCCTAAAATCAAGAAAAAGCAAGATGAGGAAGTTTGATGGCAAGGATCCAGTAAATTGGATACTTCAGATGGAGCAATATTTTGATCTACATGGTGTACCACTATTACAAAAGGTATGTATTGCATCTTCATATTTAGAACCAGATCAATTTTTATGGTATAAAGGGCTTTTTTCTCGTAAAAAACTTGTTACGTGGTCAATTCTCACGGAGGAAATGATAGCACATTATGAGGATACAAAGAGCAACACCTTCTTTAGAGCAACACAACAACAATTGCAAAGAGTAAAAGGGCTTTGTGACATATTTGAAAGTAAAATTATGGCAACAAGGAAGTGTACCCCTCACAACTATAAAGATGGATGTGTT
Source organism: Pinus tabuliformis (assembly GCA_031772625.1). NCBI lineage: Eukaryota > Viridiplantae > Streptophyta > Pinopsida > Pinales > Pinaceae > Pinus > Pinus tabuliformis. The sequence continues at coordinate 631,613,579 of CM062817.1, read as the reverse complement.
GTTCCTCTTAGCCTTCCACAACCTACAAGGGTTACACTACAACAATTGGAAGAAAAAAGAGAAAAAGGGCTTTGTTACAATTGTGATATAAAATGCACTAAAGGTCATAAGTGTGCTGAGAAGAAATTATTTTACATAGAGTATGAAGAGGAGGAAGAAAAGGATCAAAAAACATCAAAAGAAGAGGATATATGCCAGGACCCGACCCCAGAGAAAGAAGAAATGAATCAGAACATATCCTGTAAACTATTGGCAAGAATGATCACTCCTCAAACTCTTAAGATAGAAGGAAATATCAAGAAGAAAAAGGTGCAAGAAGTGAAATATCACATCAAGAAAGAAGAAATGAATCCAACCATATCTTGTAATTCACTGGTCAGAATTACCACTCCTCAAACTAGCGAGACAGAAGGACATATCAAGAAGAAAAATGTTCAAGAAGTGAAAGATCACATTGAGCGTCAAGAAATGAATCCGACCATATCTTGTAAAAGATTGGAAGAAATTACCACTCCTCAAAATCTAAATATAGAAGGACATATCAAGAAGAGAAAGGTTCAAGCAGTGAAAGATCACATCGAGCATCAACAAAAAGTTCTCCAACTTTTAAAGGATAGCGCCACGTCGGTGCAAAATCAAATGAAACAACAGGTAGATCAACATCATAGTGAAAAATGTTTTGATATAGGAGATTGGGTATTTTTACAGCTACATCTACAGCAAGCTTTTTATGAGAAGGAAATGTTGGCAATACTACATGCACTTAAAAAATGGCAACCTTACCGAATGGGAAGACTCTTCAAGGATGAGGATGTGGAAGCATTGTTTTGTGCTATTTCTATTATCCAACCAGATTGGATAAACGAAGCAAGGGATGAATGGAAGAAGGACAAAGAAGTATGGCCACTTATTCAAAACTTGCAAAAGATTCAAATTCAAACAATATTGCCAGATATTGAAAAGGAAGGAAAAATCATATTGGAACCTGGAGCAGTCACAGAAACAAGAACCCAACAGCTACGACATCGATCAATTTCAGAGTATCTCATCAAGTGGAAGAACTTACCCGCTGAAGATTCCACATGGGAGGACAAGAATTTTATACAGAAGCATCAAGAACTACTCAAGCATTGAGGACAACGCTTTTTGAAGGAGAGGGGCATGTTAGGCCCCTATACTGCTAGTGTAACCCCTTATTGTTATTAGTACAACCCACTTATTATATTGATGTACCCATGTAGTGCCCTTATTGTTATTATTGTGCCCCATAGAAACCCATTATTTTTATTATTGTGCCCTTACATTATTATTGTAATGTCGGCTCTGATTATGTTATGACCCCTTAGACTCCTATATATAGAAAGGAGGTCTTTTCATTTGTATCATCCAAGAATTGTTCATTTATGTAATGTAAAGGAGGTTGCCCCCTCGAAGAGGCTGAATTCTAAGGCGTTGATCTATCTTTTCTATCTTTTCTTGAGCTGGTTTCATAACAGCAGCTGTCACACCTTAGTGGGATAGAGCAGTTCTATATAGACACTTTTCCCTGTAACAAAATGGAGACTTCGCTGGGGAGCTAATTAGTTTGTTTGTTTATCATTCTTTGTTGTTTGTTTCATAAACTTATAAGTAGAATTCGAACTGCATTTGCCATAACAAATGCAAAGTAGATAACTGCTGCTTCAATCCATCCACTGGATCTGTTTATGATTTAAACAACTGATTCACAAACTATCTGATTGCCCTTGTGATAGCTCTTAGATCCTCCTTAGATCTACCCCTGATTGTTGCATTACTGATTCAAAAACCAAGAACTGAACTGCAAACTGTGACCCAGAGACCGAACAGAGTCTCGTTTCTGGCCCAACGCAGGTACTATTCAGAGATTCTGAATTTCAGCGCACTTCCCGAGTGGGCAACCTGCGCTACATTTCGGATTCTCTGTGTTACAGGTGCGCTGATCAGACTAGCTCTGTGCAGTTGTGGTTTCTGTGGATCATTCTCTCCAGTTCTGTTCCTGAATTTTGCTGCCTGTGATCAGTATATGTCTGTTTGAAACTCCTTTTCCTTACTGTTATTCTGCCTTCTTTGTACAAAAGAACTGTAGATGTTTTTGTGTGTTTGTTGAGTCATTTACAGTTTTCCTTTGCAAAAGTAGCATAGTCGTATTGTCGTCCTTTGATTTGAATCTGTCGCAAGTGTCGATTTCGGTCGTAGGAGAAAGTTTGATTGCTATTGATGGTCGATTATCCTGTTACTATTGCCTTTGGTCTGAATTTGTAATTTTCTAGTGTCAAACAAGTATTCATTTCAAAATCGTAAGGTGTCATAATCATCTCTATTTTTGATTTCGAAAAGAAGTTTGTTTATATTTGTCGCTTAAAAAAATAAATTCTGATTTGTACATCAACTTTCTTTTTAGCATCCATATACTAAGAAAATCGAAAACAAATACATGCATGTGCATTTGCATATAGACAGTCTGTTTTGCTTGATTTAGGAAAGTGCATTTACAGTGTGCTCTTTGCTCTTTGTGAAAAGATTATGTCTTTCTTTTCCCTAGTAGCTAGGATTTTCATTTCATAAAAGAGATAAAAAGCTTGTTTATCATCTTAGATTGCATTTTAGGAATTACATCTACATCTCGTGGTGAACCGGAAAGGCAAACTTCATAAGCAAGATCAACTTAAAATAAATTCAATGAATCTAACAATGCTTTGGAACTTAACGCACAACATTTAGAGGTGTAGGCTAGAGACGTATTCCGGCGTCGTAAAGCCTGGTAACTGTTGTTCTCACTGATGGTTGGGTGATTCCTCCACTTTGAGACGATAAGTGCCAGTACGGACTTGTGCTCCCACGTACCGTCGAGTATATTTTGGGAGACCCCTATAGGCTTAAATCCTTTATCCATAGGAAGCCATGTCTGCTGCCCTATCGATCGCAATGCACTAAACACAGCATTCGGGAAGATTGACTGCCGTACCGTAAAACGTATTCTGCAGTTTTGCGATTGGTTTGGTACTCCCTCTACCTAGACTTCAGAAGTAGTCCCTTTCGTTCCTTTTCAGACTCCTTAACAGAAAAGGTCCATCTGAGCACTTGTCACTTCAGGCTCATTAAAAATCGAAGGAGACTAGAGTCATCTTTTGTTTTTTCTCGACTCTTAAAAACTGAAAAAACAAGTTGTGTCAAAGCGTCTAAAATTCATTTAATTTGGAAACATACTTCCCCTTTATTTTAGTTGATCGAGTAATCCGCAATTGTGGAAGAAATTCAATTGAAACCTCGTCGTTCGTGGAGGCTTACGAGTCAACTGTCTTTGTCTCCGGAATCGAAGCCAGTACGGAGAAAGCAAACTCGTTTAACCGGTTCCAAATCTCCTATTAAAGTTAGAACAAGTGTTCCAACGACATCAGAGACTCCGGTTACTCCAAACATTTCTGGAATCCCTACCTCTACAGAAGAAGTTCAGTAGCCACAGAAGGACAGTGATACTAATCCTAGTCTGAGAGTAAACACTTGTGTTACCGAACCAGTTCCATCTACAACCAGTTCGGAGAGTCTTACTCTTCAGACATCTGTCGCTGCCGATTTCACACCTTCTTCAGCACCAGAAATATTATACGGACTTGATGGTCTTCCCCTTCCACCTGATCTAATTGCCATAGAAGAAATTATAGAAGATCCTGCAACAAGTACTCCAACGCAATTTGGAGTCGGGGTCACTTTATATCCTTCTTCATCAGAAGTTAGTCTACCACCAGCAGAAGATCCTGTAGAATCGCTAGGTAATCTTTTGGATAGACTACAAATGTCTGAACAACCGTCAACATCTAGGACTGTGTCGTCTGACACAGCGACAGCAGAACTCCCTGTTATCACTCCGACAATGTTCGCCGGTATACCATCTGTCCCAACTAGCTCTCAGCCGCTAGAAGAAGCCCACTCAGGGGCTATTTTGAGAGTATGGTTCGTTCCTGTTTGTTCATCCGGAAAAATATCTGGAAACTCTTATGTTGAGTCTCAACAAATTGATCCATTTGGACGTCAATTTGGGCAGTCTGGCCCCCAAGGGCAAACAATACCCTTGAGTTCTGGATTACCACCATATGGGGGGCAGTATACCCTTTCATTATCCCCTCCGAGAGGATATCCATTCGGGAGTTCACAACCACATTTAGGTTGTACTGGAATTACGTCAAGCGGTTGGGTACCTATACTACCTCAACAACCAAGAATTGTATACTCGATGCAACAATGCTTACCTATGTCAAATATCCCAACTACGCCAGCTATTGTGACTGTGTCGCAAGTCCAAGCGATGCCTGTTGTATGCCAACCTCAGGTTTCTCAGGTTGTAATGCAACAGCCCCTTGACCCTGTGACTCAACCACAATCGCTGACTGGTTGAATGACAAAGGTTCAGACGGGTACAATTACCCCTCATCTTGGTCAAACTGTTAGTATTGGTCAACAACACATGGCTTCACAACCATGGCTAGTACAATACCAACAACCACAATACCAGCAAGTATACCAAGGTTCTGAGCAACAAATCTTTGCTAATAGTGGATAGCCGTACATTCAAAACGGTCAAAATGAACCATTTTACAATGGTCATGCCCACCAACCTTACCAAACATACCAGCATCAAATGCATTATGCCGGTATGCAAAGACCAACTGCTCAGGCAATCCCATCTTATCCTGGGTATGTTTCACCTAACCTGAATCAGCAGTTACCCTTTGTGGCAACTTTAGAGTTACCTGATTTAAATCGGTTAACAAACGATCCAATCGCTTACGCCCCTTGGTGGCCAGCGATTCTGCATAAACTTCCATCAGATATTCCTAAATTTAATGGAAATCTTGGTGAAGATCCATCGAATCACGTGATGACCTTTCATCTATGGTGTTCATCGAACACCCTAAATGATGATTCGATAAGACTTCGCCTTTTTCAGAGGACGTTAACGGGTCCAACGGCAAAATGGTACATCGAATTGCCTAGAGCTTCATTTGAAAACTTCAGTACCCTAGCCACAACCATTTTAACCCATTTTCAGTTACCAATAAGGTACAAAATGGGAACAGAACTTCTTACCAACTTCAAGCAAACAACGGCCACTCACATATCTGATCATATACATGAGTGGTGACGTCGTCATAGGATGGTAAAAACCTATGTCCCCGATCAGCTCTTAGCTGAATGGTTTATCAATTCATTACTTCCTTCCATCACGGAAGATGTGGCAAAGGGGGGAGTCGTAACAGAAGAGCAAGTTATCGCTCGTGTGCAATATCTAGACTTGATTTACACTTAGTCCGGCATGCTCTACGATAAAATACCTGATGCCCCTAAACCGCAATTCTCAATTCCTCCTCCTCCTAAATCGAACAATGACTCTCATGCCGGCGATGGCATGATTGGCACAACAGACACGAAATCGACAAAGGCTACATCCAAACAGGCCCGTAAGATTTCAAGTCAAAATTAAAAAGGTGAACTTCTTGCTTCGGAAGTAAATGCCGTATCGACAAATAAAGGCAAAGAAACCAAACAACCAGGGAGCAAGAAGAAAGGTAAAGGGAAGAAGAAGAAACAGGAGGAGTCATCACCTGAAAAATCTTCTTCAAACCCTCCTAAAGATAGGAAACCAAAAAATCCATGTCTGATATGCGATGAAGATCATTGGACCGCAAGTTGTCCACACAGAGCTGAGGTTAAAAAATTCTTCAAGAATTCGAAAACCTCCGTAGTGTTAACTGATCCGTTTCCAAATCCATGAACAAATCTGGTTGAAAGTGAAAATGCTTCCCCGTCTCAAGTGCTAATGTTGTCGGTTTCAAAACAGCAAAATGATGCTTTGATATCGAGAAGGAACAAAGATTATGGGAATACACAGCTGTCGAACAACAAGGATAAAGATCAACCTAGTAGTTCGACAACAACTTCGACAGAAGTTGTGCCACCCATCATTCCTAAATTGACAATAAAACTGCCAAAGGGAGTAGTACACAAGTCGACATTTAATCCACGCGCTAGAGCGGCACATCATTATAATATAGTGGAAGATTTGGCACAATCGCCATCCGCTATGTCGACTCTTGAAGTACTACAGAATTGCCCATCCCAAAGGCAGGCTTTATTATCAGCCATTGGTGGGATAGACCCAAAGGATTCCAATCTTGTATCCTTCGATCATAAAGGATATGACCCTCAGTTACCAGCTCAACTAGCTTTCCTTATTCAAGTGAAAGCCCTCAACAAAACTTTTCATCAAACAATTATTGATGAGGGGGCATCTACATGTATTATGTCAATGAGTTGCTGGAAAAATTTAGGCCCACCACCCTTGTCGAGATCATCAACGATGTTAAAAGCATTTGATGGACGATCATACACTCCATACGGGATTTTAAGTAACTTGCAAGTTGAACTGGGGGACAAAACAGTAGAAATTGATGTTGAAGTAATCGACGGAAACCTCGATTACAACATCCTACTGGGAAGGCCCTGGATATATGCCATGGCCGCAGTTGTGTCGACCTACTTCAGAAAGATTGCAATTCCCTTTCAAGGAGGAATTACAATCGTCGACCAACAAACATTTCTCCCCAACAGTTCACAAGTTACGGGAAGCATTCTAATGATCCATGGAAGCAATCATGCACTTCAAAATATTAGAGTAGGCCTCCTAAAAGACCCTGCCTTAATGGGTACTTTTTCCTTGCTGCCTCCGAGTAAGCTAGCGGAAGTGGCCACAGTGGAAACCTGCAATATGAAATCTTCTATATCTAATGGATTCGGAAGATTCCTAAAAATTTTGTCAGCATGGATCATCGCCCTAATAGAAATATTGTAGCAATCAATTTTCTTGGCTTGGGGGACAAACCCAAATCAATGCTCATCGAGAGTTTGGATAGATAGGTCTAAGGAATATGGTACCTCTTCAGATCCTTGGTCGCATGTACATTCTACAGACAAAGGAATCATTCAGTCAATGATGATTGGAGAGGCACCATGGGAATATTACCACCATCGCTCCCATATTCTGAATTGTAAGGAAGATAGTTCCAGTGACCTTAATCATCCTTCAGTTTTTGATTTTCTATCAAACACTGTAAATACGGTGGATTTCGAGGATGGTTCTTATCTCGTGTTGACCTCGTTAAAAAATGAAACAAGGAGTCATGAGGATAGTTCTTTTACTGTGTCAACCTCATTAAAAAATGAAACAAATCCCCTTTCCAAATCTCAAAGGTAAACCTTCATTCCAACCATCGAGTTGAATGCAATGAAGCTTGGGGGCATGCACCTCGATTTGCGTTATTATGCCGGGGGCATGCAAACTTATCATGAGCAGTGTTACTGCAGGGTTGAAGCTCGTTAAAAAAAATAAACCCGCATCGAGCAGTTTTAGCACATAGTTCAAGCTCCTTAAAAAATAAACATAAGACATGAGCAAATGTTTCCACCCGTGTTTAAGCTCGTTAAAAAATGAACTATTCCCCGGTAAATAACCATCGTGAATGTAGTACTTCAGCCATTAAAGCCTTGGTCTTGTTTGCACCATCACCTCCACCTTTTCATTGGCCGATCATTCACCTCCATTTGATTGTTTACCCATTTTGAGGAACAGCTGCGAAGAGTGATTTCACTAGCCATCCTTGTGACACTGCCGTGATTGGAAAATTCCAAACCTTACCTGGAATCAACTGCTACCCATTTTATCACTCGTTCCTCAAAAGACGAGTATCCTTTAAGCTCTTTTCAATTGACTCGTAAAATATGAAAAGATTATCGAGCCATTGGCCTCTCCAGCTCGTTAAAGGGACAGGAAGTGCTATCCCTCCTCTAGATTTTAATCTTTTTGGACCTGAGGGATTGTTACACAAAACGATCGAGCGCTTGTTTTGTTCGGCTCGTTAAAAGTATCGAAAATTCATCCCTTCTGTATTGTTTTATACCTTTTCGGACTTAAGGGATTAGATGACGAAAAAGGAATTTTGGAGTTACCTTTACGTTCCTTTTCAGACTCTCTAAAATTGAAAAGGACCGAGTTATCTTTGTCGTTAAACTCGTTAAAAAGATTAATAGCGACAAACTTGTCTATAGACGAGAACGAGTTTCACTATTGCTAGGCTCATTAAAACATAGCGATGGGTTTGCCCGAAGGGCAAATTATAGAACAAGCATATGTTATCCTCCTCAAGCTTGACAAAAATAAAGAGGTACTGGTCAGCAATGACTGGGGAAAATTGGGAAGAAAACTCAAAGAAACTTTATTGGTAGCAAGTCGCTCTTTAACATGACACTTCCACTCCATGTCCGAGTCGGGTTGGGTTGTTTCATTCACCGGTCACATCGCCATGGTCACGCCATACCATCCACATTTGGGGTTAATGCTACCAATCCATCACATCAGTGTCGCCGATATGTTCAAGAGAAGTCATTCAGTGAATTCACCTGTGTCTCACCCACTACCATACATTATACTCCATTCTTTCATGATCGCCACCCTGAACCTTATATCACCAGACCATTTTCACCTCCATTAAAATCATTTGCTCCGTTCCCTGTCATTGATGTAGGATTCATTAAGGCCCTCCTGTGACGGATCACTTCTTGTCGACATCAGCTCATTATCCAAGAAGTTGATCTAGGAACACCCCATTCAGTACTTTGAAGCTTGCATGCCTCAATGGCAAGTTTCTCACTTCCGGCGAAAGGTTTACATCAATGACCTTCGACCGAAAGATTTTGCGTGGTGTTCGACGCCAAGTCCTTTATTCACACCATGTGAATTGTACTGCAATACCTTCAGGGTCATTATCATTATCGGTGATTCCTCTCGCGCTTGTTAACAATTTACATCATTGACTGGTAATCAAGCGATGTCTTTCCATGTTCGACTTCAGAACATTTCTCACATGGATCGACTTGTACTTCGAGTGAAGATCGGACGAGATTGAAGACCCCGGATCTAGTTTCATCCATCCGGGCTGCGATATATATTCAAGGAAATAAAGACATTAAATGTACATCATTGCTGCACAGATAATCATCCACTCAAAAGGATGATGGCTCTATCAGAATCATCAGTCTACACTCAGACGATTGTCTGTCCTATGTACATGAAAATGAATTTATAAAGTTGAGCATGGGAATGCCCGCCTCAGCTAGATCATGAAAATAGTATGAAGATAATGTATTGTATTGTATCTTATTACAGGTCTCCTCCCAGCATTGAAAGAACTTCGGATCCTCATAATAAAGCATTTCACCCAACACCAAAAGGTTAACGGCCTCATACTTTAGGGGTCAACTGTTATAGACATTTTTGTGCCCTGCAACCACAAGCATGAAATGTCCATAAACCAAGGGCTCCTAAGTCCCTAAAAGTGTTGTTCTAACCCCTAAAGGAACAAGGTCAACAGATTACAGCTTCTCCCAGAAGTTCAGCATGAGAAACTACTCAGAATTGGTCAAAACAGGATCATTGCAGCTGCTCCACAGGCTAAGTGCGTTGCATCTCACCTAAATACACTGTGAGGGTGCATTGCATTTCAAATGTCCCTTCTGTGGGGTGCGATGGGCGAGAAATGACAAATGGCAGTGTCATTCCGTGAGGTGGAGAGACAATGGAAGCTTCCAAAATCTTCTCCTGTGACACTTGCCTCACTGAATTCGACCAAGGATGAGTAAGAGGCCTTCAGTCTCCAAGTGGAAGCAAGAACTATCAGAGAGAAGACACTAATCAAATCACAAGCTGACTCATCCCCTTTACAGATATCTATATATGGATCCCTCATCCCAGAGATCCAGAGGCTGGAATTTTGCATATTGTAAGGAATTGCTGTTGGTTTCTGGAGACAAACATCAAATTGTTGGGTGATATAAGCTTTGTTTGAGGTGAAGAGGGGCTTCTTTGCTGGGAGGTTGATGCTGGGTCGGAACAACTAGTTGTAAATCCTCCTGGATCTTTTCTTGTTTATCAATAAAAGCTATTTGAGTTTTCCTCCATGCTTTTGTATCATTGATGCTTGTTACATTTGTATGGTCAATTTACATCTGATCCTAGATTGTTTATGAATATAGATCCATGTCTTTGTATAATGCTATGCTTCTGTGATCTTACAGGTACTTTGTGAAGCTGGGTGTGTAAGGGAGCAGGTAGCTGAGGACTATTAAAGAAGAGAGGGATCGAATCGAAGGATTAGCGCAAGACAGAGGTTGGTCTTTTTGTTCCTCTCTATCTATAATTCATAAAGGAAAAACAAAAGTAGTTTTTCTCTGTTTGTTTCTAAGGCAGTTGTCACACCTTAGTGGGATAGAGCAATTCTATATAGACACTCTTCCCTGTAACACTCAAGTAGCCATGGAGACAGGAAGATGCAATAATTTGTTTGCAGGTTCATTAAAAAGCATGAATGAGTATGCGTATGTGATCAAAGAGATTGAGTAGAGTTTGTTTGAAGATGGAATCAAACAATTTCAAAGTGAAGATAACCAACAGTATGTTAAAGGAGTAGAAGTTCACTACTGTGAACCCAAGCAGGAAGACATCATTAGAACAGATGGTGTGAAAGAGAGACTAATGGACAGTCTCATGAATTCTGCTGAGAATTCGTATCACCATATTGATGTGCTAACATAGGATAAGGAGAAAACAGAGTAGCAAACTGAATTTTTGCCAAAGGGAAATAAGGCACAATAGGCTTACGTTTTTAATTTTAACAAGTGTTTTATGAGTGCAGGTTTTGTTGGAAATGTTGGAGGAGATTTGGCACAAGTGAACAACCAAATAAAGGTGGAAGAAGGAGATTCTATGGAAGAATTAAATCCATGGAATGGAAAAATTAATTCGTTGGAAAGAATGTTGAACAGTCATGATTTAATCATGAAAGAGGGTAAGGATGATAGGGAGGCAGCAAGTAAACCAAAGAATGAAGCAATTAAAACAAAAATGGCAGCAATCCAAGCAGGAGTCAGCATAGGAGTTAGCATAGCAAGCAAGGCAAAAGTGGAGGCAAATTCTACAAGAATATATACAATGGCAGCAAGCAAAGCTAGCATAGAAGACAACAACAACAACCTAGAACACAAAGAAAGAGGAAGAAGTAAGGAGCAGAAGATGGACCAGCCCAAAAATATGCTAGACATAGAAATTGAAGAAATGTGGGAGCTAATGATGAAGTAGTCCAAATGGAGGAAAATAGTAACAGTAGGAAGGACGATCAATCAGAGTTTGAAGTTGATTGAAAAGAAGAAGAAAATGGATCAAATGACAGAAAGAATGCAACAGCAACAAGGGAACAAAGTATCTGGACAATTACAGAACAAAGTGTGGGATCCAATAGTACCAAGACCAAAAGACACATGATCAGGAGATCATGAATATTTTCCACTTTGGGGGTCTGATGCAAGAGCATTCAGCCTAAGGAAAATCGTTGTAAATAGTAGACATAGGGGTTCATGCATTTTAGGAAATAGTTTTCCTAAGTTCCAAGTCAATGTAATATTTAGGCCTTTAGGTGTGATTTAATTAGATAATGGGAGAATATGTAAATGCTCTCAAAATAAATAAATGAAAACATGAGTGGTAGAAGTCAAATCCAACTCTTTAGGAGCAAGAGAGAGCTTTTAGGAATTAATTAGAGTAGATATGGACCATTGAGCTAATAAGGAGACTTTTTTGTTTTAAAACAAAGAAAAAGCTAGAGTGGATAAAGTTTGCCACATACATATGCATGCATGTAGAGCTTTAGGGCTTTTATTAGAGGGGTGATCGGTTCCTCCAATGATCTAATCCAATGCATTCTTATAAATAAGTGAACTTGCACATTCAATAGGTAAGAGGCCACCAATAGTAGAATCAGGCTTGTGTGTGTATGCGAGACCGAAGAGTCTCGAATGTAATCATTATTTTTACATTAATATGTGCAGAGTTATTTCTTGATTGTGTCAGAATATTGAAGTATTCCATGTATGAGTTTACTGTGAATTCATAGGCTCTACTATAGGTTGCAGGCAGAATTCTGAAGGACACAGAGGAATGAAGGCGATTTAGAGGAATCATATAGGGATCATTCCATCCAAGTGAAAGGAAGAGTTTGCTTTATAGAGGAGTTGCAAAGAAGGAATTCGCTAAGGAGTCCAGCACAGAGAGAAGAGCGATGTGGAGAAACTGTATTGATCTACTTAAAAGATCAAGAGTTTCTTTAAAGTAGAAGTGCATGCAAAGTGAAGCTCAAAAGGAAGATCTGCAGTGAAATAGCGAAGGAGGAGGAACCTTTGAAGAACCCCAAAGGAGCCACGGAAATCATTGAGAATGTCTTCAGGTCTAAATAAAGGGACGAGTGGAGAAGTAAATAATTGATGCTCAGCAACCGTTAGATCTTCAAAGATCAATGACCACGATTGAATCGCTAAATCACAAATCGAAGGTACCAAGGCTAGCAGTAGTGTTTAGCGGAGTTGCGATATCGCCGATAGCAATATATCAGCGATTGGCATCGGGATTTATTGACGATCAAAAGGTTGGGCTATCAGAGAGCATGAAGGCAGCATAGAGGAGATGGACCCGATGACAATCATAGTCACGGGTCTATAGTATTTGAGGTCTGTATATGGTGCTCAGAGGGGAATTGCCTTTGTATTCCCGAATAGTTAATATTTCCGATAGCTATATGGTGCGGGCCTTTTAATGTAAAGCATGTGCTATTGCTCCAATAGTCTAAGATCAGAGTCGGAGAAGGGGGTTGGTTTAGATGTGTAAGTCCCATAGGACATTGCGATGGTTGATTGCGATGAGGTTTTAACCTCGACATCTGCACTAAGGCTGTAACCAAAGTGGAAAGATGTGTATTGTGTGTTAATCCTTTGTGTAAGGATTATGAAAGGAATAAAAGTGGCGATATATGGGATTTCATATATAGTCCAGAGAGGAAGTCTTGGCAGGGTGATTGAAGTTCTATACACAAGAAATGTATAAGAGGGCCACTTAACAATTTATGGTCTGAAGGTTTGACTCCATCATAGAGTCAGACACTTGGGATAGTTGTGGATGCATTATTGATATAATGCATACTGTGGGTATGTGTGGGTGTTACCCTGGCATCAATTTGACTATGGAGGGTTATATGCGGGTGGTTTACCCTACACCACAAAGCCTCCTTCTTCCCATGTGCTTATGATTTGTCTAAGATCCAACGTGTTTTGGCCTCCACTCCTTTCTTTAATCAGATCCTTTTAGCCTCTTTTACTTTCTTTGACTGGAATCTCTCATAGGGTTTCCAAGGGCCCTCTTGACCTCCTCTTCTTATGGTCATGGAAATTAAACTAAATGGAGTATTTCCTTCTCCTCTTTTTTGGCCATGATGGTTTTATTCTTATGTGAGTGGTCTACATGGACCAATAAACTTTGTAAACACAACCCATACTACTTATTTAAATTTTCCTTTCTTTTTCTTGTAGTTCTTGCCCAAACACACATGGGTATATCCTTGATTTTTCCGGTTGAATTAATACATAGTCAACCCATTAAAAACCACTTAGTCAGACCATGACCAATATTTAAAACAACCATGTTCCTCAAGCAATCTCCTTCCTAAAGCAATGTAATATGTGTCCGTTTCTTAACCATTTTTAACTCTATAGTTACATAATTACAAGGAAATTGTTTTACAAGGGGAATTAACATAGAAGACATGTCACTATCGTCACCCCCTTTGAGGAACATTGCCTTCGTTAACCAAACACAAAATAGAAACACATTTTAAAACCATGCACAATTGGTTCGAAGATTTATATACACAACTTTATACAATTAAAATATATAGGTACAGTTGCTTGCCTAACAACTCAATGGAAATATATGCCCATTAAACAAGCCATATTTCAATGGCTCTTTTGTAGTTTTCTTGGTGCTCTTTTTGCACACTCGGATTTATTTAAGTTGTTGCTTGTTTGCACTACAACCAGCTCCATTCACCTAGACTAGGAAATTCCCAGGCTTTCTTGTAACATGGCATACAATCTCTCATGATATTCATCATCAACAATTTGCAATAATTGAAATTACACCTCTTGTATTTTCCTTTGAATGGGTGTTTATCCATTCAAACAGATTTCAATAGAAAATCCCATTTATTAGGTGTCCTCAACAACTTCTCATTGTTACACAACAGTGGCTACAAATTGACACACATGTCATTAAAAAAGCCCATTTATCAGGTGTTCTAAAAAACTCCTCTTTGTTACACAACAATGGATATAAGTCAGCACACATATCACTAACACATCACGTTTATCATGTGTTCTCAACAACTCCTCATTGTTACACAACAATGGCTAGAAATCAACATAGATTTCATTAACAAAGCCCATTTATCAGGTGTTTTCAGAACTCCTCACTGTTACACCGCAAAGGTTAAAAATGAGTGCAAGGATTCATGCAGAGCACAAAGAGTCTTAGTTTAGCCTTGGAGAGAGATATACAGTTAATAGTGAAGGGGTTTTATCAGCTATGTTACTCCTAAATGAATAAGAGTGCACCCTTCAGTAGTTTAGTAGAACTTCCACCTATGTTCTTAGAACAAAATCATCGAACTATCGTTAGGTGTTATCAACCCACTAATCTCGAGTGCCTCAAGCTCCTAGAAGTTGTCAACCAACATAGGATCTAGTAGATTTATTAGCTTGTAAAGCATAATTATCGTTCACTAATTATAAGTTATGAAAACTCTTGGGTTTCTTAGTTGGGATATCACATAAGCTTGTTATATAATTATTATCTAGCAAGCCTCATGGGTTTCTTAGTTGTGCTATAATAAGAATTATGGTCTGTGATTATTAGCTAAGAAGCATCATGGGTTTCTCATCTATGTTATCATCAAAGCTTTTGTGCTCTACCAAACTCTCTTTTGGCTTGAACATAATGCTTAATGGAGTAAATACTTAATCGTGCGATTAAGGATTCCAATTATTAGTTAATAAACTTTCTCCCACAACCATCAATATTCCTTTGTCATCTGAATGACACAACATGAGCACTTAAAATTATTTTTCTTATGGAATTAAAATCATTGGTCAAACGTGTCTTTCTGTACCCGAACAATTCCTTTTTCAACTAGAAATATCATTAGACCATTGATTATGTCATCCCATATCGTCGTTTACATTTGCATCAATTAAATTTATACACTCATTCTTCAACAGGAATGATTCCTCACAAGACCTTGTCAAACACAATGTCATATATTATATATCAACATAATTATGAACATACATTTCATATGCAATTAGATTCAAGGTCAAGAGAACCTCCCTTTGAGTCATTTTCATGATTTCCATCTCATTATCCATTATCCCCATGGACCGAACTAGCCCACTTGGTTGTCATATTGTTGTCTAGTTAATAATGGACAAACATATATATTAACATATGTCAACTAAATTAAGAGTTTAAAGAACCCCCTTATTTTATGAAAGCATGCATGAAGTTTCTACAACATTTTCCAAAGGAATTATTTGCCCAATTCCTTCCTTTTGTCTTTTCACCTTATTGTTATTACCAATCTTCTAGTTGTTTTTTTCTATTAGAACAACTTGAACACTCAAATTGAAGGCATCTGTATTTCCTCATTTATGACTATTGTTACATTTAAGGGTGATGTTTCAATGGGATTTTAGAAATGACATTTTTATGGCCCCTTTGACCAATATCAACATGTCCTCATTCATGTTATCTTTGCACTGCCCATGTCTGACCTTCCTCATTTTTGCTCATGATCTTTAATTATTCGCAGAGCCTCTTTCATGTTGTAATTTATGTTAGTCCTCAACTGTTGTGGCTTCCTACCATCCCCAACCAATGTTTCCAAGGCCCCAAAAGCATGAAAATGGAAGGAAAAATCAAAAGGAAAGACAGGGAAACCATAAAATGAAGGAAATTCATGATAGTAGTCAGAAAATTACAAAGAAAAAATAACATGGCCATGCATAATCCAATAGTCAAATGGACAAGTCAAACATAAAATAAATCGATGAACACAAAACATAAAATATCCAACAACCACAACAACTCAATATCCATGAGTCTTGATGTGTCCAAAGTTTCATGAATAAAAGCTGAAGAAATTTCCAACCATTTTGGCTAGATGTTATATTTCCATGTTAAGAAAAGCACATTACCCTAAAGTTATATACATGTCTCCATTTATTCATTAGTCACATGTCTCACCCAGGGAAAAATTTTAATTATATAGATTAAACGGGCTTTGAAATTTAGAATATAATATAAAGGTGGCCCTGTTTTAGCCCAAACATCATGTGAGGGTTTCCTTTACACCTCATCTAAGAGATTAAATCCCAGAATTCCCATCACAATCCCTTGTCATAATTTCTAGGGAATGATTTCCTAAGGTTGTGTGGATCCTTCGTGGACCCCCTCACCAATGTGCAATAACTCCATTAGCTACTGTGCACATGCTCGAGTTCCATCACCCCATGTCATCCTGTTCTAATCTCTTTTAGAAGGCATCTAAACCATTAGGGTTACATGGAGTAGCCACCTAGCCTTCACATACCTTCACAATTATGTAGGTGGAATCCACCACTCCCACCTCAATTTTGAGGTACAAGGCACCGGGATGATGTTAGTGACCCTTGCCACTAGGTTGACATCACCCTCAATGTCGCTCCGTAGAAGAATGCCACTTGGAATTCATTTTCAATGCATGTGGTCCCACGAAACTTCCAAATATTTATCACATGTGTCTTCCTCTTATGTTGCCTCATGGCTCTGAGGCCAAATCAGATTCCATGCTAGATATGGGTCCTTCTTATCCCCTTCTTGCATGGTAAACTCAATTCCACATTATAACTGATTTGGGGGGGCCTCCGCCCTTCTATGCCAAATTCTTAAAAATCAACCCCACCTTGCCACATCATTTCCACTTTTAAATTATGGTCGTATTGTCCAGAGTTGTCTTTCAATTCTCCAGAGTAAAACCTCTAGTACATATGGATGACACCATTACTTCCAATCATCTACAGCTCGAATCTATCCTTCTTGCACCCTTAGACATGGTTCCTGGCCATATGGTGCATAAGTTCAAATATCTTTTACCCTTTTGGCCTTGGAGTTCTAGCCTTGTGGCACCTGATTATGGTTTAGGCTACTCTACCCTCGATGCTTGGTTATGACAATTACCGTCATGGACAAGGGTCAGGCCCCTTAACACCTTGAACTTAACCCTTACTCATTTCTATAAGATTCTATACATATAATTGTAGACCTCTTTGAATTATCCCTCCTAAGCTTCAGATACCTGTATGTTTTGGCATTAACGCCATTTTGTTGGGAATCACAATTGTCATTAGACCAAAACCCGTAGGTGTTAGAAAACAATCGCATCACCAGAGATAAGGATCCATGAGAGTCAGTTAGTCCATGTCGCGAAACACACAGAGAGATTGTTTTATCCAATGTCCAACAATATCCCCCCAACATGAGACGAGTGTTTATCGAACTCATGTCCTACGCTCTGATACCACTTGTTGGAAATCACGATTGTTGGTAGACCAACACCAGCAGGTGTTAGTTAATGATCTCATCGCTAGAGATAAGGATCCACTAGAGGTAGTTAGTCCATGTCGTGAAACACACAGGGAGAATTTGTTTATCCAATCTCCAACACATCCCTCCTATGAGAGCTTTGTCTTAATCAATTTTTACATATGTCCTTTAAAAACTATACACGTGTATTGAAACATTATCCTTCCTAAGCTTATAGAGGCTTCAACACTGACTGCAAGTATATATATATATATATATATATATATATATATATATATATATTCACAAAAGAGATATCTCTCTTGAGATTATTAAAAATAAGGCTTAATGGTCAAATCATTGCATAAAACAAAGATTTATCCCTCTCTCAATATATGCGGTATTTAGACCAATTTGTAGTCTCGGGATGAATACATAAATAAACCTTTCCTAAGAATATATTCTAGGCACTTACAATACATTTCCATGCCAGATTGACATCCATGGTCATTATATAGAGTAAATAAACAACTTGATGCAAGGATGTATTAATCAATAGATGAAAACATAAGAAGTCACAATTATATCAGTCCTCCAGGGGTGATCCATTCGTAATCCATGGCACAAATCTTGGCATTATATAGGAATTCATTTCCTCAACATATTACGGTATTAAACCAGCAAATTAATCATATAAATGTATTCATTAAATCAATGCATTAAACATATGCATAAAATTCTAGGTTCAAAGCTTGAGTAAACACCTATCCTAGGGATTGAAATGTGTTGGATGTGAGGTTGGGACTTCAAATCCACCCAACCATAACAAGTTCCTACCAAGTCTTTCTTGCATCTATTAGCCCTTAGCCATATTCAAAAGCTTGAGGTAGAGTGTTTCTAGAGGTGTTTTAAACCATTATTATTAGCTAAAACAAGGATTCTCGAGGATTCCTTACCTAGACCCAACAACCATCAAAATAAAATAAACATAGTGAACCAATTCATTTTCATACAACCATATTCTACTCAAGATATTAAATAAATAACATCAGCTAAAACAGGGTGTCTCAAGGCTACCTACCTTCACCCACCATCTATTCAAAAATTTCACATTAGACAGGGAAATATCTCCTTTATTTAGAGGGACTTACATCATCCCAGCATATCTAGGGATTTACGCACAAGTGTCTCAATTGAAATGTGGAGAAATAAATAAATAGTTAATGTTAAGGAGGTTCTATCATTTGTGTTACCTATGAAAGAATAAGAGTGCACTCTCTAGTAGATTCTCAATTGAAATTTCACTTATACTCTCATCCCAACCCGATATAACTACCATAAAGTTTTATCATCCACTATCCCTCTGTTCCTCCACCTCTCAAAATTTATCAATCATCACAGTCTCGAGTGGATTTATCAAAAGTATACGGAATAATTATTTCTTAATGATTATCAGCCAAAAATCCTTTGTGTTCGTCAACTGGACTATCATCTGAGCTTCCTCTCTACAAGTTCTCTCAATCCTGATATATTTTCCTACCCTCTTATTAAATCAACTTACCTACTGGGAACCTCTCGACCTCCCATTTTCATGTTCCCTTCTATGTATATGTGTATTCTATCACATGTCATTTATTTTCCAACAGAAGCCTCCAAGCCTCCCTTATTTTCTTGTGCATATGAGTCATGTAAGATCCATGTAATGCCCCCTATATTCTAGAAACTATTGTAGTCAAATTATTGTTATTTTTTTAGAAGTCAAATTATTGTTAGAAATGACATGAAAGCGGGGATTTACCTTGTGGGAAAAACTATGATGATGTAATTAATTGACTGGAAATAAAAAATATATCATTTGAAAAACTAATTTTGAAAAGAAAAAAATGAACGAATGAGATCATTATTCTAATCCATGATCCAGGGTGGATGGTTTGGATGGAAAAGAAAAAGAAAACTTTCCCAATTTACTCTAAAAAATTCCTTTGAGAAAAATTATGTGATTGACTTGATGAGGAGAAAAAAATTTAGGAAGATAAACCATTGCAGGAGAAACGACACTAGAATGGCTAAATAAGCACCATAGTTGAAAATATGGGCTTTAAAGGACGAAAAATAATCCTTTAAAAAAAAATAGAATCCTAAGCTATGGGGATTGGTAGAACCTAGAAAAAATGGGATGTCATTATAGAAAGTGTGTTAGGGAAAGTGAGGCATAAAAATCCCTTTACCATAACAATAGAGGTGGTGGATTCTAGGGGAAATAAAGATATCAACACGGGAGAGAACTAAAGTAGGAGGTTCATAGTTGGGAGGTAAGTCATTCTTTCCAAGTCTATTCGTCATACTAAACTGTTGATTTGAGGTTATTTCTACCATTATTTTGTACAATTGTTTGATATTATTAAACTAAAGGGAGTATTAGTGCATCTTAACTAGTTATCTTTATTTTGCACAATTGAATGGTATGATTATAGAAATGGAAATCTCTGTGCATATTAAATTATTTATGTGATAGTAGATGTAAAAGTTTGAGTTCTGAAGAAGAAATATGAAAAGTTTCTACGAGGAAGAATCCTCGTGGGATGAAATCCAATTACTCAAATATTTCTCTATCTATGACATGTATTGTAGAATTAATTAATTGTCGTAATGGAATATATATATATATATACCCAATTACATGTATTCATATGTAGGTGAAATATGGGTATTGTGTGGATGTTCTCTTTATATACTTGTTTGTTTTCTACAATGTAAATTATATGACTGTGGTAAAATTAGCTAACAAGTTAGGAATAGTGATAACATAAAGTTTTAAAACAACAGAATGTTGATGTTGAAAACATGGCTTCCAAATCATGCCTTTTGGTGGACTGATTAGAATACTAGGATGAATTTAAGAGTTAAACTTAACTGCATCAAAGCATGGAAGAAAGGAATATCAAACTAAATCAGAAAATCATTTTGCAGGTGAACGCAATTGAAATCCTACATGTCGCTTCTCAGATGTAGCTTCACGAAAAGGAAAGAGGATAATCAACATACTCGATAACCCAGGAAGCCACAATTTTTTTTTACCTACTAAACGAATTATCAAATGAAGATGTAAGATGTTAGTAAAGTAGAATGCATGTAGTTTATTTTCGAAATTGTGGACTTAATCGAATTACCAGAATGCAGCCTTTCCAATATATTATGATCTTACACATAAATCCTATGAGACTTAGTAGATAAAAGTACTATTAATATGTGCTACAAATTGCACATATACAATTAACAGAAAGAGGTAAATTTTACACAATAAATATTTAAGAAAGGAAGAAATAAATGATGTTTCTCTAAACAAAAAATTATGAATTTATTTAATCATTCTGGCTCAAGTAGTAGTGTAATCAAATTAGGTATGTCTGTAATAAATTCACAATCAAGGGAAATGTAAACTATTTAACCTCTAGAAGGTCATATGCCAAGAGTAGAAAATTCGTATGATAATCGTAGTGTTTCTTAGCATTTCAAGCACAAATTTCCCTCAGGTTGTGATAGAAAAAATATAGGAACAAAGTCCAAGAAGTAGGATAAGCCTTGATTAAAGGAGTACAAAAAAAATGGTGATAACATAAGTATTTGCGATGAACATGGACCACTTGCGGAAATAATTCATCATGGACCCAACATATACATTAAAAATTTTAATATTGTAATAAGCAAAGAGAATTCGAGCAAAGTGTTCCTTGAATACAAGGATCATTTCATTAACACTAAACACGATAAATTATTCAATTTGCTGACATGAAAAGTCTCTCAACAATGAGAAGGAAGAACCCAAGCAATTTACAAATGATTGTATCAGCATAGTGAATCAAAAAGTCAGATACAATAGCACAGTCATGATTAGAGGTGGGTCAGATGTTTTAAACATTAGAGATATAGGAACAAATATAAATATGTCCTTTTGAAGCATGTGAACAAGTTATAACTTTATAAATTAAACAGTGTGTTGCATAACATTGTTCCAAGGGAACCAAAATTAAACCCCTCATAAGATACATCTAGACCAACAGAACTGCAATCACTAAATGGAGACCTACTAAATTAAAAGACACATGAAGACAAGGGGAGCCTCAAGTCCTAGAGCTAGGGAAAAAACTGGATGGGGTCGAGATTGTATTACCTTAGGAACCTAGTAACACATCGTGACAAATCTTGTATCAACAACAAAGAAAAATAAAACCATTCAACCTCGAATGAGTTCATCAAGCATAATAACATCCTTCTTCCAAGCCTATTGATGGAGTGAGGTTTCAAGAGGACACAGGTTCGAACCATAGAACAAACCTAGAAAAAGGCAAGTGCGAGCTTAGCACACAAGTAGTGGGGAAAAGTGGTACATAGGAGGGATAGGAGTTGAAAGGTACATGTGCTTGTCCAAATTCAAAGATATAAGAATAAATTAATAAAACCAACATTCAATAAGAATCCTTAGACAATACCCTTTTAACTCTAGAAATAAAGTCATGGCAAGACTCACCATACCTGCACCAAGGCAAGCAATGAAAGTCGATTGGAGATGAAAGGAATTGGGCATTCCAGATCATGAGAGAAAGGGTTAATGAGGTAAGTAAGTTGGGTACCAGTATAGATAATCACTGCTAACGCTCTCTTGTTTCGTAGAAAGAAACATACTGTGAGTCCTAGAGGGAGAACCGCAGCCACAACAAGAACTCCTGAAACCACTTCCTGTGCCTTCAAAGCAAAGATGCCAATATACCTACACATTTATAACAAAGTTAGCCATGTAGGGATGAAATATACATAGGAATATAAAAATAAAAAATAAAAATAAAAATTTGATATTTTAAGTAAGGGTTACCTTAACCAGATAAGAGGCACTTATTATGTTGCGTTGATGCTTCTTGCAGGCTTTGCCCTAGTAGGAGAAACATGGCCCATCAACAGACTTGTTAACTCGTCCATTGTCCTAGAGAAAACCATTGTGAAGGTTCATAAACTCTGCTTTTGAAATGGGAAACCATTGAAGATAGAGGATGGGGCGACCATGGTAGAATTTATTGCAAATAAAATCGATGGTATGGCACAAACCATTATGAGTAAGATTCCAAGCTCCTGTGTCAGAGTGCCTAATAGAATGTGGGCATAGCTAGCATGGGGTGAGGTTAGGGTTCAAATGTGAGGAGAGGATCCATAGATATGGTAAACGGAATCAAAACTGATGAAGTCTCATCACCTTGGCGAGGAAAAGATCCATGTGACTAAGTGTTGTGGCATGTGGAATAGGGTACATGTAGCACACTAGAGGAAGGAGGTGAGGGTGAGGATACAAGTGTCACCTAAAGTAGCATCCAATCTAGGACCTGACGGGCATCGACGCTTGAGAGGCAATAAATAGCCATCAATGAAGGCATTAAGACTTAATTCCTTGAGCTATCATATCAGTTAAATCACCATGATAGTTAGCCAGAAATGTGGGAGATAACATTAAAGTTTAATTTATATCAATAATTAAACTACAGATTAGGGATTTCCAACAGCGATACAAAACAAATTTACTAATGGGCATCTGCTATAACCATGTTTGTAATATAATTAGAAGGATGTTAGTAATGATAGTGCACATAACTATATAGTGGAAAGGATGTCTATAGCGCTTCATATGTTTGGTAGGTTGAGCAGTTAGTCACAACCATTATTTAATGGGGGTTGACTTGATGTTAAAAGAGGACATGGGGAAACTCCATGTAAGAAATTAATAAAAGGGTCCAAGTCACTTTTACCACTCCTGTAATAAAGGAAAAAAAAAATTGTTTATGTAAGTAGGTTCATGACAAATGGTATCAGAGCTCAAATTTCTGCACTGGGCTTAAAGCCATTACTATTTATTGTTTGTGAAGAATTAGTATTAGATGGGAATTTTCTGATATTAGTTGGGTTGTTTTGATAGGAAGAAGATTGTAGTGAAAGATGGAGGAGTCACCCCCAACTATTACTGGAGGGGATGATTTATATGTGGAACTGGGGGAAGGTAGTACCCCAATGCCTGCTCATTTTGTGGAGATAGTGAGGAATTTGCAATAGGAACTAGCACAACTTCGAAGTAGTAATGAGTGATTAATAAAAGCTAGTGAAGAACAAGAAAATTTATTAGAGAATGGACTGAGAAATCTAGTCACAAGGGTGTAGAGTCAAAAGGGTCGAAATGGAAATAGGCATGGACAATGTTGGACAAATCTGAAAATCCCATAAGGATAAGAGAAAAGGATATTTATAAGCAGAATTTTGGAAGATAAAACCTCCTACCTTTGACGGGGAAAGGGAGGAGGATGCGGAAGCTTGGCTCTTGAATATGGTCAAGTATTTTCAAGTGTATGAATATGAAAGAAACCTAAAAGAAATATTGGTTGTTTATCAACTATAGGGAAAGGCCACCCTATGGTGGGAGGAGATGAAAATTATACACTTGTTGGATGAGAAAACTATTTCGTGGGAAGACTTTCAACATAAATTTAAATCTCGCTATTTGAGCAAGAGGTATTATGATGATCGGGAAAAATAATTCCATGAGCTGAGGTTGGGGAAACTTACCATGGATGAATTTGTGACCAAATTCACCAACTTACTTCGATATGTGCCCTACATTAGAGAAGAAAAAGCCAAGGTGCAAAGATTTTTGAACTGTTTACCAGTAGTGTTGTAACAACGCTGGTCAAAAGTTCATATAATAAAAGTTAATAAAGAAAAAATAATAGCATTGGTAGGGGAAACTCAAAGATATCCTAACGGGCATCACTGGATGTGTAATTTGGCGAACGAAAATTGGCAAAGGCTAAGGCAAAGGCATTAAAAGGAAAAAAGGCATGTTTGGTGCATTTATTTATGAAAATAAAGGGAATTACGAGGAAAGTGAGGTAAAAAGTCAAATGTTGCATATGAGGAGGAAATTAAAGGAAAATAATGGAAAATGAAGAAAATAAAGGCCTCATTCATAAGAAGGCTTCTGAGGATCAGTTGGTAACCTTTTGTTAGTTCAAGTTTGGAGCGCTATCATTATTCTCTCCCTTTCTCTCACTCTTGGGAAATAAAGGAACGGAAAGGAAAAGAAAGCAAGGATCATGGAATGGAAAGCAGGATTGAAGCAACTTCAACAAGAATACTTATAGGCAACCTTTTTCATGTGTGGTTTCCTAGATGGTTTGGACATGCATAGATTTGCATGTTGGTGTATTGTTATCTTCCTATCATTGGCATGGTTTTGTCGGGTTATGACAGTGGATTTCAGCCTCGCCTATCCTTTTTCCAGATGCCATGGTATGTTGGGACGCTTATTTTGGTTTTGAGCTTTAGTTTTCTTGAGGGATTTTAGAATCTGTGGTGGAGGTGGTCTCAAGGTTCATTCTAGAGGGTCTAGGGATCCCCTCGTTGGTCTTGATGGGATACACGATAAAGCATTAGGGAGTAGTCTTGGTTTTGAGCCTAGTGATCAGGGGTTGGATTGTGGTAAAGTGTGATAAAAAAGGAGATGGAAAATTCCTAAAGTATAGTGATGGATTTTAGATGGCATTCCAAATTGTACTCAGTTGTGATCGGAGCATCGGTTTTGGCATGATCATGAATTGATGAGGGTGGAGGTGGTTTAACCTCTAGATTCCCTTGGTTTTTCTTGTATTAGTTGTTCTATGAGATTCCACATTCATGCTTGGAATATGGCAGGGGGTTGACTATCTGAATGAAAGATTTGGTTCAGCCATGTCTATGGTCGGGTGGTATGTGTAAGTCTTGAACCTCGTTAGATTTTCCTATGATTAATAAAAGCTAAGTTATCTTACTTTTGCAGTAATTTATATGTGTATTTAATGGTTCTCATATCTCTGATATTTATATGGTTTTATGTTGGTTATTAATATGGTTGAATGATTGGTTTATGTCATGGTTATTTCATATATTTACTTGTAACTATTAAATGGATGGCTGCAATATCTAATTAATGAAGTAGTAGTTCAATGGAGAAGGAGGTGATCCTTTTGCTTATGTTTCATAAGTCTTTTCAGTAATTTATGCTTTGTCTTGTATCCTAGAGCTATACGTTGCAATGATGCCAAGTGTTTGACAGAATGTCAGTCCCAGTTGGGGATGCTCAGGCCTAGTCCTGTGGGAAATTTTTTATTTATCAACATTCTTATCATGCTCTTAATCAATTCTGGAAGTTACAACAACTTATTGGTAGAGGCTAGGATTTACACATAACTAGCAATTTTGGTCCATAGTTGTTGGAAAGGCAGGCCTGTGAGAGAGACTTTGAGTTTGTTGTCACTCCCTTGCCTAAAGAATGAGAGTGACTATGGCCTAAGAGGTAAAACATAGTAGTGGGACCCAGGGACGGGCTATCTAAGTGGCCGACTTGTCTCCTGAGGGTTTTGTTGATGATGTTGGATGACTGTATGTGATTTTTTATCAATTCCTCTTCCTTAAGGTCACATAGGAGTTCGAATGTTATCATAGTCGCATCTCTCCTGATGTTTACCCCAGTTGGCATGCTTACTTTGGGTAGACCTGGGTAGGGGTGTGATATATTGGTATTGGAGCATGGTTGTGCTCTCTTTGGGTCATAATTGGTGCTACAGATACAAGTGAATGTGTTGGTCATGCATGCATGTCAATTGCGTGTGTGGCTCTTACCATTGCATTCCATGTGCTTGTTGAACTGCATCATATTGATCATGGTAGTAGTAAGGTTATCATGAAGAACTTGTTGTCAGTTTTATGGAATGCATAGTCATGAGTATATGACTGGTTATACAATTACATGCATCTTGATTATATCCTTGTACTTCGGGTTACATTCTTGGTTATTTGATTACATGCATTAGTCTTGTACGTTGATTACAAGAATTGATCACTTATGCTCGACTACATGTGGTTATGCATATGTGTCGCTGATTAGGCATTTATTATGTAGTTCAATAGTTGCATGAGGCAATGGTAAATTGGAGTAATGGTTATTGTCATGCATGAGGTCATAGCATGCATTGTTGATATGGCCTTGCATTGATGACTGGACCCTAATGAGTATGATGGTTATGCGTTGATGCAATTATTGATATATGTCTATATGTTATTATGGTTATGTTGTACATGTATCATGCTAATTTGATGGTCTAGTGGACATGGTATCCTCCCCGAGTTATGCTAAGGTACACTGGTTTATGGTGATTTGGTTTAGCTAACATAGTATGCCTTATAGGAAAGAGATGAAATGGCTAGCAAGGTGGTAGACTACATAGAATCTACTAATGAATCAAATGGGTAGCATGGTCTGGGGCACTCTTCTGATGTGGTAGACCCCTTGAGAAGCTTGAAAGAAGAAACAAGGAGTTGCAAATTAGAAAATGACAAAGTTATGCAGGTATAAGAGAAACAAGCAAAGGTGAATGCAATATTACTTCAAAGTTTGTCATATTTTCAATGACAAGGACCTCTTCAAATTAACCATGGACATGAGAACATAGCTAATGGGGCATATGACAGCAGGCCTCATAGTAGAGATAGTTCAGATATATATGAGACTATCAGAGATGCCAGGATGTAGGACACTTCGGATAGGAGGAGTGATAGACACATGTATTACTCTAGTTCTAGTTTTGATAGACATAATGATCGTCATCATTATCATCCATCCAGGAGGAATGGTAGGGGATACTTTCCAGATGAGTTCATAACCAAATGAGTTCAATAAGGAAAGGACACCCACCTTTGGTGGAGAGATGAATAAATTGCAATATGAAAATTCATGGTTTCTTAACGTGAGAAAATTCTTTAGATTTCACGATTACTAGGAAAAGATGAAAGCAAGGATAGCCATTTTCAGTCTCAAATGTAATGCGAATATTTGATGGGAGGACGTGAGGAATGTCAAGGACATACATGAGGATGTTTTGACTTGCCATGCGTTTGAAAGGCTCTTCAAGAAGAAATACTTCTGAGAGGAATTATGGTGATAGAGCTAATGTTTTATGAGTTGTGGATGGGTTATATGACAAATGGGGAGTATACTAGTATATTTTTTGAGATTTTGAGATATGTGCCTTACCTTAGAGTGGAGATGGCCAAGGTTCAGAGATTCATTAGTGGATTTCCAAGTGCATACAGAGATTGGATTTAGTTCGATGAGCCTAGATCATTGGAGGAGGCCATCCGAAAGTTGAAGCACTATTATGAGCAGTCGAAGCACAAAGTTGAGTTGAAACATGACTTGAAGAGAAATGAAAAAGCTAAAGGAAAATGACCACCAAAGTGAGCAATACCACAAGGTGCAAGTGAGAAAGATAATGCAGTTCCTTACAAGAGATCCAATACAGCTGAGAAGGAACATGGAGAGCAACAGGCTAGAGGCGGTGGTAGAGAACCATTCTAGTGTTGGATATGTGGTAAGGAACATTGTAAGAGGGATTTTCCACAGTATAAGAGTGGTGGTATACCCTAGATATACAACTCTCAGGAGGCACATAGAGTTGGTGATGTTGGTCATAGAGTTCCTTTGATTTATGCAGTTGTGGATAACAGGCAGGCAGATCATCAGGCATTAATCATTGAGATGGAGGGTAAGATTTTTCATCAAGTTGTTTCTCTTTGGATTGATCCTAGATATAACTATAGTTATGTTAGTCCTGGCATAGTGTATATGTGTGGTTTGAGAAAAGAAGTGCATGCAGAATCATTGTTGGTACAGTTGGCTACAGGTACAAAGAAGCGAGTTCACCATCGGGTAAGAGCTTGTGCATTTGAGTTAAATGGTATGCCTACAAAATGCATTTGAATATATTTCCCTTGGGATCATATGCTATGCTTTTGGGTATGGATTGGTTATACCTTGACAAAACCAAACTAGATTTATTCGACAAGGTCATTGAGTGTGTCGATGATAGTGGGGAAAAGAGGACCTTGCAGGGAAGGAAGAAGTCTACATCAGTGAGGATGGTTACCACTATGAAGGGTAAGAATTTTTTTAGAAAACGTTGTGTGATGTTTGTAGTACACATTTCTATTGACAAGGGTAAGGGGGTTGAGGATGTAGATGTTCTAAGCAGATACCCATTTTTGTAGCAATTTCAAGATGTATTCCCTCAAGATATTACAGAGTTACCACCACACAAGGAGGTAGACACTTCTATTTAGTTAGTGCTAGGGGTAGCTCCAACATGGAAAGCACCTTATAGGATGAGCAAACCAGATTTGGTAGATTTGAAGTTGAATATAAAGGAAATGTTGGAAAAAGGATACATCAAATCTAGTGTACCAACTTGGGGTACACCAATGTTGTTCGTAAAGAAGAAAGAATATACTCTTAGATTGTGCATTAACTACAAACATCTGAATAAGGTAACGATCAAGAATAGGTACCCTTTGCCAATGATTGATGATTTGTTTAATCATCTAAAGGGAACAACATATTTCTCTAAGATCGAATTGAGATCGAGATACCATCAGGTACGCATCAAGGAAGACGATATCTTCAAGAGTAAGTTCAGGAACATGTATAAGCATTATGGTTTTGTTGTTGTTCCATTTTGTTTGACAAATTCTCCACCTACATTCATGTGTTTAATGAATAGTGTGTTGCATCCTTATTTGGACAAGTCTTTTATTTTATTCATTGATGACATGCCAGTATATTCTAAGAATGCGGAAGAACATATCGAACATTTATTAGCATGTTGATATTTCTAAGAGAGCATCAGTTGTATGCTAAGCTTAGAAAGTGAAACTTATTTTAGACTAAGGTACACTACTTGGGACATGTTAACTCTAATGAAGGGATAATGGTAGATCTAGAAAAATAAGGGCAATCATGGAATGGGAAACTCCTAAGAATGTGGATGAGGTGAGATTATTCAAGGGGTTGTATATCCTATCACATCGTTGTAGCAGAAAGGTAACAAGTTTGAATGGATGAGTGAATGTGAATATACTCTTGAGAATCTTAAGCAGTTGTTGACACATGCATGAGTGCTAATGATTGCAGATCCAGATAAGGAGTTTGTAGTGTGTACAAAGGCTTACATGTTAATTTATGGTATGTTCTATGCTTATAACAGTTTACTTCTTTTCCTTATTATATTCCAAAGATTAGAAATCACACATACATAAAGTAAAGTGCAGATAGAACATTAAACGATCGACAGAAAACAAGCCAAGACAAGAGACACAAGATGTGGCGGCTAGCCAAGGACAAACCCCACAATGTGTGGGGAAACCCTTTGATCAAATCTTCTTTTATCTTCAATAATTCAGCAGAGAGAAATAGTACAATAAATCTGATTCATATCAGCAGTAGCAAACCCTAGATCAATAGCATCAGCATTAGCGGCTTCATTATCAAACTAGGGCAGACGATATCTTGCAAACTGTTCGTCGGATTGACTTCATTCCACCACCAAAACTTGCGGCTTTCAAAGGAGTTTAGGATGAACCTATAGCGTAGTTCCAAAGATGAGATCTTCTAGGCCACGCAAGTCAATCTTTACTTCTGCAGTTGCAACTTCAGTTTCAGCAGTTTCCAGCTTCAAACTAGGGCAGTCGATATCTTGCAAACCGTTCGTCGGATTGACTTCATTCCACCACAAAAAGTTGCAGCTTTCAGAGGAGGTTCAGATGAACCGATATCATAGTTCCAAAGAGGAGATCTTCTAGGCCACGCAAGTCAATCTTTACTTCTGCAGTTGCAGCTTCAAATTCAACAGCTTCTGGCTTCACATGTGAGAGAGAGAGACCCATTTCAGCGCAGTAGAGAAGAGACTCATTTCTGCGTAGTAGAGAGAGAGAGAGATGTGATGAGATGAGTGAGTCCAAATGAGGAAAAGTCCTCTTATATTTATACACAACGTTGGTGGGTGAATAGATGCGACTGTTGGGCTTCTGAGCCTACATGAGTTGTAGGTCGGCTTGATAATAATTCCATAATCAAAATAAATTCATATCTCCATGAATACTTATAAGAATCGGATGATATTTATATCAATCCTACACCTCTCGACAAGAGGAATCTAATAAAAATATTATCAACCATGAATAAGATGACCCACATGAAGTTTTGCCCTAGTTGCCAATTTTAACACTCCCTCTCAATAATGGAGAACTTCATCTGCAATCTGTCTATCGATCATTACTATTCATCCATCAAATGCATTGCCATGTATAGCCTAACCCTTGCCCTGCTCTACTCTATTCTGCCTATTATGCTTTGTCTTGTTCTGCCCTACACTGATCTGTACTGTTTTACTCAGTTCTGCTCTACTCTTGCATTGTTCTATTCTGCTATGCTTTTGTCTGAAATATGAAGAAGAAGAAATGATCGAGGATGTATCATACTGACTCAAAGTCAGTCTCAGAGTATGTACCACTGGTCCCAGACCAGTCTCAACCAACCAAAAGTCAGCGTCATAGTGAGTACAACTCCACTGGTCCTAGACCAGTATCATCCTCCGCTGACTCAAAGTCAGTCTCAGAGTGCATAACACTGGTCCCAAACCAGTCTCAGCCGACCCGAAGTCAGTTCATAGTAAGTACCACCCCTACCACTGGTCCCAGACCAATATCGCAGTCTCAGAGAGTGTACCACTGGTCCCAGACCAGTCTCAACCGACCCGAAGTCAGCGTCATAGTATGTACCACTCTCACTAGTCCCAGACCAGTACTGCACTGACACGAAGTCAGTCTCATAGTATGTACCACTGGTCCCAGACCAGTCTCAACCGACCTCAAGTCAGCGTCATAGTATGGTACAACTCCTACCACTGGTCCCAGACCAGTATCGGAGTCTCAGAGAGTGTACCACTGGTCCCAGACCAGTCTCAACCGACCCGAAGTCAGCGTCATAGTATGTACCACTCTCACTGGTCCCAGACCAGTATCGGAGTCTCAGAGAGTGTACCACTGGTCCCAGACCAGTCTCAACCGACCCGAAGTCAGCGTCATAGTATGTACCACTCTCACTGGTCCCAGACCAGTACTGCACTGACACAAAGTCAGTCTCAGAGTATGTACCACTGGTTCTAGACCAGTCTCAACCGACCCGAAGTCAGCGTCATAGTATGGTACAACTCCTACCATTGGTCCCAGACCAGTATCACAGTCTCAGAGAGTGTACCACTGGTCCCAGACTAGTCTCAACCGACCCGAAGTCAGTGTCATAGTATGTACCACTCTCACTGGTCCCAGACCAGTACTGCACTAACACAAAGTTAGTCTCGGAGTATGTACCACTGGTCCCAGACCAATCTCAACCGACCTGAAGTCAGCGTCATAGTATGGTACAACTCCTACCACTGGTCCCAGACTAGTATCGCAGTCTCAGAGAGTGCACCACTGGTCCCAGACCAGTCTCAACCGACCCGAAGTCAGCGTCATAGTATGTACCATTCTCACTGGTCCCAGAATAGTACTGCACTAACATGAAGTCAGTCTCGGAGTATGTACAACTGGTCCCAGACCAGTCTCAACTGACCCGAAGTCAACATCATAGTATGGTACAACTCCTACCACTGGTCCCAGACCAGTATCATTGATCCCAGATCAATGGAGGTCATCCTAGCGTAGGGAGTATGGTAGGTACAACGATGTGTCCATCGGTACTACTATGGTCCCTAACTTGATTTCCCTGCTCATTGATTAGATGAAAGGTACTTCCCATGAGTCCCAGACTGCATGGGTAGGATGCCTCGACAAGAGAACTAATCAATCCTGTCCTCACAGGAGAACACATCAATCCTGCTACAATCGCCGTGGAGAACACATCAATCCAGGCCTCACAGGAGAACTAATCATCCTTCTACACAGGAGAGTGAATCATCCTATTCCACAAGAGAGCGAATCATCTTGTCCCACAAGAAAGCGAATCATCTTGTTCCAGTGTGCACCACCAGGGAAGGGTGAGTCACCCTGTGGTCATATATTTCTCTAGTAGGAACCGCAAGCCCTCAGAGCTCCCAGAGCTCATTGTATGCAACATGCAGGACCCTTGTACAAGGTTTTCTTGCCGACTCCAAGTTGTTTGGGAAAATCACAGATTAGATCTTTCCTCGGGGCTTTAACAAGGTGTATCAACCTGTACATCATCTTAATGTGATGGAGATTCCTTGCTCAACGACTTACCATATCCCAGATGATGTCTATTTGCTGGAGCAATTGACGAATATGAGATTCCTCAATAATCGAATCCCACCTCTCGTTGTTACAGAGAATCACAGTGGTATCCAATGTAAATCCAAATAGCTCACTGAAGAGCTTTAGAAACCAGACTGCCTCACACGAGGTTATGCTAGCAAAAATATATCCTGCTTTGGCGGTGCTCAAAGCCACCGACTTCTACTTCCTGCTCATCTAGGATATCGAAGTAGATCCCAAGGTGAAACAGTACCCAGAAGTGCTCTTACGATCCACCACGCTGCCTACCCAATCAACATTAGTATATCCAAGTAGTCTCACATCTCCGGTAGTGTATCTTAATCCATGAGAGATTGTGTCCTAAAGACATCTCAGAAAATTCCAGGCATCGATCCAGTGAGGCTCAACCAAATATGAGCTCACAATGCTAACTACAAAACATATGTTCCGACATAGGTTCACCAAGAACATCAATGCGAATGAGTTTTTGAAACTCAGATGCATTTCCCAAGTCTGGTCCAACAACACTACCATATAACTTCTAAAAGTTAAGATCCTCGAGGTAGTCACAGGCTTGCAGTCCATCATACTGAATCTTTCCAATATCTTTACCACATATTTTCCTTGAGATAGGAAAATTTCCCTTGGCTTCTGCCACACTTCAAGTCCTTGGTCCTTCATTTCAAATTCAGAAGCCATCTCCCTCTTACATTTGTGAATGAGAGGGTTTGCACCTATGAGAAATAGTTCATCCACGTACAACACCAGTATGAGAGGTTTGTCATCTTCAAGCTTAAAGTAAAGGTTAGGATCAGCTTCACTCCTAGTGAATCCCAGCTTCATCAAGTAGCTATCGATCCCCTCATACCATGCTCGGGGTGCTTGCTTCAGCCCATAGAGAGCCTTCTTCAACCTACATACATGAGATTTTCAATCATAAATCTCAAATCCTTCAGGTTGCTCCACATAGACCTCTTCTTTGATAGAACCATGCAAGGACCTTAACACAGTAAAGAACGAAACAGAGAGATAAATTTTATAAGTAATACATGAGTGAAAACAAAAAATATAAGGCAATAAACTCAAACCTAAAAACTTTGTGAGCGCAAGTACTCATGTAAGAAATACAACTATCCCAAATAATAAAAACTTTTGAGAACATAATTTGAAGCCACCGAGGATAAACAATCTTCAATAGATGAGACAATTGATATACAACAACAAACTTGTGAAAAATAGAATTCCTATTCAGAACAAACGAAATGACATCGTTGTTATAAATTGGCAAAGTAATCAAAATTAATAGATAAAACTTGGGATATATTTTGTAACAACATGAGCTTCTAATCCCCCTTGAAGATAACCATGCCAATAGGAGAAAATGAGAGCCAGACAGATAAGGGAGGATGAGGAGAAAACATTGGATCCTCTCATGGATACCTTCTACCTTTGCAAATTGATTAGATACATAGAGGATTTGATGTAGTAATAGCACCTATTAAGCTTCCCATCAATCACAATAACTGTTTTCCACTCCATTAAGTAAAATATACACTTGGTGGGATGACACACCATTTAAAGCCAAGATTGCGACCCCATCGAGGTAAATACTAGTCCATATTAAGTCTGTAATTGTTTTTAGCTTAAGTGGTTGTAAGATAGTAGCAAAGTAATATTCATTTTGATTTGAAGTTACATAAAGTTATTATATAAATTAATTTGATTTTATTAGGCAAAAGAAGAATAAAAAATTGTTCATCCATATAAATTAAATGGCTAGTAAACATTGATATGCATTAATCCATTATAAGTATAAAAACACTTACTTTATAAAAAAATAACTAAATTATAATTTTTGTATTATTATCAATTAAAAAATAATAATACATATGCCAACATATATATATATATATATATAGAGAGAGAGAGAGAGAGAGAGAGAGAGAGAGAGAGAGAACAATATTCTTAATCATATATATTTACCCCCATTTTACCATGGAGATTCTTAATATGTAGTTAGGTTTTGTTACGATATCATGGGCCAATGCAATAGAATATTAATAGTGCATGCCAAAAACCCATAACTCATTTTATATGACATTTTCTAATTAACAAATTTAATTAAAAGGGAAAAAACAGAATAAGTACTTTGGTTATAAATAATAACCTTTGATTTGTGTATACTACTATGAGTATTCTAGAATATTTCATGGAGGTTAAATCCCAATCATTCACCTAATAATTATTGAAAATTAAACTAAGAATTTGGAAATAAACGTTAAATGTTAAAATATGTAATTAACTTCATTTTCCATTTAAAATTATAATGAAAACTTAAATTAAATTTTCCCATCTGTATAATACAGATCCATATTGACCCCACATCTATGAAGCCCTCAGAAGGATGAAATATCTCAAGATGCAACCCTTTTTTTTATTACAAAACTTGAGATCAGGTTTTCACCCTCAAATATTTCAATGTTAAAAAGATGACAACAACTAACGTCAGTAATATAATTATCTGGCCAAATCAATTTTTCCGTTTAGTCAGTTTTTATAATGAAAAGAAGTTATGTAACAAAATGAACGATATCAATCGGTGATTTCCTGACAGGTTGTATGTAACTTGGAGAATCATTTTAAAGTAATAAGTATTCCAATCCCTTGCCCCATGGAAGTTTCCTTGACACATTGCCAGGGTTTCACCCTGTAACTACCACACAACTGCCTGTGTAAATTTGGGTGATTCAATTACTAAGTTTTTTTTCTTGCATTTATTTCTTATTTCATTTTTTTTTAACTTGCTCTAGTTACCAACAAGTGGTATTAGAGAGAGGGTGTACAGCTAAACAGAGTAGAGGGAATCAACATTGAAGTTTTTTCTTTTGACAAGTTGGGCATGACTTTAAATTAGAGTCTCATTTTTTTTATTAAAAAAATGGGGGAGAGGCTCATTTTGATGAAGATAAATAGGCCATTCAACTCTGAATTCCTATTAAAGGATGAACAAATCCGTCAAAGCCTTGTTGTCGTGTTCGAGCCACTTGAAGTCCAAAATATTGTGAAGAGTAGTGCCAATAAAGGCTACCACTGTGTTTGCCATTGTGATCCCGA
Organism: Pinus tabuliformis; assembly: GCA_031772625.1. Lineage (NCBI taxonomy): Eukaryota > Viridiplantae > Streptophyta > Pinopsida > Pinales > Pinaceae > Pinus > Pinus tabuliformis. The sequence goes on along the minus strand of CM062817.1, from coordinate 631,577,725 downwards.
TCATAGAAAAGAGACAAAGTTGTTAATAGAAGTCAAGAGATAAGAGTCACATTCCATTGGTTGAAGTCGAAGAGAATGGAGCCACCACTGGATGAGGAACCAGATCCTTGTTTATTGTCGTTGTTGGTTAATTATCCCTGCCACTGTTGTGAAGAAAGAATCGCTAACAGAGAAAGGAAAATGTATTGTTACAACTAGTGAGTATAGGCATTTCTTCAAATTGTGTCTAAAAAAATTCCAGTGGTGAGAATAGGTTGTGGGAAAACATCCACAGTTTATTTTTAATTTTTAAATATTGAACCAGTGATTATGAAACTACATTCGTAGAGCATACTAGAGAAGTTGTTATCATGAGTACAACAAAGATACAAAGTCATTGTGTACAAAATAAGTAGTTTTGAATATGTATGAAGACTGAGGTTGAAACCTGGAGATCCAGTGGACAGAGAAAAGGCCAGGTATTTTTATTATTAATAATTAAAAAGATTTCCTTGATAATTTACAAAACAATTCTTTGATTGTGGAAGAAAAAAAGTGAGAAAATATTTTCTAGGGTTTATGAAGACTTTATTTTTCTGGAGACAGATTTTTATTGGAAAGAAGTAGGGAAGTAGGGTTCAAAAGGAAATTCTTCTTGAATTTATGTCAAGGGAAGGGAAAGTTGGTTTTTTTAAGAACAAAAAATTATTTGAAAAGTCTAAATATTAAGAAGTAGAATTAGAAACCCTAGCTATAAGAAGGAAAACCTAGAAGAATATTTTTTTAAACGAGCCTGTGTAGGAAGAAATGAAAAAAATTACCAATGCTACGTTTGAGGTAGAGAAGTTCACCCACAAGCATAATTTTTCATTGTGGACAATGGAAGCAAGGGATTTGCTGGTGCAACAAGGGTTGCACAAAGCTTTAGATGGATTTAAAAAGAAACATGTTGGCATCGCAGATTTAGATTGAGAGGACATATATTCCCAAGCACTTAGTGACATCAATTTATGCCTGGTAGATGGAATTCTCTTCAACGTTGTTGAAGAAAACTTAGCATCCTGTTTGTGGGTAAAATTGGAAACATTATATGTGACCAAATATTTAACCAACAAAATTTACTTGAAGAGGAAATTATATGGACTTTGGATGAAGGACGGTACTAAAATTGTATAACACTTAAACTTTTTTAGTACACTTTTTTGCCCATTGTTAGTTATGGAAGTTAAATTTGAGGAAGAAGACACAACTATTAGCTTGTTGTTTTCCTTATACAAGCATTTTGATCACTTTGTGACTTTTATCAATTTGTCCACAACTGAATGTTTGGAATTTGATTATATTGTGTGTGTTCTGTTATCTGAATATGTATGGAGGAAGTCCAAGATTGAAAATTTTGTACCATAATTTATGGTAGGCAGAGGCCAGTTCAATAAAAGAGGAGAGAAATCGTGAAATTATTCTAGATCAAAATCAAAATTCAAGAAGTGTAAAGCCAAATGTTAGTATTGAAACAACATAGGACACCTCATGAAAGTCCGTTGGAAAAGAAAAGCCAAATAAGGAATAAAATAAAGTTGATTCAGGTATGATTGATGAATTTTTATCTGCTGAATTAGGTATGGTATATGAAGCTTTACCAATTTTCAATGTCTCTCAAAATTGTGAAAATAGGTTGTTAGATTTTGTTGCTTCTCATCACATGAAGCCACACAAAAATTGGTTCACTTCATATGAAGTTGTGAATGGTAGTTCTATGTTTATGGGTAATAATGTATCTCATCAGACTTTTTGGATGGGAAATGTAAAAATTAATATGTCTGGTGATATATTTGTAACATTGAATGATGTTAGACATATAGCTTACTTGAGCAAGAATTTGAATTTTTTGGGAGTATTAGACTCATATGGTTACTAGTTTACAGGACAAAATGGAGTGTTGAAAGTTTCAAAGGGTGCTATGGTTGCTATGAAGGAAAAGAAGGATCAAAAATATTTATAGACTTATAATAAGTAGTCATGTCAGTGAGGCAGTGACTGTATTTAAGAATACCTAAGAATATACTCATTTATGGCATCAACGACTAGGTCACATGAGCGAGAAGGGTCTTCAGGTATTGATGGATAACAAATTGCTTCCTAATTTGAAATATTTGTGGTTGGATTTTTGTAAACATTGTGTATATTGAAAATAGTGTTAAAAAAAATTAAAACTCAAAGTCATAATAGTAAAGAAATTTTGGACTATATTCATTCTTATCTTTGGGCACCATCTCTTTCTATATCTTATGAAGGTGCATTATACTTCGTAAAATTTATTGATGATTTCTCGAGGAAAGTTTGGGTTTATATGTTGAAAATTAAAGCTAATGTATTTAATTTTTTTAAATAATTTAAAGATGTGGCGGAAAGGAAAATGGACAAATCAATTAAATGTTTAAGAACAGACAATGGTTGTGATTTTACTTCCTTAGCATTTGAACAATATTGTAAGGATGAAGGTATTGCTAGACGTAAAATGGCTGGCTATACTCCTCAGTAAAATGGTGTTGTTGAATGTATGAATCAGACTCTTATGGAAAGAGCCCGAAGCATGATCGACAATGTTGACCTGCAAAAGGACGTGTGGGCAAAATAAGTATCTACTTCTTGTTATTTGATAAATAGATCACCTTTAGTTTCCATTAATTGTAAAATTCTTGAAGAAGTTTGGTCTAGTCAGTCTTGTGATCATTCACATTTAAAAATTTTTGGTTGTGATGCCTATGCTCTTATTCCAAAGGATCATTGTTCAAAGTTAGACCCAAAATCAAAATGTTATGTATTTGTTGGATATGACTATGCAGTGAAAGGATACAGGTTGTTGGATACTTCTTCATGGAAAATAGTCATTAGTAGATATGTAACATTTGATGAATCCTCTCTTCTAAAATCAGGTGTTGTAAACTTTCAACATAAATAGGTATCGCTGAATCAACAAATTCAGATGGAGACAAAACCTTTTTCGGAAAGAACAAAGGAATGAGAGACTTTTGAAGAAAAAGGTAAAGAAGATGCAAAGGAAACTGTAGAAATTGAGCAACAAGTTTAGCAACCAGTCACTCTAAGGAGGTATACAAAGGAGAGAAGAACACACAAAATCTATGAATATTAATCTTCATCTATTGCATTGATTAATCAATATGCGGAACCTTCTTTTTATCAGGAAGAAGTGGAGGATTAAGATAGAAAAAAGTGGAAAATGGATATGGACAAAGAAATGGATTCCTTAGCCAAGAACAACACTTAGGATATTGTAGAACTTCTTGAAGGGAGAAGTGTCATCGAATGCAAATGGGTCTTCAAATTGAGCTGAAATGTTGATGGAAGTATTGAAAGGTATAAGGTGAGGTTGGTTGGAAAAGGGTATTCTCAGGTTGAAGGTATTGACTTTCTGGAGATTTTTTCACCGGTCGTAAAACTTGTTTCTATTAGAAATTTGTTAGCACTAACTCCCTTACTTGATCTTCAGTTAGAATAGTTAGATGTTAAAAAAACTTTTCTTCATGGAGATTTGGATGAATTATTTATATGGAATAACCATAAGGTTTTGTACAACGTTGCAACATAAGATTATTTTACAACCTCAGGAAATCATTGTATGGCTTGAGGTAATCCCCCAAGAAATGGTACACGAAGTTTGATTCCTTCATGGTGAGCAAAAACTTTAATAGAAGCGATTATGATCATTGTCTGTACTTTAAATTTCCAATGGAATATTCATTATCTCGGTCTTGTATGTTGACGATATGCTTATTAAGAGCAAAAGCATGGAAGAGATCAACAAGTTAAAGGATGAATTATCTATGACATTTGATATGAAGGATCTTGGGGTGACAAAACATATCTTGGCCATGGACATACATAGATACAGAGAAATTAAAAGATCTAGTCATCATAGTAGAAGTATGTGGAGAAATTACTTGAAAATTTTTGTATGAACAATGTGAAACCTGATAATGTTCCATTAGCTTCGCATTTTATGTTTTCTTCTATTTTGGGTCCTAAAAATGATGAATAAAAGAAGTATATGTCTCATGTACCATATGAAAATGTGGTAGGAAACTTAATGTATGCGATGGTTTTTTACAAGACCTCACATTTCACATGCAATTGGAGTTTTCAGCTGGTTCATGGAAAATCGAGGAGAGGAACATTGGCAAGCAGTGAAATTGGTGCTTAAATATTTGAGAGGCACAAGTGACCATTACATAATATTTAATGGTAGTGAAGATTTCGTCTATGGATATGTGTATGATGATTATGAAGGCGATTTGGACAAAAAATATATATATTATAGGATATTTCTTTACTCTTGCAGGTGGAGAAATCAACTATATGTCAAAGCTTCAATAAAAAATTTCTTTGTCTACTACTGAAGCAGAGTATATAGATGCTTCACATGCCTATAAAGAGGCAATCTAGTTGAAAGGTATACTTGATGAGGATTGAAGGATACAAGAGAAAGTGAATGTATTCTATGACAGTCAGAGTGCTATTCATTTGGCTACACATCCAACTTATCAAAACAAGACTAAGAACATTGAAATAAGGTACCATTTTGTAAGACATGTGATCAATGGTGGAGAAGTAACTCTCAACAAGGTCCATACATAGGAGAATCGTGTAGACAAATTCAAGAATCTAGTTTTAGTAGAGAATTTGTGATGGTGTTTGGATTCTCTTGGCTTGAAGAAGATATGATGAATGGGCATGGGCAAGGGATTAGGAATTTTTTTGTCAAGGTGGAGATTTTTAAAAAGATGACAACAACTAATGTAAATAATATAATTATCTAGGCAAATTTCTTTTATCATTTAGTTAGATTTTATAATGAAAGGAAGTTATGTAATGAAAAATCCCATATTAATTGGTGATTTCATGAGAGGTTGTATGTAACTTGGAGAATCATTTTTAAGGAATAAGAGTTCCAATCCCTTGCCTTGTGGAGGTTTCCTTGACACACTGTCAGGGTTTTACCACATAACTCCTTGTGCAAATTATTGTGATTCAGCTTCTAAGTTTTTTTCCTTTATTTCTTTCTTATTTCATTTGTTTTTAACTGCCTCTAATCACCACATTGATCCCTCTTGGTGCTTAATAACTATGTGTTTAAGATGGATCTAGACTATTTTTATTCATGTGCACCAATTTTGTTGAAAATCTAATTATTATGACCATTTTAAATATCCTAAATTTGTTTAGAACTAACGTGAGTTGGCACTAATCTAGGCTCAACGTAGTTAAAAAAATGTAATCCAATAATATTAGCACAGCGTATATCCATAGTAGTAAAGGATGTAAAAAATGTAACATTAAAAGTTTGAAACAAATTTTTACTATTGGAATTTGTATTTGATAATTGGAATAAATAAAGTGTCTTCATTAATGGGTATCCCATAAATACGGTAATAAATATTTAATAATATAAATTATTAAATAATTGTATTGTTATAAACAACAAACACATTTAAATATATCTTTTGATGCCATGAGGAATTGAAGCACTAGAGTAGGAGCGTTAATTTTTTTTCCCGAACTATATGGTCCAAATAAATGGTTGGTTATTTTGATTTCTGCTCTTTTCTTTGCTTTTTTCCTTCTTTTAACCTTTATTTAAATATTCTGGCTTAGTCACCCTATTTTTTCGACCAGCTTTCATAATGATCTTATTACTAAAACTTGTGATTTTCATAGTATCTTATTTAGATCCAAAGTACATTACGAGAATTTTAACTATTTTTTAAGAAATAATTCTTCTCATGGGTAGGGAGTGATAAAGTAGATATATGAACTCAATGTTAATCAGAGTGGAGGCTTGTTACATTCTTGAGGAAGGCTTTTCATATTCATAGATTCAATGGATTGAGCACCGTAGGCCTGAAGATTATGTGTGTAGGCTAAACTGGTTTTTCCTCTGATCTGGACAGTTTCACGTGAATATGGATGCATTTTGAAATACGAATTTAATCTGATCAAGATTCCAATTGTTCTATTGCTCATATTTTGGGTAATTTGGGCTTTCAATTGTATGATATATCATCAATTATTCTAGATTATTTGTATGTCTCACTTGTTTACATTGGTTCCTCTTGGTGTTTTTTGATGATTTGTTTGGTGGTCCACAGTGTTTGGTTGCTTTGAATTTGATTTGAGATGGATATTTGGTTTTTCGTTCATGACATCAATTCCTATTTTGGGTTGGAAGCTAAGGTGGAAATTGGTATTTGATATTTTTGGTGCTATATTTATTTATGCTTGATTATGATCATCTCCCATACTCTCCTTAATGATTCTATAATATTTCCTAAATGCTTCGATATGTACATTCAATTTGACATAATTTAAGTGTTTCCTTGAATTATGAGGCTTATTCAGAGTTGCATCTAATGTCTTACCAACCATGTCATTTATATCCTTTAAGTTTTCTTATATTTATCTTATGGCTCTTGATCTGGCAGATCATGTGGGCTTAGTACTTGGATTGATTGGCAGTGGTTCTAATGACTTGTTATTGGTTTATTTCCACTCTATTCAATTTTATGTGGTGGTTCCCATGAGGTAGATCAATCAGTGGATATTTCCATTTGTGGGGAAGCCTATGATACATACATTTAAGAGAGTTTCCCCTTACATGTATGATTATCCATTTTAGGTGTCAAAGGGTCTCATCTGTGCTATGGTGGAGGCAGAAAATATGTTTTCCAGAAATATGACCATCTCATCGCATGATGATCCATTTCGTGATGAGGGTCGGAGAAATTTATTTTTTGATGATGATGTTATGACTGGTAAATAGGTGCACAATTCGATAGGGACTAGTTTTGGAAGCTCTAAAATGAATCACAGTAGGTCATTGAAGCCTGTGCATCTTGCGACAAAGATACAAACAATAACTTTGGGCTAGGATGCTACTCTAGAGAAGGTGTTGAGATTAAAGTGTAGGGATTTGGTAGGAAAATGAGATTTTTTTTGGTATGTATGTTGTTTAGATGTGATCTTCGGTGGATTTTCATTGGGCCTATATTATAACTTATAAACCTAAGAGTAACATTCTTATGAATGGGTGGTTTAGTTTCCACTATCTCCATTTGGAGGATGTTGGAGGACGTTGAGGTAATATTGGGGAACCCATGGGTTGGTTGTCGTAATTAGTTTTCACTCCAATGGTTGCCCTTGGGATTTAATCCTCTCATGGAGGTTCGAAAATGTAGGATGGTTTGGGTTAAGCTTCCAAGTTTCCTTCTAGAGCTATAGACATGGGAGGTCATCACAACATTGGAAATGCAATTGGGAAGTTTACTTTTGTTAATGATCATAGTTTGGTTGGGTTAGATAAGTGTATACCTTAGATTTTGGTTGATTCCAATATTTATGGGTTTTCCAATGAATGTGGATTTGGTGTGGGAAGGCTTCTGTTTTCTCTATAAAATTGATTACTGGAAGATACCTTTTAGATGTCTCCATTTTCATGAGACTAAAAATTTGATTACCCATTTTTCATGGAATTATGGTTTTATTTAGTTGCAAAAATATTCAATGGAAGGATCTCAATAGTTGGATGACACAAAATGTGTTTACGATGTGGTTTCCAAGACTGTATAGTTGACATATCGTTCAGATAATCTAAGTACATTTAGTGAATATCCTATTTTCCTACATGTATTTTCACCTGGATTTAATCTAGATGTAGTTGGGGATTTATATAGCATATCAAATGTGTTTGTGGGTGGTTGGAATGATGAGTTATGTTTTAACACAAGGATTAATTAGGGTTCTATAGGGGTCTCAAATTTTTTTACATCTAAATATTTTCTAGAGTTGGGTTCCCATTCTCCGAGATTTTCTTGTGATGAGTAATATTCTCAGGTGGATAGCCTTTTTAATCAGCCTACTCATTTTTCTTCCGTGAAACAACATTAAATAGATATCTAATTTGGCACTTCTCAAGGGAACATTTCATCTACTAACACTATTGGGAGTCACCTAGAGATTCTAGAACACAATCTTGTTTTGGTTGTGGTGTCACTTACCATAGATAGTTATATATCTTCATTGTCACATGCCCACATTTGTGCCATAATGTATTTATTCGGTAGTGAATGAGTTGTAAATCTAAAATGGTTTCTCAAGAGGCCATTTTTTCATATCCTAAAGCTATAAAGTTTTATAAAAGCTATAAAATTTAAAATTTGTGGGTCTTGAGGGAGCTTGTAAGTTTTTATCCCTTAGGATTTTGGTCATGTTTCATCAACCTTTGGTCACTCTTATACAAGAAACCATGGTGGTGGATGAAAATATTTGGTATTATTTTTTAAAGATATATACAAGATGGAAGTTATGTGCAACAAATGCTAGTATTCTATTGGGTGGGATGGATTCTATGTGGGACCCAAAATATTTTAAATTTTTGTCTTTTCATACTTGCACAAGGATTTTCTTGTTTGGATTTGCCATATTCTTAATGAACATGTTTCTTCCCAACATACGTTCTTCCCTAATCCACTTTCTCATACATGGAAAAATGGTCGTATAGGGGAGGTGGGTATTGAAAAGAGATTAGATAGGTTTTTGTTTCATGAGAACTTGGTTGAGCATCTTCATGTTTTGAGAAAAAAAAATTCTGCCATGGGTTTATCACATCATGAACCATTTTTTTTTTGCAGTGGAGTGCAGATATTGTGTGGTGTGGTCTCTCTTATAAATTTAACCACACATGGATAAAAGATAAGGAATTTAATGTTATAGTTTGGTATTTTTCGTCCTTACTTGTTAAGGGCTTAGTTATTTTGTATATGGGAGTGGCTTGATGAAACATATATGATCTAATGTTTGTTTATCAAATTTTGGGAAATACATAAAAAGAGGAAACATTTCCAGGCACTGAGGGACATTGATAACAAAATTTGGGAAATACACAATCCATTTGTGCAGGGTTTCTTTCTGCAAAAAAAAAAAGGATTTGATTATGGCTCTTGAAAGGCGTAAACAAGAGATATTATCATGAGGATGAAAAACATCTCAATATCCATGCCATATGCTTGTATTGAGAAGATACACATAGTAAGTTATTCCACCAATATGCAAGTAATCGAGGGAGGAAAAACACCATTTGGGGGTTGTTTAATGATGTGCGATGGAATTTAGTATCTCTCTAGGAACTTCAACAAGGGTTGTTGAATATTTTATGAAGATACTTTAAGCTAAAGTAGATGTGGACCTAGCAAATCACTTGGACAGTATCCACATATATCCAAATATGTTTGTCATAAAGGATAAATAGTGTATTGGTAGGTTTGTTTCTATTGAGGAAGTGGAGCCAATTTTAAAATATTTCACTAAGGGTAATATTCCAGGACCAGATGATTGGCCAGTGGAATTATTTCTGCAGTTCTTTGATATTGTGGGTCTTGACCTTCTTCATATGGTGGATAAGTCCCAATTTGTTTTCAATATTTCTAGGGTTATCATATACACTTTCATTGCACTAGTCCATAAAGTTTCCCCTAACATTTTTTTTTGTACTTTCATGCTATCTCACTCTATAATGCAATCTATAATCTCATCTCCAAGATTATTTCTCTTCATATAAAAAAAACTTTATCTAGGTACATATCTGATGGATAATTTGGGTTCCTGGAGAATCAACTGATTCAAGAGATTGTGGTGATTTCCGAGGAATGCATTCCTTCCATGAAGGTAAATAAAATACATTCTATGTTAATCAAATTGGATTTGATCAAGGTATATGATTGTGTGGAATGAGATTTCTTAAGATTGGTCTTATAGAAAATTGCTCTGTTTGTTATGAATGTTGACTGGATCATGACATGCATTAATTTGGTTAATTATGCTATCCTTATTAATAGTGCTCCAAACAGTTTCTTTACTGCATATTTTTACTTTGTTAATGTGTTCTTTATCCTCCAATTCTATTTTTTTTGGTCACTGACTGTTTAAGAAGGAAAACTTATGTCACTCAAACATTAGGTTTCTTTTCCATTTTTCGATTACGTGCAATATCTCTATCACACATCTCATATTTGTGGATGGTGTACTTCTTATGGGGGTGATCTCTATATTGTATTGGAACTATCTACATCATGTCATATCCTCTTTTAGTGAAGCATTGGGTATTTTCGTGAATAAAAAAAAAAAAACACATTCTAATTTTTCCTCACCAAATGATCCATCAATTGTGAATATTTATAACATCTTTGTGATTGGCGTTGTTCCATTAGACAGAGGCTTCAAGTGTTTTGGCTTTATATGAAAGCCAAACAAATATGGCATCAAGAATTGGAATTGGATATTGGAAAAAATCAAGAGAAGATTGTCTTTTTGGTCGCATAAATTGCTTACTTTGGGAGGTAGGGTGAATCTCTTCTAGGGAATCCTACAAAGTATTTATGACTGGATGCACCTACACCTTATGCCAAAGACTCTTATTCACGTGATTAATGATATTATTTTAAATTTTATCTAGGCTCAATCCATAGGCCCACAACATTTTCACCTTTCTCATTTGGAAAACATCTCTAAGAGGAAGGTGGATGCAGGTTGGGGTATTTTAAATATATAGCATTTCGATTGGGATATGTTAATGAAGGGCTTATGGCTTGCTCTCAATGGTTTTTGGATTTGGAAAATTATTATTTATGAAAAATATTAAAAATAAAAAAATTGCAGGAGTGTATTGAGATTGGGGCTTTGGTAACAAAGATGTCGTCATACGTTTGGTATAGTATAATGACAATCAAAATTTCGCTGATTGGTAGTATTAGATGGGATGTTGGGGTTGAAAATAAGGTGGAAATAGGCATTGATCCTATCATGGGTTTTGCGAAGGACTACATTTCTGTTGGTTCATCTTATTTGACATATACAAAACATGCGATATATTATTTAAATCAAATATTCCTAAATTTAGGGTCACTCTTTTCATATCCTGCATGGGGAAATTTTCAGCAGCTTAGTCTTTATGGTCTGTTGGAAGTGTAATGGGATTGTTATATTCAAAAATTATATATGGTGGAATTATCCTTAAATGAAAAGGAGGGCACTCTTCGATGGGATTGTTATAATAAAAATGGAAAAAAATTTCTTTAGGAAGCTTATGACTACATCACTTATACTCACCATAGGTGTGAGACCCCCAGGGTTATCAAAAAAAATTGGAAATGGAACTATACATTAAAACCCAAGTTTTTTGTTGCTTATTATGGTGGATTAAGATTCCTATGTGGGACAATTTATGAAAATATGGTTTCTATGGACCACGGAGATTTTTCATGCGCACCTTAGGATGCAAAGTTATGGTGCATTTTCTTAGAATGTCCACTTGCAATTTCCATATGGTTGGGTGTGTTTGATATTATTAAGTTGAAGGTGACTTGGAACAGTAATTCTATTATTGCATGCCTACAAAATTGGCTTATGGAATACAAGATGTGGTGTACTCTTCTTTGATTTATTTCTTGGGGTATATGGCAGAATAGCAATGTATATATTTTCAAGGGATCTAATTTGGATATGAAGCAAAGTTGTTATTCCATTTGTGCATGTTTCAATGAGTATGGTCGAATGGATAATCAGAAGCATGAGAGACACTGATGTCCCCTTAACATATGATACATTTTTCTTATTGGCCTTTTTGATGGGGAAACAAACAATGGAAACTATGGGTGTAGGGTATATATTGCTATCAATCCAGATCATTACTATGATCTTATGTTGAATTACAGACAAGTTACAGATAATCACATGAAGGTTATTTCTCTATGGGAGGTTTTGTTCTACACAAAATGAATCTCCATCAATAAATTAGAAGTATATGGATATTCAAAGGTGTTCATAGATTGGTTCATGGGTTATCATCATTTTGACCCAAGAAGCTCATAAATTGGATACAGTGCATCAAAAGGATTCAGGATAAATTCTTGGACTTAACTTTCTCCAATCTATATAATCAGAAGAACATAGTTTGCGAAGATTTATCGAGAAATGATCTTCATAAACTTTCATGGGGTATATTTTACTCTATTTTTTTCAATGACAGGATGTAAGATTCTGGGTACATTCAAATAAATTAGGCAACGACACAAGGAACTGATGTATCTTTTGTTAATATTTTGTTCATGTAATTTGTTTTGGCTAGTACAAAGATTTTGGATATGGACATATAGTGTGGCACTTAACAAATATTAATGGATGTAGTGGGGTAGTATTAAATGTACAACTATAGGTATATGCCCATTTTTTATTATCTATGTAAATTGATTATTAGTATCGGCATTGATGCTCATATAGAGTCAATATCAGTCACAACAAATTGAATGTGGAAATTTGTAATTTGGAGTTTTAGTAATGGGGTTTATGATGAAATCAAGTTTCACAATATGTAAACATTTTTCTATTAATAGAAAAATATTGGCCTTTTCTCTCGTGAAAAAATAAAATTGGAATGAAATATCTTAATGTGAAATTTGGATAGATAAACCTCAAATATTGAAGATTGTAATCGTTTTTAATCAATAGAATGTGAAAATAGTAATGCATATTAAAGACTCTAATGTTTTTTAATCAGAGGAATCCCAATATAGTAGCACAATAATATATTTTTTTTTAATTTGAATTTATTATGTATTGGCGAATTTACTTTGATTTTAATATGATAAAGGAGAATAAAAACTAGGAGAGTCATATAAATTAAATAGATAGTAAACATTAATAGGCATGAATACATAATAAATATCAAAATACTTCATAAAAGAATGGTAAAAAATAAATAAACTTTTTTCATTATTATTATTATTATTAATAAATAATAATATATAAGTTAAACATATATACATTTAAAAATATATAGAATAATAATCTTAACCATAGAGATTCATCCCCACTTTACCATGGAAATTCTTAATATGTAATCAGGTTTTTCTACAAAACCATGGAAAAAAACATAGCATATCCATATCACATTCCCAAGAAACCATAACCCTCTTCATATGACACTTGCCTATATGAAATTTGTTTAATCAATCAATTAAAGTAAAAGGGAAAAAAGAGAATAACATCTATGGGGATAAATGTCAACCTTTGCTTTATGTATACTACTAGAATATTCTAGAATATTTTGTGGAGGTTAAATTCCTACCATCTATCTAATAATTATTGGAAATTAAAATTAAAATTATGGAAACAAATATTAAGTGTTAAAATATGTAATTGTATTTCATTTTTCCATTTAAAATTATAAAAAATCTTAATTGAAATTTTCCTATCAATAAAAGAAAGAACCATATCAACCTTATATATTTCAAGTCAGGAGAGGGATAAAATCACTTGAGGTGCAAATCTCTTTATTGAGTGCAAAAATTAAGTAAAGGTTTCACCTCAAGAGATTTGATCCCTCTCATAGCTTGATAGGTTTGAGAGTAAGGTGGATCTAAGTTGGTTTGAGTCATGCGTCGTCACACAAAATTTCTTGAACATCTAGTTATTATGATCATTTTAAATATGATTAATATGTCTAAAATCAATATCGTTATTTTGATTTTAAATTTACTTAGTTACCTAAGTTTGTTGAGATGGTAGAGACTGTTAATATCCGGAATGATGAAATTTAATGATGAAACAAAAATTTTGAATGCAAAGTGACAACGTAATAGTGTTGAATGATATAAAATGTGAATAATAAGAATGTATTCAATTACAAATAGTCTTCATTGTGATCGATCTCAAACTATTTTCTTCTATTGTTCTTATTATCACACTTTTTAATTTACCATTTTTTCATATCAATCATATGAAAAGTTTCATTGAAATCACAAACCATTCAAATCTTTAACTCGAGTTATTCTAGTAAACGTCATACCATGTCTCTCTTTCTCTCAAATATTAATTGTATCTTTCTCTAATGTTAAACATTGTGACTTATGGAGTGTTAAACCCCAAGTTTCATTGTTAGCTTTTTTCTATTACCTCATTTTAATGAAAATTGACTAACAACATTGAATGATGGAAAATAGGAATAATGAGAATGTAGTTGATTGCAAGAAGTTTACAATTTCAAGAAGAAACATTTTAGGTAAGTGAACATTCCATTTAACATGAAAATTCAAGTATTTTATTTATGATTGAATTAGGATACACAAATTCAATGCATTTTGTAAATGTTATTCCTTGGCTTACACTGAAATCAATGCAAATTATTAATCTAATTACTTTCAAAATAATATACATCGTACATATAGTTACATCAAATAAAAAATCACTATCTAAATAGAAATCAATGCATCTAGTCCTAGCAATTAAATAAGATTAGAAATTATCGTCTACATTGAGATCAATGGATCTATTTCAAGCAATCAAATAGGATCATAAATCAACATATACATTGAAATAAATGCATGTAGTTCAAGCAATCAAATAGCATTAGATATTAAAAACTACATTGAAATCAATGCATCCAGTGCCATCAATCATATAAGATTAGGGATCAACATCTACAGTGAAATCAATGCATCTATTTTAGTGAAACACTAAAATATTCATGGATTTATAAATCCAACATCTTTCAACCTTTTATTAAAGCCTTACTTCCTCTTCCTCTATAGTTAATAATGTTAAACATTATATAGTACTATTATATGTGTGTGTGTGTGTGTGTCTATATATACCTTTCATATTCCTTTTCTCTCCCCCCACTATCTATATTTATATCTACCTCTATGTCTCTTTCTTTGTCTCTCTGTCTCAGCCACAAAAAATATGCACACTCTCTTTATATTTATCACGACCTCCCTCTCTCCATATTCCTCTCCCTCTCTCTCTTCCCCTTCTCTCTTGTCCCTCATGCTCTCCTCTCTACCTCACTCTCTCGCATCCCTCCCTTGTCACTTCCCCCTCTCTCCACCTTTATCTCTCTATGTCTTTCTTCTTCCCTCCCTCTCTCTTTCCTCAAACTACATCTCTATCTCCTTCTCTCTCTCATGTCCTCTCTCTCCATTTCTCTCTGACCTCTCTTTGTCTCCCCCCAAATGTCTCTCTCTCTCTCCCTCTCTCTACTCCAAATTTTTCATTATCTCTCTCCCTCTCTCTACTCCAACTTTTTCATTATATCTCTCCCTCTATCCTTCTCTCTCTCCGCCTTTATCCCCCCTTCATATATATTTATCCCTCTCTCTCTATTCCCAATCTATCCCTCTCTCTCCTGTCCTTCTCTCTCTCTTCCCTCCTCTACGATCTTCCTCAATATCTCTCCATATCTCCCTTTCCACTTCCTCTCTCTGTAACCCTCGCTCTCTCTATGTATTTTTTATTCCTTCCCTCTGTTGGGTCCCTATAATACTAGTGATTACCCCATTACTATTGTAGTTATACCCCTTATTAATATTGTTGTCCCCCTATTGCCCCATATTGTTATTACTGTGCCCCATAGAATCCCTCTATTGTTATTTTTGTGGCTTTATATTATTATTGTTAGGTTGGCTGGATTATATTGTGACTCCTTAGACTCCTATATATAGAAAGGAGGTTTTGTCATTTGTATCATCCAAGAATTGTTCATTTATGTAATGTAAAGGAGGTTTCCCCCTAGAAGAGGCTGAATTCTAAGGCGTTGATCTATCTTTTCTATCTTTTCTTGAGCTGGTTTCGTAACATTTGGTATCAGAGCTTTGGATTCTAGGGTTTCGCTGCTCCAAACAGGTCATCGTGGCATTTTCGCTATAACATTTTTTCTGTGACGTTTCAGAAGTCTCAAAAAGAACCCATTTGAGAAGAAATCGCGTTGAACCTTGGGTCCGAATTTCAGAGCTTTTCGCGAGATATTTACGGAGATATGATCTGAGGAAGTTGGTCTTTTTGCAGACTACTGAATTACATTCAAAACAGGTGACCTGGGGAAAATCGTCATAACGTTCTCTCTGGGGATCGGATTGAAGTTTCGTAAGAAGGTACAGAAAGAGGACGGACTGTAGTTTCTTGTGGGTGCTTTTAAGATCCAAAGGTCGAAACAGTGACTCGTGGCATGTCGTACAAGTTCGCTCTACTGAACTAGTCTATAATCAAGTCACTGTGGGAGATTTCGCGTAACTCTTCCTTGGAGAATCCAATTTAGGTCAGACTTGTGGCATTGGAAAGAGGACACAGAGGGCTACAATAAGTCACAAATTCAGAACTAGATAATTAGAAAGTATAGAGATACATTAGAGGCAATATGGAGCTCCTACAAAGTGAAAAAAGGTGTGTAGATTTTCTTTAATTTTTGCTTAAGCTTGGTTTGAAAATTTATTTTGAAGGAATTCAAAGGGCATATTAGAGAATTATTATCGGTAACTAATGCCCTGAGGGAAGAAAATGCAAACACCTAGTAAGGAACCTGAAAGCTCTAGCATGACTCATGAAGAAGAACAAGAAATGCTATATGATATATCAAAATTACAAGAACAAGTGCAACAGGTGTCACTTGCACAAAAAGCAACAGAATCTAAGATGGATGGTTTAAGGAAAGATGTAGAAGCTAAGATGGATGGTTTAAAGATGGGTGTAGAAGCTAAGATGGATTGTTTAGAGAAAGGCGTAGAAGCTAAGATGGATGGCATGAAAGCTAAGGTGAATGGCATGGACGCTAAAATTGATGGCATGGATGATAAGATGGAAGAATTGAAGATAAATATGAATAAGTTGCTACAAGAAATGGTCACTAAGGGTGAAAGGGTACTAAAGGAAACTCATGATGAGAATAAAATAAATGTTAATCATGATTCCATAGACTCTAATGTTGGATCGAAGACTCACCATATTCCAAAAATCGATATGAGGAAGTTTGATGGCAGGGATCCCGCCACATGGATATTACAGATGGAGCAATTCTTCGATCTCAATAATGTGCAAAACACACAAAAGGTACGTATGGAAACTTTATATTTGGAACCAAATCAGTTTGTATGGTATCAATGGCTTTGCTCTCGTAAACAATTTATCACTTGGGCAATTTTTACGGAAGAATTGATAGCACATTATGAGGATACAAAAAGAAACACTTTTTTTAGCCAATTGATAAGTCTCAAACAAAAGGGTTCAATAATGGAGCACATTGAGGAGTTCCAAAAATTGAACATAAGGGTAAGAGATATTCCAGAGGAGCATAGGATTGATGTGTTCATAGGGTCTTTAAAGGATAATATGCAACATGATGTTCGCCTTTGGGAACCTGACTCATTAGAGAAGGCATTCAGGGTAGCAAGAAAAATGGAAAGCAAAATTATGGCAACCAGGAAGTATACCACTCACAACTATAAAGACGGAAGTGTTGTTGCTGCTAGTCTTCCACAACCTATAAGGTTGACACCACAACAATTGGAAGAAAAAAGAGAAAAAGGGCTTTGTTACAGTTGTGATAGCAAATACACTAAAGGTCATAAGTGTGCCGAGAAGAAATTATTCTACATAGATTGTGAAGAGGAAGAAGAAAAGGAGCAAGAAAGGTCAAAAGAAGAGGATATACTCCAGGAACAAAGCCTAGATAAAGAAGAAATGAATCCGACCATATCTTGTAATGCATTAGCGGGAATTACCACTCCTCAAACCATCAAGATAGAAGGACAAATCAAGAAGAAAAAGGTAATAGTGTTGATTGATTCAGGAAGTACCCACAATTTTATTCATTGTAAGGTAGCAAGAGAATTGAATTGCTTCTTATATCCAGCACCAGAGTGTCAAGTGATGGTTGCAAATGGAGGAACAATAAATTGCTCGGGAAAGTGCCATAATATCAAGCTATCCATGGGAGAATATGTATTGACTAGCCCAATGCTTTCCATTCCAATGGGAGGTGCTGATGTTGTACTAGGAGTTCAATGGCTACAATCCTTGGGTACAATAGCTTTTAATTTTCAAGAACTTTTTATGAAATTTTCTGTGGAAGGAAAGGAAGTTGAATTAAGGGGTATTGCAGGGAAACCGGGAAAGATAATTAGCTCTAACGGTATGACAAAGCTTCTAAAAAAGGAACAAAGAGGTGTAATTGCACAATTATGTTCGCTAGATGTCTCCACAGTGGAATCATCTATTTCTCCAGATCTCCAAAAAGTCTTGGACAATCATTCCAAGGTATTTGAGACTCCCAAATGTCTCCCACCTATTCGTGATCATGATCATGCTATTCATCTAATTCCAGGAAGTGTTCCTCCAAACATCAGGCCGTACAGATATCCCTATGCCCAAAAGAGTGAAATTAAACGTATGGTTGCAGAAATGCTAGAGGCTGGTATAATTCAACCAAGTCAAAGTTCTTTCTCTGCTCCAGTCGTATTGGTGCACAAGAAGGATGGATCATGGCGCATGTGTCCGAATTATAGGGAGCTCAACAAGCTCACTATTAAAGATAAGTTTCCCATTCTTGTCATTGATAAATTACTGGATGAATTGCATGGATCAATTTACTTCACCAAGATGGATCTTCGTTCGGGATATCATCAAATCAGAATGAAGATTGAAGACATTCCAAAAACAACATTTAGAACTCATGAGGGTCATTATGAATTTTTGGTCATGCCTTTTGGCCTTACCAATGCACCTTCAACATTTCAAGGTTTGATGAATTCAATTTTCAAACCATTCCTTAGAAAATTTGTGTTAGTATTTTTTGATGATATACTAATCTACAGCAAGTCTTGGAAGGATCATGTTGAACATGTTGACATGGTGTTACAACTATTGGAGGAGAAACAGTTATATGCAAAAAGATCCAAATGCTTCTTTGGAGTACAAGAGGTGGAATATCTGGGTCATATTGTATCTCATGAAGGAGTTAAGGTAGACCCTAGCAAAATTAAAGCCATTAAGGAATGGAAAATTCCCACATCCATAAAGCATCTGCGAGGATTTCTCGAGTTGACAGGGTATTATCACAAGTTTGTTAAGGATTATGGGAGAATAGCAGCACCTCTAACAACATTATTGAAGAAAGATGCATTTTCATGGACCCTAGAAGCAACAAAGGCATTCGATCACCTTAAAGAGGCAATGTGCCAAGCATCGGTCTTAGCTACACCCGACTTCACAAAAACCTTTATTGTGGAATATGATGCTTCAGGAAATGGAATTGGTGCTGTTTTAATGCAAGATGAAAGACCCATTGCTTTTGAAAGTCGTCCAATCAAGGGAAAGTTTTTACACAAAGCTATTTATGAGAAGGAAATGTTGGCAATACTCCATGCACTTAAGAAATGGCGACCCTACCTAACGGGAAGACACTTCAAGGTAAAAACGGATCATGATAGCCTTAAATACTTTTTAGAACAAAGATTATCCTCGGAAGAGCAACAAAAGTGGGTCACAAAGATGTTGGGTTATGACTTTGAAGTCATCTACAAAAAAGGGAAGCAAAATGTGGTGGCAGATGCACTCTCAAGAAAGGATGAGGATGTGGAAGCATTGTTGTTGCGATTTCTATTATCCAACCAGATTGGATAAACGAAGCAAGGGAGGAATGGAAGAATGACGAAGAAGTGTGGGCACTTATTCGAAAGTTACAACAAGATTCCAGTATGTCTGATACATTTAGCTGGAAAAATGATTCGTTATAGTACAAAGATCGCTTATACCTCTGTAAGAATTCCCCGCTAAAACAAAAGATTCTTATGGAATTGCACACTTCTCCCTTAGGAGGGCACTCAGGATTTTTAAAAACTTACCACAGGGTTAAGAAGGAATTTTTTTGGGATGGCCTTAAATCAGATATTCAAAAGTTTGTGGCGAAATGTTTGGTTTTCCAACAAAATAAAGTTGAAACAATTAAGACACCGGGTCTATTACAACCTTTATCCATTCCAAGCCAACATTGGGAGGAGGTTTTGATGGATTTTATCACAGGTTTACCAAAGTCTGAGGGAAAGAGTGTCATCATGGTGGTAGTTGATAGAATTACCAAGTATGCACACTTTTGTGCATTATCACATCCATTTAAAGCCAGTACAGTTTCTATTGCATTTATGGAAACAATTCAAAAGCTACATGGAAACCCAAAGATTATTGTAAGTGACAGAGATCCCATTTTCACTGGAAATTTTTGGACAGAATTATTTTCTTGTCTTGGTACTCAGTTAGCTCATAGCTCATCTTATCATCCTCAATCTGATGGGCAAACTGAGATAGTAAGCAAATGTTTGGAAGGATATATTCGTTGCTTTGTATCTAATAAACAGACACAATGGGTCAAATGGTTGCCTTTGGCTGAATGGTGGTATAACACTTCCTTCCATACAGCAACAAAAATGACCCCATTTATGGCACTTTATGGGTATCAACCACCATCCATCACATCATATTTAAGAGAAAATTCTAAGGTTCAGGGAGTGGAACATCACATCGAACATCAACAAAAAGTCCTCCAACTCTTAAAGGATAACCTCGTGTTGGCACAAAATAGAATGAAACAACAGGCAGATCAACATCGCAGCGAAAGAAGTTTTGATGTAGGTGATTGGGTATTCCTACGGCTACAACCATATAAGCAAATGTCCCTCAATCAAGCTAAGAAGGATAATAAATTATCACCAAAGTATTATGGTCCATACAAGGTGTTGCAAAAGATTGGTACTATGGCATACAAATTGGAGCTTCCTGCAGCTTCTCGATTGCACCCAGTTTTCCATGTTTCATGTTTAAAGAAGGTTATAGGCGACAAGCTCCCAGTTCAAACAATATTGCTAGAACTTGATGAGGAAGGAAAAATTATATTGGAACCAGAAGCAGTCACAGAAACAAGAACTCGACAGCTACGAAATCGATCAATTTCAGAGTATCTTATGAAGTGGAAGAACTTATCCGCTGAAGATTCCACATGGGAGGATGAGAATTTTATGCAGAAGTATCCAAAACTACTCAAGCGTTGAGGACAACACTTTTTTGAAGGAGAGGGGCATGTTGGGTCCCTATAATACTAGTGACTACCCCATTACTATTGTAGTTATACCCCTTATTAATATTGTTGTGCCCCTATTGCCCCATATTGTTATTACTGTGCCCCATAGAATCCCTCTATTGTTATTTTTGTGGCTTTATATTATTATTGTTAGGTCGGCTGGATTATATTGTGACTCCTTAGACTCCTATATATAGAAAGGTGGTTTTGTCATTTGTATCATCCAAGAATTGTTCATTTATGTAATGTAAAGGAGGTTTCCCCGTCGAAGAGTCTGAATTCTAAGGCATTGATCTATCTTTTCTATCTTTTCTTAAGCTGGTTTCATAACACCCTCTCTCCCGCCCCCCTCCAAGTGCATCACTCCTTCCCTCCCTCTCTCCTTTTGTCACCCCTTATCTCTCCACTTCTCTCCCTCTCGTTGTATTTATATTTTTCCCTCTCTCTCCCTCCTCTATCAATATGATTGAGAATTGCCTCTTTGTGTAATAAATAATATATGTAAGGTATAATATAATAATACTTATAATTATAACACCCATCATTTTCTATGTAATAATTTGTTATTTTCGACATGGTTTGTATTTATTTTTGGATTGGGTGGCTAAGGAAGCCACACTAGACTCTGAAGGATATAAAATAAAAACTTGTGGATGATGTAATTAATGTATTTAGTATGAGTAAATAATAATTTTAAAAATTATTTTGAAAAGGGAGCATGATAGTAGAATATTTCCTACAAGCTAGAAGCAGTTGATTTATGATAAATTAAATATTCCATATAAATCTCCATAAAATCCCTAGGAGGAAAAAATGGATTTAATACGATGGGAGAGAGTGATTGTATTAAATCACTTAGTTGGAGACATACACTAAGTAGGGTAAAGAAGATAACTACGGGAGGAAAATGAAGGCTTTAAATAAAATGGAAGGAACCTTTTTCAAAAAGAAAAGAAAAAAGGAAAAAGCCTAGGGAAAATGGGATGATAGAGCCAGAAAGCATGATGTTTCTAAAATATTCTAGGAAGAAAGATATTATAAAATAACACCACCCAAAAATAAATGGAGTTGTTGAATCTAGAAGCAAGGATGCTTAGCTCGGGGGATTTGAGAAGATCAGTTCATGGCTAGGAGGTGTACAACCCATATCTGAGTAATTTCCTAAGGTTGATGAAATTGGTTAGATTTATGATTATAATCTCTTCATGTAATTAATTCTTATTATTAAATTATCTTTGAATAAAAATGGGTTCTGAAGGTTTCAAGAAAGTTAATTTTCATGCAATTCCTTCCTTAGAATAGATTATATACAATAGAATTTATTTTATCACTTATAGTGAAACTTTCAACTTGTCATATCTAAGAAATAAAATTATCTTATTTTGTAGATGGGATAAGATTATGAGCTTAATTTAGTTTCCTTTGTGGTTTGTATATAATAATAAATTTTGTAATCTAAAGACAATAAGTGGTAATAGCTCAGAGATAGTGTTAGTAATGGAATGAGAGATATGTGCATACGAGTACATGTCGTATCAAAACTATATGATTAAGAATAGCCCTTAATATTTTTTCCTAGTAAAGAAGTAGAGGTCATTGCGAGTGCACCAAGAATGGATGATTGTTGTAAAAATAAGGGGGATATGGGAGGCTAGGTGAGGAGGAAGAAATTCCACGAGGCTTAGGAAACTACTCTAAATCTAATTCAAATAAATAAAAATATGGGATCTGGGTAGAGAACTAGTCGGTACTACAATACCTTATTTAGTGGCAAAGACTTGGAAAAAAGAAGAGCTTGGTAAGGATGGTGTCTTGGTCTCATCACTCGTGTTTTTTTTTTAAAGGAAAAACCCTATACTACTTATTTTACTATCCAATGACCAAGTAATGTTATGAAACCAGCCCACAAAAAGATAGAAAAGATAGATCAATGCCTTAGAATTCAGCCTCTTCGAGGGGGCAACCTCCTTTACATTACAAAAATGAATGATTCTTTGATGATTCAAATGAAAAAACATCTTTTCTATATATAGGAGTCTAAGGAGTCACAATATAACCCATATGACCTAAAAATAATAATATAAAGCCACAAAAATAACAACAGAGGGATTCTATGGGGCACAATAATAACAATATGGGGACAAATAGGGGCACAACAATATTAATAAGGGATACAACTACAATAGTAATGGGTTAGTCACTAGTATTATAGGGACCTAACATGCCCCTCTCCTTCAAAAAAGTGTTGTCCTCAATGCTTGAGTAGTTCTAGATGCTTCTATATAAAATTCTCATCCTCCCATGTGGAATCTTTAGTGGATAAGTTCTTCCACTTGCTGAGATACTCTGAAATTGATCGATTTCGTAGCTGTCGAGTTCTTGTTTCTATGACCGCTTCCGGTTCCAATATAATTTTTCCTTCCTTGTCAAACTTTGGGAATACTGTTTGAACTGGGAGCTTGTCACCTATAACATTCTTTAAACATGAAACATGGAAAACTAGGTGCACTCGAGAAGCTGCAGGAAGCTCCAATTTATATGCCATAGTACCAATCTCTTGCAACACCTTGTACGGACCATAATACTTTGGTGATAATTTATTATCCTTCTTAGCTTGCTTGAGGGACATTTGTTTATATGGTTGTAGTCGTAGGAATACCCAATCACCTACATCAAAACTTTTTTCGCTGCGATGTTGATCTGCCTATTGTTTCATTCTATTCTGTGCCAACACGAGGTTATCCTTTATGAGTTGGAGGACTTGTTGTTGATGTTCGATGT
This sequence comes from Pinus tabuliformis, assembly GCA_031772625.1. Taxonomy (NCBI): domain Eukaryota; kingdom Viridiplantae; phylum Streptophyta; class Pinopsida; order Pinales; family Pinaceae; genus Pinus; species Pinus tabuliformis. The sequence goes on along the minus strand of CM062817.1, from coordinate 631,553,994 downwards.
GATGTTCCACTACTTGAACCTTATATTTTCTTGTAAATATGATGTGATGGATGGTGGCTGATATCCATAAAGTGCCATAAACGGGTTCATTTTTGTTGTTGTCTGGAAGGAAGTGTTATACCACCATTCGACCGGAGGCAACCATTTTACCCGTTGTGTTTGTTTATCAGATACAAAGCAATGAAGATATCCTTCCAAACATTTGTTTACTATCTCAGTTTGCCCATCATATTGAGGATGATAAGATGAGCTATGAGCTAACTGAGTACTAAGACAAGAAAATAATTTTCTCCAAAAATTTCCAGTGAAAATGGGATCTCTGTCACTTACAATAATCTTTGGGTTTCCATGTAGCTTTTGAATTGTTTACATAAATGCAATAGAAACTGTACTGGCTTTAAATGGATTTGATAATGCACAAAAGTGTGCATACTTGGTAAGTCTGTCAACTACCACTATGATGACACTATTTCCCTCAGACTTGGGTAAACCTGTGATAAAATCCATTGAAACCTCCTCCCAACATTGGCTTGGGATGGATAAAGGTTGTAATAGACCCGGGGTCTTAATTTCTTCAACTTTATTTTGTTGGCAAAGAAAACATTCTGCCACAAACTTTTGAATATCCGATTTAAGGCCGTCCCAAAAAAATTCCTTCTTAAACTTGTGGTAAGTTTCTAAAAATCCTGAGTGCCCTCCTAAGGGAGAAGTGTGCAATTCCATAAGAATCTTTTGTTTGAGTTGGGTATTCTTACAGAGGTATAAGCAATCTTTGTACCATAACGAATCATTTTTCCAACTAAATGTATCTGATGTACTGGAATATTGTTGTAACTTTTCGATAAGTGCCCACACTTCTTCATCATTCTTCCATTCCTCCCTTGCATTGTTTATGCAATCTAGTTGGATAATAGAAATGGCGCACAATAATGCTTCCACATCCTCATCATTTCTTGAGAGTGCATCTGCCACCACATTTTGCTTCCCTTTTTTGTAGATGATTTCAAAGTCATAGCCCAAAATATTTGTGACCCACTTTTGTTACTCTTCAGAGGATAATCTTTGTTCTAAAAAGTATTTAAGGCTATCATGATCTGTTTTTACCTTGAAGTGTCTTCCCATTAGGTAGGGTTGCCATTTCTTAAGCACATGTAGTATTGCCAACATTTCCTTCTCATAAATAGCTTTGTGTAAAAACTTTCCATTGATTGGACGACTTTCAAAAGCAGTGGGTCTTTCATCTTTCATTAAAACAACACCAATTCCATTTCCTGAAGCATCAAATTCCACAATAAAGGTTTTCGTGAAATCGGTGTAGCTAAGACTGGTGCTTGGCACATTGCCTCTTTAAGATGTTCGAAGCCCTTTGTTGCTTCTGGAGTCCATGAAAATGCATCTTTCTTCAATAATGTTGTTAGACGTGCTGCTATTCTCCCATAATTCTTAACAAACTTGCAATAATACCATGTCAACCCGAGAAATCGTCGTAGTTGCTTTATGGATGTGGGGATTTTCCATTCCTTAATGGCTTTAATTTTGCTAGGGTCTATCTTAAATCCTTCATGAGATACAATATGATCTAGATATTCCACATCTTGTACTCCAAAGAAACATTTGGATCTTTTTGCATATAATTGTTTCTCCTCCAGTAGTTGTAGCACCCTGTCAACATGTTCAACATGATCCTTCCAAGACATGTTGTAGATTAGTATATCATCAAAAAGTAATAACACAAATTTTCTAAGGAAGGGTTTGAAAATGGATTTCCTTAAACCTTGAAATGTAGAAGGTGCATTGGTAAGGCCAAAAGGCATGACCAGAAATTCATAATGACCCTCATGAGTTCTAAATGCTATTTTTGGAATGTCTTCAGTCTTCATTCTTATTTGATGATATCCTGAACGAAGATCCAACATGGTGAAGTAAATTGATCCATGCAATTCATCCAGTAATTCATCAATGACAGGAATGGGAAACTTATCTTTAATAGTGAGCTTGTTGAGCTCCTGATAATCTGGACACATTCGCCATGATCCATCCTTATTGTGCACCAATAGTACTAGAATAGAGAAAGAACTTTGACTAGGTTGAATTATACCATCCTCTAGCATTTCTGCAACCATACGTTCAATTTCACTCTTTTGGGCATAGGGATATCTGTACGGCCTGATGTTTGCAGGAACACTTCCTGGAATCAAATGAATAGCATGACCATGATCATGAATAGGTGGGAGACCTTTGGGAGTCTCAAATACCTTGGAATGATTGTCCAAGACTTTTTGGAGATCTGGAGAAATAGATGATTCCGATGTGGAAACATCTAGCTAACTTAATTGTGCAATTACACCTCTTTGTTCCTTTTTTAGAAGCATGGTCATACCGTTAGAGCTGATTATCTTTCCCAGTTTCCTTGCAATACCCCTTAATTCAACTTCCTTTCCTTCCACAAAAAATTTCATGAAAAGTTCTGGAAAATTAAAAGTTATTGTACCCAAGGATTGTAGCCATTGGACTCCTAGTACAACATCAGCACCTCCCATTGGAATGGAAAGCATTGGGCTAGTCAATACATATTCTCCCATGGATAGCTTGATATTATGGCACTTTCTAGAGAAATTTATTGTTCCTCCATTTGCAATCATCACTTTACTCTCTAGAGCTGGATATAGGAAGCAATTTAATTCTTTTGCTACCTTATAATGAATAAAATTATGGGTACTTCCTGAGTCAATCAACACAATTATCTTTTTCTTCTTGATTTGTCCTTCTACATTAAAGGTTTGAGGAGTGGTAATTCTAGCCAATGCATTAAAAGATATGGTCGGATTCATTTCTTCTTTATCTAAGCTTTGTTCTTGGAGTATATCCTCTTCTTTTGACCTTTCTTGCTTCTTTTCTTCTTCCTCTACACAATCTATGTAGAATAATTTCTTCTCAGCACACTTGTGACTTTTAGTATATTTGCTATCACAACTGTAGCAAAGCCCTTTTTCTCTTTTTTCTTCCAATTTTTGTGGTGTCAACCTTATAGGTTGTGGAAGACTGGGGGCAACAACACTTCCATCTTTATAGTTGTGAGTGGTATGCTTCCTAGTTGCCATAATTTTGCTTTCCATTTTTCTTGCTAACCTAAATGCCTTCTCTAATGAATCAAGTTCCCAAAGGTGAACATCATGTTGGATATTATCCTTTAAAGTCCCTATGAACACACCAATCCTATGCTCCTCTAGAATTTTTTTTACCCTTATGTTCAATTTTTGGAACTCCTCAGTGTGCTCCATTATTGAACCCTTTTGTTTGAGACTTATCAGTTGGCTAAAAAAAGTGTTTCTTTTTGTATCCTCATAATGTGTTGTCAATTCTTCTGTAAAAATTGCCTAAGTGATAATTTATTTACGAGAGCAAAGCCATTGATACCATACAAACTGATTTGGTTCCAAATATAAAGTTGCAATACGTACCTTTTGTGTGTTTTGCACATTATTAAGATCAAAAAATTGCTCCATCTGTAATATCCATGTTGTGGGATCCTTGCCATCAATCTTCCTCATATCAATTTTTGGAATATTGTGGGTCTTCGATCCAACATTAGAGTCTATGAAATCATGATTAACATTTCTTTTCTTCAAATCTGCCATGCCTATCGTCAAATTTGTCTTCAAATCTATCCTCAAATCATCCATCTTAGCTTCCATGCCCTCTATCTTAGATTCCATGCCATTTATATTAGTGTCTGTTAGCTTTTGTGAGAGTGACATTTGTTGCACTTGGTCTTGTAATTTTGATACATCATGTAGCATTTGTTCCTCTTCTTCATGAGTCATGCTAGAGCTTTCAGGTTGCTTACTAGGTGTTTGAATTTTCTTTCCTCGGGGCATCAGTTACCAATAATAGTGGTCTACTATGCCCTTTAAATTTCTTCAAAATAAATTTTCAAACCAAGCTTAAGCAAAAATTTTAAAAAAATCTACACACATTTTTTCACTTTTTAGAAGCTCGATATTGCCTCTGATGTATCTCTGTAATTTCGGATTATCCAGTTTTGAAATTGTGATTTGCAGTAGTCCTTTATGTCCTCTTTCCAATTCCACTAGTCTCATCGAAATTGGATTCTCCACGGAAGAGTTATGCCAAATCTCCCACAATGACCTGATTATAGACTAGTTTAGTAGAGTGAAATTGTACGATGTGACACGTGTCCCCGTTTCGACATTTGGCTCTGGAAAATATATACAAGAAACTAAAATCCATCCTCTTTCTGTACATTCTTAAGAAATTTCAATCTGATGCTCAGAGAGAATGTTATGATGATGTTCCCTAGGTCACCTGTTTCGAATGTAATTCAGGAGTCTCCAAAAAGACCAACTTCCTTAGATCATATCTCCACAAATATAGCATGAAAAGTTATGAAATTTGGACCCACGATTCAGTGCAATTTCATCTCAAATGGGTTTTTCTTTTCCACTTATGAAACATCGCAATAAAAAGTTATAGCGAAAATTCCACGATGACCTATTTGGAGTAGCGAAACCCTAGAATCCAAAGCTCTGATGCCAAGTGTTATGAAACCAGCTCACAAAAAGATAGAAAGATAGATCAACGCTTTAGAATTCAGCCTCTTCAAGGGGACAACCTCCTTTACATTACACAAATGAATGATTCTTTGATGATTCAAATGACAAAACCTCCTTTCTATATATAGGAGTCTAAGGAGTCACAACATAACCCAGCTGACCTAACAATAATAATATAAAGCCACAAAAATAACAACAGAGGGATTCTATGGGGCACAATAATAACAATATGGGGACAAATAGGGGCACAACAATATTAATAAGGGATACAACTACAATAGTAATGGGGTAATCACTAGTATTATATGGACCTAACAAGTCAATTCAAAAACAATATATAAGTTGAGCTTGTATAAGAATCTACATATGGTAGTCCTTAGCTCCTAAATATTGAAGGTAGGGTCATGGTCGCAAGACCAGACCCCTATATAAGCTCGTATTTGTGTAATCCACGGAAGAACATTGAGTAGGTAAAATGTATTAATCAATGTTAAAAAAAATAAAAAAATTAGAAGGAAATGGAGAATTAAAATATATGATGGTAGGAAGAATTCAGTGCAAGGGATAGTCAATTTTTGAAATGGACTGAGAATCTTACGAATTGCAATCTATCTCAACGCATAAAAACATTCATAATTCAGAAAAATAAAGACAGGTAATCTTCATTTATATAAATAAAATTTGCATTTAAAACGTTATATCATTGAAACTCTACTAAATGGATGCATATACATATTCATGCCAAGCAAGAAATATATCATTTGGAAAAAAAAGTAAAGCATTTTCCATTGTTAACAATTCCATAGTTCTGTTAGGATTTTTGTAGAAGAAGTTGAGCTTTACATAGATTCCATAACTACCAAACTAGAATGCATACGATGGGAGAATACCAAAGTTATATCAATGTAAAATAACCCTTGTTATAATTATGAGAAGTCATATTGATCTATTAAAAAAAGAAACCTCCTAGTACATAATTTCCTACAACTTTGGGCACTTAGTAATAGACATAATTAAACTAATATTAACAACTATAGAGAGAATCTCGATTTATAGTAAGTCCAAAAGTTAATTTTCTATCAACAATTCAATTACACTGGGAAGCGGGGGTCCCTAAGCAGAAATTAAAAATAATAATACATGAAAGCATCATTGACTGATGCATGATAGCGAATCATAGCCCAACCCTAGTTTAAAAGATGGAAATTTCCCCATAATCCTTTTTCTCGTTAGCAGGAAGCAACCAAAGGTAACATGATGAGGATCGACCTGTCGAGAAGAGATTGGGTCTTAAGAAGGTGAACCAACTTTTTTCTAACGTTAAACTGGAAACCAAAATTAAAGAGAGAATTTGTAACTAGCAGGAGGTAACCTGGGGAGCAAGTATGAGTTAGTATAACTTGCACATGTAAATAAAAGGGGAAAATCATCATTGGTATTAGAGATGGTGGATTTTCATGTCATCAGATGGGCCAGATCAATTCCATGTGCACAAAATATATTCAAGCTCTTTAATAACATAGGAAAAATAAGGAAAATGAAAGAAAAGTACTAATAATAAAGGGGGAAATAATAATAACCCAGTAAAAATGTAATGCCGGCTAGGTAAATTGAGTTGTTGAAAGAAATATTATCACGATGTTAAACAAATAAATAAAATGAAATGGGTAAATCTAGTGTTTAATGATATGGGTACCAGTTTATGTCAAGTAGAAAAAATGAATCTTTTAGCCAATAGTCTTCTCGAGCAGTCACCTGAGATTTGAACCCTAATAAAAAATAAGTGATAAATAAACCAATACCTAGCGGGAAAATATATTATGAACTTAGAGTGAGATGATTTAATAAATGTGGAAATTTACTTGATGAGGGTTCAATGTGTAATGGTCTAACAAGGTAACCATGGATAATGTACCTGTATCCTTCCACTGTGAGAACAAAAGTTCCATTCCTACAAACCAAAAGCACAAAAAAGACTTAACCCTGGTAATATTCAATGACCAAAAATGTAAAAAAAAATTCTTCTGTAAGAACTAACACTCTTCCACTATACCTATGGCTGCAATGATTCCATTGAAATGAAAAGGTGAATGGATTATAACCTACAACCATGTTTGATTTTAGTTCTAGATGTTAAGAATTTGTATCCTCCCTAGAACAATGCTTTGAGTGCAGTACACCCTACAACAAGAGCAAAATCATCAAAAGTGAATGTGTGTTACCTAAAAACAAAGGTTAGGGTTTGTATCATACATCGACCACCATTGGATCTCACTAATAGATCTGGATTGTACATTTTGGCAGATCATGGAGGCATGTGAATATCACATGGCTCATGAATGCATGACAAGGTTTAATTCAACACAACTATTTCAAGAAAAGCCATTCCTCCCTATTTTGTTGACTCCTTACCTTTCACTCCATGGGAGTTGAATATGATATCCCAACTGTTAATGCTAACCAAACTTCTAGTACAAGGAGTGGGTCCAATCATCAATGTAAATGAATGACCAGCCTAAAGCCCTAAGGTGCTCAACTAAATATTTACAATGAAACTCAATTCCATAAGTTATAGGTGAAATTTGGTAACATCACTACACAAGACCATAGAAAAAATGTTTAAGTATGTAAATATATGTCGAACATTGAAATGGATTATTTATAGTAAGGGATTCTATTGTATAATCTTTGGTCAGGGAATAAATTGACAAATACTTATTGGAAAGTAGATAACATTGTGGAGTATGTTTAGAAATGGACAATTTGTATGCTTATCCATATTGTTGTGAAGACACATAATAAGTAAAAAATAATATATTTTATAAAAAAAAGAGAAAAAATGTTAAAGGGGTATGTGACATATGGTATTAGAGCCCAAGTTTCAAAACTGGGCCTATAGGGAATCACCACACTTAGGAAGTAGATATGAACTAGATTTTAAAATTAACTAAACTAGTTATGGTAACATTGAACTGTGTTGACTCATAAAGTAGTCCAATAAAGGAAAGGAAGAGTACTAAATGGCAGATGACACCAACCCACCTATGATGGAGGGTGAGGGAATTCATGTCAAATTGGGAGGAAGAACTACTCCACCAATTGCTCAATTGATGGAAATTTTGATAAGGTTACAACAAGAGATGGTCTATCTTAGAACCACTAATGATCGGTAGTTGAAGGCAAGTGAAGTACAAGAATGAATGATCAGAGATTTAATTGAGAAGTCCAGTCATAAAATAATATAAACTAGAGAGGAGGGACAAAAGACAAAACCAATAAAAATAAGGAATGTTGAGGTTGAAACCAATAAATGTGAGAGTGGGGATGATTAAGACAAAACGTAGTCAAGGACAAAGAGAGATAAGAGAAAATTGGAGCTGTGAGGGGTGTTTAGGAAAATAAAATCCCTTACATTTGATGGTGAAGAGGAGGAGGATGTTGAAGCTATGACCAACTGTTTTTAGGTGTATGAGTAAGAGAGTAATTTAAAGGCCATATTGACTATTTATTAGTTGCAAGGGATGGTAGTGCTCTAGTGGGGGGAAGTAAAAATTGTGCATACATTGGAGGAAAAGACAATTTCCTATGAGGAATTTCATAAGAAATTAAATTCTAGATACCGAAACAAACAATATTATGATTATCAATCCAAGGCATTGCATGAGTTAAAATTGGGACAATTAACTATGGATGATTTTGTGGCTGAATTCACCAATTTTATTTGGTTTTTCCCTTATATGATGGGATAAAATTCCAAGGTACAAAGATTCTTAAACTATCTACCAGTATCTTATGAAGAAATAATTGAGTTCGACAATCCTAAAACAAAGGATGAAAAAATAAGGAAGTCAATATTATGTTATCAATAGTTCAAATTATGGGAGAAGGTGCAAAATCTTGGCAAGGTGAAGACGAAAATAAATCTATAGGGGGAGTAAAGAGATAAGAACATGCATACTTAAGGAAATCTAGAAGGGATCATCACCAAAAGAAAATTAGTAAGGGAAATACAACTCAACCAACTCAATCTCAAACTGGTTCTAAGCCCATAGAATTTAATAATGGAAAGACATGAGGCGTTTAGAGAGAAGGAAGATTTAAAGTGTTGGGGGTCTGGGGAACCTCATTTGCTGAGGGATTACCCACATAACCCTAGGTTGATTCAAAATATTCAAACCATACATGAAGAAACAACCATAAATGATATTGGAAGAAGTATTCCAAAGATCAGTGCATCGTTGGAGGATAGAAGTGGAGCATCAATATACTATGATGGATATCAAAGGGTACTATTTTGAACCATCCTGTCTCTATCTTAATTGGCCTTGCGGTTAGATTGAGTTATGTTAGTCCTTAAATTTTGGAAAAATTTAAGCTTAAAACTGAAAAATTTAAGAAAATATGGCTAGTACAACTAGCTATTGGCACGAAAATGAAGGTAAATAGCCATGTAGGACTGAGTCCCATAAATTTAAACACTTTCCATGATGAATTAATACTAAATGTACTTCCAATATGATCTTATGATGTAATTATAGGTATGAATTGGCTAGAGAAACATGTAACTATGATACATTTTTTACAAAAAACAATGAGTTGTGTAAATCGTAAAGGAGAATCTGAGTTAATAAAAGGCATAATCAAACAAATATTAGTTAGATGGATTTCATCTTTGCAACTGAAATGGAGTTCCAGAAAAGGGTGTCAAATATTTGCAGTGCAAGTTGAAGTGAATGAAGCAAAAACAAAAAAACTGAAATTACAAGAACTACCAATAATTGAGGAATTGCAAGATGTGTTTTCAGAAGAGATTCCAGGTTTACCTCACTAAACGGATATAGATTTTTCCATTGATCTGTTGCTAGGACAAAACCCCTATATCTAGAGCACCTTGCTGAATGAGTATTCTAGAATTATTGGAATTGAAGGTGTAATTACATGAACTACTTGATAAAGGTTACATTCGACCTAACGCTTCACTATGGGAGTTCCAGTGTTATTCATGAAAAAAAAGGATGGGACATTTAGGATGTGCATATACTACCGAAAATTAAATAAATTGACCATTAAAAATAAATACCAACTACCCCGTATTGGTGGCTTATTTAATCAAGTAAGAGGGGCAACCATGTTCTCAAAAATTTATTTGAGAATTAGGTATCACTAGTTGTGAATAAAGAATGAGGACATTGATAAGACAGGTTTTCAAACCAAATATGGACATTACAATTTTGTAGTGTTACCATTTGGCCTTACTAATGCACCAACAACATTTATGTGCTTAATGAACAACATGCTTAGTAAGTATCTTAATGAATTTATGTTTGTGTTTATAGATGATATTTTAGTGTATTCCAAAAGTGAAGAAGAGTATAAGGAACATTTGAGATTAGTATTGCAAACCTTGAGAGAGAATTCAACTATATTCTAAACTCAAAAATGGGAGTTTTACAAGGACAAAATACAATTTTTGGGCCATGTCATTTCGAAGGAAGGACTATCTATGGGTGCTAAAAAGGCTAAGGCCATTTTAAATCGGCCCATACCTAAGGATGTGGCGAATGTCCAATAATTTATGGGAATTACTGGGTACTACAAAAGATTTGTTGAAGGGTTTTCTAGGCTGGCTTATCTTATTACTTCCGTACAAAAGAAACTAACAAAATTTGAATGGACAAGAAAATGTCAGGGAAGTTTTGATAAACTAAAACAATTGTTAATAGTAGTACCCATGCTAAAAATTACATATTCTGAAAAGGAGTTCATTGTATGTATTGATGGTTGTCAAGAAGGTTTAGGAGGAGTTTTCATGGAAGAAAATTTAGTAGTGGCCTATGATTCTAAGAAATTAAATCCACATGATAAGAACTATGGGGTGTATGATTTAGAAATGGTTGTTGTAATACATGCTTTAAAAATATGGAGACACTATCTACTTGGAAACAAATTCACCATGATAAGAAATAATGTTAGTTAAAAATATTTTTTCAGCGAACTTAATCTTAATGCTAGACAAACTAGGTGGATGGCTTTCCTTAGTGAATTTGGATTTGATATAAAACATATTAAAGGCAAATAAAATAAAGAAGCAAATACTATAGTGAAAATAAACGTGAAAATACTAATCCGACATAAAAATACTATGGTGGAAATATTGTTAGCCGTGTCACTTCAGATTTTACTGAGAAGATTAGAAATTCAATACAAGAGGATTCCACTTATCAACAAATTCAATGGAAATTAAAACAAGTGGAAATTCTAGTTTATTCTAAAAATTTAGAAAATTTGTTAATTGACAAGCATAGATTGTATGCTCCCAATGTAATTACTATGCAACAAATGATATGATATGAATATCATAAGAAACCGTATCATGGACACCTTGGGCATCAAAATATGATAACAAGTTAAGAAAGGATTTTTATTTGTCTAGCATGAGAAAGGAAGTTGTGGAATATTTATCTAAATGTTTGGAATGTCAACAAGTGAAGGTAGAGAACCAACACGTAATTGTATTATTGAATCCATTTCCCATTCCCAAATGGAAATGGGAGGTGATCTTGTTATATTTTATTGCAGCATTTCCAAAAATAAGACATCAACATGATTCCATAATCGTGGTAGTGGACATATTATGCAAGGAAAAACACTTTATATATGTACAGTCTACCTAGGGGATATCTTAGATTGAAAACATTTTTAGGAAGGAGTTTTTTCAATTGCACGGAATACAGAAAATGGTAGTATCTCACAAGGATGTGAAATTCACTTCCATATTTTGGAAGGCCCTATTTGGAGGAATGGGGACTTAGCTAAATTTTAGTATTGCCTTGCATCCACAAATGAATGGGCAAACAAAGAGGACAAATCCGAGTGTAGAGGATATGTTAAGAATGTATGTCATGGACCAACCTGCTAAGTTGGAAGATTTAATACATCTAGAAGAATCTTTCCTACAGAAACACTTATCCATCCTCGATTAAAATGTGTCATTTTCAAGCTTCGTGTAGAAAAAAATGCAATACACCTCTCAATTGGATTCAAATGGAGGGTAGACTAATTTTAGGACGTGATGCATTATAGGAAATGGAGCAAGTAGTTTGACTAACGAGACAGAACATAAAAGTTTCTCATGATCAAGAAATGAGTTACGTAGATAAAATGAGGTCTCACAATGAATTTAAGGTTGGAGACCATGCATACATAAGAGTTAAACTAAGAAAGAATACCTTAATAGAAGGAACCTTTTCCAAATTGGCTCCACGATTCTATGGGCCTTTTGAGATCTTGGATAGGGTTCAACCAATAGAATATTAAGTAGCATTCCCTAGTCACATAAAAGTACATAATGTTTTCTAATTTATCCTTATCAACCAAATTCTTCCATGATAATTCTCACATAATGAATTGGCATTTCATATATGTGGAACTAGGAGGATATTTTATGGAAGAACCACTTGGAATATTATATCAAACAGAGAATTTGCTCTCGAAACAAGCCATCACTCAGCTTAAGGTGTAATGGAATTAGTTTAACACTGAGGATTTCACTTGGGAAGTGGAGCAGAACATGCATGAGGCATATCCAACAATATTTTCGATGGAATGCTACTAGTTACTGAATGTCAGGGACAATGTTAAAATAAAAATGGGGGGACTATGTAATACCCATCCATTTTCTATGTAATTATTTGTTGTTTTATACACGGTTTGTATTTATTTTTGGATTGGGTGGCTAAGGAAGCCACACTAGATTGTGAAGGATATGAAAGAAAGACTTGTGGATGATGTAATTAACAAATTTAGTATAAATAAATAATAATTTTAACTATTACTTGGAAAAGGGAGTACGAGAGTATCTAGAAGCAACTGATTTATGATAAATTAAATCTTTCCTATAATTCTCCTTAAAATCCCTAGGAGGAAAAAATGGATTTAATACACTAGGATAAAAATATTGTATTAAATCCCTTAGTTAGATATAGACATTAATTTACGTAAATAAAGTGACTGTGGGAGAAAAAGTGAAGCTTTGAAGAAAAATTAACCTTTTTTGAAAAGAAATAAAGAAAGAAAAAGCGTAAGACATATGGGTTGTTAGACCCAAAAATAAGGACATTGCTAAAATATGTTGGGCAAAAAAAAAAAATATAAAATAAAACCACTAAAAAACCAATGGCATTGTTGAATATAGGAGAACGAAATCTTAGATCGGAGGGAACTAAGAAGATTTGTTCATGGTTGGGAGGAGTGCAACTCATATCTAAGTAATTTCCTCATGCAGACGAATGTGGTTAGAGTTATGATTATTATCTCTTCGTGTAATGAATTTTTCTTATTGAATTCTCTTTGAATACAAATAGGTTTCAAAATTTTGAAGAGAGTTACTTTTCATGAAATTCCTGCTTGGGAATAGATTATAGAAAATAGAATTTATTTATCACTTCAATTTGTTGCATCTAGAAAATAGAATTATATTATTTTGTATATGAGATAAACTTATAGGCTTAATTTAGCTTCCTTTAGGGCCTGTATATGATAATAAATTTTATAGTCTAAAGACAATAAGTGGTAGAAACTAGGTAGATAACGTTAGTAACAGAATGAGGGATAAGTGCATACGAGTCCATGTGGTATCAAACTATATGAATAAGAATAATCCTTAGTATTTATTTCCAAGTGAACAAATAGAGTTCATTAGGAATGCGCTAGTAATGGATGATTGCAATAACAATAGGTGGTAGATGGGAGGCTAGGTGAGGAGGAAGGAGTTCCAGGAGGCTTAGGAAACTAGTATAGATCTATGTTAGACAATGAAATAGATAAGATCTGGGTAGAGAACAAGTCAGTGCTACAATACCTTATTTAGTGGTGAAGACTTGGAAAAAATAAGTCTGCTGAGGACAATATGTTGGTCTCATCTCTTGTATATTTTTTTTAAAGAAAAGCCCAGTACTACCGATTTCACTGTCCAGTGACCAAGTAAAATCAAAAACAGTATATCGTTCAAGCTTGTAAAGGAATCCAGATATGGAAGTCCTTATCTCTTAAATATTGAAGCTAGGGTCATGGTCGTAAGACCAGGCCCCTATATAAGCTCGTATATGTGTAATCTTCAGAAGAACATCGAGTAGGTAAAATGCATTAATCAATGTGAATAAACAAAAATTGGAAGTCATTTTGTTAAACATGTGTTATCTCTTCTCAATATATCCACGAGGGCTTCATTATGGGAGAAATAACATACCACGTGCATTCATATTTGGGTATATATATTGAGCAAGAAATGACAAACATATTGAGCATATAATAGGGAGTAAAGGGTTTTTATATTGGTAGGTATAAAAAATAGAGCTCAAAGTTAATGAAAAAATATAAAGGGGTATAAAAAATGTTAATGAAAAAATTGATGCTTACAATATCTAGTGAAAGTAGGGGATTTTTAAATTCGAAACGAATATTGGGTTCATATTACTAGGGGGTTAAACAATGTGATTTTTAGAGTTATTTTCGAATATGTAGTCAAATTAAAGGTATTGGTTAGTATGTGAGGGACACACGTTTAGTATATATGTCTAATTATGCACTTGCTGCAAAGACATGTATTTTTGCTCTGTCTTATAATATTATAAGCATGGATTTCCATGTTGTGACTCATTGCAACAATGTTAGCACACTCTAGGACAACATTGGCAATGGTAACTGAGTTCATTTTCACACCTCACTCATTTCATTTTTGAGTTGAAATACCCCCAATTCATGCACATTCTGAGCATAAACTACAATCATCAAAGTCTAGGAGATCAGATTAGGATTAACTCCCACAGACAACATTACCTGAAATATTATCATGGCATCCTCAGGTATGTTATTCTATCCATATCGTACAATTATTCACTTCCATGTAAAAAAATATTTCTCCAACATTTTTTGAAAACATTGCATGCATCCTTCATAGTTCCAAACTTCACATACATGTCTACAAGGGAGCTTCGCACATAAGTTTATGATTCAAGGCCACTCTTCACAATAGAATTATGAATCCCCTTGCCTTGTTGTAGAGCTATTAAGTTCTCACTGATAGGATGAATTCTCTTTATCATAACATAATTGGATTTTTTGGCTTCTTCATACATTGATAAAAGTAGCTCTAGAGGCTCTTCGCCACCCCCACACATTGCTAAACCTTATAATATAATGAAAAATGAACATGCATAATTTAACCATACTACTTGAGTTGTAAGTGAAGAAAGTCCCCTCCCAACTTCCATTGTCATGCAACCACAAACATGGTTCTCTGTGCTCCCTAGTTTTCCTCTATCCTATTTCTTCTAATAGATAGGGAAGTTAATGCAATGGTTGTTACTTTAAAGATGTGTGTATATTATTAATAACATAGGTGCATTCCTAAGAATGTGTGCATTATTTTCCTACTAGCCTTAACCCCACATGATTTCCATTCGCCCGACATCTAAACAAAAATATAGAAAACATACAAGAAAGTGTAATCACAATGTGAATAATCGGTATGAGTTTTAGTGTAAATGGAAAGAATATTTTTTCCACTTGTTTTATTGGCAGTCAAATTCTTGTCTTGTTTTGTAACTGGAATATATTTTTTACGTAATTAGAAGTAAATTTAAGTAATATGAAGACAATTATTCTCTTGTTGAGGAATTGGAAAAAAAAATATTTCTGGTGTGATTTATTCTTGATGTGAAATTGGAAGCCAGTTTTTGTCCCTTTTTGTAATATTGGGGAGAAATATTTATTTTCTTGTATAAATGGAGGATGTTTTTTGTGATTGGAATAAAATTAATGTGTTTATGTGTGAGCCAAAGATATTTTTTATCTCCTTGTAATTAGAATTCATTTATATGTGAGAAACTATTGTAGTTGGAAAATAAAATCCTCAAGGAAAAAAACCCATAGAAAATATCATTGAAGTAAGATAAAAGGCCATGGAAGTTATGGAAAAAAATGGACTTTTAGAAAAAGAGAATCGAATGTCTAATATAATAGATGAACCTCCAATGAATATTCCATTAAAAAAAATCATTGTGGATGATCAAATGATGATGAATTTGCTTGGAGCTAATTATTTTATGGATGAAATTAGAGAGGAAATTGGTGTACAACTTCTTGATGAATAAATTCCTATGGTTCAACCTCTTAATCAGCAATGCGACCCTATTGGAAACAGATCACTACAAAGATGAAGGAGGTGAATCAATAGTGATGCCTTTTATACATTTTTACTAGATTTAAATTCTTTAAATCATCATCATTACATGCAACAAATAGAAGATGAAACAATATAGAAACATCATAAAATGCATCAAGGAAATCATGCACAAGGGAAAATTGTATTTCTTGTTAAAATCCTCAAGGCAAGAAAACCACCTTGGTGCTCTGCAACTTTATTCTCTTATTATGAATAGATCTCTTTTGCAAAAGCTAGCCTCAACTAGCTAGGGTCCATTACTCCTCTATATAAATTTTGTTGGTCATTGCATGAAGCAACGCTCCTCATTTCTTTCACGACATGTACTAACTACCTCTCGTGGATCCTTATCTCTGGTGATGCAATTGTTGATTAATACCTGTGGGTTTTGGCGTAATGGAAATCACGATCACCAACAAGTGGTATTAGAGCATATGCCATGATTTCGATACACACCCGGCTCATGTTGGGGGGGAGATTGTTATTCATTGGATAAACCAACGGTCCCCATTTGTTTTGTGACATGGACTAATTGCCTCTCTTGGATCATTATCTCTAGCGATTCAATTGTTGATTAACACCTATGGGTTTCCATCTAATGGAAATCATGACTCCAAATAAAAACAACACCACCACAACAAAGAACCACTACGAACAAGGATCCACCACCCCTAAAATAATTTGCTAGAAACTACCAACTAGGAAGCCCCAACTCCTATCTTCCCGAGGCACCACTTTCTAGAGGCCCCGACCTCCTTCATCAATATGGGCCACCCTTTCATTCATTTTCGTACTGGACCCAAATGCAATGTTCTCAATAACAACAAGATACCAAAGCCACATTACCGCACAACACAATCATATGTGTTTTTCAAACCCTAGCAAATCACTAACATCTTAGATCGCTACACTCATACATACAATATAGGAATCTAGCAACAAACCCCTCTTAAACATACATCATAGGTAGCTATGCAAGATTTACGAAAATATATAAAAGCATATAAAAAAATTCTCTAAGTATTACACACAAAATTCGAGACCTTTATCATCATATGATATGTAGATGTTGCATTTTGTTCTAGGTACCAAACATAAAATATAACTTCTTACCAACCCAACACCAGGTATATCAGATCACATCACCAGTTATCTATCAATTTCATTTTTTCAAACATAATTTTAGAGTATCCTACATGCTCTTCATGCACATTGTGTGTTTCTTGGCCTTCGAAAATGATAATCATTTAACTAATTCAAATAGCTATACTCAACACACCATCTCTTAGCTTCAATGTGCACTAACATCCGACACAATACATATATACTTACGCTTAACACTTAGCCTTCAAATATATGTCATCACACTCTTTTGGTATGTCATTTAACCACTCTCTATTCACATATTTCATGTTCATCCTAACCAAACTCATGGTTGATCCATGAAGTAATATTTAAAAATATCATCCTACAATCTATATCAACCATTTCCTTGGAGAAAATTAGACCATATCAACAAATTAAACTCTCCAAACAATTGACCATTATTTTGCTCCACTACCTTGTGGCAAAATCCATCAACTAAAAAACAATCATCTTAAGGTTTACTCTGTTCAAACCTTTATGGAGACCACTTCAAACTTACATTGATTTCTTCAAAATCGTGGGAAAACCTATACTAAAATCTTGTGGTATTTTTATTTTTTCACATATAGAGAGTGTCACATGCACTGGTTGGGTAGTCTACAACATGTGTCCCTAGCTGGTCGTGAGAAGGCTGCAATAGTGAGTAGTGTCACACTGAGAGTGTTGATACCATGATAGTCTCTATACACATGGAGAACCTAATTCTCACTACCTATATCTACTAATTTCTTCACCACAACATAATTACACACTTTTGTAATAGGTTAAGCACCAAAACTTCATCAGCACCATGATCCACCATTAGGTTGACATCAGTGCTAACATGCCAACTTTCCACAATGCCAATGATATCCCCCTTTAGAATCGATGGAAACCTCTTGCAAGAACCAGACCATCTAATATTTCTCTCAGCCCCTTTGACATATATGGAGAAAGATAAAATATCTCTAATACCAACCTCCATTTAACTTTACATTATTTCTTAGTATGACAAGGTAGAAATAAGCAACAATATGTGCTCTTCAAAACAATATCAATATAATGGAATTACATAGAACATGATAACAAATTGTAGATTCTCAACACCTCGGCCATAGTTTAACATCTGAACAATAGTTTATTATAAGGTTTTAGTATCAAATACATGGCAATACCGGGAGGGTTACAACAACATAAAAAGTAATATATTAATGAATTCTCTCTAAACTACTCAAACGTTCACAAGAGACTAAAATATAGTAGCAATAAATACTGATACAAAACTCATATCCATAGCAAACCAAGGCAATCAATTCTAGTGATTAGTCCTATGAAGCAATACGTTAGAAATACCATAATATATTGGGTTAAAACTTATGTAAATAACCACCATACTCAACATAAACCATTACAATAGAATAATATGATCTAATAGCAGCAATAAATAAGAAATAACATAGTGGTATCCGAATATACAAATCATCTCAGAAATCATCCTCATCAATATCACACTATATGATCAATGAGGCTCAACAACATAAAAACATACTCATGTAGCACAACTCCTAACTCCAGAGAACAAATCAACAAGTAACATAACGTCACTCTCAAAGTTCACATATACCTTAGTAACCAACAAATGAAGCAATATAACATTATTCTTTTTGACTCATTAGTGACAAATCATTCTTGACTAGTCATCATATCACAAAATCTTCTCCAATAGCAACATCAATCATTGAAACCCTAAGTGGATCTCAAAAATCAACAACATATGTGAGTAGGCAATAAATGTATCATATAAGAAAAAATATAAAATCGTAATCCATACAATAACAACAATAAATGTTTTTTCATGCAAATCTTGTATGTACCAACTCCAATGCACATGCTTTCTTGACTCGGCCAACTAAAGCATCATCATAGATATTCATAACCTTTCCTATAAATATACAACTATAATAGCCAATGTTATATGAATGCATAGAAAATCATGAAATAGTCCTCCAACTCACTCTTATCCCTTTATTCCAACAAGGGATCATAATGCCAACAATCAACTCGTGATCCACCAAAGTAATTTGATATGTTCCCCCTTGACATGTGTGATCTCTTCATGATATCCATTCCTTGACAAATCTCTCCCTCAATAATTCATGTTCAAGCCCATATCATCATTCATAAATATAATATATAGAAGTACTAATCATAATAATTTCAATAGATTCAGTATTAATAGTAGCAACTATGAAATTATTTACAACATTTAACCAATACCAAAAATGATAGTCATCAACAACCAAGACTAACACATGCTCTGGCAATGCAACATTTTGGCACATTCTGGTCACAAGCCCTAGTAGTGTATGTCAATCAACAATAGAAATACAAAATTATCTTGTAACACATGGTGTCATCATATATATCAAGAACTACATTAGTCAAGTAAGAAAGAGAAAACCAAACTTGCATCTGATTAGAACTTTGAACATGCATATGCGGTAATATGATTTGTGGTCATGTCTTCAAAAACATCATTAGTGTTTCAACACGAAATTTAATCCAACGCTATCAAAAATCATATAAGTATGATCCAATAGTTATGAAATTGAAATAAGGATAGACTAAAAATTGAAAATAAAACCTTCAAACCTCATTTAGCTCCCTCCTAACATGCATATATGTTCATGCAAAATACTTCTTCTATATATGCACCTTCAATGTTCCTTCATATAATCTTATGATGCTTCCATATGATCTCCCTGGGACCATTATATTCTCAATTTCTCACTAAAGTATCTTTCTACTTCCTCCCCTTCCAAACTTTCATGGGTTGATCTCTGACATGCACATCTCTTTCTAACTTCTTTTCTAGTCAGCTTCAAATTATATTCATTTTTAAACTAAATTTACTAAAGAATATAGGGAGCTTGAAATATTTATTTATATGGTCAAGATGGTCACACACATAACACCTTATGTGACCAAGGAATAGTAGAAATGACTCATATATTTTGTTTTCATTCTAGCTTACATAACTACTCCTCTTGGCATAAAACTTACAATCAACAACCTTATGGCCAAATCATTACATGAGTAATAATAGCCATAAAAAAAACTATTGTACTTGATTTTTTATGATGATTGCGCTAAGGGAAAGATTCCTTTCTTTTTTTGGTTGATGGTTCTTCCTTTTTCGATGCATCTTTTGCTTTATATTTTGGTAGAATGATCTAATCATTCTCCTTCTATGATGTATTACAACATGCCCAAATTTATGACAACTAAAACTCTTGACATTTCCAAAAGGAGAAAGTATATTTTTTATGAAAGGATCTTTCTTGACTTAATACTTGGTTATTGATTATGTTGCTAGCCTCCTTTCTCATTTCTCTCACTGTTACTATTCCAATATTTTCCTGTAGCTACTTCTCAAATGTATCCTCCTTTGTGAAGGATAACATCTGATTTGGTAGAGGGATACGTTTAAGCTATTATTTTCCAATTTCAATTAAGAAATTTTATTTTCTAGATCGCTTCTTAATGAAACCAATTCAACTTCTAATATTTCACATTGATATTCCTCTTCTTTATACCACTTTCTCATTCCATATTTAACTCTCCTTCCTTCTTCCAACTGAGTTTTTAATATAATGATTTCTTGAAGAAACATTCCTTCTCATAAAAAAAATGTAATAACTTATTTTGGTCGTCACTATTCTTCTTTTCTTTTCATCTTCAATTTTTTTTTTATCTTGATTTCTCCATTTGAAAATCAACCGTCTTTTGACTTGGAGAATGATTTTTAATTAATGGATTATCATCCTCTAGCCTGATATTCTGAAGAATATCATCATCTCTATTTTTACCAAGAAAAGGGAAATTAGATGTAAAATTACCATCATATCTACAATATAAAAATGTGACACCTAATTTACATTCTTAACAGTCTTTGACATCCTTAATCATAAGAAAGAGGGGTTCTTTGGAATCTGAAGTATTTCTCTCATGATTCTGACCATTTCTTTTCTAAGACAAATTCTTCTTGTTCTCTTCCAAATGTCCTTGATCTACCCTCCAACAATCAAGTTGTGTTTGAGGGAATTGCCTCTCATACGAATTTTTGGAAACAAATCATTAATAAGAAGGGGGATGAATCAATAGTGACTCCTTTAATACATTTTTACTAGATTTAAATTCTTTAAATCATCATAATTACATGCAACAACTAAAACATGAAATAATAGAGAAGCATCATAAAAAGCATCGAGACAATGATTCACAAGGGACACAAGTATTTCAAGGGGAAACCCTCAAGGGGATAAAACCACCTTTCTACTATGCTTCTCTCTTCTCCTGTTACGAATAAATGTCATGTACACATTCTAGCCTCAACTAGCTAAAACCAACTACTCTATATAAATTTTGTTGGATACTACCAACGAGGATCCACCACCCCTACAATAATTTGCTGGACATTACTCGCTAGGAATCCTCAACTCCCTAAGTTCTTTTGTTGTTGGCAACTACTAACTAGGAAGCTCCAACTCCTTATCTTGGAAAGCCACCACTTACCAAAGGTCCCAAACTCCTGAATCATTATAGGCCCCCATTCCATTAATTTTCATACTGGAAACAGATATATTTTTCTTAATAACAACAAGATGCAAAAGCCACATGGATGGCCAACATAATCATACATTTCTGTCAAACTTTAGCATCATAACTAAAATCTTAGACCATTACACTCATACATGCATTGCATAACTCTATCAACAAACCCCTCTCAATAATACATCAGATGTAGCTACACAAGCTTTATGACAATATGTAAAATCATCAAAAAAAATGACCTAGCTATTAGATAGACACATCATTACCTTTCTCATTTTACCATATGTATATGCAACATTTTTCTTTAGGTATCAAATGCACAATGCAACCTCTTAGAAACCTAACGCTAGGCATATCAGATCACATTACCACTTATCTATCAATTGCATTGCATCAAACAAAATTTTAGCGCATCCAACATAGCCTTTACGTGCATAGTGTGTTTTCTTGGCCTTTAAAATGATAATCATTAAACCCATTTTCACAGGTATAGTTAGTGCACTACCTCCCAAATTTAGTGCATACTACCATCCAATATAATGGACATATACTTATGCTCCCCATTCATCCTTTGATCCTCTACCATTATAGTACTCCTTGGCATAGGTCATCCAACCCCCTTCTATTTGCAAATTTCATGCACATCCTAACCAAGCTCAAGATCGATCCATGAAAAAATATTTAATAATATCAACCAGCAATATAAGTTGACCAGGCTCATGGACCAATTTAGACCAGATCAATGGATCAAACTCCTCAACCAATCGACCATTATTTTACTCCACTAACTTCTGACTAAAACCACGAAGAAAGAATCCATCCACTAAAAAATGATCACCTTAAGATTTATTGTGTTCGCATTCTTTTAGGGATCACTTCAAACATCTCTTCTTTACTTCAAAACCTTGGGAAAAGCCATAATAAAATCCCATGGTATTTGTTGGCACTAGTGTGGGACCCTCTAGCAAGTGTGATTAGAAGGTTTTGTCACTAAGCAGTGTCCCTTTGTGCAAGTGTTGAGACTATGATAATATTTATACACATGGAGAACTTAATTCAGATTGCTCAAATTTGATAATTTGTTCACCACAACATCCTTACACATTTATGCAATAGGATAAGTACCAATAATTCATTAGGACCATAATGCACCAGTAGGGTGACATCAATGCCAACATGCTAACCTGTTGTAATGTGAACAAACTTTTAATAGTCTACCCCTGAGCAAGTCTACTCCCCTTCTAGGGATGTAATTCCACAAGAAAGAAGTGAAGAGTTGCAAAATACATATTTGTCGCCCCTACCTAGATTGGACACCATGTGACCAAGAACTCATAAATGCTTATCATCAAAGTGGATGAAATTAGTTTATCATCAATGAAAGACAAGCTACATAAACTAACCATTCTTTAGCAATCCTATAAAATTATCAAAGTATGCTTTGAATAAAATTATGATGGAGAAAAATTCCAATGATTTATGTCTTTGTTAAAATCTATTAGTCTAACTATTGTTAGTATAATTCTAAGCATTAAAATAGTGAAAAATATAGAAACAACTAATCATATAATTAGAAATCCTATGGATGATTAAAAAAAGTTGCAATACAACTCGATCCCTTTACCATAATGTGCACCATCATGTCTTGTCACAATAAAAATTTAACAAGATCAAAAGAAAATGTTCTTTTCTAAAACACACATCCCATCTCATTAAATTCAATGTCAAATGCCTTCAAAAGTATTTTGTTGGATGAGATATCCTCAACATAGTTCGGAAGATAGATTGTTTTTCCTTCATTGGTAGACTATCTGATTTTGATATGAAGTTAATAGGATCAGTTAAGGGACTAGTGCAAAATTTCTAGCATGAAACACTAGACCATCTAACTAAAAATATCTAATAAATTTAGGAAGGGGTTCTAAGGATGAAGAACACCACATTAAATAATTCCTTTAGATGAAACATGTAGAATTGTATGAGAGATTTAGGAATTATATGATCATTTGAGAAATGTGTTACTACTACGCTAGAATAAACACAACTCCCAACACATGTTGTTGCCAATAATACATTGAAAAATCTGACTATGATTACACATATCTATATATCTTTTCTATATTGCATAACAAGCTTAGATAGGAATCTTTGGTTATATTGTTGCCAACATCATCTTGAGACTATAATTGTAGTATCATGTGTACAAGCCCTAATGAGGGTACATTTTATCAAAAAAATCCCTAGAGGGGATATGCCTAAGTTGTGGTGGAATGACATTACTAAGAAAATTGATCCATGTGAGCGATAACTCTAAATTGGGGAGGAAGGAAGTTAAGTTGAAAGGTTTCGAATATGTCACATATGATATTGAGGGAGGGAAGGAATGGAAAAATATACAATTCATCACTTCCCAAGTTAGTGATGAGTACACAAATACTATATTTTCTTTGTTCAAATTACAGTTTCATGCTAGGATTTGAAATTTTTAAATAGTAATTTGTGTTTATGTATGTATTTATCATTGTTCTACTAGCTACGATTGTCCAACTTCGTTAAGGACATCTATAAAAATAGAAAACAATATGTATAGCATGTTCATGTCGCTTGACACTAGCACAAGTATTTTCAATTATGTAGAGATATGTTTCCCATTCGTACTATATTATTAGTGGTGGATTTTCCAGAGAACTACACACTTCAAGCACAAAATGAGAGTCAAAGCCAATATTATCACTCAAAGCAAGTCAACATCATGGTCCATAACACATTTAGGCATGGGCTAGATAGTAGCAAATGGAATAAGGTTATATTCAAGTATCACCTCTACACAAGTGATGACATGTTACATGACTTAGCTTATGTACAACAATACATTTAATTGTTCTACAATCACTTAACGAAGAATAATATATAAATCGATCAACATAGGAATTGTTCACTTTACATTTTTTTGTCCCACCTAAGTCTTTAGCCAAATGGTGAATGGTTCATGACAACAATTATTTAAGTCTTTGGTGAATTGCATTTCAATCCAATATTATTATGCTTAATATCTCATCTTCTCATGTTATTTTGGTAATTAACTTTAGTGCATGGAACATCCCTAATTATATAATTAAGTGAAACTCAACTTAATTAGTATATATACTAACAACATTTTGCACACTCGATCACATATGCCTGAGACAACTAATCAAAGAAATGCAATCCATTATCCACATTATAGAAATTCCACAAGAACCATGGAAACACATTTAACCATCACTTGATGGTTCTAAACAAAATTTCAGGAGGGTGGATATTAAATGCATCTTGACTTATTAAGCTCCTAAGTAGGCCTAGAATTTGAAGTTCCACATAAGCTTTTTTTTTTTTTAATCCAAATAATTTTTAAAAATTTCTTAAGGGATAGAGAAAAGAAAATTTAAACTCTAGCTATGCCGTGTATACATTTGGGTTAATCGTCATAAATATTAATAGTTGATTGTAAATATGTAAGATTAATCAAGGTGATTTGGGATAAATCATTCCCCTCTTCCATGAATTAAAATATTGTTTTTCATTAAAATATTGTTTTTCATTATGAGAATGAATGATCCCTAAAGATGGCCTTTTACGTTATCTATGAATTCTATTTTCAGGGTTTGGCCATCAATTGCCACCAAAAAAATCCCTCATAAATCTGTTAGATATTATCAATCTCAATTTCGTTTTGAGCTTATACAGAATCATATTTAATTAATTTCTTATACCTCATTTCCAACATATCTTTTTATCATTGTTTACTGGGCAAAGATTTGAAAATTTTGAAATCAATATTTTAATAACTGCCTAAACAAAATGAAAATGTTTCACTTAATTGCAATTATATTACTTAAAATATAAGATATTATTACCTAAACCGATTTGGAAAAAAAAAAAAAAAAATTACACATATGCATTAAACTTAAAATGATAACCACCCAATAACCAATTTCACTTAATTACAATTATATTACTTAAAATATAAGATATTATTACCTAAACGGATTTGAAATAAAAGAAAAAATTTACATATATGCATTAAACTTAAAATGATAACCACCCAATAACCACCAATACAAATAACCATCACCAAATTTTGATTTGACCACCAAAACAAATTTGAAATTCCAAACCTACTCATGCATTTATCCATTCGCTTATTCGCTTTTATAACAACTATAACGGTGGTTTCATAATCATTTGCTTTTGCTTTCGTAATGATTCACTTCGCATATTCCTAACCCATACATAAATTTATGTCAATCCATTCCCTTTCATATCAGTTATAACGTTTGCTCTCATAAGCGTTCGAACTTACATGTCAATAGTATTGCACTCACGCATCTACAACCGCCTTTTTATTTCGTTTTCTATTTTTTTTAAAACTTGATGGGTATAGACTAATGAAGAGCCATCTCTATTTTTTTTAAAACGTGATGGGTATAGACTAATGAAGAGACATCTGTCTTTTTTCATAATCATTTGTTTTTGCTTTCATAATGATTTCCTTTTACGTATAAATACATCTTCACTACGCATATTCCTAACCCATACATAAATTTATGTCAATCCATTCCCTTTCATATCAGTTATAACGTTTGCTTTCACAAGCGTTCGAATTTACATGTAAATAGTATTGCACTAACGCATCTCCAACCGCTTTTTTATTTAGTTTTCTATTTTCTTAAAAACATGATGGGTATAGAC
The DNA here is from genome assembly GCA_031772625.1 of Pinus tabuliformis. Classification (NCBI taxonomy): domain Eukaryota; kingdom Viridiplantae; phylum Streptophyta; class Pinopsida; order Pinales; family Pinaceae; genus Pinus; species Pinus tabuliformis. The sequence goes on along the minus strand of CM062817.1, from coordinate 631,527,726 downwards.
TAATGAAGGGACATCTGTTTTTCTTCTAAGCTTATTTTTCATGGCTTGGAATTATATATATATATATTAAAAGTTATTAAATATCTATAATTAATAAAATTTAATTTAAAATTAAATATATATATATATATATAATTTAAAATTATTAATATTAATAGCTTGAATTTATTAAAATCTCAAAACATCAAATTTATTTTTATTTAAAAATACAATTTACAAAATAAATAAACTAAAAAACCAAAAAGCACCTTAATATAAAATAATATAAAATAATATAATATAAAAAAACCTTCATGATGATAATGATGATGGTTAACGTCCATTGGGACTAAACTTTGGTCTATCGACCTAAAAAGACGAATTATTTAGATTGATTTAAGATTTTATTCCTATGCTCAAAAAGCTTGGAGAGAAGCCTCCCGAGCTGACTATAATTTTGACAACCTAAAAGTCTAGGAAGGTTAGTATTGCAACAAAGATTTTGAAACTAAGATTTAATGTGGTTGTACGTGGGGTACTCTAAGAGGAAGTGATTTTCATCCCCAATGTTTGTATTTTCATAAAAATGGTAGAACCTTTCCATCCATGTTGTTTTAGGAACTGCCCAACAACTCGTTTCACTGTGGAGCTCATCAGAGTTCATTCTAATCTTGGCTATATTAATTTTCTTCTTTTAGCTAGTTAAAATAGAGAGATACTTTTGATTTTCTAGGATGGGGTTTATGAACTCCTTATAATATCTTATTTTTCTTTTAGCTACTAAGTATTACATTTAATTTGATATTACTCATAAAGTGTATATCTCCAAAAAAAAAAGTGGTAAACAAGTTGAAATTGACCTTAACCAAAACCTGAAGGGTTAATCTTTTGAATATTTTTGTCTTTTATCTTTCTTTACAACGCTCTTAACAAAGCAATTTCAAATAATCTGTGTTCATTAGTAAGTGATTTCAATTTTACGTATGTCTTACTATATTGACATAAGAAGAATCAAATTTTTTTAAACTTCGAAATTTTGGGTTTTTTTTTTTTTTAACTTTTATAAAATTTAATAATTATAGATTTAAAATTAATTGCAATCAATTTTGCGGTTAATGACAAAAATATTTACACATATTTTTTATAACCAATAACATTATTTTTATTTTTTAATAACCAAATAATTTATTTATTATATAAACATTAAAATGATTTATTTATTATATAAAAGGATTTTTTTTGTCATTGAGTAAATTGAATAAAGAGGGGTGTTTTACATCTTATTATGGGGTGTGATTCTTTCCATCCTCAACGGCATGTTTACATGCAATTTTTTTAAATAAAAATAAATTATTCACTTGAGTGTATAATTATAATAAAAAACAAAAGTATATATATATGTTTTTTATAATAATTATATATATTTGGTTTTTAATTTTATATATAGACTTAATTATATTAAAATTTTTATATATAAGTAATAATCTTATTTTTATTGTGTTAGTTTTTTTATTGGGTGAAGGGACATATTTTACAATCCAAGAATATGTGTCATTCATTCTGTATTTAATCTAGAGTTCACACATTTCAAATAAGCCAAACTATAATACATTAATAACATATTTGGTTACTTTTAGTTAAAAGAATTGTAAAATATCAATAAGTAATCTAACACTCATTGTGTTGGCTATGTTATTGATATTAAAATTTAGTATGAAGAATATGTTCACAATGCTTAACGTGAAAATGATATATATATATATATATATATATATATATATATATATATATATATATATAATTTGAATGTCAAAATTAACATAATTTTATATCAATTTATACATAAAGATAAAGTAACTAAAAAATAAAAGAAAATGTGTAATTCTTTTAGTTTTTAATAGTATATCAATATATGACTTAATTAAACATTTGAATATCAATGTTGATGTAAGCTAATATTATTATCAAAACTTATGATTGAAATTATTAGTCCAAAGAGGAGGTTGGTTTTCTCAAATTTTTATTTAAACTGTAATATTTAAAATTTTTAGTTTATAAAATTTATAGGAGACATCTAAATCATTAGAATATTTTGATGGATGTCATTTAGTTTCCATGTAATAGTGCAAGCTTGGCTAAGTTATGGAAATTATTAAATAAGTTAGAGAATCGATTAGAAAATGTAAATTTGGTTCAATAATTTTTTATGTATAAGATTTCAATGAAATAACCAGGGACAATAAACATTATAGTTCAAAGAGACCAGAGAGTGTGATGAGATTTAAGTTAGACCAAGCGAGTTACAATTCAAATACCATTGCAACACTTGTAATTTCCCATCCTCTGTTCCAATTAGTGAATAAATCTTATAGTTTTGTATTTTCCTATTGATTAATCACAAATTGTGCTCTTTGTGTGGTTTTTTGGATTCAATTTTATTCCATTAAATAAATGTGATTACATCAAGGTTTGAGCTAGATTAGCTTCTTACTATACATATAGGAAATATGCAAGTGATTATTCTAGGTTTGAGCCAAATTAGCTTCTTACTATACACATAAGAAATACACAAGCGACTATTCTAACCAGTCAATGTTCTGTTATCGAAGTGTTCTACAGTAGGATCCTTACTAGATAAGAACATAACTGATATATGTTAAAATCCCCCTCCCCCCATATTAACTTTCATTGTAAACTTCATTCCATCAAAATTATAAACGTGTCATAAGAAGAATATGTCATAAGGTTCCCCAATCCGATGTCCAATCTTCAGCTATCATAGTTCAGTTGTGGAGTTCCAGACCGATACTCGAGGTTTTGGTAACGATTTTCTTTATCTTCTCATTCTTCTTGATATATGGTACTCGAATTTCTGCTTCATTCAACTAACATTCCTGCGTAATAGAAATATTGCTATTCAGTAATGTTTCATCATACTAGATCAGTATCATATCGAGACATTGATAAATCTTTCTCCCCATATCAATTGACTGACGATATCATGATAAGTTTACCCGTAGTGTCCTAAGTGCCAAGGAATTTTCCGTTGACTATTTCCATCATAATGGGAGAAAAAGTAAAATGTTATTTTGTTAAAATGTCAATATGCCGATATCTTGATAAGCATTAGATTATAGTTCTTTAATTTGTCCAATATTTTGTTGTAAGGCATGGGTGCTAAGGTTCTAAAAATTTGGTAATATTCTATTCCTTTTGTGTTAAGTGCTCAATAACATAAATTTGAGCCTTAAGAATTTATGTAATAATCAGCTACTAGGTGGGTGGGGATCGTAGTGACAATATTGAAGTGTTATGAAAAATCTATCATTAGTTTGGCATTAGAGGAGGTGTAATCTTTGAACAGGTATGAAATAGCACATTGAAAAATAGGAGTAGTAGTAAGTTGAATGAGACTTGTAGCAAATGAAACTTTGCAAGAGGAGATGAGGCACATTAAGATGTCATTTGAGGCCATGTAAAATTCTCAAAGAAGAGGAGTTGGCATAGGGGATGCTAGCGAAATAGAAGAAGGAACTTCTAATGAAAAATAAGTTGATTAGGAATCAACAAAGGAAAAAATGATGAAAAATATTTCTAAAGTAAGTCACGGACCTAAGATGGAGTTACTCATGTGCAAGGGAATTTAAATGTTGAGGAGCTAATGGACTTGAATAATGTTATGGAAAAATACTTCGATTATGAAGATGTGGATGAATAAAAGAGACTAAAGTATATAGTAATACAGTTAGAAGATCATGTAGTAATATGGTTGGATGAAGTGCAAGAAGATAGAAAGAGGAAAAACAAGTCCAAGATCAACGGTTGGGACAAAACAATTGCCAAATTTAAAGGTAAGTTCATGCCTAATGAGTACTAGTTGAATATTTTTCAGCAACTATAGAATATTAAACATAAGTCTATGTCAGTAAAGGAGTATACTGAGGAATTTTATAAAATAAACATTAGAGTGAGTAATATAGAAGAACATATTGAAAGAGTTACTAGGTATATCAATGGGTTTGGGTATAAAATATATGATGAGATTAGTAAATTGTACACAAGAATAGTATACCATCTATATCAAGTTGATTTGAGAATAGGGGAGAACAAAGCCAAAAAGGAGAGTGAGGATAGTAGAGGAAGTAATCTTGTAAGGGGAAATGGGCATCATAGTAGTAATGGGAGTTTTCAATCTCCGAGAGAGGAAGGGAGAAGCTCAATAGAATAAAGAAACTCACCCAGAGGAAGTTAACCTAGAGGAAGAATTTACTTTTCAAGAGAAAGAGGCAGAGTCAAAGACTACCAAGTCAGATGTTACAAATGCGGTAGATTGGGACATATGTCATGGGATTATCTAGAGAATAATCCTACAACTCAAAGATGTGTATGTGGAACACAAGCAAAGGAAGAGGGTTCAAACTAGCTTGAAATAAAGAGACTCAAGAAGTAAGAGAGTCATTATTGGTGAATAAAGTTATGATTAACTCATAAATGGAATATAAAGAGATAACCTAGAGAAAGAGTTTATTCAAGATTATATCCAGGTAAAGAGGTAAGTGTTGTAAGGTTATAATGGATATTAGTATTATAGATAATTTGGTTTTAATTGAAATGGCAGAAAACATAGGGTTGAAGATATTATAACACCCCACACCCTACCTGGTGTCTTAGTTACAAAAAGGGAATCTGATCATGATTAATGAACAATGCAATGTGGAATTCAAAGTTTATGGTGCTAAGGATGAGGTGTTATGTTATATAATGCCTATGTATGTCTTGCATATTTTTTTGGGTAGACCATGACAGTATGACAAGATAGTCATTCATGATGGTATTGCGAACACTTATTATCTAGAGAATGATTGACAAAGACATGTATTTTTACCTTTTAAATGTTTGAGAGGAAAGATAAGAATATCATCTTAATGCGCGAATGATTAGTGGGAAATAGGTACTACAAGAAGTTAAGGAGGAGGTGCACTTCACTTTAATTGGTAAGCCTAAGGTAATACATACCAATACAAATTTTAATTATTTTCCTACAAAAGTTAAATCCCTATTGCATGAGTTGATTGATATCATAGTTGATGATTTCCTACATTAAAAAGTATCAGTAATCGCACAGATTTGATTCCAGGAGATTGGAATCCTAATAAAATGTCATATGATAAGACTCCATAGGAGAGTGAGGAGATGAAAACAAATGTGTAAGAGTTCTTAGAAAAATGTTTGTTTGATGAGATATTAAGTCCATGTGTTGTTCCTACAATACTTAGTCCAATGAAATATAGAGGATTGTGAATGCGCATTGATTCCATACAAATAAACAAAGTTACAATAAGTTGTATATTTTCACTACCTCATATTGATAATTATATAGATTGTTAAATTGGTGCCAAATATTTCCCAAAAATTAATTTGAATAGTGGGCATCATCAAATTAGAATTAGAGAGGGATATCAATGGAGGATAGATTTTAAAACCAACAGTGGATTGTATGAATGGTTAGTGATACGTTTTACACTCACAAATGATCCTACTACTTTCATGAAATTGATTACTAAAGTTTTTAAAGAATTCATTGGTTAAATTGTTATAGTTTATTTAGATAATATCCGATGTATAGTCAATGAAAAGAAGAATAATTGAGACATATGAGGTTGTTCATAAGTACTTTATAGAGAGGAAAGTTACTAATCAATTTGAAGTGTAGTTTTATGAAAAAAGAGTTAGAATACTTATGTTTTGTGATATCTAATGATGGATTGAAGATGGGCAAGGAGAATTTAAAAGCAATCAATGAAATTTTCAAAGAATTACTTTTTAGGAAAGATGCTTACATTTTTTAGCATGTTTTCATCGAAAAATATTTCAACTTTAATAGTGTTTGTGCTCCAATTATAGAAAGTATTAAAAAATCTAAACAACCATTTAATTGGATAGAAGAAACTGAGAAAACACTTCTAATCTTAAAGATAAATATTATAAAACATTCTATTTTAGCTTTTCCAGATTTTAGTAAGTTTTACGAAGTGGTGATTGATGCTAGTGGGACCACGATAAGAGCTATTTCATGTTGGGAAGAAAGATTCATTCCCTATTTTAGTGAAAAAATTAATGAAAAAAAACAATATGATTCCTCATATGACAAAGAGTTTCATGTCATTTTTCAAGCACTAAAAATGTGGATAAAATACCACATGCCTAAAGAATGTTTTCTTTACACTCACAATCATGCTTTAAAATTTATCAATGATCAATAAAAATCAAACTAGAGGCATGTTAAATGGGTGCAATTCCTGAAAAAAAATCACATCTGTTGTTAAGCATACAAGTGCTAAATCAAACAAGGTAGCTAATATATTTAGTACAATTAATTTTGTTTTACATGAATTCCATGTAAACATTTTGGAATTTTAAGGGTTAAAATAAATGTATAAGGGTGACACAAATGTTAAAGAAGCTTATAAAGTCTATGAGAAAATAGTTAGCTTAAATATACCATCATTGTTAAACTACATGCTACAATAGGGATGATTGTTTAAGAAAACTAAACTATGCATACCAAAATATTCAATGAGTGAAAATATGGTAATTGAACATCATAGTGGAGGATTATCATGACACTTTGTACAGAACAAAACCTCTTCTCAATTAAATCCTTTTTACTTTTGTCTTGTAACACCCCTCTTCTATTATGTAAATATATTATTTATTGTTTATTATTAGACTATTTTAGTAGGTGGCTAGTAAGCCATAGGAAAAAAAACTAGATGTTTGAAATAATATTTTGAATAAATAAAATTAAGAATTAGAGCTACAAAATGTTGGGAGAGATGTGTATTAGAGAAACCTGGAAAATCTGAGAATTATTCATATTTTCATAAATTCCTTTTTTTTTAAATTAAAAAAAAAAACTGACAAAGAAAAAGGAAAAACACTAAGTTGAAGATAAAAACTAAGGGAAAAGATCTATGGGGAAGAAAAATATATTTTTAAGGAAAAAAAGAAATGACCTAGGCTAAGGGGTAAGTAGAAACATGTGCTAATGATTGATGTATATAATACATGGTGGGAATCATCAAGAGGTGGTTCATTCTAGGTAAAGTTTATCTACTCAGGGGGAACGATAGGAGATTGGTTCAAGGTTAGGAGGAAAATTATTTTCTAGAAGCTGTTTCTAGTTAGGAGAATTACTCTAGCCAGGACAACGGGAAGAGGTTCTGTTGTTTACTTTTAGCTATGAATTTGCTTCTATGTTGATTTATTAATTATGAGTAGGGGATTCTAATGATCACCTCATAAATGAACTTGTTTCTCTATTAATTGATCTATTATGGGAAAAGTATATGTAATACACAATGATAAATTAATTGCAACATGTTTATTTGATTAATTATACGAGAGAGATTATGTCTAATTATTTTTATTGTAGTAACTTCGTGAAAATATGTTGCAATAGTTTCAGAAGAGATGTGATTTGAGAACCTAAGTAGATGAATTATTTCTCAAAAGAGGGTATGTCTGTTAATTTTAGACATTAGTATAATGCATTAAAGTATTTTGTAATAGCCTAAGAAGATGTGTGATTTGAAGACATGCGTAGATGACACATTTCGCAAAATGGTATGAATGATCGGTTAGTTAATATTATTATGAATGAGATTCTGTAGGAAATAAAAAGGAAGAAACCTAAAAGGGGCATGATTAGATTACTCTTAGAAATGGAAATGGAGACCATTGTGTGTTCTTTTTATAAGTTAGAAAAGTTAAGGATGAAATGGAATGAGAAAATAAGAGACAATGATGTAGATGATGCCTTTAGGGGAAGAGTCCCCTGACTATGAATGTAGAGAGGGAATATATCAAACTCTACCACATACATAGGAAACTTTTAAACTAGTAATATTAGTTACCATAAATATGTTAGATTAGAGTTATCAGGTAGAAAGGTAGAACTGACCTGTAGAGAGTTGACATAGTTGGATAGTTAGTTATCATTCTATTAAGAAGAATTAGGAGGAGGCCTATACACAATTAGCACTAGTTGGAAAATTGCTTGTTCAACTGTGCGAGTTTGTATGGTGGGATAGTTAAAGTTTGGACATCAGTTTGGGGCGTTGGTAAGACTTGGAACCTGTATGAGTAGTGGAGTAACTTAAGGTAAGTAGTAGTAGATTTAATAAATTAGTGACCAATTTCCAATAAGTATTCAACAACCATATTTATAGTTCCAAGATGCAAACAACTTGTGAAAATGGTGACTGAATTTAAGTAAACCATGTGGTTGTTGTAGCCTCCATTGTTACAGAAAGGGAAGTTGGAGTAATAATCTCAGTTAGGGCCAAATTAAGCTTTCTTAAGAAAGAGCTAGAACCAATAGCTCTAAACAATTAAAATATAACAACATGTTTTGTCGTTATTCCTAGATAGGAATAAGAAGAAACTTTGTTAGTTAAAGGAGTCAATAAATAGTAGACAAGGGAAGGAGCGGTTGAATTGAATTTATTTATAATGAAAACCCAGAACTTATACCCTAACACATTTCTTCCCTTCTGCAATAACTTGTAGCTTCTAAATATGTAAACGGTCAGAGAATGATTTATACTCTGTCAAGGAGGAAAAGGTACTTGTTAAGGTCTTATTATGGGTTTGTAAATTTAGTCCCTCTTACATTTATTGTCAATCCATGGTCCGTCAGGTTATTTCAAGGTTATCGTGCAAGGTCTATGTAGGCCATAGGTTCCCTACCCAATATTGAGAAATTACAAAACACAAGGCCCAAGGAGTTCTAAATCAATCCAGAATAAATTAGCAAACCAATAACAACAATATTAAATAACATCAACTGTCAATAACAACAATAAGGAGTAACAACAGTTCAGAGTAACAACAATTTGAAATAACAACAATCTGAAATAATAGCATGATAATAAAGTAACAATAAATTAACAATAATTATAAAGAATTAATGATTGAATTAAAAATCATACCTATCGAGATAAATTCTATCCAATAACACCCGATCGAAAGAGTGAGCCCAACTCTTCGATCAAGGTCATGGATGAGAATTACAAACTACACAGAATTATGATATGACGAAATTCTCATTAATTCATAAACTAAATTACAAACTGAGGTTTCACTGCTATAAGCTAAAGTAAAACCTTCAATATTTTAAGCTCTCTTTATGTCTTATCTCCCTTTTCTCTCTCATTTGTGTCTTTTAAATGCACAAACAACAAAGGGAAATTTACAACAAATTAATAGAAAAATGATTTCCCATATCATTTAGATTGATTACAAAACCTCTCTAAGAAATTTGAGAACTAAGAGATCTCTATCATGATTTAGCTGGAACAAGTTGAATCTGCTATTGCAATTGGAGAAATTTGGAAAACAGTCACAACAAAAAATATACGAAAATTTCTTTGAAAGAACATTGCTTTTCTGTAATTCAAGACTAAATTTAAGAAAAATACATAGCTCAAACCTAACTTGGTATGTTCTACACAAAACCCATGTGTCAGATTTTCAAGATTCTTCTTTGCTTGCTCAAGACGTCCAACGTCGAACTGTCACCTTTTATCTCAACAAATTTCTAAGTTGAAATATTTGATTAGGAGCTGAAGATCAATTTTGCAACCTAGAAGAGATCGTGGAGGCTAAAATAGTGAGTTATGTTAAAAAATTTACTAATAAAACATGATTGGAAAATTCATGCATAATAGTCATCAACTTATTAAAAATAAAGGAGAACAAGTATTACTTATCCACGAGAGCATAAATAATTATAAAATGGAATTATATGATTAATTATGATAAATAAAACAATAGAAATGGATGAAATGGATCTTAAGAAGTGATAATAATAACGATAAATTAGTCTCACAATAGTACTCATAGATCCATTAAATTCATTAAGGGAAAACGATACTGAACCCAAATTATTTGGGCAGGATTACAGTACAGACACCTGATAGGCCACCCTTGAGTAAACAAAAGGAATAACTAAAAAATTATTCCATTTTTTGAATGACACACAGAAAGAGATGTACATATAATTAAAAGTGTTGTTTGGTACCGTCTCACATTTACGCATCCATCATATGGAAAGAAGAACTAAAAATTGGAAAATTTACCAGTTTCATCATTATAAGAGTTAAGATTAAAAGACTAGATATATTCATAGTTCCATCTTGATATAAATTGTTGGAAGTAATGCTTCCGTGTAATGTGTGAGCATTCATTGTGAGTCCCTAGGTGTCAATCTATAATTAGTCAGTTTCATATGTGTAAGTTGTGATAGCTATCAATATTTGTTGTTATTAGTGATCTAGATACTATAAATATGTAACGCTTGAGATCAATAAATAACAACGAGTGTGATTTGTTTTGTGTGTACAATATTTCTCGCTCTCTTTCATATTTCTAACATGGTATCAAAGCCTGTTATGGCCTGACTCCTTCACAAGAGGGCGAGGAATATGTGAGAGAGCTTTGAGTTTATTGATCCTATGTAAATAGATTAATTGAATGTTTGATTACAGTATTTCTGTGTGTAGATTTATTTCTTGTGCGTAGATTTATTCATGTATTTAGATATTCAGTCCAAGCAAAATTGTTCGGAGTCATTGTGACAAGGAACCAAAGTGTGAAATATTTTTTTCCTTGGCATGGAAATGTTTGCATGAGGAATTCTACATGACCAGTTCCACATTGCCAATCGATCACAATTTTCTGTCTGTGGAACTATGCATTGCAGGTCGAGCAACTGATTTGGATGTCGTCTTCATTTAGGCTACTTTCGCCAATTTCTTAGTTGAATTTGATGATTTTTGTAATGTTTTTGACATATATGGAAATTTTTGTATTGATTTCTATGGATCATTTTTTTTAAGATATTATTGAACAGATTTGATATTGGTACCTGTGGGAACACAATCGATCCTGTTTGCATACTTCTTTAACGTGCTTGTTATCCTAAAGTGTTGTCGGCTAAAATGATGAGGTGCTTATTCACCACTGCTGCGGTCTAAGCCTTTTCAAATTCTTACAGTTCTGTACCTGACCCTCCATCCTTGAGTAGAGTTGAGAGAAAATTGAAGTACCTGCCCCTTCATCCATTACGAAAGAATCAATCAACCCTTGGTGCTATCACCATCCCTTGATGGGATAATCATTTTTCCTGTTCCATTTACCCCCACCAATTCCTTGAGAGTTGAAGAAAGAGTGCACTTATCTATCTCGATTTGGGATACCTATTTTCCATTCTCATGAAATACTCCCTTGTGGATAGTTGCATGAATTGGTTACTTTTATTAGTTTGATTTTTGAATCCCTTATTTATTTAAGGTTATTTTAATATTGACGTGGTTGTTTGGTATATTATAAGTAGTTTGGTATATTATAAAGAGGTAGATAAAGAGTTTTCGCGTTTGGGTATTGTGATTATAATTAAAAATAATAATAATAATAGTAACAGTTGTGAAATCATGTCAATGTTTGTGGCGTGCGTTGTAAAATTATTTCTGTGTAAAAAGGAAGAAAAAAATGTAGAGCCACAAACAACAAGCCAACTATTCCATATACTAATGTGAATTTTCAAGTATCCAGGAGCATTAGTCACTTGTAGTCCTTAATAAGGTCAAGTTGGTATGACCCATCGTGCTCCGGGAGCGTTAGTACAGGATATTTTATAAGGTCAGGTTGTAGAATTATCTGTTGAATGCATTCTCTATCCAGAATGCTATCCTAGATAACCGATGAAGGCTGTGGAGGGTTGTGGATTCACTCATGGTGTTAGTTCCATAGGATAGTTCAGTATCGAGATTGACCCGTTGCGCTCTGGGAGGTTGAGAAGCATTAATTCTACAAAGTTCATTAATGATGGTCAAAGGGAGTTATGTTTTAAATGGAGGTCAAGTGACAACTAAAAGATGTGGTGGTGAAAGAGAGGTTTTTGCGAGATTCTAGAGTGGATGTGGGTGTTGATGATAACCATATCAGACAAATTTGACAACGATTTATTTATTGTTGTAATGTGGGTTTTTTAATATTTTCTACATGTAAGCATTAGTGGAGGGTCTTGGAAGTAATGCTTCCATGTAATGTGTGAGTTGTCATTGTGAGTACCTATGTGTCAATATAGAAGTAGTGAGTTTCCTATGTGTTAGTTGTAATAGCTATTTATATGTGTCATTGTCAGTGATCTAGATAGTATAAATATGTAACCCTTGAGATCAATAAAAAACAACATGTGTGATTCGTGTTGTGTGTACAATTTCTCTCGCTCTCTTTTAGATTTCTAACATAGACAAGAGTAAAAACATGTACTGAATCACCATTATTCTAACAAAAATTAAATATGGAAAAATTTACAATCAGATCATTATAGAAGTGGGAGTAGTTGGAAACTGAAAGGAAACACCGAAATATTATTTAAGGGATAGGAATAACACTGAAATTTTTATAGTTCATCATTATAGGGTAAAACTCAAAAACTGAGAAAAGCGTTATAGTGAGGGGGATATACACTTTCACCCTCCCTCTTAATGAAGTTATAGCACATCCTGTGCTTCTTTCTTACTACCTAGAACCTACAAATATGGGAAAATCCAGTTGGCAATGCACCACACTAATTACAACTTGAGATGCACACAGGGGTAGGTTCCCTGCTCTGAGTTCTAATCTAGGGTGAATAGAAGTCATTGCAAAAGGGATGACTAACCAAAATAAAAACCTTGGCGAGTTCGATGCAAGAGTTACCCACCTGTATAATCAAAGAGGTAGTAGGGGAAATTAACCTTACGCCCAAATTCGAGACAAAGTCACAAATATGGGGAACTATATTGAATGTACCTGATAGAGAATCGAAAATGAATAAGTTAAATTTGAAAAATAATTTCAAAAGAGAAAGAACCCAGAAATCACAAAGAAATTAAGAAGGGACAGTAATGAAATTTACCTGTATTGAAGTGTGTGTAGAGCACGTCAACTTCCAGCTACCTAAAGAAAGAATCACAAATTGAAACCCAACCAAGAAAATTTGAAAAGGGTAGAGATACTATGAGGGAGCAATGTAAGAGCAGGGCCTTCCCCAACAAATGAAAATGCAGCTTACACTTTCTCAGTAATTGACGGTGAAAATCTCCTCTGACAGAATAGTTATTCAGAATGAGAAGAAGCCTTAAAAGGGGAGGCACATGCATGTATAACCCTAGCCATAGGGAGAAAAGAGAGAAGATTAAATCTAGAAGCCATCACAATGGAAGAAACATGAGTTTAAAGCCTTAAAACATTTGTGCAAAATAGCCATACTTTTAGGAGTAGTGAAGGCCTTAAGTCATTGGGTTGAAGGATGACTGCTATATCTGAAGCATAAACCTACAAAATAGTTGCATCCTTCACGTATATGCTAGAAATCATAATAAAGGAGAAGGCATGAGGGTCTTATCAAGTTGTGTTTTTACCTGATAAGGCATAGTTGTTGACAAAGCACTGGAGATTTAGCCAGCGAGGGATGGAGCTACCACGAAAAAATCTCTGGACAATGTCAGGTATCACCCTCGTAAAACTCCCGTCATTGTAGTGAAAGGATTACCAAGAAAAATGTATGTGATGGAGATAGGGTTATGGTGACTGTAAACATAAGATCACCATAAATATCCCTGTACTGATCTCCACCTATGATTACCAGTCCCTTAATAATTGAGTAAGTGTGTGATGAGCATGAAAGCCATGTGAATGAGGGAGAAGTGTAAGTAGGGTGGAGCTGGGAGGTAGTACCACCACGAGTAATATATAGTTAGTCTCCTCACTCTAGACACATAGTAAACACGATTAAGGTATGGTTTCACCCTATGGATGTTATTGGGTTAAGATACAAGTATAGCATTAGTATTTCAACAACCAACCTAGCTAAGTATGACATTGGAGGGGGTGAGGGGGGGGCATATTAAATGAATCATAGGCTCCCATATAGCGCATAGTTGGAAATGGTGGATTCTTACCAAGGTGTCATACTATTAAGCCATGCATTTTAAATTCAATGACAAATATAACTTAATGGATATGTGCATAAGGTAGACATGAGCCTGGTTTCTTTTCACATTAATTAAAAGCATATTAGAGAAAGCTTTATTACTATATTGAAAAAAACTATTTCTTAGAGCATGTGATGGACATACATTCTACAATATGTTATGCGACGTGTATGACAAATGGTATCGGTGCTCAAGTTACTACACTCGTCCTTGAAGGCACCATCATAAAAAATAAAAATAATATAAGATGTCGATATATATTGTGTTCTTTATAAGGTACTTAGGTGGTGTACACTGTAGCAGAATGACAAAAATATCTCCTCCAACTAATAGGGAGGTTGGCTGTACTTAGAATTGGATGAAGATAGAACTTCACTCACCTCTTAGTTGGTTGATATAGTGAAGAATCTGCAATAGGAAATAGTACAACTTTGGAGTAGTAATGAGAAATTACTGAAGGCCAATGAAGTGTAGGAGAGAATGTTTAGAGAGTGGACAGAAAATTCCAACCATGAAAGCACTAATTTGGAAGGACAAAAGGGGAAAAAAATTGAAACAGAATCTAAAAAAAATGAAATTTTAGGGGAGTGAGGCTAGATATGCCCAAAAGTACAGAATAGAAAGAAGAAGGTAGAACTACATAGTGATTTTAGGAAGATTAATCCCCCTACTTTTGATGGGGAGAATGAGGCGGATGCACAGGCTTGGTTACTAAATATGATGAAATATTTTTAGGTGTATGAATATGAGAGTAATTTGAAGGATCGGCTGGCTATTTATGAGCTGCAATGTAAAAATACCCTATGGGCGGAAGAGGTAAAACCTTTACATTTTCTAGAAGAGAAAATAGTATCCTAGGAGAAATTTAAAAGGCAATTTAAGTCATGATATCTTAGTGACCATTACTATGATGACCGTGCCAAAGGATTACATGAATTAAAACTAGGGAAACTATTCATCAACGAATTCATGGCAATGTTTACCAGCCTACTGTGATATGTTCCTTATCTTAAAGAAGAAAAGGCTAAAATACAATGATTCTTAAATTGTTTACCCGCCTGTTATAAAGAGATAATCTTATTTAATCAACAAAAAAAATGGATGAAGCAGAAAGGAAGGATAGGTTGTGTTATCAATAGTTTGAGAATAGAAGTGAGGGTTGAAAATCATGGAAAAATAAGGATAAGAGAAAGGTGGGAGGGAATTTTAAATAGTAGAAGCCCTCTTACATTAAGAATTTTGGTAAGGATCATCAAAGGAAGAAGTTTGGCAATGGAAATGAACCTCCACCAGCAAAATCTCACATAGGATCAAAACCCATAGAGCCAAACAACAAGAAGATTAGTGGCACCAAAAATCAGGAAGCGTTAAAATGTTGGTGTTGCGGTAAACCATAGTTGATAAGGGATTGCACACATAACCCTGTATTTGTCTATAATTTTCAACTAATCCAAGAGGCAATGACAGTGAATTATATTGCTAGGAATATTCCTAGGATAAGCACAACATTGGAAGATAGGCAAGATGAGCATCCTTCCACCATGATTAAAATAGAAGGTATTATAGTAAACCAAGTTGTGTCTATTTTAATTGGTTCGGGGGCTAGTCTAAGTTATATCAACCCCTAACTTGTAGAAAAATGTAATTTAAAATATGAAAAATTCAAGAAGCCTTCGCTGGTCTAGTTGGTGACATGTACTAAAACAAGGGTAACCAATCAAATTAAAGAATGAGTTATTAACTTAAATGGTTATCCTACAACATAAAATTTAAATATCCTTCCTTTGGGGTCTTATGATGTGCTAATAGGCATGGATTGTGTGCAAAATCAAGGAGTTGTTATAAATTTCTTACAGAAAAAATCCAATTTGTAGGTCAGGGTGGACACACTTGTTTAATTAAGGGAAAACAAAAACTAGTATCAGTTCAAAAAATTCAAACATTACAACTTAGAATAAGTGGTAAGAAAGGATGTCAACTATATATGGTGAAGGTAGAAAATAGTGAAAAAATAAGTGAAAAAGAAAAACTAAACAATTTACCAGTTATTAGAGAATTTCAAGATGTCTTTTCTGGAAGAAATTATGGGATTACCGCCACATAGATATATAGATTTCACCATTGACTTAGTGTTCTGTGCTACTCCAGTGTCAGGTGTTACTCCAATGTCTAGAGCCTTGTATAGGATGAGTATACTACAGTTACTGGAATTGAAAATGCATTTACAGGAGTTGTTGAATAAGGCATATATGAGGCCTAGTGTCTCACCATGGGGGGCACTGGTACTCTTTTTCAAGAAGAAGGATGACACCATTAGACGTGGATTGAGTATCACTAGTTGAATAAGTTAACAATAAAAAAAACACCCATTGGCTCAAATAGATGATATGTTCGATCAGGTGAGAGAAGTAACCATATTCTCAAAAATTGACTTCAGAAGAAGTTACCAACAATTATGTATCAAAAATTAGGATTTATATAAAACAACCTTTAGAATTAGATACAGTCTTTATGAGTTTGTTGTGTTACCTTTCGGTCTCACAAATGCACTAGCAACTTCTATGTTCCTAATGAATAACATACTTCATCCATACCTGGATAAGTTCGCACTGGTATTTATAGATTATATTTTAATATATTCGATTAATGAGGAAGAACACAAGGAGAACTTGATGTTAGCACTACAAACATTAAGGGAGCATCGATTGTACACAAAAATCACTAAATATGAGTTTTATAAAGATAGGATAAAGTATTCGGGGCACATTATTTCTAAAGAAGGATTGGTTGTGGATCCTGAGATGGTTAAGGCCATCATGAATTGGCCTATACCAAAATAGATATCAACAATATGTTCATTTATGGGAATTTCAGGGTACTATCACAAATTTATAGAAGCCTTTTCTAAACTGACATATCCTGTCACTTCTCTATAGAAAAAGGGTATAAAATTTGAATGGGTAACCAAGTGTCAAGAAAGGTTCAATAAGCTAAAGCAATTATTAACCACAAGTCCTATATTAAAAGTTGTAGACCCCAATAAACAATTCATTGTGTGTAAAATTCTTGTTTGGTGGGGCTTGGAGGAGTACTAATGCAAGACATTATGGTAATAGCCTATTGGTCCAGAAAGCTGAAATTACATGAACATAGTTATGCAGTGTATGATTTAGAATTGGTAGCGGTAATACATGCGCTTAAAATTTTCAGGCATTATCTTCTAGGGAAAAAGTTTAGTTTGGTGACTGATCACATCAGTCTAAAATACTTTTCAGCTAACCTGACTTAAATGCAGGGCAAGCAAGGTGGTTAAAATTCCTCAGTGACTTCGAGTTTGAAATAAACCATATCAATGGGAAAGAAAATAAACTTGTCAATGCTCTGAGAAGACATGTGCATGTTTTGTTGGTAATGTCTGTTAGTAAGGTAAGTAAATATTTTATAGAGCAAGTTAAGCAGTCAATACCCCAAGACACTCAATATAATGAACTTCAACAAAAACTACAACAAAAGGAAATATTAGGATATGTAGAGACTATATAAAAGTTACTCACATACTGAAATAGGATATATATCCCTAATTTTAGTACATTGATTTAGAAAATATTAGATGAATATCACAGGAAACCTTATGTATGCCATCTTGGATACCAGAAAATGATCATTGCACTAAAAAATAATTGATTTTGGCTAAGTTTGAATAGTTGTGTGGCAGAATATGTAGTGAAATGCATAGAATGCCACCAGGTTAAAATAGAGAATCAACACCTTGCTCGATTGTTGAACCCCCTACATATACCTGAGTGGAAGTGGGAAACAATTTTAATAAATGTAATTGCTAGGCTACCATGATCAAAATGTCAACGTGAATCTTTCATGGTGGTAGTAGATGTTTTAACTAAAGCAACACACTTTATACCAGTACAGTCCACCTTAGGGATTCCTCAAATTTATACTACTGAAAGTAATTGTATCATATATAGATGCTAAATTTACCTCCAAGTATTCGAATGCATTGTTTGGGGGCATGGGAACACAGTTGAATTTTATCACTACATATCGCCCACAAACTTATTGGAAAACAAAAAGGACAAATTAGATTCTTGAAGATATATTAAGAATGTATGTTATGCACCATCCCACAAAATGGGAGGATTTTTTTCACTTAGCATAGTTTTCTTATAACAAAAACTATCTAGCTACTATTAAAATGAGTCCTTTCAAAGCATTTTATTGCTAAAATTGTCATACACCCCTTAGCTGGAGTCAACTAGAAGATAAACTTATATTCAAACTAGATGCTTTACATGAAATGGAAAAAATAGCATGGAGGATACGTGATAATATCAAAACAGATCAAGAATGACAAAAGAGTTATGAAAACAAGAAAAGCATTCATAAAGAATTCAACATTTGGGACCATGTATTCTTGTGGCTAAAATGCAGGAAAATCACTCTACAAATAGGAACGTGTGCCAAGTTGGCACCACAATTCTGTGGGCCTTTTGAAATATTTTACATAATTGGGCCAATAGAATATCAGCTAGCTCTACCCAATCATATTAAAGTGCATAATGTATTCCATGTATCCTTATTAAAAAAATATGTCCATGACAATTCTCATGTCATTGACTGGAATGTGATACAGGTGGAACCCGAAAGAGATTTCCTACCAGAGCCACTCTATATTATGGATCCGAAAGAGACCGTGCCCTGGAATCGAGTCATCACTCTGGTTAAAGTACGATGGAAGCACTTCACCCCTGAGGAGGCTAAATGGGACCGAGAGGATGCTATGAAGGAAGTGTACCTAGTATTATTTCAGTACGAAACAACTGAATAAATAAAAACATTGGTGATGATGTTATTTTGAGAGGAGGTAGATGTAACACCCCTTTGTTGTTATGTAAATATCTTCTTTATTGGTTATTATTAGACTATTATAGTAGGTGGCCAACAAGCCACATGAAAAATAAAGGATGTTGGAAATAATATGTTGAATAAATAAAATTAGGAGTTAAAGCTATTCAGATGATAATCAATTCCATTTTTTAAAAATAAAACTAAAAAGAAAAAGGAAAAACACTCAGTTGAAGATAAACACCGAGTGAAAAGATCTGTGGGAGATAAAAACAAATTTTGAAGAAAAAAAAGTAACAACCTAGGATAAGGGGTGAGAAGAACCCTAAATGGTGGGATGCTACCAGGGAAACATTTGTTGAGGATCAACGTATATAATACGTGATGGGAATCATCAAGAGGTTGTTGATTCCAAACAAAATTTCTCTGCTCGGGGACAACCAAAGGAAATTGGTTCCACGTTGGAAGGAAAAATTGTTTCCCAGAAGCATTTTCTAGCCAAGAGCATCACTCCGGCCAAGACTTTGGGTAGAGGTTCTACTGTTTACATTTACATATGAATTTTTTGTTTTGTTTATTGATAAATTACAAGTATGGGATTCTATTGATTACTTCGTAAATGAACTTGTTTCTCTATTATTTGATATATTATGGGAAAATTATATGTAATACATAGTGATAAATTAATTAAGAGATGTTTTTTTATTAATTATCCCAAAGAGGATATGTATGATTATTTTGGACAATATTAAATGCATGAAAATATGTTGCAATAGTTTCAGAAGAGATGTGATTTGAGGACCTAAGAAGAGGAAGCATTTCTCAAAAGAGGTTATGTCTGTTAATTTTAGATAGTAGTAGAATGCATGAAAATATGTTATAATAGTTTTAGAAGAGATGTGATTTGAAGACATCAGTAGATGACACATTTCTCAAAATGGTATGAATGATCAGCTAGGTAATATTATTATGGATGAGTTCCTGTAGGAAATAAAAAGGAAGAAAACTAAAAGGGGCATGATTAAGTTACTCTTGAAAAAGGAAATGGAGACCATTGTATGTTTTTTTAAGTTAGAAAAGTTAAGGATGGAACAGAATAAGAAAATGAGAGACAATGATGTACATGATGCATGTAGGGGAAGAGTCCTATGATTATGAATGTAGAGAGGGAATATACCAGACTCTACAACATGCATAGAAAACTTTTAAACTAGTAATATTAATTAACATAAACAAGTTAGATAGGAGTTATTAGGTAGAAGGGTAGAATCAACCTGTAGAGAGTTGACATATTTGGATAGTCACTTCAGAATCTATTAAGATATATTAGGAGTAGGCATGTACACAATTAACACTAGTTGAAAATTTGCTAGGTCAACTATGTGAATTTGTATGGCAGACTAGTTAAAGTTTGGACATCAGTTTGGGGCGTTGGTAACACTCGGAACCTGTACGACTAATGGAATAACTTAAGGTGAGTGGTAGAAGATTTGATAAAGTAGTGACATATTTCCAATTAGTGTTCAACAACCATCATTATAGTCTGAAGCTACTAACGAACAGTGTGACAGTGGCCAGTGAATTTAAGAAAAACATGGGGTTGTCGTAACCTCCACCGTTACAAGAAGGGAAGTTGGAGCCATATTCTTAGTTAGGGACAAATAAAGTTGGCACAAGAAAGATCTGGATCCAACCACGTGAAACAATTTCAATCTAACAATATGTGTTGTCTTTATTATTAGATAGGAATAAGAAGAAACTTTGTTAGCTAAAGGACTCAATAAATAGTAGATGAAGGAAGGGGTGGTGGAATTAAATTTATCTATTCTACAAAACCAAAACTTATACGCTAACACACTTCTGCCCTTCTACAGTAACTTGTAACTTCTAAAGATGTACACGGTCATAGAAGAATTTATACTCTGTAAAGAATAAAAAGGTACTCAGAGATCCATTAAATTGGTTAAGGGAAAATGATATTGAACCCAAATTATATGGGCAGGATTACAATACAGACACCTGATAGGCTACCCTTGAGTAAATAGAAGGGATAACTAAAAAATTATTCTATTATTCGAATGACATGCAGAAAGAGATGTACATATAATTAAAAGTTCTGTCTGGTACCATTTCACATTTACAGATCCATTGTATGGAAACAAGAACTCAAAATTGGAACATTTACCAATTTCATTATTACAAGAGTTAAGAGTAAAAGACTCGATATATTCACAGTTCCATATTTATATAAATAAGAGAAAAATGCATTGATTCACCATTATAGTAACCAAAATAAAATCTGGAAACATTTACAGTCCCATCATTATAGAAGTGGGCATAGTTGGAAACTGAAAGAAAACATCGAAATATCATTGAAGAGACAGGAATAACACTGAAATATTCATAGTTCATCATTTTAGGGTCAAACTCAAAAACTAAGAGAAAAGTTACAGTGAGGGGGATTAATAGTTGCACCCTCCCTCTTAACCAAATTATATCACATCCTATGATTCTGTCTTACTACCTACAACCTACAAATTTGGAGAAATCCAATGGTTGAAGCACCACACCAATTGTAACCTCAGATGCGCACAGGGGTAGGTTCCCTGGTGCGATTTTTGGGCCACGATGAATACAAGGCATAGAAAAATGGACAACCAACCAAACTAAAAACCCTAGCAAGTTTAATGCACAAGGTACCCACTTGTAGAATCGAAGAGGGGGGGGGGGAATTTAACCTTACACCCAACTTCGAGACAAAGCCACAAAGATGGGTAACTATATTGAAGGTGCTTGACAGAGAATAAAAAATGAATAAGTTAAATTTGAAAAAGAACTACAAAAGAGAAAGAACCCAGAAATCACAAAATAGTTAAGAAGAAAAGGCACCAAAATTTTACTGTATTGAAGTGTTTGTAGAGGTGGTCACCATCCAACTACTTGAATAAAGAATAAAAAATTAAAACACAACCAAGAAAATTTGAAAAGGGTAGAGATACTATCGGGGAGTGATGTAAGAGCATGATCTTCCCCAACAAAGAAAAATTCAACTTACCCTTGCTTGGAAATTGATGGCGAAACTCTCCTCTAATAGAACAGCCATTTAGAATGAGTGGAAGCCTTAAAAGGGGAGGCTACATGTATACTCCAAGCCATAGGGTGAAATGAGAGATGATTAATTCTAGAAGCCATCGCAATGAAAGAAACAATAGTTCGAAGCCTTAAAACATTTGTGAAAAATAGTCATACATGTAGGAGGAGCGAAGGCCTTAAGTCACCAGGTAGAAGGACAACCACCATATCTGAAGCATAAACCCACAAAATAGTGAAATCCTTCACGTATATTCTAGAAATCGTAACGGAAGAGAAGACATGATGGTTTTATTAGGTTGTACTTTTATTTGGTAAGGCATAGTTGTCGAGAGAGTGCTAGAGAGTTACCCATCGAGGCAAGGCGCCACCACAGAAAGAACTATGGATAGAGAGAGGTAGGACACTCACAAAACTCAGTCATTTTAGTGAAGGAATTACCGAGCGAAAAGTATGTAATGGATCTAGGCTTAGGGTGAATGCAAACACATGATAACCTTAGATTTCCATGCACATATATCCACCCTTGATTATTGTTTCCTCAAGAATGGAGTAGGCATGTGACGAGCGTGATAGCCATATAAATGAGGCAAAAGTGTAAGAAGGAGAGTGATGGAGCTCGGAGGTAGTACCACCTCGAGTAATGCATAGCTAGCCTCCTCACTTTAGACACATAGTAAACATGGTTAAGGTATGGTTGCACCCTATGGATGTTAATGGGTTAAGATACAAGTATAGCTTTAGTATTTAAATAACCAAACTCGCTAAGTATGACATTGGAGGTGCGGGGCTAATAAATGAATCATAAACTCTCATATAGCACATAGTTGAAAAGGGTGGAATCCTACAAAGGCTTCATACTATTAAACCATGCATTTTCAATTCAAAGTAGATTAGAGAAATCTTTATTACTGTATTGGAAAAAGAAATATCTCTCTTAGTGCATATGATGAAGGTACATTCTACAATATGTTATCATAGGTGTATGACATGGCTAGGTATGTTGACTAATGCAAAAGTATTTGTTAAGAAATGCAAAATATGTTAATATGTTGTTGTCGCCAAAATGACCCTCCTTAAAACTAGTTCTCCTATGAAAGTGTTGCCTTTTGTTTCCTTATCATTTGACTCCCTTTCATGTTCCAATGATTCAAATAGCTCACCTCGATCTTCACATCAAAATATCCTCAATCACCTTATATTAAAATTATTATTATTGTAACAATTATAATTCGTAATCACTAATATATTAAAAATAATCATTTTTTATCATTAGTTGAAACTATTAAAACATTATATTGTAAATTATAATTTTTTTTTTATTTAAATAAAAAATTGATTTAAATACAAGGCTAATTTAAAAAATAAAATAAAAATTAAACATAATAATCAAATTATAAAACATAAATGATAAATTAAATTAGTACACATTAAATTTGAATTAACTAATATATAAAAAAATGAATTAAATTACAATAATAAACCAATAAATTAAATAGAACAAATAAAATTAAATTAAATAAAACAAATAAAATTGAACTAAATAAAACAAATTAAATTAAATAATAATATTAAGAAATTAAAAGATAAATAAATTATTCACCTAACTACCCTCACTACCTCATACTCATCTATTCTTCACAATTTTAAAGGCAAATTCACATATTCTTCTAAGAAGGCATGCATACAAATTCGAATGAAGGGATAAGCGCATGATCCACTATTTAAGGAAAGAAAAAAGCAAACTTGATACTAATATAAAAACAATCTTGTCACTCCATGCACATGTAATAAAGCCGAGTGTTTTAAGGAAAAGAGGTAATAGCATCAACACGCACATGCCATCAACACGCACAAAACCGTTGATCACATTTATTTGATGGTTGATATTCATCAGGCCTAGAATGGTTCTCAACTTCCTCTCTCGCTACGGACCAAACAACGTTAGGAACTCTGTTTAAAATGGTTTATTATTTTTTAAATAATAAAGTCTAATAAATATGATTTTAATATATATAATTTGTATTATTTCAAATAAATAAAAATACTTATTATTTAAAGCAAGTATATACATATATATTTGAAACTAGTAGGCTATATATATAATTTGGATTTCAAATTTCACATTTACATATATTATGTTATAAATAGTTTAGATAAGAGTATATTATTAATGATAATTAAAGATTATTTGAATTTCATATTAAAATATAAATTTGAAAATTTTAATTCAAATTTTAATTTATATTTAAAATTTATTTTATTTATATATATATAGATAGATTTTATATTTTCTATTTTATTTCAATTTTTTCATTTTTAATGGTTGGTGAGTGGAAAATGTGCATGTATAAGTTTAACATGGAAGAATATTGAAAGGGGGACTATTCAAATTTTATATTTAAATGGAAATATAGAATTTATTATATATTTATTTCGGATTTCATTTCAACTGAAAATTTTATTTGTAATGAGTGAGTATGTGTTATTTTAATTTATCATATATATATTTTTACTATTTTTACATTTCTTTATTTATGCAAGAATTTTACTATGACCAGTTCAATAATTAATTGATTGAATATTTAAAGAAAGTATATATACATATATATATATATATATATATATATATGAAACTAGTAGGCTATATATATAATTTGGATTTCAAATTTCACATTTACATATATTATGTTATTAACATTTTAGATAAGAGTATATTATTAATGATAATTAAAGATTATTTGAATTTTATATTAAAATATAAATTTGAAAATTTTAATTCAAATTTTAATTTATATTTAAAATTATATATATATATATATATATATATATATATAGATATAGATTTTATATTTTATATTTTATTTCAATTTTTTCTTTTTTTAATGATCGGTGAGTGGAAAATGTGCATGTATAAGTTTAACGTGGAAGCATATTGAAAGGAGGACTATTCAAATTTTATATTTAAATGGAAATATATAATTTATTATATATTTATTTCGGATTTCATTTCAACTCAAAATTTTATTTGTAATGAGTGAATATGCGTTATTTTAATTTATCATATATATATTTTTATTATTTTTACATTTCTTTATTTATGTAAGAATTTTACTATGGACAGTTCAATAATTAATTGATTGAAGATTTGAATGAGGGATTAATAGCAATAAATATAAGTTTCATTTAGTTATAAAAATAATTATTTATGTACTTTTACTGGAATCTACTAGAGCTAAAAATAGAATGAAATTCCAAAGCATTAAAAGAGGATGTAAAAGATCGCTCGAGTTACCTTTTTTGGGCGGACCTTTCGGGTAGGTTGAAGGATGGCAGTGCATTAGAGATAAAGGCTTATTATTTTTAAGGCCATAATGTACATGTTATAGTGGTGTTGTTTATTGTGACTATGAGGATCTTTATTTAATAATATCTGTTTGTTTCTTTTTCTTCTTTGCACTATTTTCACGTGCGGTTTTATTTACTGGTTCACTGTGCATGTTATTGATATAACATAATTATTCAATAATATTGCATGCTATAATTATTTAAATACATAAATACTTGTTATTTAAGTTTTTTAAATTATATTTGAATTTATTGGTGCATAATGAAACTATAACAATGCATGTTATTTAGAGTTTTATTTGCACGTAAATTTAAATACCATAAAACCAGCCCTCCTATTTTATTTTTTATTATTAATTTCTTTTTTCATTTTTCATTTCTTTATTTTAATAGTAATATGTGGTGATTAGTAATTCTTTGACATAATGAGATTGGTTAATCTCCCATACAGTAAAATTGGTTTAGTTTTTCCAATATTTAATATTTAAAAAAAATGAAATCAAATAACTTAATTTTTTTATTGTTTGATGAATAATAATAGGACTTGATGCTATATTGCTTCAAATACAACATTTCTATTAAATGCATTCAAACCAGTTTCTCTGAACTTCTGTGTTTTAATTTCATTTTGGTTTAATTTTTACTAACCTTTACTTTTTGTGAAAATTTTGATATGTTAATTTAAACTTCACTTCTTCATAACGATATTTTTTTAATAAGTTTTCACATGTTATATGCCTTCCACTTCTATTTCCTAAAAGCACATTATATATTTAAAATACTCTTTATTTAATAATATAGCCTATCTATTTGTTTACTTAAAAAATACATTTAATTTACATTATTTTACAACGACTATTTAATTTATATTATCACGATAGATTTCCCCCTATCATGAAAGGGAGGTCAACCATTATCACCTAAGTGATGCGGTCTCAAGGTGTCCTTAGTTACTCGGAAAATCTGTGCACCACCATATTTTGGTGTCATTGATGGCGAATGAAGTGTTAAAGTTTCATTTTCCTGGTAACTAAAGTAATTGGTTAACACTGTGACCTGTTAGTGGAAGGATCACATCTGCATGCACCTTGAAGGTTTTACTGCATATATTTATTTGTTTTATTCACCTAGAGACTCGCAGATTATATATATTATTTCTATTTTCCAATGGATTTCTCTTGGACTTGCTTGCAAACTAAATTATCTTGTAACATCCCTGGTGTGTTTCATGTTTTTTTATTATGCTAATATTGATGATTGAGAAGAAAGCAACTTTGAAAGAGAATCAAGGTTATTCTACCATTGAGAAGAAGAGGTATGTGATTATGTGTTCGTCAATTTTGATGTCAATTCATTTCAAGTTCATGTTGATTGCTTAAAACCTTCTATGTATAATGAATATTATATAATTTAATTATTCATTTGTAGGTTTAAAGTCACACAACTATAATTTCTTTAATATCAATAACCATGATAAACATAAATATGTAACTAATAATGAACATGTTTATGATGTTAATACACACAATAACAGTATGGTACACGAAAATGTAAATGAAATGATTCTAAAATTTGTTTTCTCTAATATTCATTTATTTACTTTTCCATATATACATCATCACTTCAATAACTCTTTCCAAACTACACACAATTCTTCTTGTTACGATGAACATGAATTTCAATAACAATTAAGTTGCCACATGAAAAATCGTAACATGATTTCAGATTTCTCTAATAGGGAAGTAAACTATGAATATATTACATATACATTAATGTTAGAAATGTTTTATCATTTAAATAATAACACAAATTATTATGATTTCATAGAATATTGGATGGAAGAAGTATTTAAGAGAGCATCATTTTATCATTGTGTTGATATCAACTCCCGAACTAAAATGAGTACAGCACCTTACTTTTTCTTACAATTACTAAATATATTACTATTTTTGAAACTTAAATATAAGGATCTTGAATTTGATAAATTATTGTCATGATTACACTCATTGTTTGACTTCTTTGAACAATTTTTCTTCTGAAAACACATGTATATAAATAAACCTTTTATGCTTTGTAGGTTTATAATTAATAAAGATGAACGGTTTTTGCATCTTAAAGAGTCTTTATGTGATCAAAGTAGAATGGAATACCCCTATGTGAGTCCTTAGTATGAACCATATTAATGAGAATTTGTAATGCATACTTAAAGACTTGGTTTGTACATCATGTTTAAAGGTAACAATATTTAAAGGCTCCAATATTAATTTCTTAGTAATGTCACCTTCATATTGAATATTCCTCACCCCAATTTTTCTTCCATACTACTTACACATAAATACTTAGGGATCACATTGAGTCATAAGAGCTATAGCTTTAAATGTAATATTGAGCTTTCATAAAATTCAATTGAAACTTTGATAGAGCTAGTTTGTCACATCACAACCATACATGTGACATTCCCCTATCACCATACTATCATAGGGATAGAAATAGATGTTTTCTGGTGTGGGTTATGTTGGTATCTTCATCGTGGATATGGATGCTCGCTACCAGGAAAACAAGGTCAGTGGTATTATATTAAAATATTGTGTGTTTTCCTCCCACTCCTTCTGTTGAGGTAACCTCCGATGGGCCGTGCTAAGATCTCCACGGGGCTATGAATGCTCACTCGCAGTGGAACAAGGTCAGTGGTATTAGGCTAAGTTCAATGTGTAATCACCCCATCATGTGAACGCTATGTTTGCTAAATAAATTAAAGGAAGGGCCTTTAACACAAAGAGAAAACAAGAATCCAGAAAATTTCTCATCTCAGGATAATGGATGAATCTGTTAAGACTATAGATATTCATTAACAGTAGAGTAACATCCAATTCTAGAAGCTCGAGTTATAGACCCAAAAAAGAACTAAAATCCATGATAGTTAACCTACTTAGTTTCAATACCTAACTACTCACCTAACTACCCTCACTACCTCATACTCAACGACTCTTCACAATTCTGAAGGAAATGCACATAATTATAATCATCTTTTAAAAAGGCATGCATAGAAATCCAAATGAGGGCACATGATCCGTTATTTAAGGAGGAAAACGAAGAAAACAAACTTCACACTAATATAAAAACAATCTTCTCAATCCACAAACATGTAATAAATACCCATGTTTCAATGTTTTAAGGAAATGAGGTAATAGCATTAACACATGCATGTCATCGAACATAACCGTTGATCACATTCATTTGATGGTTGATATTCATCTGGCCTAGAATGGTTCTCAACTTCCTCTCTCGCTACGGACCAGACAGGGTTATGAACTATCTTTAAAAGATTTATTAATTTTTAAATACTAAACTCTAATAAATATGATTTTAATACCTATAATTTGTATTATTTCAAATAAATAAGAATACGAATTATTTAAAGATTTTATATATATATATATATATATGTATATATATATATATATATTAAAACTACAATGTTATATATAATATTTCGATTTCCAATTTTACATTTAAATACATTATATATTATGTTATTAACATTTTAGATACGAATCTAAAATATATTATTAATGATAATTAAAAATTATTTAAATCTTATATCAAATTGGAGATTTTACATTTTTAATTCAATTTTTTATTTATATTTTATTACACATTATTGTTTCTATAGTTGGTGAATAGAAAATGGGTAGGTATGAGTTTAAGGTGGAAGAACGTTGAAAGGAAAATTATTCAATTTTACGTTGAAATGGAAATACAAAATTTATTATATATTTATTTTGAATTTCATTTCAACTCAAAATTTTGTTTTTAATGGGTGAATATACACTATTTTTATTTATCTCATATCTATATCTATATCTATCTATATATATATATAGATATATATATATATATATATATATATATATATATATATATATATATATATATATATATATATTAATTTTTACGGTTTTCTATTTATGTAATAACTTTATCATGGGAAATTTAATAATTAATTGATTGAAGATTTGAACGAGAGATTAATGAGAGTAATAAATATATGTTTTATTTACTTATATTAACAATTATTTATGTAATTTTACTGGAAGTTATGAGAACTAAAAGTAAAACAAACTTCTAGAACTTTAAAAGAGGATGTAGAAGATCGTTCCATGGACCTTTTTTGGGCGGAACTTTAGGGCAGATTGAAGGATGGTGGTGCATTGGAGATGAAGATTTATTCTTTTTAATGTCATCATGTACTTGCTACAGTGGAAATATATGTTTCTTTTTTTTTATCAGGTAAGAGTAGGACCTTCTATTAATCAAGATAAAAATACATAAATTACAAATTGCAGCCCTGTGAGAGTTCAACTGGCAGCTATTCAAACAAAAGCCGAACCACGCAACCAAAACCATGCATAATCCAAACAAAACAACCTGGGAGTTACCTCCGTTTACAATTGACAGTAGGCAAACAAAAGATCATTTGGTCAAGTTGTGTAGTGCTGAAAGAAAATGAGCCTCCAAAAGAAGCTTCAAGTGAGGGTCCACTAGACTTTAAACTAGGAAGATCAACAAGAAACTTTAAAGAGCAAGTAGAGCCGTGCACCATCTGAGTCGACCTGCCAGTATCCATTGGGCCTGCTCAGACCCACAACCACAACACCAACCATGGCCCACAATAACGACCGCAACTATGGGCCCACAACAACCGACACCAAACCCTTCTTACGAACCAAACGTAAACTTTATTCCCACCCTCTAAACTTTTTTCGGGTCCGAGACCCAAGCTAACTTACACGAGCAACCATACACCGGTGATCTCCCACCGATGATCTAATGGTGTAAAGGGATATCAGGTGGAGAAATCGCACAAGGGATAACCATTCGATACGAGCAGTATTCTCTCACCTATCCCTGCTACATGTTGCCTGATGAGTGGAATAAGGGCCTTCCTCCAAAAAACCCGATACCACTTAGATCCCGCTCGATAAACCTCTTGTGATTTTGGATAACTACGCCTTGTGGAATAACTATCGTGCTCTTTCGCCAAGTGGTTGCCATTGATCAAGTGCATTGAATGGTTATTGTGCCATCCTTCTAAAATCTTAGTTGAACCAAAAACACCATCAACCTTTCCACCTAAAGATCTATTCCATAGCCAACCCAGTCTGTAGTGCATCTAGAGTAGGGCCGAGGAAGTATTGAGTTGTGGACTGTGACCCACCCCACATGAGGGTAGACAAGTTAGGGTACTATGTCCTCCCTCCTATCTTCTGTACCATCTTATTCCTTCCTGTGAATCCATAGCTCTATATCTTTATCCGCCTGACAGAGACAGACCTCCAACAGCTTGTATGTGGGTACAAGATCCCAATAAAACCGAGAATCCCTATTCATGTAGGTGACCCTCTCATTCGCCAAGCGATCTGCTAACATGTTATCTTTCCTCTTCACGTGGAGAAAGATGACCATTTTTAAGGTTTGCAGGTGGGTTTGGATTTGGTAAAAGACTTGCAAAAGCCTCCACTGCTTTGAAACTTTGTTTGGAGAAGTTCCATTACAAATTTTCTGGGCCGCTCTGATAATCAATTCCAAATCTGCTTCTATGGTGACATTGTGCACATTAGAAACTTACAAAATTTCCAAGACTTGTTCTAGTGCCATAAGCTCTACCATGTCGTTAGTAGCCTTGCCCAAGTGGCCATGGAAGATTTTCTTTATTTGACCCTATTCATCTCTTATAACCCCTCGAAATCCAACTAACCCTAGATTTCCTTTAGAAGGTCCATCTATATTAACCTTTAGGAAGCCATGTGGAGGAGGCTGTCAAATATTAATATTTTCGCTAATTTTGCTTACCCCCTTGGTTAAGCCCTAAGGGTTTATGGACTGTAGACCCAACTGCATAAGAATGCTCACCTATTGGGGCAGAGGAGGATCCTTAGGAAGATTCCTTAGTAGGCTTCTTATTGTATCTTTGAGTTGCCTCAATATTTGAGCAATTATGCATTTGGTCTCTCTTGCTTTGTCTTTGAAGATCCGATTGTTGCACTCTTTCCAAACATTCCAGATAATAAAGCCTGGTACCAGAATCCAGGCTTTATTAGTTATTTCATTCCCTGAGAAATTTACCCGCCAGTTCTTCAAGGTATTGGAAATGTTGAGATTGTCCCTCTCTATTTGCCTAAAGATTGAGGCTACATAGTCCCATATATTTGAAGTGAAAGGACACAGGTTGAGAAGGTGATCCATTGTCTCCTCTTGAGAGCCATAGAGATAGCATTAGGAAGGGTCGATAAAGCCCTTTTTTTTAGATTCTCCCAGGTTAAGATTTTCCTTTGATGCACTAACTAGATAAATAACTTTGTTTGCATCCAGTGGGGGCTTTGCCATAGTTTCTTCCAGACTAGAACAAGATTCATATATTTAAATCCCGTTACTCCCTATTTGGATTCTTTGAGGTTAAAGTTACCTTCGGGGTTCTTTCCCCATCTTAGTTGGTCAGGTAAGGAGGAAACTAGAATCCTTTTGCGCTCTAGCTCCTGGGTGAGAGTTCTTGCCAGGGCCTTCAAAGGACTATCATCAATGTAGCCCAGATCCTTCCAATTCCTCCATTTTTCATTATCCCCATCTTGGTCCCAGAAATCTTTTACCATAATGAGCCCTTTATTATCTCTGTCTCTCTTGAGATTTGCTAAACCATCCTTATATAGGATGGGTTCCTATTGCCAGTTGTCCTCCAAAAAACTGTTGTTAGGTTCCCTGCTTGAATTTCCCAGAATCTGTGTTGCTGAACAATGCTTTTATTCCCCCATGCCAGATTCCAAATATGAGAGCCCCTAATTTTCCCTTACATTCTAATGTGATCCTTTTCCTGCCAATTCTTGGCATATTTTTGTTTCCACAGCTTAGCCCATGGAGCTACCGCTTCCAGTGGAAATATATGTTTCATTTAGTTATAATAACAATTATTTATGTAATTTTATTGGAATTTATGAGAATTAAAAGGAAAACAAACTTCTAGAACTTTAAAAGAGGATATAGAATATCGTTCCATATACCTGTTTTGGGCGGAAATTTAGGGCAGATTGAAGGATGGTGGTGCATTAGAGATGAAGATTTATTCTTTTTAATGTCGTCATGTACTTGCTACAGTGGTGTTGTTCATTGTGACTATGAGGATCCTTATTTAATAATATCTATTTCTTTCTTTTCCTTATGTGCAGTATTTTTACATGAGGTTTTATTTCCTAGTTCATTGTGTAGGCGATTAATATAACATGATTATTCAATAATATTGCATGCTATAATGATTTAAATACTTCAATACATGTTATTTAAAGCTTTTTAAATTATATTTGAATTATTAGTTGCAGAACAAAACTTTAACAATACATAATATTTGGGGTTTTATTTGCATGCAAATTTAAATGCCATAAAACCGGTCGTCCTATTTTGTATTGTATTATTAATTTATTTTGTATTTTTTATTTTACTGCTAATATGTTGTGATTAGAAATGCTTTGACATGATCAGATTGGTTAATCTCCCACATAGTAAAATTGGTCTAGTTTTTTGAATATTTACTATTTACAAAAAGTAAATTAAATAATTTAATTGTTTTGTTGTAGGAAGAATAATAATAGCAGTTAATTCCATATTGTTTCAACTACAACATTTCTATTAAATGCATTCAAACTAGTTTCTCCAATTTTTTTGTTTTTTATTTTTTATTTTTTATTTTTTTCCTAAGCTTTAGGTTTTGTGAGAGATATGATAGATTAATATAAACTTCTCTTAGTCATAATGACATTTTATTTCTAATAAGTTTTCACATGTTATACGCCTGGCAGTTCTATTTCCTAAAAAAATATTGTTTATATAAAATACTCTGTATTTAATAGTCTAACCAATCTATTTTTTTAATTAGAAAATACATTTAATTTACATTATCACCATAGATTATCCCCTGTGGTGAAAGGGAGGTCAGGCCCTATCACCTGAAGCGGGAGGATCAAATATCCTCAATGATATGGTCTCAAGTTGTCCTCAGTTACCGAGACAATATGTGCATCAACATATGCCAAAGGGATAAGTCAGAGTGTAGGTCTATATTGACCATTGTCAATCTAATATAGGCCGTAAGATTTAGCAAGTATGGATTTTGTATTGGGGCTTCCTAGAATAAAATAACATAATGATTCAATTTATGTTGTTGATGATCTATTCTCAAAAGTGTAACATTTTATAGCTTGTATAAAAACCAATGGTGCAACCAATATTGCAAATTTATTCTTTCAAAAAAAATATTGAGGTTGTATGGATTGCCTAAAAACATTTTTTTTTTATAGAGATATAAGATTTGTAGTTAATTTTTTGAGAAATTTGTGGAAGAAAGTAGGTACTAACATGCATTTTAGCTCATCATACCACCCACATGGCAATAGAAAAATATATTTGTTAAAGGTAAGTTTAGGAAATATTTTAAGAAGTTTGGTAAATGAGAATCCGTAGCAATTGTTTCATGTACGTGCTCAAGAAGAATCTTCATACAAAGATACACCTAATAGAAGCAAAAGGTTGAGTCCATTTCAATGTTTGTATGGAAAATATCCAAAAGGAGCCGATGGATTAAGGAGTTTAGAAAAACAAGAGTCGAATACCACTGACGGTGAGGATTTTACAACAAATATACATGAATTATAGCAAAGAATATATCTATATCTATATATATATATATATATATATATATATATATATATATATATATATATATATATATATATAAAGAAAGTAGTACAAGTATAAACAAAGAGGAAACATGAGAATGAGATAGATTAATTTAGAAGTTGGTGATGCATTTGTGGAACACTTGAGAAAAAAAGTTTTCTTATAGGTACATATAACAAGTTAAAACTCAATAAGGTTCGACTATGTAAATTTTTAAGAAAGTTTTTTCTTTTTTAATGGTTATTAAATAGAACTCTCAAGTAGATTTGTATCCGTTCAAGGAGACACACAATGTGTGAGTAGATGAACCTTTTAGTGATGAAAATCGAAACATGTGAGGAAGAGACAACTTCTTAAAAATAGCTCATAAGGAAATTGAAGCAATATTCTACTAAAATATGGAAAAAATAATAAGCAGAAATTAATACTTTTAGTATTTAGTTAAGTGGAAGAGTAAAACATTATAGGATGCTATTTGGATGACAATAACGAAACTTTCCAAGCATGGCATTAAAGATCTTATAAGCAATTATTCTCTTCCCTAGGAGTCTCTTATTAGTTAAACTAATGACTGACTTTCATAGGTCGAAATATTTACTAAAGGATGTTTGATTTTTCAAATTTTCATTTAAATTTGTAATATTAAAATTTTTTAAATTATAATATTTCTAGAAAACATCTAGATAGTTAGGAGGTTTTAATAAGTGTCATTTAGTTTCTATGCAATAATACAAACTTAGTTAAATTTTGGAAGTTGTTAGATAATGTAAGCAAAAGATTGTGTTTTGTATATATTGTATAAGAGAATTTTATCTGAGATCTCAATGTAATCACAAGGGAAACGAGAGAGGGGAGATCATATAGAATAGAGGGTGTGAAGAGGTCTAAGTTAAATCAAGAGTATGGTCATGCAAATAACATTAGAAAACCTATCATCTTCTATCCTTTCTTTTGATCAATGAAAATATATTAGAGTTATGTATTTTCCTTTTGATCAATCAAATTGTGTATATGTGTGATTGTTTGTGTTCCATCTTATTTCATTGAATAAACATGATTTCATCAAGGATCAAATCATATTGCCTTCCTGGTATACATAGAGAAAATACACTACTAATTATACTAACTATTCAAAGTTCCACTATGAAATGTTTCCGCACTGATATCCTTACTGAACGGGAACATAAAAAATTTATAATCAAAATTCAATGTAAATTATTTTCTACTAAACTACTGACCTCTAGTAGCAAGGTTCCACAACTTGACATCTGGTCTTCTAGTATTACAGTTGTGTTGTGGGGTGTCATAATATCCCTCGATGTTTTGGCTATTCTTTTATTTTTTTTCTCATTTTTACCAGTACCCAATATTTCGATCTTCACTTATATTAGCTATCAGGCCTATGTAATATAAATATTGTCGTCTAATAACCTTCTATCATAATATATCATACCATTCAAAGACACTAATAAATCATTATTCTAATATTAATTGATTGTTGATATCCATATAGGTCAAGCCTTGGTGGTGTTAAGTGACAGTGAATTGGTCATCAACTATTTTCGTCATATTAGGATAAACTAAAGTGTTATTTTAGAAAAACACTAATATTCCTAGTAATCATTGGGCTATAACAGTTGGTCCTATGCGGTGTTTAGTTGTAAGACCTACGTTCTAAGGTTCTAAACCTTTGGTGACTTTG
Organism: Pinus tabuliformis; assembly: GCA_031772625.1. Lineage (NCBI taxonomy): Eukaryota > Viridiplantae > Streptophyta > Pinopsida > Pinales > Pinaceae > Pinus > Pinus tabuliformis. Next base: position 631,491,978 of record CM062817.1, on the reverse strand, counting down.
TCTGAGTTTTGTGTTAAGCACTCAATAGCATACCACTGGGATTTAAGTGCTCACACACGTGCGTGTTCAACATCAAATTTCTACATAGTACACTTACACACATATATAAAGGATCAACAAATACTAATCTTAACCAAAAATCTATTAAACATAGAGAATGATAAAGTCTCTTTAAACACAAATCTTTTTCCAAATATTCAATCTAAAAAAATTAATTTTTTCATGATAATTTAGAATAATAAAAAAAAACATTAATCACCACTTAAAATCAATAACTAAAACCAACGAAATTTCCTTCAACTAAAAATTCAAAACATCTTAATAGAATTTTTGGTTTTCCCTTTAATTTTTTCCCAGCTTTAAATCTAAAATTTTTAATGCTTACATCAAAACCAATCTCATAATTAGAAGTTGTTACATTAATTAATTTTATTTTTTCTTAACATTGTGTGTGAAGTTTATCCAAACTACTAGAATTTCCAGGTGTCTAACATAATTACATCGAAACATGTTTCTATGATGGGCTGATCTTTAATTTTTGATCGTGCTCTATCTAATAATCATGTGGCAATTTGAATAATTATTTTACATCGAAAGTGTTTCTATGATGGACTGATCTTGCTTTATCCAATAACCATGTGGCAATTTGAATAATTATTTTACATCGAAAGTGTTTCTATGATGGGTTGATCTTTCAATTTTCGTCGTATTCTATCGCATAACCATGTGGCAATTTTTATCCAATAACCATGTGGCAATTTGAATAATTATTTTACATCGAAAGTGTTTCTATGATGGGCTGATCTTTCAATTTTCGTTGTATTCTATCGCATAATCATGCGGCAATTTGAATAATTACGCCGTAAGGCGTTCCCTCTGAGAAAGACATCCCTAAAATGTGACGTGTGCGATCCTGAGCCATTGATTCTGTGTGTTAGATGATTGGAGTGTTTTATGCCGTTCGTTTTATCTGTTTTTCATAAAAAATGGTTTTTTTCCATGGTAATGGGGCATGAAAGGCTAGGCCTGGCCTGCTGGCGATGAGACTCTTCGCAGAGACTGCCTGCTGGCAATGAGACTCTTCTGCTGGCGATGAGACTCTTCGCAGAGACTCTTCATGTCTTTCTTCCCTACTCTTTGTACCTATTTGAAGGCTATGTGGAAAATCTGATGCATTGTTTTTTCTTATTCCCACCTGCCTCGCGAATCGCACGCTCCTTCGGCCTATCCATGTCCATAGCAACCCTGTGCGCTCCTTGGAGGGATCTGATGTCAAAATTGCTTTCTGGGTAAATTACCAGTGTTGTTTATCCCATATCCTTTTCCAGTTGCTATATAGGTTAATGTTAGTAATAAGACGCAGCAAGACAATAAATTGTGTGTATATTCAAGATCTTCTCCATTGTTTCACATGTGTATCCTTCCTCTGAGTCGGCATTAAAACTCGAGGAAAACTAGTAAGAAGGCTATGATTTAGAAACATTACAGACACATGGGCCATTATTTGCGGATATCTGGTGAAAAAACACAGAAAATAGGCACGCATTTGTAAGACGAAAGAAAGTTTGGGGTCGGCCCGCCTTCACATTTTTCGGTTCGTTCCTCTGCCTATTCTTAACTCCTCTCTGGTTTCCTTGCTCATTTTTTATTAATGACTGTCTCTTATTGAAGTTCTTAAAGCATTTTACATGGTATGATAGTGACCCAAATTAGGACTTGTAGGCTTCTAATTTATATACTTTTAAAGGCAAAATACTATCTTCCTGCACTTTAAGGCAAGACCAAAAAAGTATAGGCTATATTGTCTTCTTGATAATGAATTTATTATATTTAATAGATTAGAAAAAGCCTATAAGACCCTAAAGCTTGGAGGGATCTGATGTCAAAATTGCTTTCTGGGTAAATTACCAGTGTTGTTTATCCCATATCCTTTTCCAGTTGCTATATAGGTTAATGTTAGTAATAAGACACAGCAAGACAATAAATTGTGTGTATATTCAAGATCTTCTCCATTGTTTCACATGTGTATCCTTCCTCTGAGTCGGCATTAAAACTCGAGGAAAACTAGTAAGAAGGCTATGATTTAGAAACATTACAGACACATGGGCCATTATTTGCGGATAATCTGCAAATGATTCACACAGCCAATAGGTGAAGATTATTGAAAATTGAGAATACCATCATCTATGATATGCTCAAGTAGGCCACAAGATAGAGGACATCGGGGTTACCTTGACTAGCAATAAGGGGCACCAAGACACCATGAAGAGGTCCTACATTAGAGAAGTCACCAGGGGATAGTGGGTCAATGAACCATCCTTCATGGCATTTCTACGGATCTGATACAGTAATTACTAGAAATGCAATCAAGTATGGCATCAATTTATGAAGATTAATATGTAAATTCCATGGGATTCAAGTATAGTTCCAAGTCTGGTATGAGATTCAGTTGGTCAGATTGGTGCAGGTAGGAGTCAATGGGAGCCGATCAACATCTGGATGCAATTTATAGACCACGGTATAAGGGAATTCTTTCTGCTTAGTTGTTATATTGCTATCTAAGTTGGTCACCAGGATTTGATGCTCATGGCCGCAAGACCAATCCAATCTAGCCTAATTGAAATCATCATGCAGAAGCAATAAAAATGGGAAACATCCAAGTCAGTAGAAACATTCCCAACAATAGCTGAAAGGAACAATGTGGGACAAGACAATAGCCACGACCGATTATGGTAATCGTGCATTTATGCACCACCCTCTATCACGGTCAGACAATGTTTCATGTCAAATTGTGATCAAACTGTGTAATCTTGAAGGTGGAACGTAATTTATGACTATTAAAATTGTCAAGCTGAAGAATTGACCCAGCCACAAAATATTAAAAGTTGGAAACAACATTTATGGTTCCTTGTTGAACATTCTATGTTATTCATTTACATCTTGGATTACACTCAAAGTACAGAAAATGAAGATAGTTTGTTCAACAAAATGCCATCTCAATGTATAGATAAAGAAGGTTGTTTGTTCAACAAAATGTCATTTCCCTTAAATGAATGTCACACCTCAAACATATATTTGGTCTATTCTGTTTCAACTTTCAACTTGATCACAAACATTTTTCTTAGCTGGAATAGGTTTTATCAGATCTCTTGTGCTTCTAATGTATAATACAAAACAAGTCTGCATAACGTGCGTCTGGAAATAGTAGTTACAACAAAAGTCCAATACCTTGTCTATCTTCAATTTAGTAAACACGTCTTGCAGAATTTTATAATTCTGGATCATGTCATACTCTGTTTTTGCATCGAAATTTACCTGCAATGTAGCAAATTCCAAAGGGTCATCAAATACTTCAATCAATGAATCATCAGACTTGAATTTTTTTATTAAAACTATTCATTGTTAAGTTCTTCATATCTTAACTACTGGAAGAGCAGGTTTATTCATCAAACTTGAAATGCATGCACTTTTCAACCCTGGTGAGGTGGGTAGGAGTGATCCATCAACTCTTTGTATGTAAAGTGATGTGTTTAATTGTGCATCGAATCCAGACGGTGCATTAGGTCCATTGACTATGAACACCAGCATAGACCCTCTAAACTCCGGTCTAATATGCACCTGCAGGTTGAAAAATCTCAAGTACCAAGGTCACTTGTGTAAACTCGAGATATTTATCCTCACCTAAGCAACCTCTAGGTGCATATAAGACGCGCGTTTATGAGGGTATGTGCTAGTAAATATAGTATCATAGATTCTCCATAGATTCCAAACATTATAGGTAGAGTGAATCATCAAAAGACGAGCAGCGATTCAGACCAACAACCTGAGCATGGATTCAAATAGAATTACATGGCAATTGTGCTCAAAAGCCATTGTGAGTTTTATTTAATTTAAACCTTGTGCATGGAGACAACTCCTGGGTGAACCATGTCTATCATTTGGCATTGAACAGCTCCTGATGCAGCCTGTATATATACACATAACCATCATCCTCATTTCAGAAATCAAGACATGAAAATGTGTTGGGCCCTCAAATGATACATACAGAATCCCTTACAAATGGTCATTCAATGATGGCATCCTGCTACTATCATGTTTTAACATCTCAGCATTCAAATACTAGCAATAACAATGAATTGGGTATGTATTGACTATTGAGTACCTCCTCTATTTTGGAGAGATTGAGCTGCAGGGCAGAATTGATCCATGCTAGAAGCTCGTTCCTGCCTATAAAGTAGGCACCATCCATCATCCCTATATTAGCTCCTACTTTTTGAAGAGGGCTTTGTCTTAGGTTTTGGATTTTGAGGTAGATCATGAGTTGGAGCAGGGGAACCTGAACATGATCCAGGTTTAGGAACAACAATTTCAAGAAACAACCATTAGAACACCACCAACAACATCATCACTAAAATAAACTAAAACCAAAGTAATTGCATCCTATAAGAGAAGGCTACTTGGAAGACTCTGGTCATTTCCAGCAATTCCCCCCCAAGTCTGGCAAAAAGTACCACGATAGGCCTACTATTGTAGGTTGTAGGTTTTGTCTGCTAATAGTTGTCTCTTGCATCTACGAAGTTATCATTGTTATCTGGTCCTGCAACAACAACACCAAATAAACATTAGGGTCATTCCACTAGCAATCAAACCATATCGAATATCCTCCTTTGCAACTAAGAAAGGTTGAATCCTCTTTGTGATACAATGGAAGAAGCCCTGTGGTGGAACTGACGAGGATACTTTGGTCCATATCCCACCATGTAACTTGTGGCCCTTGGATTGTCACCCAGTATGTAATCAACATGAGAAAGGTTTTAGTCCATAGAATGGAGAAAATTTCAATATTTCTAGCTCTTAAGCTAACTGAATTATCATAATGGATAATAATAACCCACCAAGAAGACATTCCAGGCACCAGAAGCAATTTTCTGTGAGATATTAGAAAATGCCCAGCTGGATTTCTGCATGTATTAAATTTACAGAAGCCGGGTTTTAATCTTGTATACTCTGTATTAGAATTAGTTAACATTATCTCCCATGGCAACGGAACAAAATTATATACTGCAAGGTTGAAGAAATTCTATAGGATTTTTAGTGGTACTTCTCTCATGCATTGGTCTCTAAAAGAGTATATTGTAGATATATTCAACTCAGCTTCAGCAGAAAAGCTTCCCAAAGTGATGATTGGGATTGCATAATTATATGGAGGAAACATTAACTTCTTGCTGCCATGAAATGTGAAAGAGGGCATAGTATTCAGATGAGCTGGAACTTCTAGATAAAAGAAATCAGATCCTTCCTTCTCTTGATATCGTTTTGCACACCTTTAGATTAGTCATCCATTGGTGATTCACCAACATTCATTTTAACTAATTCCAGGAGCTTACTTCTCATTGAACCAAAATGTACAGTTTGGGCATAGTCTTGTACTATAAGCCTTGATCATTGTAAAAGAGGCATCTCTGTTTAGCTGGGAATTTTTTTTTGTTTATTTAGTTGCCTAATACCAAAATTCCAATACCTTGTCTATTTTCAATTTAGTAAACACGTCTTGCAGAATTTTATAATTCTGGATCATGTCATACTCTGTTTTTGCATCGAAATTTGCCTGCAATGTAGCAAATTCCAAAGGGTCATCAAATACTTCAATCAATGAATCATCAAACTTGAAATTTTTTATCTTGCAGAATTTTATAATTATGGATCATGTCATACTCTGTTTTTGCATCAAAATTTACCTGCAATGTAGCAAATTCCAAAGGGTCATCAAATACTTCAATCAATCAATCATCAGACTTGAAATTTTTTATTAAAACTATTCATCATTAAGTGCTTCATATCTTAACTACTCGAAGAGCAGGTTTATTCATCAAGCTTGAAATGCATGCACTTTTCAGCCCTGGTGAGGTGGGTATTTATATATTTTACTTCTGAAATCACTATTTAAGTTTGCAAAGTTATACATATTCTATTTTTAGTGTGCAAAGTCATGCATATTCTATCTGTAAATTTGAATTCTAAATTTGAATTGATAACTTTTGAATGATGCAACATATTTTTTTAACCATCAAATTATATTAAAAGATGATATTAAACTACTTGTTCTCGGATCATCTTGCATGTAGTTTAATCTCTGTTTTGTTATTGAATTTCTCCCTACCTTTATCTGACAATATCCATTTTTTACTATATGTGAAGCAGTTGCAAACTAATTTGTAGTTGTTGTTCAACTTTCAGTGTTGAAGGACATTTCTGGACATTCTCTGTATTGCTTCAACTCCGGTAACAACCTTAATCTCCTTTCCGATTTTTTGCTTAATTTCTATTTCATCCATGGACCATGATAGAAAATCCTCTTCCATCAATTGTACATTAGCCTCTCAGCAACTATAGAGTCTTACTTGAAAGCAGAAAGTGTTTTTCATATATTTAACATTATGTATATTATAGAAGTAAAAGATGAGTCTTTTATCATATTGTTCAAGTTCCTTTGGAGACAATCCTTAATAGTAAGTGGGTATTATGGTAAACATTTTAATTTGCTGGGGCACCCACATTTGCCTAGGATTTTATAACATAAGAAAACCTTTAAATCCCTGCAAAACCTTCCTCGTGAGGATTAGATCGTGTGGATTATGTTGGGTTTTCTTCTCGCAAAGACTATTAATTTGCATAGCACTGTGCAGCTTATGTTGGTTACTCACACAACAATGTTAAATACAGATACTTTGCCTTGGCCTACTCTGTTTTGTCACCAGGCAATCCAACTTTCAGCATTGAGAGACATTTCTGGGCGTTTTCTGTATTGCTTCATCTCCAGTAACAACCTTAATCTCCTTTCCGAGTTTTTGCTTCATTTCTATTTCATCCATGGGCCATGATACAAAATCCTCTTCCATCAATTGTACATTAGCCACTGAGCAACTAAAGAGTCTTATAAATTTAATTCAAAATTATTTTCTGATTGAAATGATTCAGTTAGATATATAATTTCTTGATAATTTAAACTTTATTCCTTTGTGTTAAACTAATGCAAAGTGGTGCCATCGTGGCTGTCTTGTTTTTAGTGAATAGACTCTAGAAAATCTTAGATACAAACTTCAATACCATTAGAGAAGTCACCAGGGGATAGTGCGTCAATGAACCATCCTTCATGGCATTTCTACGGATCTGATACAGTAATTACTAGAAATGCAATCAAGTATGGCATCAATTTATGAAGATTAATATGTAAATTCCATGGGATTCAAGTATAGTTCCAAGTCTGGTATGAGATTCAGTTGGTCAGATTGGTGTGGGTAGGAGTCAATGGGAGCCGATCAACATCTGGATGCAATTTATAGACCACGGTATAAGGGAATTCTTTCTGCTTAGTTGTTATATTTCTATCTAAGTTGGTCACCAGGATTTGATGCTCATGGCCGCAAGACCAATCCAATCTAGCCTAATTGAAATCATCATGCAGAAGCAATAAAAATGGGAAACATCCAAGTCAGTAGAAACATTCCCAACAATAGTTGAAAGGAACAATGTGGGACAAGACAATAGCCACGACCGATTATGGTAATCGTGCATTTGTGCACCACCCTCTATCATGGTCAGACAATGTTTCATGTCAAATTGTGATCAAACTTTGTAATCTTGAAGGTGGAACGTAATTTATGACTCTTAAAATTGTCAAGCTAAAGAATTGACCCAGCCACAAAATATTAAAAGTTGGAAACAACATTTATGGTTCCTTGTTGAACATTCTATGTTATTCATTTACATCTTGGATTGCACTCAAAGTACAGAAAATGAAGATAGTTTGTTCAACAAAATGCCATCTCAATGTATAAATAAAGAAGGTTGTTTGTTCAACAAAATGTCATTTCCCTTAAATGAATGTCACACCTCAAACATATATTTGGTCTATTCTGTTTCAACTTTCAACTTGATCACAAAAATTTTTCTTAGCTAGAATAGGTTTTATCAGATCTCTTGTGCTTCTAATGTATAATACAAAACAAGTCTGCATAACGTGCATCTGGAAATAGTAGTTACAACAAAAGTCCAATACCTTGTCTATCTTCAATTTCGTAAACACGTCTTACAGAATTTTATAATTCTGGATCATGTCATGCTCTGTTTTTTCATCGAAATTTACCTGCAATGTAGAAAATTCCAAAGGGTCATCAAATACTTCAATCAATGAGTCATCAGACTTGAATTTTTTTATTAAAACTATTCATCGTTAAGTGCTTCATATCTTAACTACTCGAAGAGTAGGTTTATTCATCAAACTTGAAATGCATGCACTTTTCAGCCCTGGTGAGGTGGGTAGGAGTGATCCATCAACTCTTTGTATGTAAAGTGATGTGTTTAATTATGCATCGAATCCAGACGGTGCATTAGGTCCATTGACTATGAACACCAGCACAGACCCTCTAAACTCCGGTCTAATATGCATCTGCAAGTTGAAAAATCTCAAGTACCAAGGTCACTTGTGTAAACTCGAGATATTTATCCTCACCTGAGAAACCTCTAGGTGCATATCAGACGCGCGTTTATGAGGGTATGTGCTAGTAAATATAGTATCATAGATTCTCCATAGACTCCAAACATTATAGGTAGAGTGAATCATCAAAAGACGAGCAACGATTTAGACCAACAACCTGAGCATGGATTCAAATAGAATTACATGGCAATTGTGCTCAAAAGCCATTGTGAGTTTTATTTAATTTAAACCTTGTGCATGGAGACAACTCCTGGGTGAACCATGTCTATCATTTGGCATTGAATAGCTCCTGATGCAGCCTGTATATATACACATAACCATCATCCTCATTTCAGAAATCAAGACATGAAAATGTGTTGGGCCCTCAAATGATACATACAGAATCCCTTACAAATGATCATTCAATGATGGCATCCTGCTACTATCATGTTTTAACATCTCAACATTCAAATACTGGCAATAACAATGAATTGGGTATGTATTGACTATTGAGTACCTCCTCTATTTTGGAGAGATTGAGCTGCAAGGCAGAATTGATCCATGCTAGAAGCTCGTTCCTGCCTACAAAGTAGGAACCATCCATCATCCCTATATTAGCTCCTACTTGTTGAAGAGGGCTTTGTCTTAGGTTTTGGATTTTGAGGTAGATCATGAGTTGGAGCAGGGGAACCTGAACATGATCCAGGTTTAGGAACAACAATTTCAAGAAACAACCATTAGAACACCACCAACAACATCATCACTAAAATAAACTAAAACCAAAGTAATTGCATCCTATAAGAGAAGGCTACTTGGAAGATTCTAGTCATTTCCAGCAATTCCCCCCAAGTCTGGCAAAAAGTACCACCATAGGCCTACTATTGTAGGTTGTAGGTTTTGTCTGCTGATAGTTGTCTCTTGCATCTACGAAGTTATCATTGTTATCAGGTCCTGCAACAACAACACCAAATAAAACATTAGGGTCATTCCACTAGCAATCAAACCATATCGAATATCCTCCTTTGCAACTAAGAAAGGTTGAATCCTCTTTGTGATACAATGGAAGAAGCCCTGTGGTGGAACTGACGAGGATACTTTGGTCCATATCCCACCATGTAACTTGTGGCCCTTGGATTGTCACCCAGTATGTAATCAACATGAGAAAGGTTTTAGTCCATAGACTGGAGAAAATTTCAATATTTCTAGCTCTTAAGCTAACTGAATTATCATAATGGATAATAATAACCCACCAAGAAGACATTCCAGGCACCAGAAGCAATTTTCTGTGAGATATTAGAAAATGCCCAGCTGGATTTCTGCACGTATTAAATTTACAGAAGCCGGGTTTTAATCTTGTATACTCTGTATTAGAATTAGTTAACATTATCTCCCATGGCAACGAAACAAAATTATATACTGCAAGGTTGAAGAAATTCTATAGGATTTTTAGTGGTACTTCTCTCATGCATTGGTCTCTGAAAGAGTATATTGTAGATATATTCAACTCAGCTTCAGCAGAAAAGCTGCCCAAAGTGATGATTGGGATTGCATAATTATATGGAGGAAACGTTAACTTCTTGCTGCCATGAAATGGGAAAGAGGGCATAGTATTCAGATGAGCTGGAACTTCTAGATAAAAGAAATCAGATCCTTCCTTCTCTTGATATCGTTTTGCACACCTTTAGATTAGTCATCCATTGGTGATTCACCAACATTCATTTTAACTAATTCCAGGAGCTTACTTCTCATTGAATCAAAATGTACAGTTTGGGCATAGTCTTGTACTATAAGCCTTGATCATTGTAAAAGAGGCATCTCTGTTTAGCTGGGAATTTTTTTTTGTTTATTTAGTTGCCTAATACCAAAAGTCCAATACCTTGTCTATCTTCAATTTAGTAAACACGTCTTGCAGAATTTTATAATTCTGGATCATGTCATACTCTGTTTTTGCATCGAAATTTACCTGCAATGTAGCAAATTCCAAAGGGTCATCAAATACTTCAATCAATGAATCATCAGACTTGAAATTTTTTATTAAAACTATTCATCATTAAGTGCTTCATATCTTAACTACTCGAAGAGCAGGTTTATTCATCAAACTTGAAATGCATGCACTTTTCAGCCCTGGTGAGGTGGGTATTTATATATTTTACTTCTGAAATCACTATTTACTCATAAAATGTATTTATATATTTTACTTCTGAAATCACTATTTAAGTTTGCAAAGTTATACATATTCTATTTTTAGTGTGCAAAGTCATGCATATTCTATCTGTAAATTTGAATTCTAAATTTGAATTGATAACTTTTGAATGATGCAACATATTTTTTTAACCATCAAATTATATTAAAAGATGATATTAAACTACTTGTTCTCGGATCATCTTGCATGTAGTTTAATCTCTGTTTTGTTATTGAATTTCTCCCTACCTTTATCTGACAATATCCATTTTTTACTATATGTGAAGCAGTTGCAAACTAATTTGTAGTTGCTTTTCAACTTTCAGCGTTGAAGGACATTTCTGGACGTTCTCTGTATTGCTTCAACTCCGGTAACAACCTTAATCTCCTTTCCGAGTTTTTGCTTCATTTCTATTTCATCCATGGACCATGATAGAAAATCCTCTTCCATCAATTGTACATTAGCCACTCAGCAACTATAGAGTCTTACTTGAAAGCAGAAAGTGTTTTTCATATATTTAACATTATGTATATTATAGAAGTAAAAGATGAGTCTTTTATCATATTGTTCAAGTTCCTTTGGAGACAATGCTTAATAGTAAGTGGGTATTATGGTAAACATTTTTATTTGCTGGGGCACCCACATTTGCCTAGGATTTTATAACATAAGAAAACCTTTAAATCCCTGCAAAACCTTCCTCGTGAGGATTAGATTGTGTGGATTATGTTGGGTTTTCTTCTCGCAAAGACTATTAATTTGCATAGCATTGTGCAACTTATGTTGGTTACTCACACATCAATGTTAAATAAAGATACTTTGCCTTGGCCTACTTTGTTTTGTCACTGGGCAATCCAACTTTCAGCATTGAGGGACATTTGTGGGCGTTTTCTGTATTGCTTCATCTTCGGTAACAACCTTAATCTCCTTTCCGAGTTTTTGCTTCATTTCTATTTCATCCATGGGCCATGATACAAAATCCTCTTCCATCAATTGTACAGTAGCCACTGAGCAACTAAAGAGTCTTATAAATTTCATTCAAAATTATTTCCCGATTGAAATGATTCAGTTAAATATATGCTTTCTTGATAATTTAAACTTTATTCCTTTGTGTTAAACTAATGCAAAGTGGTGCCATCGTGGCTGTCTTGTTTTTAGTGAACAGACTCTAGAAAATCTTAGATACAAACTTCAATACCTTTGCTTATGTCTGTCTGAATTCTGGACTAGTCATATCCCTGTATTGATATTATATTCCACTTGGCATTTTTTTTGTCATCCACACATTAAGAAAGCGGAAAACAAATACATGCATGTACATTTACATTTAGAATGCATGCAGAAATTGATTTAGGACTTTGCGTGTGCTCTTTGCTCTATGTTGAAACAGTTTTGCTTCTCTTTCCTTAGTAGCTAGGATTTTCACTGCAAGAAAGAAAGTAAACGATTGTGTATCATCTTAGATTGCATATTTAGGAATTGTATATGTACATCACGCGATCAACCTTAAAGGAAAACTTCTTAAGAAAGATCAACTGTAAAATACATTTCAATAAACATAAAAACGCTTTGGAACCTAACGCACACCATTTAGACGTCTAGGCTAGAGACGTGTTCCGGCGCCGTAAAGCCTGGTAACTATCACTTTCATCGTAGGTTGGGTGATTCCTCCTCTTTGAAATGACAAGTGCCAGTACGGACTTGTGCTCCCACGTACCGTCGAGTATATATTGGGAGACCACAGTAGGCTATATCCTTTATCCTTAGGAAGTTGTGTCTGCCGCCCTATCGATCGCAATGCACTGAACAGAGCATTCGGGAAGATTGACTGCCGTACCATAAAAAGTATTTTGCAGTTTTGCGATTGGTTTGGTAATCCCCCTGTCTATATATCCAGAGTAGTCACTTTCGTTCCTTTTCGGACTCCTTAAAAGAAACGGACCATCTGAGCACTTGTCACTTCAAGCTCGTTAAAAATCGAAGGCGACTAGAGTCATCTTTAGCTTTTTCTCGACTCTTAAAAATTGAAAAAGCAAATTGTGTCAAAGTGTCATAAAATTTATTTAAATCGGAATAACCTCACTGTTCCCTCGTTGGTCTTAGGGTAGGAAAATGGAGTCCACCAATCAAGGATTTCCCCTTGGAGGAATCCTGCTCCCTTTTCCTCTAGCGGAGATGTTGGTGCACCTCATATGGCTACATTGACCTTTCCAGGGCTTGCAATTGGCCTGCCAATATGCTTTTTCTTGACCTCTGCCATTCAAAACACCGTGCTTCTTGAACAATCAACTCAGCAACCAGATGATACTAGAGTTGCCCAAATCGAAGGCGACTAGAATCATCTTTAGCTTTTTCTCGGCTCTTAAAAATTGAAAAAGCAAGTTGTGTCAAAGTGTCATACAATTTATTCAAATCAGAATAACATCACTGCTCCCTCGTTGGTCTCAGTTTTATAAAATGGAGTCCACCAATCAAGGATTTCCCCTTGGGGGAATCCTACTCCCTTTTCCTCTAGGGGAGATGTTGGTGTACCTCATATGGCTACATTGTCCCTTCCAGGGCTTGCACTTCGCCTGCTGGTATGGCTTTTCTCGACCTCTGTCGTTCAAAACACCATGATTCTTGGGCAATCAAATCAGCAACCAGATGATACTAGAGTTACCCCCAAACCTTCTATTTCGTTTGTTTCTCCCTCTCCTTCCTCTGCGCTTCGTGGAAGTATGCTTAAAAAAAAATGAACGTATAAAAGTTGTTGTAATAAATATCTTTCTTCATTATGTTTACAAGCTTAGATGCCCACTCATTTAGAAAAAAACTGAACATGCTTCTTTCAACATTTTTGTGTTTTGTTTTGTACCAGAAAATGACATCAAACCTCACTGAAAATGCAATTTCCTCAATGTTATCTGGATCAACTCATATTCAACCATACCTACAAATTGCTGAACTTGAGCCAATACAATCAATGCAAAATTCAACTCCACGATATCGTACTGCAATTTCAGACGGAACACATAAGAAACACATCATGCTTCCAAAAGATTTCAATGATCTCGTAGCAACAGGCTTGCTACAAAAGGGTTCTATTATAAATGTTAAAAGTTGGACTACCTCAGCTATTGGTCCTTCAACATAAGTTTGTTATAAATTTCTTATTTCAAATTTAACATTTTTTTATTTATAACACAACCGCTTCTAACAGTTATTCCTTTGACTCTCATTTGTCGTGTAAGTCTATAAAGCTAATAGACTTTGAAATATCTACTTCATTTGCACCCTTAATTGGCAATCCAAAAACTATGAGTATCCCCATCACATCTGATGAAAACTCTCCATCCTCATCGGATCCACATCCTCCATCAAAAAGGCACTGCCCTCTTCCAACTACTCCAACCCCGTCCGTTCAACTAGTTCAAATTCCCATCAAATCGTTAAATCCTTACCACTCAAACTGGTGCATAAAAGGATACGTCCAAAGGAAAACAGCTCTTCGACAATTTCAAAATCAATACAGACCCGGTAAAGTGTTTGGTTTTGACCTGTTCGATACAGAGGGTGGAGAAATACATATTACATGTTTCAACAATGTCGCAGATTATTTTTTCGACAAAATCCAAAATGGAAATGTCGACATTGTCTCTAAAGGGAATGTAAAAATGGCTAATAAGCAATACAACCACTTGAACAATGACTGGGAAATTTTGTTGAATGCAACATCTACCATAGAACATGTTGCCAGTGAAAAAAACATAATCCAAAAGTGCGATTCAATATAAAATCAATTGATGATATCAGAACAACAAATGTCAACTCCATTGTTGATATTCTTGGTGTTGTCACAGACATTTCCAGTGTATGCACTATACGTAGAAAAGATGGCTCTGAAGTCAATAAACAAACAGTACAGCTTCGAGACATGTCAGGGTATAGCATAGATGCAATCTTTTGGGGAGATAATTTTAATGCCATTTCACAGGAAATCTCCTCCCTATGTGCTACAGGAAATAACCCCATCATTGCAATCAAATCTGTACGTGTTGGACAATTTAATGGAAAAAATATTGGCACTACAACGAGATCCATTGTTCTTGTAGATCCTGACATTGAAGAGGCCCATGCACTAAAGTCGTGGTTTAAAAAAGAAGGCTCGACTGCAGCTTCTACATCTTTGACAACAAGATCTCCTTTTGGCCACCAAAAAAAAAAATAACAATTGCTGACATTTACAGTATGGATTCCTTAGAGAAACCAACATTTTTCCAATTAAAGGGCACAATAAAAAAAATTGGTATGGATAGTTTTTACTACATTTCTTGCCCGTCGATTGTTGGTGGGAAAAAATGCATGCAAAAACTTATTCCACAAAATACAGGGATGTGGTTCTGTCCAAAATGCAACACTGAAGTAAGCGACTGTGATTACAGATACTTATTGAAAATCGACATACAAGATCACACTGGTGAATTGGATTCAACTGTTGCTTTCGAAGACGCGGGCTCTACAATTCTTGGAAATAATGCCAAAGACTTCTATCTATTATCTTCAGATCCAGAACTAATCAAGGAAATTGTCTCTAGAGCTCTATGGACAGATCATATCTTCACACTATCGGTGAAGACAGAAACTTTTAAAGAAGTCCCACGATTGAAATGCGTTATCATAAAAGAAGAAAAACTGCATTTCACGATAGAATGCAACAACATCCTTCGAGAAATTCAGAGCATCTCGACATTGTAAATAAATATTGGAGAATGTGTTCCTTGCTTTTTGGCAATTCCTATTGTCCAATTTTATAAATACAACTTTACAAGATATATTGTTGCATGTCTTCTTATGAAATTTTCTTATATACCATTGAAATAAATATTCGTTCTCCATTGTATCTAGCATTATGTTAGTAGACAAAATCACATTTTTTTTCCTTTTATCAGCTTTACACATGAAACTACCTACATGTATGCAGAAAAAATACTAATACGTTCTTTCAAAAACATTTCTGAAATAAAAAAATTCACATGGCACTGTTCAGAACTTAGATTTTTTTCCCCTTCTTTCGCTTTCATACAATAACATGGTTGTTGTCTCCAAATAACATTCTTCTTTTCCCCTCCCTTGCTTATAGGTACCATAAATTTTGCGAATGGCTTCTTCTTCTAATGATGAACGTGCTCGAAGATACTATGCAACAAATAAAGAACGAATAAATGCACGACGCCGTGAGCTTTACCAAGCAAAAAAAAACATCATAGAATGTTAAAAACACAAAAAACAAAAGGGTGACCAACCTTCCTCGTCTGAAATGGCCCACCCTGAAAACAATCCTCCCTTGCAATTATCAGACTCTTTATCTTCTCAGCAAACCTCTCAAACAAATACATCCATGCCTCATTACCCTAACCCCTCCTTCGCACATGCTTTCAACAACGTTTATACTGATCAAGCACATTGAGATTTTCGTTCAAAGCTTGATAAACTTCCACCTAAATTCCCATGCTCCATTTGTCTTGAATCATATCCTGGAATACATATCCACAATTCCAACCACATGTATTGCTGCTCCAGATGCGCCTCTGAAACAAAGGGTCATCGCTTCTCATTATCAAACAACATGGACCCTGGCCCTCAACCAGCTACCCTTACGTCTCTTTCACAAATAGAAGAAATGCTCATTGCTAGGGTTAACCCTATACTGCAGGTAACACATGCACGTGGTGGCCAGTATAAATACAATGGCCACACAATTTGTTTTCCTCAAGACATTACAAAAATCGCAAACATGTTGCCACGACGTGTTGAGAACTTGGACATCCTATTGTCACGCATCATAGTAATGACCATAAGGCTTATGATTTCATTGTCAGTAGACATCGCGTTCTCGCTACACTGGAATACAAATTGGCTAATGACCCATACTATAAGAATGTTCGTATTGATTCCAACGCACTGGCATCCTTACCAGCAATCCCCACCGATGTCTCCTCCTCCCTTCACCATTCCAATACTACAGAAACCACTATTCGCCTTCCACTTGAACCACCCCATGAGCTCACGGAAGATTTCACAGACCCATCCGCTGGCCAAACATCATCGTTCGTACCCATCATACCCGATGCAAATACAAAAATCCAAGAAATCCACCATTATTTGCATGCTTACAACCACTAATCTGATACTACAATTGAGTGGCCAACAATTGGTTTATCGCCAGTCAATGAATACAACACAGAAGGTCTACTCTCTATGGCTTTCCCCGCCCTTTTCTCGACAGGCGCTGCAATGCAAAATCAACCAAGAATGAAAGCAGTGCAGTTACATGAATATGCACTTCATCTCATACGTTACTACGATAACAGATTTGGAAGCCACCCACGCTTTCGTTATTACATATATAATCTCATGATGCGGCATCGCAGTCAAGCAACAGCGTCGATTTTTGTAAAAACAAAACATCACAGATAACTTTCCAATATCTATTCAAGATCTGAACATTCGTTTAGAACAATTTCCAGATGAGCAATTGGCAGAGCAAGTCATGCGATTCGGTAGCTCTTTACTTGGAACAAGGTCATTTTGGCACAAAGCTAAAAATGAGCTAATGGACATGATATCTCAACTCGGTTGCCCGACGTTCTTCTTCACATTAAGTGCAACTGATACAAAATGGCTTGATCTTCATGCAGTCATGACCGGATGTCTTCCTACTGATATTGGAAAACAACAAAAGTGGAGAAATGATAACATTATCTCTAACCCACATTTAACATCACTATATATGCACCATAGATTCACAGCATTTCGTGAGATTATCTTAGAGAAACACTTGAATACAAAAGATTGCTGGTACAGGTACGCATTCTACCGCATTTTTTTCCTCCAAGAACTCTAAACAACATTCCTCACCTATTGCAAAATTATCTTACAAAAACGCATACTTTTTAGGTATGAATGGCAACATAGGGGATCTGCGCACATCCATGGTTTCCTTTGGATAGAAAATGCACCTGATATGGAGAATCTCAACTGGGAAGACACATAAGCAGTCGATATTGCAAGGCAGTTCTTCGACAAATATATTTCCGCTTGGAACCCTCGTGCTCCTTCGACTTCAAACCAACCAAATGCTTGGACAAATCCCAAAGACCCTTGCCTGTTGTCCACACCGCAAATCTTCAGAACCAATCCTTTCAGTGACTATGAACAGCTCGTCAATTGTGTTGAACGTCACACAAAATGATCAGAAAGCACATGCCTAAGAAAAAATGGATCCTCACTCCAATGTCGTTATAAAGCACCGTGGGAATTACATCCAAAATCGGCCTTATTCATTGATTCCAATGGCCAAAAAACATACACCCCTGCTCGGAACGACGATCGACTCAATAGCCATAACCCTACCATCCTATCTATTTGGCGTGCAAATGTTGACTGCCAACCAATACTCTCCATACACGATGTACAAAAATATATCGCCAAATATGCATCTAAAGCAGAAAAAAATCTGAAAGCTTCCACGACATGCTATGTAGAATTGTCCTGGCTTCACCCATTGCTGACCCAGCAACATCCACATTTCGAAAATTTCTTGCAGAAACCCTTGTTGATCGTGACATTGGAGCACAAGAAACCTGCCATATGCTACAAAAATTACCATTAACATTATGTAGTCGGCCATTCATTTCTTTAAATGTAAACCAAAAAATTCTTATGCGCCTTCCACAAACGGACACCACCTCCACTACATCCCCGCACTTCATAGATACATATATCCAGCGCCCTTCCACCCTAGAGTCCACATCACTAATAGAGTTGGCAAGATCCTGGTCATATGATCCTCGTCGCAAAACAAACAAATGGAAACAAAGGCCTACAAAAGCAATTATTCGGGTCATACCACGTTACTCCTCCATACCATCCACAACAGAACCTTGCTACGCTGACTTTTGTAGGGTTGAAATTATGCTATACAAACCTTTTCGCCGTATCGTACAAGATATAGGAGATTCTGTTGCAGAATTCATCGCAAATTGGCAAACATTTCGCCCATTCTACAATCCTTGGCATCAACACCGCACACTATCTGATATTGAATCTGTCACAAATGATACCTCAACTATGAATGAAGCCAATCCAACGGACACCATGGAAGTAAATGAAGGGGAATTACTTTCCCAATTACACCCTACAAATGAGCTTCTCATAAACGACCTTGACATGCTTGGTCTTCTTGGCTTTGATGACACCCATAACTGGAATCATACCACTATCCCATTGGATCTACAAAATAATGCAATACAATTCATTGAGAATAGTCGCTCCATCCACCGCATTCTTCAAACACATCAACATACCCTGCCGACCCTTACTACATTATCTCCAATGCAAAGAAAAGCTCTAAATATTATTTTTAATCATTTTGCTAGGAAGGATTATTTACCCGCTCTCAGAATGATAATACAAGGCATTGCTGGTACGGGAAAATCCCTCCTTATTAATTGCATCAAAGATATGGTCATAGGCCTTGCAAGCCTTGAACCTTCACCGATCATGCTCCTCGCCCCTACAGGGGTTGCTGCCTTCAACATACAAGCATCGACAATCCATTCTGCTTTGCACCTTCCTATAAAGGATCTTATGCCATTAGAAGGTAGTGCTCTTGCAAAATTCCAAGAAGAACTCAGGCATATAAGATACATACTAATCGATGAAATGAGCTTCATTGGGCCAAAGCATCTCAACCATATTGATGAACGTCTTCGTGAGGCATTTCCCCACCAAAGAAACACTCCTTTCGGTGGTTGTTCCATAATATTGGTTGGTGATCTCGGTCAGCTACCACCCGTCAAAGACATACCTCTATATGCAGGGACGAGCCACGGAAGCGCACTGTGGAACACCTTCAAAACAGTCATCACATTAGACACAATATTTCGTCAACAAGGCGACGACATCGCACAGGTTACTTTCAGGAACATTCTCCAGAACATTAGAGATGCAAATCCAAGAATCGACGACTACAACGTACTCATGTCGCGCACAGATTCATTTTTATCAGAAGAAGAAATATGTTCATTCCATGATTCCATGCATCTATTTCCAACAAATGCTCAAACAATGGTCCATAATAAGCAAATGATGAAATCTCTAAACACTCCTACCGCACGATCCATTGCTGAAGATGACAACACATATTCCAGTCTTTCCTCCGAAGATGAGAAACTTGAGCGAATTGTATTGCTATGCAATGGCGAAAAAGTTATGTTGACTTCCAACCTTTGGGTTTCAGCTGGTCTTGTTAATGGTTCCCTTGGAAAAATTGTAACCATCTTTTACAAAGAATCAACTGCACCACCACAAATTCCAACATTTGTTGTCGTAGATTTCCCCAAGTACATTGGGCCTCCTTGGGATGAAAGAAACCCCACTCACTTGCCTATTCCAGCAGTAAAAAGAAATGGTCGTGCACAAATTCCACTGAAGATGGCTTGGGCTTTAACCATACATAAATCTCAAGGTATGACACTTCCAAAAGCAACAATTGACATTGGAAAAACAGAACGTCAAGGTCTCACATTCACAGCTATTTCAAGAGTGCCTTCTCTACAAGATCTCCGGATTAACCCCGCATTCAGTTTCGATCGTTACACTAAAATGAAGGACAACAAAAACATTGCTCGCAGAAAACATGTAGAAGAAATTCTCCGTTCAATGCCGCCTCGAGATAATCTGCTCCAACCCGTACTTTGACATCACCAAAAGGTTTCCTCCATTTATTTACATCATTCTATTTCATGACATACTTTTCATATCTTTCAACAACAACAAACTTTAATCAATATTAGTAAATAAGCAAATATTAGAATGTCTTTATATTATCTGTACATCTCATTCTAACCTTTTCTTTCTTTTGCAGCAGGCCACGTGGGCTCAGAAATAACATACCTGCACAACTACATGTAGATTGGCAAGCAAAAAAACTGCATCTCCAGCTGTGCATTGACCTCCAATGCTGTTCAATATGCCGTTATTCACCATGCATCTTCCACTAACAATATATGGATCCCCATAGCAAAGGTAACTTCATTACCATTCATTCCAGATTCATTTTGACACAACTCACCTGTAGAGTATTACTAATAAATTTCTGCAACTGATTTACATATTACTAATTCTAACAAAATATAAATTTTGCAGGTCCATTGTGCTT